>CM051836.1:74336517-75586517 GCA_028451465.1 Erethizon dorsatum | reverse complement strand
CATATGCAGCTGAGAAGAATGTGTATTCTGATATGTGGGGTGGAACAGTCTGTAGATATCTACTAAGTCCATTTGTTCACAGGGTTGGTGTATTTCTGATATTTTTTTTGTCAAGTTGATCTAATTGTGGAAGTGTAGTATTTAGGTCTCCCATTACAATAGTGTTAGTGCTTATATGATTTTTCATGTCTGTTAATATTTTTTTTTTATGTACTTGGGTGCACTGGTATTTGGTGCATATATATTTAAGATTATTTTCTCTTCTTTTTGGAGTTTTTCCTTTAAAAGTATGTAGTGACCTCCATTTTCTCTTATGATCAGTCTTGGTTTGAAGTCTACATTCTCTACAACTAGAATAGCTACCCTGGATTTTTTTCTGGGTTCCTGTGGCATGGAGTATTTTTTTTCCATCCTTTGACTTTCAGTCTATGACTTTCTTTATTTATTTAAATGTATTTCTTGTATGAAGCATATTTTTGGATCTTGCTTCTTGATCCACTCTGCAATCAGTTTCTTTTCATTGGTAAATTGAGATCATTTATATTGGTGGTAATAACTGATATATATTGGCTTATCTTTCTCATTTTATTTTCCTAATATTGGTTCCCTGTCTTTCTACCCTGTTTGCCCTGTCTGCTAGCTTCTTTCTGTTGGTGTTCTTGTGCTTGTGGTCTTCATTTCCTCTTTCTATTATATCCTTCAGAGCTTTTTTTATGTGGTTACCAGGAGTCAAACTCAGGACCTCGAGCTTGACAGCAGGTGCTTATGCAGCTGAGCAATACCACTGGCCCTTTATTCCTTTATATGGGTACCGAGAGTCAAACTCAGGACCTCGTGCTTGCTGGGAAGGTGCTTATGCAGCTAAGCTATCTCACCAGCCCTCCTTCAGAGCATTTTGAAGAACTGGTTTGCTTGTCATAAATTTCTTCAGTTGTTCTTGCCGTTGAATTATCTTATTTCTCCATTGATTTTGAAAGAGAGTTTTTGCAGGGTACATCAATCTGGGTTAGAGGTTGTTTTCTTTTAGGGCTTGAAATACCTCCTTTCAAACTCTCCTTGATTTGAGGGTTTGTGTTGAGGAGTCTGCTGCGATACTGATGGACTTTATAGGTGATTTGTTTCTTTTCTCCACATGCTTTACATATTCTGTTCTTGTGCTGAATTTCTGGAATCTTGATTATTATATGCCTTGGTGTATATTTATTTTGGTCATGGATATTTGGAATTCTATGTGCTTCATTTATTTGTATGTCAAATTCTTTATCCATGTTTGGGAAGTTTTCTACCATTACTTCTGTGAAGAGTGTTTATGGCATCTGTGCTGTCTCCAGCCTTGTCATTGTCTCCAACAAATCTTATGCTGTTCTTCTTTGCTTCATCTTGCAGCTTTTGGATGTCTTTTTCATTTCTTTTTCATATATTTTTAAGATATCTTTCTTTTCATGGTCATTACCTGAAATCTTGTCTTCTAGATCTGATATTCTATTCTTGCCTTTGTTTAATCTGGTGTGTATACTTTCAATGGAGTTTTTAATATGCTAGACTTCAGTTTGGTTATGTTTCATAATTTTCATTTCTTTCTTATGTTGGGTTTTCATGGCATCCATCATTTTCCTAAGCTCCTCTATTTTTTATTTATGTTTGCTCTAACGTATTTCCTTTTGATCATTTCTTTTTTTGTATGAGAGATTATTTTTTCTATGGATTCTTCCATTTTTTTACTTCTGCTATCATTTCAGAAATTTACAATGAGTGGCTTCCGGTTTCCTCCATCTCATTGTGTTCTGGAGTTTTCATGGGTGGGCTGGAAGTCTGGGGTTGCATCTGGCTTCTGAGTCTTGTCATTTTCTATTTTCAATTTTTTTATTTTATTTTTTTTCTGTATAGATGTTTGTAGATTTCTCATATTAGGTAGCTTTATCACTACTATCAAGGCTTCTCTAGGAAATGTCTGTTCCTCAGGGATGTCCTCTAGACTTCATTGGTTCTTGGTTTTTGTGTCTATCCCAAGAACCTGCATTCCCAATTTATTAAGGATGAGAAGTTGCTATTTGGCTCAGCATTCAGACCTTTCATACTGTAAGATGGTGATGATTATGACCCCAGATAATCACAGTGTTGTCATAGAAGAGAGAGAAACTGATTATAACAAGTATAACATCCTGACTAAAGTAGTACAGTTAGAAATAACAATAACATCAAGCATAGCTTAGCTACTGACAATCTGTGTTAACTCTTAACCTGATACCTTTAAATATAGGGACAAATTCTAGTTATATATAAAAACCCAACATTTTCAAGGAATTATATGCAATGATTTTCTTTTTAGTGGACTGATTTGACCCTGTTGGGGGTGGTGGTGGGGTTAAGAGGGATGGGGCAAGACAGAAAGATGAATGAGGTCAAATATAGTAGAAGAAAGGTTGGAGGGCAAAGGACAATCAACCAAGTTTTGGGAAACTGGAGAACACAAGAGTGAAAGAATGAAAGAGAAAGTGGAAGGGTATTGAAGTGAACCAGAAAGCAAAAAGGTGATGTTAATTCACATGAAAATATCATAAAATCAAGAGAGACAGTTGAGGAAAGAAAGAAGATGAACAGAAAAAGAAAATCAGAAAAGTAAGAAATCCAAATAGTGAAAAAAGAAAGAAAAAAACCCAACCAGACAGAAAAAGGAAAATCAATCAAAAAGAAAGAAAACAGTAAAATTCCTTTGATGTCCACAATTCTGTGATAGTGTCCAAGTCGGATCCTGAAATTTTGTCTCTACTTCAGCCAATTTTGCAGTAGGATTTGTGCTGGATATGAGATTGATCTTGGCCTCTGGTTGTGGGGCAGGGAGTGGTCCTCTGTTGCTGGAGTTCTTCCAGAGCCCTTTGATACAGAATGGTGGTCCTGCCTGCCACTTCTGTTCCATGTTTCCATGTGCTGGAGCACAATGCTGGTTCACATAATTTACCAACTGCTGGTTCATATTCTCACTGCTGCTTCAGAATTTTCTACACCATTGATCCCACCTGCCAGCATGCCTCTGTGCCAGGGCTCATTCTCTGCTGGTCCTACCTGCCTGGGAATCTTATTAAATTCAAACAAGAATTCCAGAGATATGATAGTTACTTTTGATTTTAGGTAATATAAAGTAGGAAAATGTTAAAGCATTTTATCTTTTTCTTTCTCAATACCATCAACTAGCTTTCATTTTTGTGATGTATATTTTCCCTCTTCCCTTTGATGGAGACCATGTGTGTGTATCAACTCACTTTTTTATCTCTTCTTTCTCAATTTCCATTATTCTATACTCAAGTTAAGGTGCACTCGAGTTAAGGTAAAAGTTAATAAAGAATATTTATTCAGTGCTTTCTATGTTCCAAATACTGTTCTAGGCATTTGACAAATATAAATAAGTCAAATAGAAGAGGTATCTTCTTACACTCTAGCAGGATAAGAAAAAATAACTGACATCAAAAAGGTAATTATCATAATATTTAAAATACTGCATGTTATGACAAATTTCTATAATAAATTTCTAAATTTCTGAAATAATATATAATATTAATTCTATGGGCAATCTCCACCTCTCACTATATTTTATTTCTTGCCCTTGAAAAAATGTATACATGACAGTTGTTAAAATCTAGGAAATCACAACATCCCATTAATTCTCTTTGATAGCTGCAAGATCCAGATTTCCATTTCCAGCCTCCTTTTCATTTAAACATTTTTGTACACTGAAATGAACCGTTGTCATAAATTCATATGCAGCAAATATTGGCAACATGTTTCAGGCAAGGGAAGATATATGGAGACATAGAAAAACACATTGTACTGGTTACTTGAAAGCCAGCATCCTTGAAGATGTAGGTTGAAATCAATACTTAAGTGCTTCCTGGAAATATGACACACATTTTATCTCATTTTAGTGTAATTTCTTTGTTTAGATTTTTTATTCATACACAACATTGAGATTTCCTCAGGAACAGAAATCCTATGATTGATCATTAAATAGGGTAAATACAGGCACCAGGAAAAAGATTGGCCAGATTTTCACCCTGTAAACAAACCCTAACTATCATTTAGGTTTAATACAACTGAGTCTGTTTCTAATGTATTTCTTTCCTTGATTCATCATCAGTTGAAAATTCATTTTCATTTTATTCTCCTGATTGCCTTTCTCTGGGACCTTCCTTCTATTCTAAAATGTTTTCCCTGAGAAACTGTTGAGAATCCTTCTATCACTCACATTTTGTTTTCTGGTGTGAAGATTGCCTTTGGAACACCAAGAAATGAAGTTGGCTTTAAACGGAGAGACAACTTCCTTATGGACATAGCTCACCAAGTCCTGTGAAATGAAGGACATTTTACATGCTTGGCCCTGTGAGCTCTCCAGGGAAGGCTGTCACTGGGGAGACCTGGTTCCCATGATGAATCCACACCTTTGATGTTAATTGCTGGCATTTCACTGGATGTAAAGATAAGCACTAAGTTTCCTCTTTATTACACTGAGGTATTTCCACCTTTGGATATTTCTGTTTAGGATGAGAAAATTATAGATTTCACACTTAGACCACTATTTCAACTTATAAAGATAAGGAATCCTTTGGCATTTTTCTTCTCTTTTTTTATTTTAAAGAGAAAAAAATAAAAATTTCAAAACAAGATAATAGGAGATTAACAATGGTTAGTACATTGCATATTGTTATCTTTACATTAGTTACTCAGAGTACAATATATAGGCATTTAATTGTCCAAACAATATTAGCACTAACCTTTCTTTTCAATGAACTAAGACAAATTAGTAGTATAATTATCTTAACTATCGTGTGTGTGTGTGTGTGTATATATATATATATATATATATATTTCTTGTTTTTTGCTTTTCCCTTCCTTCTTTTCTCCTTTCCTCCATTCCAGTTTCTCTTTCCTTCTGAACAGTTTCTTCCCATTTTACAATATCTATTGTACATTTTGGATCTTATTTACTCTTTCAGCTTCTCACACTAGGGAGACAATATGATGTTTACACATATGAGTCTGGTTTATTTCACTTATGAGTGTGGTCTCGAGTTGCATTCATTTACCTATTAAAGTCTCCAGTTTACCCTTCTTTATGGCTGAGTACTTCATTGTGTGTCCACAGGTTTGAAATGCTCCTCTCATGTACTGAGTCCCATCGCAGTTAGAAGGCACTGCCAGCTACCTCCTTCTTCTTCTTTGAAGTTTCTTTCTTCACTCTCTCTGTGGGCTTCAGTTCACACTTCAGACTCTTCCTGGGTCCAGAGAAACACTTCCCTCTTTCTTGTCTTCCTCATGTTGCTATGTTCCAGTGTCAGGATGGCAACTGTCAGAGAGGCTTTTTCTCTGCTGCTTACTCCTCCGCCATCTTGGTGCTCCTCTTTTTCTCTTTTTAAAAGCATATCTATGTGCTTCTTTATATTGGCTTTTTATAATTGAAATTCCCAATGAAGCCTGTGGCAATAGATGAGTTTTACTAGTTTCATGAGCTATAAAATCACATATTTATATACTCTAAGTATAAAAAAACACTCTATGAAATGTTTTTGGCAAATGGTGAAGCCTAACTAGTAGGCTTTTCTTTCTTTCTTCCTTTCTTTCTTTCTTTCTTTCTTTCTTTCTTTCTTTCTTTTTTTTTTTTTTCATCATTTGGGCAGACTTAAAAAGCCAAATAGTACAACAATATGCTCAGATTCTAGAACAACTTGAAAGATAGAGAGCAGATGCAGATTGGCTTTGGTAGAAAGTCCAAGTTAAAAATTAATGGTAGTGTTAATGTCGTTCACCTTGATCACTTCTGCATTAGGCAATTAGTCTTTAACATGTGTCAGAATGAGGTGGCAGAAGATTCAACAGAAATTAGCCCAGCTAAAATAATTTCAAAGCATGGAAGAATGGTATTTGACACATAATTCTGCCATATTTGGACAAGCACCAATTATCTCTGATATCCAGGTTTTAATATGGTTACAATGGGGAAAATAAAACACTTGTGTAATTTATAAGCATCTTTTATGCAGTTCAGATTCATAAATGCTTGATACGGAAGAAATACTCCTTATGATCTAAAAATGCAATGGTGGAAGTAAACTAACAGTAAATTCTTATTTACTAGTAATAATACTATTGCTATGCTTTTCTATGATATTTTGCAATTTACAAAATAAAATTACAAATATTGTATCAAATCATATAAAAATAGATCAGGGTTTATTATTTCACTTTAAGGTAGAGGATACTTATCTGAAAAAGTTAAATGTATTTGCTATGCTTAAATCAAATGAAAAATAACTCACTTAAATGCCTTGAAGTTAAAAAAGATTTTATTTGTTTACACAATAAAGTTTGAGATTAGGGAGAATTTATGGCACAATTAAATTTAGACCATAAGAAAGTGGTCTTACTTCAGTTTTTCAGAAATATCGTGACTTTTATTTTGCTTTATTCCAAGGCACTGAGTGCTGTCCCCACATAACTAAACGTATATACTGTGTAGAAGTTAGATGGTTGTTTTACCTCCAAAAAATGCTACTATTAAAATAGGGTTGTTTTTTCAATTGTATCTGTAAAATTTCAGAAAAATTCTGATTTCAAAGGCTTACATGTCATACACAAGTCTCACTCATTTTCTGGGTCTGCAGAAAAATATCTTGGTGTCTGTGAAGCACACAAATCATAGAACAGAGTAATGGAAGATGAATCACTCTCACTTGGCCAACATGAACAAAAAGTCTTGGAGAAATGGATAGCCAGATGAAAATTGTTAAAGCTCAAGAGAAAGGATTAAATGTAGATAGTGCAGGTCACTACAGAGGTATTTTGACCACATCTATACAAAAGAAATAAGCAAAAGAATGATTTTTTTCTAATTAAATTATATCATAAATTTACTGAAAAATATAACATATGCCTATGTATGATTTGATCCAAATGATGAAAGAAAAAAATGGTTGCAGTGATCACTAAAGGAACTAAGTGGCTTGTGCCATAAATGTTGAGCCCTGAAAAGTTTCATGGAAAGAATCCTACTTGGAGAATTAGAGGCCCCATTTGTATCATACATTCAATATACTCAATTCTAACTGAAGTTATAACTGTATGAATTCAATAGTGTATCTGGGACAAGCACCCAGGGGAATGATTTTTCTATGTGTTGTATACTTGGCTGCTTCACACCCACAGATGACAAGTCTTAAAAGATTTAAACATTATCAAACAACGATGGATATGCAATCATTTCTGAAACCCATGAATAGCTAGTGAATTTCCTGATAAGAAGCTGCCGGTCATATAACACTGTTGAAGTTACAGCCTATGAATGCAGGATGGAGTCCCCAGAATTACTCTTTCCATACAGAAAAGGAGGTAAATATTCTCATGAATTTATAGCCAGATTTATTAGGTACTCAGTGATTACTTGTTGATTCGTACACTGCCTTAGATACAGGATGTTATTTGAAGGAATTTGATGGCAGGGAAAGATCTCTTTGGAGACATCATACGGGCAGCATAGCCTTAATTATTTTCCAGTATTTGTAAAAGTAAGAGAGAGAGGAAGAAACAAGGATAGGGAGAGGAAGAGGGAGAGGGAGACAGAGACAGAGATGGAGAGAGACAGAGAGAGACACACACAGAGAGATAGAGACAGAGAGACAGAGAGAGACAGACAGAGACAGAGAAATGATTGTGATAATACCTTTTAGATGATTTCATTGATAATCTGTAGTACTTTCCAAAATTTATGTATAAAATTTTCTTTTTTATCACAATGTCTTGATATGAAAGAACTTTAAAAGCTTTACCTAATGTGATTACTTAAAATCAGTATCATTTTGATGCAGGCCATCCAACCCATATTTTCAAAAATTGATTATTCACCAAACTTAAAATACCAAGATGATCGGTGATCATATGACTCTGGAAAAGTATTGTCAAGCAATGCAAATTCTTCTTATTGAAAATATATAACAATAATTACTAACTTAGCATGGTGCTATGATCATTTACTAAGGTACTATGCAGAAAACTTTTACTGAAATTAGCCTAAAGAAATTTATGCAGTTATTTTGTAAGCACGACCATACATCCTAATGGTCTTATTAACTTTATTTGGAGTTAAATCTATTTCTTATATTATTGAAATATGAAAGCTGCACATCCAGTACAGCTCTCGAAGTTCCTGGGGGGAAGGATGGTGGGAGGATGGAGAAATAAAGATAAGAGTCAGAATACAGAAAGCTGAGGTCAGGTGGAGCCTTCTCTCTGGATGGGAGGAAAAGAAATGCTCAAGGACTGTAGCATGTTTATTTATACAATTGGCAGGTTGATGTCACGTGACATCCCTCTACCTAGCAACCTGTTTGCTTGGCAGCCTGGGGTGCCTCAAGTTCTCAGAGTTGGAGCAGGTTGTTCACCTAACTTGCCTTAGGTGCTCTTTTTTCTCCGGAAGGCCTTGCTCCAGCCCCTCAGGTGTTATCAATCTCCAGCTTCAGCTGCTCCCCACAGAAAGCATTTGAAAATATAGGCCAGATAATTTGAATGCATATTCTATTTGTTTCTGGCCTTAGGATAAATTAGCATTTTTAATCCTTTCACATAGCCATTTGCAAATAAAAATATTTTAATTTTTGACAGGATGAAAATAGCATAATGTTTTAATCAATAACACTACCAGCAATGTGAATATACAGAACACATAGAAGCTACAAGCAACAATCACACTGAGAATGCAGAAGTGTAAAATAGGTTAAGAGGACAAATTGAACAGTATTTAACCTGCTTAAGTCTGAGATGAATCTCTTATATTAACAATGAGATTAACAATGTGAACTGAGGAGATCTCAACTGTATTTATAGAAAGCAAGTGAGAAAAGATTTTAAAATAAAGATGTGAAAGTTTAAGAATCAAATATGAGGGAGAAAAATGAAACAGGATTGGAGGGATCAAGAATTGAGAAGTGAGAAAATGGAAAAGTAGGAGTTGGATAAAAGTGTGTAAGAAGATTTTTTAAAAAGAGCAAGATCCACAGGTTGGCAGAATACCACGGATTGTTCCATCGTGTGTCTGTCACAGGGCTCACTTCCTTTGGTTTCTGAATATATCTTACCTCCATGTGTTCAAACTCAACCCATTAGTGAAATATGAGATCAAATTTTTTCATGAGACAGAGTAGTGATATCCTTAAAAGCATAACATCTGTTTGTAGGTTTATTTCTGTATATAAGTACCTTCATTGTTACGAATCTTATTTGGCAAAAACTATTTTTTCTCTATTGAATTGGCTTTGCTACTTTGACAGAGATGAGTTAACTATCATGTTGTTGGTCTATTCTGCACTCTCTGTTCTGTTCTGTTGATCTATGTGTCTGTTCTTCTGAAACATTAAATGATCTTCATTACAATGGCTGTGTAATAAATTCTGAAATTGGCTGTATGTACATTATAATTTCTTTATTTTTAATATTTTTTGGCTACTCTACAAGTCTGGTCATCTCATGTAAGCTTTAAAATAAGTTTACTGATATCTAAAAAGTAGTTCGCTGGGATTTTCACAAGATTGATTTGGATGTATGAATCAGTTAGAAAGAATAGATATTTTGCCCATTTTGCTGTTCTAATACAAAAACTTGAAGTATATTTTCATTATTTAGATCTTTAGTATTTTCTTTTCAGTGCTACAATTTTCTGCATGTAGACTGAATATATATGTCATTAAATATATAGATCAATATTTACGAGTGCTATTGTAATAATATCTTTTCAGATTTCACATTCTAATTGTGCATTGCAGTAAAAAATAAAATGTGTCTAAATAAAATAAAATTATTGCAGTAAAAGACACGTTGCCATTACTTGCCCTTAAAATACTCTCCCTCACATTGAACATACAGTTCTGGAAGCTTCCTTTCCTGTCTTTAACAGGAGTGATAAAAATATTGTGAAGGCTACTGCCAAATGCCATCTCTTGTAAAGTCAGGTTCTTAAAATTGTTATAGTGCGTTTTTATCCATCTTGTTCACTGTATCTGCCACCAGGCATCTGGGTCTTCCCCGAAGTCAAAATGACTATGAAAGGTAAATTTTTAAAATCAATTTAGGCCATTGAGGCAGCCAAAACAGCACAATGAAAGATACAAAAGGAGACTTCCAGAACCTCCTCAGAAAGTGGCAAGAATGGTGGAATAAGTGTGTTCAAAGTGAAGGGAAATATTTTGAGGGGGATTATTAGCAATGTGTCTTTTAATGTAATATTTATTTTATATGAAATCAATTGACTTTGTGTATGGTCCTTTTATTCTGATATTGTTAGACTCCATTATTAATTCTGGGAGATGGTTTTTAGATACTCTTACAGTGTTCAATACAATCATCATGTCTTTAAAAAGACAGAAATAACATTTCTTTTTCAACTGAATGTTTTTTATATATTTTTCTTGCTTATTGCACTTACTAGGCTATCCTGCATAGTTTTAAATAGGAGTAGTGAAAAGGATACCCTGGCTTCTTCACAATTTTAGAGAGCTAGTTTCTTATTTTTGTATAATGTTCTGTATAATGGTAGGGTTTTTTGTGAATATTTTTAATCAACTTGATAATTGGTAATCAGTTTTTACTCATGAATTTCATTTTATCATGAATAGAAAAAACTTTTGGGCTTTCCAGAAGTCCTCCATTAAATAATGTAATCATATGAATTTTATTTTTTTGTTCTTACTGACATGCTGGGTTATACCTTTATTTTCAAATGGTAAATGATTCTTGAATACCTTAAATAAATTACAATTTGTTGTAATGTGTAATTCTTTTCTTGTATTGCTGCTATCGGTTTGTCACTATTTGTTGAGGACTTTTGTGTGTATATTCAAGAGACCATGAGCCAAATTAAACTTTTCCTCTTTTTAGTTTTATTTTCTGGTATTGTGTATAAGTGAAAGAAAAGCTGACTAATACAATAATGCAATTTTCTTCCTTGTCACAGATTTTTCTGGCTTTGGTATTACCTAACACTGGCCTTCTAAGATAAGCTAAGAAAATTTCTCTGTTATGTATATAATCATGAAGCCATTGTGAAGATTTGACACTACCTTTTTCTTAAATATTTGGTAGAACTCATCAGTAAAACAACATAGGCTTTCTACTTTATTTTTTAATTTTGTGTAAGGTTTTTAGTGATTCAATTCATTTAACACATGTAGAAAACTATTTATGTTATCTATTTCTTCATGTAGGAATTTAAGTGGTTTATTTCTCTCAATAAATTGGTAAATGCAATTTAATTTACCAATTTTGCAAAAGTAGTATTGGTCATTAGGATCAGTGGAAAGGATCATTCTCTCTCCCACTCTCTCTCTCACTGTTGATTTGTTTAATGATTTATCAATTTAATTGATCTTTCTAACTCTCCCGTTATGAATTTCATTGAGGTTCTCTATTGTTTTATTCTATTCAGTTTCATTGATTTCACTTCTAATGATCTTATTTTATTTTTCAAACTTACGTTAGGACTGAATTACTTTTATTTATTTAGTTTCCCAAGTCAGAAGTTTTGGTAATTGACTTTTGATATATTTTTTTTTCTGATATATGTCTTTAATGCTTTGGATTTCTCAGTACAACTTTGTGTTCTACTACAAGTTTTCACATATGGTAATTTTATTTTCAATTACTGCAAAGTAGTTTTTAATTTCTTTTGAGACTTCATTGTCATATATATTACTTGGAAGTGTGTAGTTCCATTTCTACCTACTAGGGGATGTGCCAGGTACTTTTTAGTTATTGATTTGTAATTTAATTTCGCTATGGTCTGAGAACAGATATTGTCTGATTTATAAACTTATAAGTTGTTAATGTGGGGCTTTTTGCTGGAAGAATGACTAAATTTGTAAATATTCCATACAGCCTCCCAAAAGATTATGTCTACTGATTTTGGATGGAATATTCTTTTTTCTTTCTTTTTTTTTTTTTTTTTTTTTTTTTTTTAATATGCAGGTACCGGGAGTCAAACTCAGGACCTTGCACTTGCCAGGCAGGCGCTTATGCTGCTGAGTTATATCACTGGCCCTAGTTTCTTTATCTAAGCTCCTAAATAATTTTCCATTATGCAGATTCTTTAACATACAGTAATACTTCGTTCACAAATGCTTCTGTTCATGAACAATTTGGTTTCCAACAGACGAGTCAGGCAAAGTTTGCTTCCATTCCCAAACTCCATATGTGGTGATGAACACGAATGTGGCATCTATCCCAGAATCGTGGAACAAACTAAATTTGTGAACCGAGGTACCACTATATTAGTTACAGTTACTTCAAATTCCTTTTTACACTTCCAACACAGATGTCATATTTGGGCCTTATAATGATGAATGCTTTATCTTTCCCAAATGTGTTTTTTTTTTAAAAAACCTTTTGACATGCTTTGTAACTTTTTGTTGAAGCCAGATATGATGTATCAGATAACAGAAACTGGGTTATATACTGCTTTCCTGTAAGGATTTATGTTATTTCAGTTTGAGGTTGGGTTGTATTTAATATTTGACATAGTTTTACGTGCTAGAGAATTAAAATTCCTCTTTTGGCCTTGTTTTGTGACCACCATTGTCTCAGGCAAAGTCTGCATCAAGAACCTTTTGCAGCTGCAAACCACTGCTACACACTGGAATCTTATTAATCTGGTGACAAATTGCAAAGGAAAGATAGTGTTGTATAATCTCATAACTAAGTCTCAGGTTTTTATTTTTGTTTGTTTGTTTTGTTTTGTTTTTCATGGACTGATGTCTCTGAACTCCATTCACATTTCTTTACATTTTGTCATTAGAGCAAACAAGAAAGCCAGGGCTCTGAGGACTGACAGGGAATCTTCTAAATGGGATAACACTGAATTATTTTTCCCCTGTGCAGATTATGGGTGAATCTCTGAATATTTTGCAATGGTTGCTGTTTCCCTCTTCTAGAGCCAGAAAGGTATCTTTCTTAGCTCCTCATAGTGGAAGACTCCCGGGGTTTGGGGAGAATACTCATTGGTGCTTTGGCCCCAGGAGTTTTACATTCTTCTAGCTCAAGCTCAGTCTGTAGGATTCATCAAAATTAGCTGTCCTACCTGTTAGCCCCACAATGAGTTGATCTGAGTTTTGGGTTTATTTGCCTCTCCATAGAGTGCTGGTCTTGACAACTCAGTTATCTTATGACTCCAGGAAAAGTTATTGATTTTTGGTTTAGTATTTTTCAACTGATCAGAACTAAATATCCAACGTGCATGCTGATTACATGTGGGGGGTAAAAATGGAAAAAGACACATTTAAAATAAAAAATAATTTAAACAGAAATGGATCATTTAGTAAAAATAAAAATTATTTCAATTTTATAAGCAAATGTGTGTGTTTGTATATTCAGTCAAAGTTAAAAAACTGGTCAAACTTTCAAAATGGCTTAAAACTACTGATCTAAATGCACTGATGTAGTTTGGTTTTCTGATATAAGCACCTATATATTTGATGCATGCACTATTTAATTCAGATAAATATAATAGATAAGAAAAATATATTTTTGGTTCCATGTGAATCTCAGAATATTGGCTATAAGGCAACAACTCTGTCAGGATCAGAATTTCCAATACTAATATATTATTTTTATAAATATTAATTCATCTCTAATAATATTTGCTACAATAATAAATTAATTAATTTTAAAAGAATGGGAAAAAATCCAAATAGTTGATCCAGAAAATAAATAGGGCAGTAGAAAAATCCTAGTACTTCTACTTCTACTTTGACTTCCCAAATTAGTGCTGTATTGTTCAATTATTCCCCTCTCACTAGGGAGTAGATTAGTCATACTAGTTAATTCCACACATATTTGAAATGTATTTTTTTTATTTAAAAAATTAACGTCGGGGCTGGTAAGATGGCTCAGTGGCATAAGCGCCTGCCTGGCAAGCATGAGGGCCCGAGTTCGACTCCCGGAACCCACAAACAATAAAAGGGCCAGTGATATCACTCAGCAGCACCAGCACCTGCTGGCCCATGAGGTCCTGAGGTCGACCCCTGGTACACACACACACACACACAAAAAAAAAAAAAATTGAGGTGTGCCATTATAAAATGTGTTTGATTTAAGCCCACAAGGATTTGTATTGGAAGAGTTTGTAGAGCTCAATCCTCAGCATTAATCACCTTATCTGGAAACATCCATCAATGAATTTCTGTCTTATTTTATGAACAAGCCTCTTTGTATCAAAAAACTCTTATTTGGGTATGTATGTAAGACTCTTTCCAGTATAAGGATAGGATCTCTGGTTCTACTATCCAAAGCTGCTACTACTACTATTTCTCCTTCTCCTCTTAATATCATTATGATAGTCAACACCTATTGGATGTATTGTGTCTGGTTTGGTTAAGTATATGATTGTTGCTATGTTCGTGTGTTGAAAAGTTAATTTCCAAGGCAATAGTGTTGAGAGGTGGAACAATAAAGTGTTCTTAGGTCATAAGAGTAGAGCCTTTTTCTTTTTTGTGGGTACCAGGGGTCGACCTCAGGACCTCGCATGCTAGTAGGCGTCTGTGCTGCTGAGCGATATCACCGGCCCTTTTTTCGTATGTAGGTACCAGGAGTTGAACTCAGGACCTCGTGCTTGCCAGGCAGGCACTTATGCCGCTGAGCTATCTCACCAGCCCAAGAGTAGAGGCTTTGTGAATAGATTAATGCCATTATCACAGGAGTAGTTTAATTACATTATTGCAATAATTAGTTCCTCATTGAAATATTAAGGTAGGCCCTCTTTTCTCTCTCTCTCTTGCCCATGTGGTGCTTTCTGTCACATTATGATGAAGCAAGAAGGTCCTGTTGGTGCCTAGAGCTTTGACTTCCCAGCATCTAGAATTGGGAGAAAATCAATCTCTACTCTCAAGAAATTACTCATTCTCAAGTATTCTGATCTACTAGCACCAAACAGATTAAGACAACCACAGTCATTTTTCTAAACAGTCTTAATAAGCCATTTCAGTGATGAAGAAATTGAGCCTCTTAGAAATAAATTAACTCAGACACAGATAAGACTATTATTCCAATAATTCCCAAGTAGTAAAAGACAGAGCTAAAACTCAAAGCAAAACTCTCTGAAACCAAAATATATGATATTAATCACTGTTTTCATGTCTACAGTTATTATGTATGGGAATTATATTTTTCCTCCTACACTAAAAATAAAACACATGAAACACTTGATACCATTAAATCTGAATAATCAAAATTGCATTTGCAAAAAACAATTCAAAAGGCTTGTTCATTTCAGATTTGTAAGATAAAGAAGAAAATTATAAAATACTTTAAAGACTATTAAAGTTGAAAGACCTTTTTCTTAAGCAAACTCATACTAAATCCATTTATTTTCTCTGATGACTAAATATTTCTAACTTTATCATCAAGTGAAACTGGATTCAAATTATATGCTAAAATATAAAATTAGTATGCAAAAATGTATAATTGCTAAACTGGAAATTTGAGACTTTGATCTTGGACTGTCATGTGATAAATTTTTTCTTCCACCACAGGAAAAAGAACTAACTCCCATCAATCTCAATTGCCTCTTCTTACACTAAAGAAGTTTTTTTTTGTGTGTGTGTGGGTACCAGGGGTCGACCTCAGGACCTCGCGCGCCAGCAGGCGCCCATGCCACTGAGCGATATCACCAGCCCCTTTTTTCGTATGTGGGTTCCAGGAGTCGAACTCGGGCCCTCGCGCTTGCCGGGCAGGCGCTTAAGCCGCTGAGCCATCTCACCGGCCCCAGAAGGTTTTATTATATGACTTAAGCTTGTTGCAGTTTAAAGTTGTACATCTGGTTTCACTCACACATGCATTCTTCAAAGACAGTAAATCATCAATTCTATTTTTATTCCCTATATATGTCTTACATTTATATGAGTGCTGGTCACAATTGCCACTGCATTTCAAAAACTCCTTTTAAAATTGTAGATAACTATAAGTTTTAGTTTTTCAATTCCACATGTCTGGAAAAAAATGAGGGCGACTTTTTTGCAGAGAATAATGCTTTAACCTATTTTCTTACTAAGTTGATATGTTTTACATTTTCATCTTTCTCTTATAAAAGCCTTGATTCTACCTTTTCTTTTTTATTGTATATGCAGGTACCAGGAGTCAAACTCAGGGCCTCATGCTTGCCAGGCAGGAGCTTATGCCACTGAGCTATATCACTGGTCTGATTCTACCTTTATTTTTAAATGTGGGTAGCGGGAGTCGAACTACAGGACCTCGTGCTCACCAGCAGGTGCTTGTGCTGCTGAGTGATATCACCGACCCTTCTTTTTCCTTTATGTGGGTACCGGGAGTCGAACTCAGGACCTCGTGCTTGCCAGGCAGGTGCTTACACCACTGAGCCCCTGATTCTATCATTCAATAAATAAATTTATCACTTCCAAAAACTTTCTTCAAGATACATTCAATTTCGGGCAGGTGAGATGGCTCAGCGGCGTAAACATCTGCCTTGCAAGCATGAGGGCCTGAGTTCGACTCCCGGAACCCACATATGAAAAAGGGGCCGGTGATATCGCTCAGCGGCACGGGTGCCTGTTGGCGCGCGAGGTCCTGAGGTCGACCCGCCCGGGTACCCACAAAAAAAAAAGACACATTCAATTTCACAAAACATTATAAAAAAGCTTGAAGAAGCTGAAATAATGGACAATGCAACTGCCTGACAGAATATTCTTGTTGCATTTGTAAAGATGTCACAGTTAAAATGGGGTCCCTTAAATCAACTTCTGAAAATAGACTTGAGAGGCTATTTGACCAGTTTTATGTGTGTGTAGTTTCCCTCATGCGTATTTGCCTAACAGGCACTATTTTTAAACACTTTGCTTAAAGCAGTCTTTCAAAATGAATCACGTCCTTGTACATAGGCCATCTCTGCAGATACCACCCCACTCCTGGTTATTCCATCTTAGACCTATGCTACCCTTGTTATTATCCTTGTAGCCAAGGATTATTGTTTCAGAACAACTTGTACAACCTTCCTCATTGTACCTTTGCCTTCTTAAACCCTGTGTATGCACTTGGTCTGCTATGGCATGCATATCTCAGATTCCAGTCCCTTCTCATTCCCAAGCAAAAGTTTTGTTATCAAGAGCCAGTCTTTCTGACATTCATTGTAGTTTGACATATGTCTTTAAAAATAACAATCCTTGGTGAAGTAACATGAAATGACTACCCTTACCTTCAAGAGAAGAGCTAATATATCCATGGTTCAAATATTTCATGGAACATATATATTGTGTTTTCTTTCTGGACTTTTTATATTTTCATTTTAAGCATATGATTTTATAAATGTGATTTTTATGATTATTGCAGTGATATTATTTGAATTTATAAGAACCTAACCCAACATTTTTGGCTTAAAACAATTATTATGTGGTTTGATCCCTATTCTGTGAGTCTGCAGTTCAAGCTGGGTTTATCTGTATAAATTTTTCCCTGGTTTTTGCAAAATTCATAGAAAATCTATGGTCAACTTCCAGGTTATTTGGTGATTGGCTGCTTTAGAGGGTTCTCTTCTTGGATAGTATATTTCCTCTACAAGAAGCCAGAAGGTCTTGTCCTATTTGAATACATTCTCTCCTTACTCCTCAAACCACATTTTAGCTAATTTTGTCTTGATTATTTTTTTAATGTGGTTACTGGAAGTCGAACTCAGGACCTCACACTTGCCAGGCAGGTGCTTATGCTGCTGAGCTATATCACCGGACCTGTCTTGAAATATTTTAATCAACATAACATACATTTAATTTCTATTCAGAATGCATAGATTTTAAGGTGGTGTGTTGAGTTTTGACAAAATACATAAAGCTGTGAAAATATCACCTTAATCAAATAGAGGATATTCTAAAATTCCATGATGCTTCATAGTCAGACTCACCCTCTCAAGGGAAGCAGTGATATGAGCTCTAGGATCACAATTTAGATTGACTTATTCCTGAATTTAACAACAACAACAAAAAACAGCCCATCTATACAGTTTATATTAGTCTATATGTCCTCAGTCCACTTCTGACTTCCATTTCATCTTTGAGCTCAGAGTCCCCAAGTTTTGCTAGAGTACTTTATGGTAAGCTGTATAATTCACAGCTTCCCAGAGAACTTCATTGTTGCATTTTTTTAAGATGTACCCCAGAAGTCCTGGAGGGAGAAGAGGAGTAGAGGCATTTTGAGCCTCCTTAGGTAGATCTTTATTCAGGGAGAAATGGGTGTTCGTGGATAAATATCCTTATCTCATTTTTCCTATGGGCAATTCTTCACATTTCTGAAATTCCCCAATGGAATCCATACTAGTTCCCACAAAGTCAACTTATTTTCTAAATTTTCCTGCCCATGAGCATTTCCCATATACATTGTTAGTAACCCATGTCCTTTCTTCAGATTTTTATTTAGGAGAATGTTTTCTCAAAACAAAGAGCAGGATGTCATATTTACTAGGAGGTCATTGTAATGTTTAATTTATGTGACTGTGAAAATCTCAACCAAGTCAATAGCAAAGGGCTAAATGAAGAAGACAGTTTAAGACCTGTAACTGATTGTATTTAAAACCTAACTGTGGAAGAGTAAAGAGTATTTGAGAAGGTTAACTTAAAAGAAAAGAAGGTGAGGAGAAGTCCAGTGATGTCATATCCATTCCCAAACAGGCCTCGAACTAATCTGAAATGACATGCATAGACTTTAGTTAGACTTAAGCATGAAACATGCAGTAAATAATTATTTAATAGTACTTTCTGTATCATTAATTCTCAGATTAGATATACAAATTTTATTTAATATTTATGTAGTATTTATTATATACTTTATAATAAGCAATTTAATCCCCTTAAGACTCTTAGTGGTAGGTACTGTTACGATCATCTCTATTTGAAATATACTAAGATTAAAAGAAAGGAAGATTTAGTAATTTTCCCAAGTTTATACAGCTAGTAGGTGGTACATTTGGGGTTACCTTCTTACTCCAGGGTTGGAGATATTTAGCCCTATACTGCTCTTTGAGGTTTCATCTTATTGATACTAGCAGTGTGTCTAGTACTAATAAGATAAAAATATGTGCTTCTGACTGATTAAAAACATAGTCAGAAGGTTTTGCAATCATTCTCTCAAAGGTAGATGCTCTTTCTTGGGTCTTAAATTTAGGTTCTGTTACATCCCTATAGGATTGGGCAAATTCAATATTGTATGAGTTCCAGGGCATAACTACAAGAGTTTTTGTTTATGTTTTTGTTCTCTTGTAAGGAACAAAGCCTATACTACAAGCTACTATGATACCAACTTGAAAGAGAGAGTACCAGCTAATAACCAACTTTATGACTTTAGGTATATGTAAGACCATTATAGAGCATCCATTTCCAGCCAAGTCACAGAAGATACAACCACATGAGTGAGCTGAGAAATTATCAGTCCAATAACTATCTGGTATAAACCACAAAATATTAAGAAATTACAATTTTAAGACAAAATATTTTGAGTTGGTTTGTTATACAGAGATAGATAACTGACTAGTGGTAAACAGAGAGGCTACTGAAAAAAAGAGTAATTCTAGCTATTAGAGAAAATAACAAGGCAGTAAAATAATTGGCTAAACTAAACTTTTATGAGGTAGCAGTTTGAGTTTACTTGAGGGTGGGAAAAATAGGATCCACACAGATCTATATAAAATACACCTAGAAATGGGCCAGTGAGAGGGCTCAGTGGTGTACGCACCTGCCTGGCAAGCATGAGGGCCTGAGTTCGACTCCCAGAACCCACTTAATGAAAAAAGGGCCGGTGATATGGCTCAGCGGCATGGGCACTTGCTGGCTCATGAGGTCCTGAGGTCAACCCCCAGTACCCACCAAAAAAAAAAAAAAATACACCTAGAATGATTCAAAATTTTCCTTCAAACAATGTTGGAATAGAAAAATGGTATTCAATAAAGAAATACATGCCTAAAGAAAGCATGCTTTACCTTTCTCTGAATTGACTGCAAGCTAATATAATAGTATGGTTTTACATATAAAACTTTAATCATCTTAAAGAAATAAAAAAAATCATAAAAAAACATGAGCCTTGGAGTCAGATAAGCCTATGGTGCAACACCTATACTCTTATTTACTATCTGGTGGGATTTGAACTAGCTGCACAAAATCTCTTTGCCTCAGTTTACTTCTATGTAAAAAAAGGGCCGGTGATATCGCTCAGTGGCATGGGCGCCTACTGGCACACGAGGTCCTGAGGTCGACCCCCGGTACCCACAAAAATAAATAAATAAATAAATAAATAAATAAATAAAAATGATATATAAATAATCGTAGTTTCCTCAGCTTACTAAAGGAAAATGCATGGTTAATTCTATCACTAGACCATGCCAAGTCCCAATTACACGTTTAATGAAACACACTTAATATAGTATGGCTTTCCTGTTTAGTTAATCAAGCTAATAGTAAATTGAAAAATATCTCACAGTAAAAATTCATCTTTTCCAGGCTTTAGGGCAGAAATTAGGGTACACAGTGTACTTGTTCAGCCAACTTTGTTCATGTCAAATCATATCTTGAGAAAAATTTTGATAATAATTTAATTTTATTCTGCTGTCTAATTCCCTGAAGACATTAAATGATGATCACTTTTAAAAAGAATGAAAGCCATGCTCATCAATTGTGTAACTGATTATATTCTTGCAAAAGGATTTCCACTTAATAGAAAAGGCTGAATATGCAACTATTAGTTGTCCAATTCTTACATAAAGCTCTGCTAGGATGACTGAATAACTGATGAAATAAGATAATTATATTATCTCTTCATTCTATATGATCCTCTTCTTTGCAATTACAAAGACCATCTAGGCCATGTATGCAAATATCATTAACTGCAGTCTTTCCCAAGACTTGTCCAACTTTCACATTTCCTGTAATTATCAATAGTGTTGTAATCTACCATAGGTACAAATACACACATATGCACACAGATATACCTGTAAACTCTACTTTGGGAGCCATTTGAAGACATCAAGACTATTTTAGAGCCAGTTTCTACCATCAGAAAAAGCAAGGTTGAAAATGCTTCTTATATGCCTTACTTTATTCACATTCCAATCCACTGACAAAAGGAAAAATCTCAAGTAACTAAATTTGAGAATTTAATATACAACAAAGTTCTGTCATGTAAAAACAGTGTGCTTTCTCTATCGAAGCACAGAGTTATAATGCTTCTTTGTGTAGACCTTGACTGCTGTGAAAACATGAAGGTAAATATAAAACATGTCACTAACTGTTGTGGCTTTTACAATATTTATGTTTATTTCAATCACCCCAAATTTAATAATTAACTAATTTTTTATTATAACTGTATGTAAATATATCATCAAATTCTTTACATGTAGTCTAATACAATCACAGAAAATTAGATTATCTTGCACAACCAAGTCAATGCAGTCAGCTTTGACTCCTACTCCTCAAAAAACAAAAGAAAAGTAATGAAAGAAATATGTGGTGAGCTTTTTGCAATAGTAAAGGCAATAGGTCTGGGTGCAGGGAAGTAACTTTCTTAATTTCTGTTAACACAAATGACTTGTGTGATTTGAGGCAGTGTATCTCTAAGAAAAAATATTTCAATATAATATTTTTTACAACATGTACTATTTTTTTTGTGAGTACCGTGGGTCGACCTCAGGACCTCGTGTGCCAGCAGGTGCCCGTGCCCCTGAGTGATATCACCAGCCCTTTCTTCAAATGTGGGTTCCAGGAGTTGAACTCAGGCCCTTGTGCTTGCCAGGCAGGCGCTTATGCCGCTGAGCCATCTCACTGGCCCAACAACTCATACTATTTTTGATACCTTAAAAAATTAAAAAGTTGGACATACCGGTAGACACCTGTTATCTCAGCACTCAGAGGCATAGGTAGGAGGATTGCTGAAAGTTTGAGGCCAGCCTGGGCTACATAGTGAATTCGAGGCCAGTCTGAACTACATAGCAAGACCCTGTCTCAGCAAACCCCCCAACAAAAATCATTACAAAAATGTCCCAAATAAAAATACTCAGAATCTTTTCTGTTACCATTATCTTTTCAAAATAATTTTTGTGTTGATATTCAAAAACATTTCATCTGGTAAGAAATAGAAAAATCTATTCAAAAGTCTTCTATAACCAAATATAGATGTGTGTTTTACTTAAGAACATGAAAAATAATAACAACAGTTATATTTTACTTTGTTTTTAAATAAAATGATTCTTAGATTTTATGGAAATAAAGTCCATGCATGTTTTGTCTGAGCAATATTTTTGCTATATTAATGGATAATGAGAATTCAACGGAAGTTATGGAAAATGATGTGTTAAAAATTTTGAGCCTGAAAATATGGAGCTTAGAATTTATCACAAAAACAAATTCTTGCAACAAGCAGAAAGCTGAACAGAGAAATCAACATTTTACCAGAACAGAAACCCATGAGCAGAAACCAACTGGGGAACACAGGACAAGGCAGGAAAATTTACTCTTTTCTAATTGCTGAAAGTTCAGTGTGGGCAACTTTAATCTCCAGGAGGACCCAGTCATTGGACAGCCCCACCCTTATTAGTGTTATTTCCAGGTGGTCAACTAGATCTCTACAATGAATTTTGGGAAAAGAGAGAAAAGTCCTTGCTTTTTTCTGACAGAAGGAAGGGAAAGGGAGCCAATTTGGAAATTGTCAGAACATTCAGATTCTTAACAATGCTTACATCACGAAAATCTGTCTTGCTAGAGCCTCACCAGCTGGGTGTTTTTAGAGTCTAACCTACCTGTAGGAAGAGCAATACACACACTCCTAAAGGTGCTATGCTTTCACTTTGCAAAAACAAAATTTTGAGCTCCAGCTCCTCTTGTCTTCAGTGTAGAGGGAGAGAAATACATCACTCTGAACTTCAAAGGGGGAAAAACCATGACACACCAGTGAATTCATAGTCCAGGGGCACAGGCTTATGACCTAATTAAAGGGATATTGAGTACTTCCTCTCCACACTTTTCTACATTATTCCGTTCCTACTGCAAGCCCACCTATCAACAAAAAATTACATAGCACATTATAAAGCAAAACAATAAATTGAAAGAGGGTGAACACTCATCAAACTACAGTCAGATGTGTCAGGAATGTTGGAATAATCAGACTATTAAATAAAAACAAAACAAGCCAAAAGCTTTTGTGAAAATAAAAAAAAAAACTGAAAATATATAAGAGTAAGTGGATAGTATAAACAGAGAGGTGGCAATTATAAGATTAGGGAAAGAAATGCTGCATATCAAAAACACAGTAACAGAAATGAAGTATGCCTGTTAACTGGCTCATTGGCAGCCTGGATATAGCTGAGAAAGCCTTTATTGAAAATAATACTCTAGGGCTGGTGAGATGGCTCAGCGGCATAAGCGCCTGCCTTGCAAGCGTGAGGGCCCGAGTTCGACTCCTGGATCCCACATACGAAAAAGGGGCCAGTGATATCGCTCAGCGGCACGGGTGCCTGTTGGCGCGCGAGGTCCTGAGGTCGACCCCCCGGTACCCACAAAAAAAAAAAAAAAAAAAGAAAATAATACTCTAAAGAATGTATTAAATTATTTTTGGACATTTGTGTATTCTTATTATGGTTGTGTAAATGAAATGAATGACAATAGTGATACAAGGGATAGGAGATAAAAATTAGGAATAGTTAGGAATAAAATGTTATACTTACAATTAGATGGTATAATGTTATTTGTGAATGGACTTCAGTGGGCTGTAAATGGATATTGCAAATCCTAAAGCAATCAATCCATTAATCATGTGTCAAAGAAAGAAAGAAAATGGAATCAAAAAATTCTAAATTAAAACAGAAGAGGCAGAAAATGTGTGTGACCAAAACAGGAACACACAATAGGGGTAACAAAGAGAAAACTGTAAAATAAATATGGTGGATATCCAAAACTCAGCCTAAACATCAATGCTGTATGTTAGATGTGTCCAACCCATGGCCTGTACACTGCATAAAGGGCTGAACTGTTATTAATGTTCTTCCTCAAGAATGTAAACTTTTAATGTTACTACGTGATTTGCAGGAATATTTTTCATGACTGTATTGGTTGGGGCTCCAGCTCAGACTCTGTGCAACAATGGGAATCTGAGTATGGGAGGAACAGTGCAGTGCTAACCCCATCCTTATGCCCACCACCCTCTGTCCAACAGGAACTGTGAAACCCTGCTTTATCAGATGTTGTGTGCACATGTGTGAGGTGCCCAGAAAAGTGAAGCAATTACAAATCACACTGTTTCAACCAACCTACCATGTTTGTGTGTTTTATTGTTATTGCACAGTTATGTAAGTTTTCTTATTTAATTTTTAAACTGAGGCTTGTTGTGTTGTTTTGTAAAATAATTTAGTAAGTTAAAATAGTTTTTTAGCAGTGACAGTAAAAGAAGTACAAAAATGTAACAAATTTTTGCTTGTGATATTGTTATAATTACATCTAGGAAATCACTAACACAAAAAATGTAATAAATATTTTAAATTTTTATTTATATACTATATTATATTAATTATATTCCATTAATATTATACTTATATATATTATAGGCAGCCTAAAATAATTTTTCTTTACTCAATGAAGCCGAGGCAAGCCAAAATTTTGAACACACATGGTCTTCATGAATATAATCAATTTATCTTTTTTTAAATTTAACGTGGGTACCGGGAATCAAACTCAGGACCTTGCACTTGCCAGGCAAGTGCTTATGCCACTGAGCTATATCACCAGCCCTAATCAACTTATCTTTGACAAAGAAGCAAGGCATTACAAGAAAGCAAAGATAGGCTTTTCAATAAATGGTGCTCAAAGATCTTAAGATCTCCATGCACAGAAAAGTGAATCTGGACTCATGATGAAGATAACATAGCAGAAAACCTAGGTGAGCTTGGATACAGTGATGACTTTTTAGAAATAATACCAAAAGCAATACCATAAAATATGTAGTTGATAAGTTAGACTTCATTGAAATTAAAAACTGCTTTCAAAAGCCATAGTGAAAAGAATGAAAAGACATGAAACAAAGTGGAAAAATATAGTACATGAAATATTTAATAAATCTGTCATCCAAAATATATAAACAGTGATTAATATGCAACAATGAGAAAATTTATAACTTGGTTAAAATGGACAAAAGACCTGAATGGACCACTCAACAAAGAAGAGATACAGGTAACAAGTGAACATATGAAAAAATGTTCAATATGTACATTACCAAGAAATTTCAAATTAAAAAAATGACATAACTACTGACATGACTAAGAGTAGCCAAAATACAGAACACTGGCAACACTAAATGCCGGTGATGATGCAGAAGAATAGGAACCCTCATTCTTCCAAAACTAAGCTTACATTTAATTTGTAATCCAGAAATTGTGTTCCTTGATATTTATTCAAAATAATTGGAAGTGTATCTACAAAAACCCTGTGCAGAAGTGTTTTTGTTGGCTTTCTTTATAACTGCCAAAACTTGGAAGCAAATAAGATGACCTTGAGAAGATGAATGAATTAATTAATGAACAGGCTCTTCTAGACAATGGGATGGCATTCAAGGATAAGAGAAATAAGCTAGTATTTCTGAAAATATCAAGAGAAAATTGGAATGCATGTAAGGAAATGAATGAAACCAATCTGCAAAGTCTACTTACTGTATGAGTCCCACTATAGCACTTTCTGGAAAAAGGCAAAACCTTGGGGACAGTAAAAAGGTCTGTGTTTGCCATGTGATCAGGGGAGGGAGAGATAAATAGGCAGAACACAGACTTTCAAGGCAGTTAGAGTATTCTGTGCACTACTACAGTAGTGGATACTACTCATCATACTTATGGCAAAACCCAAAACCCATAGGATGCACAATACCAAGAGTTAAGCAAAACGCAAACTTTGGAGTTTTAGGTTTATGATTGGATATTGGTCATAGGAGAGGTTCTGTCTGTGTGGGCACAGATGGTTTGTGGTAACTTTCTGTAGTTTCCTCTCAATTTTGCTGTAAAACTAAAACTGCTATTAAAAAAATGAAATTTATATATTTAATGCAAAATGACAACTTCAAGTTGCTAGAATGTCTACAATATAGTGTATATCTCTGTGTTTAAAATTAATGATAGCAAATATTAACTCAAGAAATTACTCTTTGGAAAAAGATGGCGGATCTGTAAGAAGCAGACAGTGAACCTCTCCAAAAGTCGCCATCCGGACACTGAAATATAGTGACTGGAGGAGGACAAGAAAGAGGGAAGAGGCTCCCAGGGACCCAGGAAAGATCTGAAGCGCAGTTTGGTGCCCACAGAGAAAGTGAAGAGAGAAACCCCAACAAAGAAGAAGGAGGTGACCTCCGGCGCCATTTCCCTGTGTCGGGAATCCTGACACGACTGAAGCGGTTCAAATCTACAGACACTCAGTGACTGCTGCTGCCCCTGGGGGCCTCCACTGAGGAACGTGAGAAGCAGCGGTGCAGAGAAGCAGCGGCTGTGAAGGACACACTGACTGGCAGTGAGTGCTGACGCCCAGCCGTCCCTCGTGAGAGAGCGACTAGCCGGGCGCCATTGTGGGAGGGACAGCAGCTGAACTTGAAACTCAGGGTGGTGCCACTCCACCCATGGCTCCAGCAGGGACCTCTGCGGAGGAATGTGAGACACCGTAGTACAGAGAAGCAGCGCCTGTGAAGGACACACTGACTGGCAGTGAGTGCTGACACCCAGCCATCAAGCGTGCAAGAGAGCCACTAGCCAGCACCATTGGGGGAGGCAGCAGCTGAGCTGAGAACTCAGCGTGGCGCCACTCCATCCACGGCTCCAGTGAGAACCTCCGTGGAGTAACGTGAGACACCGCGGTACAGAGAAGCACCAACCGAGAAGGACACACTAACTAGCACTTTTCTTTCTGGTATTCCAAGAATCTCCTAAGAGTTTGAAATACTAGCAATAAAGCAACGTACCATAGGCAATTTATAAACAGCATCCCAGGAATTAAACTAAAGAAAGAAAGGAAAATGAGGTGACACTTAAACAAGATGCAACCCCACACATCCAGTTCACCAAAGGCAAACCCAGGGGGTAGTGAGGCCAGAAAAACTGAAAGCCACCCACCTGACATCTCTGAAGTGGTAACAACAAAGCAGTTGAATGAGGCTCTGGAAAAATTTAAATCAGAAATAATTTCTCAGATAACTGCAGAGATAATGTCCACAATGAAGACCATGCTTAAGGACGCTAGAGCAGACACAGACAAAAAAATAGATGAGCTTAAGAAAATGATGGAAGCCATGAATGCTCAGCATAGGAAAGAAATGGACTCCATAAAGCAGATTCAAGCAGATATCCAAGAGAACAAAAATTCCATTGAAAGTATTTGTAGCAGATTAAGCCAATGTGAGGACAAAATCTCAGATATAGAAGACAGGCTTGCAATTAGTGATCATGAAAAGAAAGAATTCTTAAAAATAGCAAGGGACCATGAAAAATCAATCCAGCAGCTGCTAGATGATGCAAAGAATAACTTAAGATTGATTGGAGTCAATGAAAAAGCAGGAGATAGCATAAATGACATCAGAACACTGTTCACAGACATTATCACAGAAAATTTCCCTGGTAGAGAAAAAGAATTTGACGTTCAGATAAGTGAGGCTTACAGAACTCCAATTAACCACTATCAAAAATAATCTTCAACCAGGCATATCATAGTCAAGATTCCAGAAATTCAACATAAGAGTAGAATCTTAAAAGATGTTAGAGAAAAGAAACAAATCACCTATAAAGGAAAGCCCATCAGAATCACAGCGGACTTTTCAGCACAAACCCTCAAGTCAAGAAGAGCTTGGAATGATGTATTTCAAGTTCTAAAGGAAAATAATCTTCAACCTAGATTGATGTACCCCGCAAAACTATCTTTCAAAACTGATGGAGAAGTAAGATACTTCCACGACAAAGAACATCTGAGAAAATTTATAAGCACCAAACCAGCACTCCAAAATGTTTAGAAGGACATTCTAGAAAGGGATAACAAGGACTACAACTACAGAAACCCCAACAGAAGGAATCCACCAGGCAGAGCAAATGATTAAAGAGAGGGAGGGAAAACAAAAATTAAAAGAGGAGGAGCCAACAACAAGAAAATAACATGACAAGGATAAGTAAATACATATCAGTTTTAACCATTAATGTTAATAGTCTCAATTCACCAATCAAAAGGCACAGACTGGCGAATTGGATCAAGAAGCAAGATCCAACAATATGCTGTATACAAGAAACACATTTAATTTAAAAAGAAATTCATAGACTGAAAGTCAAAGGATGGAAAACAATACTCCATGTGACAGGAACCCAGAAAAAAGCAGGGGTAGCTATTCTTTTCACAGAAAAAGTGAATTTCAAACCAAGAATGATTCAGAGAGATAAAGAAGGTCACTACATCCTTGCAAAGGGAACAATCCAAGAGGAAGAGATTACAATCATAAATATATATGCAACAAATACCAGTGCACCCAACTCTATAAAACAAATATTAATGGACATAAAAAATCAAATAACCACTAATACAATTGTATTGGGGGATCTCAATACTCCACTGTCACAAAAAGACAGATCAACTAGACAAAAAATCAACAATGAAATATTAGAAATGAACCAAACTTTGGAACAAATGGACTTAGTAGATGTCTAAAGACTGTTCCACCCCACAACATCAGAATACACATACTGCTCAGCTGCACATGGGACATTCTCCAAAACAGACCACATACTAGCTCGTAGAACCTGCTTAAGTAAATGCAAAGGAATTGAAATTATCCCATGTATATTATCAGACCATAGTGCAATGAAATTGGAAATCAATGGCAAAAGAAACCACAAGAATTTGCTGAACACATGGAAATTAAATAGCACCCTACTGAACAACCAATGGGTCACAGATGAAATTAAAGAAGAAATTAGACAGTTTCTGCAACTGAATGATAATGACAGTACAACAGACCGGAACTTATGGGATACAATGAAAGCTGTCCTAAGAGGGAACTTTATAGCATTAAATTCCTATATAAGAAAAACAGAGTAAGCACAAATAAACAACCTAATGGTGAACCTCAAACTTCTAGAAAAAGAAGAGCAGGCTAAGCCAAAAGCTCGTACAAAGGAGGAAATTATAAAGAGCAGAGCAGAAATTAATGTATTGGAGACTAAAAAAATATACAAAGAATCAACGAATCAAAGAGTTGGTTCTTTGAAAGATTAAATGAAATCGACAAACCCTTATCCAACCTTATTAAAAAAAGGAAAGAAAGTACTCAAATCCACGCAATTAGGAATGAAAAGGGTGATATCACAACGGACCCTGCAGAAATCCAGAAGATCATCTATACCTACTTTGAAAACTTGTTTTCTAATAAGATGGAAAATACAGAAGAAATGGACAGATTCCTAGATACATATGAATTACCAAAGCTCAACCAAGATATAAAAATCCTAAATAAACCAATAACAATCAATGAAATCAAAGATGTAGTTAAAAACTTCCCAACAAAGAAAAGCCCAGGCCCTGATGGATTCACTGATGAATTCTACAAGAAATTTAGAGAAGACCTAACACCACTACTTCTCAAACTCTTTAATGAAATTGAAAGGGAAGCAATACGCCCAAATTCATTCCTGGAAGCAAGCATTACCCTGATACCAAAATCAGAGATGGACCCAACTAAGAAAGAGAACTACAGACCAATCTCCCTAATGAACATAGATGCAAAAATCCTCAATAAGATACTGGCAAACAGAATGCAGCAAATCATCAAGAAGATTATACATCACGATCAAGTTGGATTCATCCCAGGTATGCAGGGTTGGTTCAACATACATAAATCAATAAATGTAATACACCATATTAACAGAACCAAGGACAAAAATCATATGATCATCTCAATAGATGCAGAAAAAGCTTTTGACAAAGTCTGGCACCCATTCATGATAAAAACCCTACAGAAAATTGGAATAGATGGTCTTTATCTCAATCTGATAAAAGCTATCTATGACAAACCAACAGCCAATATCATACTAAATGGACAAAAACTGATAACTTTCTCTCTAAAATCAGGAACAAGACAAGGATGTTCACTGTCCCCACTCTTACTCAATATAGTCCTGGAAACTTTAGCCAGAGCAATTAGACAAGAGCAAGAAATAAAAGGAATTATGATTGGAAAGGAAGAAGTTAAATTATCATTATTTGCAGATGACATAATACTCTACATAGAAGACCCCAAAAACTCCACTAAAAAATTGCTAGATTTAATAAGCAAATTCAGTAGTGTAGCTGGATACAAAGTCAACACTCAAAAAGCAATAACCTTCCTGTACACCAATAACAAACTCACTGAGAGAGAAATTAGGGAAACAACACCTTTCACAATCACATCTAAAAAAATGAAATACCTAGGAATCAACCTCACAAAGGATGTAAAAGACCTCTACACTGAAAACTACAGTACTCTGAAAAAGGAGATTGAAGAGGATATCAGAAAATGGAAAGATATCCCTTGCTCTTGGGTCAGAAGAACCAATATAGTGAAAATGGCCATACTTCCAAAACTGTTATACAGATTTAATACAATTCCGATCAAAATTCCAACAACATATCTCACAGAATTACAGAAAACAATCCTAAAATTCATCTGGAACCAGAAGAGACCTAGAATAGCAAAGTCAATTCTGGGCAACAAAAGCAAGGCAGGGGGCATCACAATCCCTCATTTGAAATTATACTATAAAGCTACTGTGATAAAAACTGCATGGTATTGGCAAAAAAACAGACATGAAGATCAATGGAATAGAATAGAAGATGCAGAAACAACTCCAGACATACTAAGCCACCTTATCTTTGACAAAGGTGCCAAACACATTCACTGGAAGAAAGATAGCCTCTTTAATAAATGGTGCTGGAAAAATTGGCTCTACACATGCCAAAGATTAAAATTAGACCCATATCTTTCACCGTGCACTAAACTAAATTCAAAATGGATCAAAGAACTAAATATTAAAACAGAAACATTAAATCTTCTGTAAAATAGAATAGGTAAAACTCTTGAAGACATTGGTGTAAGCAAATACTTTATGAATAAAAGCCCCATAGCACAGGAAGTATCACAAAGAATCAACAACTGGGATCTCATGTTATTAAAAAGCTTTTGCATAGCAAGAGAAACCACCAACAGAGTGAAGAGACAACCCACAACGTGGAAAAAATGTTTGCCAGCTGTTCCTCAGACAAAGGATTACTATTGAGAACATACAAAGAACTCAAAAAAATCAGACCTCCCAAATTTAAAGACCCAATCCAAAAATGGGCATCTGAGATGAATAAACACTTCTCAGATGAAGAAATACAAATGGCAAATAAATATATGAAAAAAATATTCAACATCACTAGTCATTTGAGAGATGCAAATTAAAACTACACTGAGATTCCATCTCACCCCAGAAAGATTGGCTATTATCAAGAAGTCAACTAATAACAAATGCTGGAGGGGCTGTGGGGAAAAAGGAACACTTCTCCACTGTTGGTGGGAGTGTCGACTGGTGCAGCCACTGCAGAAATCCATGTGGAGACTCCTCAAAAAACTGGGATTGGAGGTCCCATTTGAACCAGCTATTCCCCTTCTGGGTATCTTTCCAGAAGAATTAAAAACATAGTACCACAGCGATATATGTGCACTCATGTTTATAGCAACACAATTTGTAATAGCTAGATTGTGGAAACAACCCAAATGCCCATTAACTGAGGAATGGATAAAAAAGATGTGGTATTTCTACACAATGGAGTACTACTCAGCCATAAAGAAAGATAAACTGGAAACTTTTATAGGTAAATGGATGCAACTCGAGAAAATACTCACAAGCGAAATAAACCAGATGCACATTTGTAAACATCGTATTGTCTCCCTAGTATGAAAATGCAATTTCACTGTGACTATTCCATTCCTTAGTCTTCTATTTTTACCTAGCTCTTACATGGCTTAATCTTATACTGAGTAATATTTTTCTCCAAAAGATGTTTGTACATTCTCTAATGCTTGAGTTTGTTAATACATAAGAATGTTTACTTGTTGTCTTTAAAAAAAAGAAAGAAATTACTCTTTGATATACTAAGTAATATATATATATGTATATATATACAAATATATTTATATATATTGAGAGAGAGAGAGAGAGGGAGGGAGAGAACTGATAAATAAGAAACAGAGAGAAGCCCAAATAATTTCCCAAATTATATCTTCCATTATTTTAAAAGTATGTTAATATACATAATAACTTGTTTCATTTTTACAGCTATTTTCTCTGAGGTTATGAAAAGAAAATACTGTGTTTTTATCTGTCTGTTTCTTCCTCATAAGAGAGACTTTTTATACTCTGAGTAACATTGGGGCCATTCTTTCTTCATTATGATACACAAAGTATTAATTATTGTTATTCTGTGATATTTTGTTATGAAATTTTGTTTTATTTTTTATAGAAAAAAAACCTAGTAGTCCTCATTGTCAGAAACTTCTCCTTCATGTCTAACCTATATTTAACTTTTTCTATGTTTCTTTTTTGTATTACACCTTTATGTATTAATGACAATAAATAAAATCCATTGTTTAATATAAAAAAGAAAAAAAAAACATTTAAATAACAGTGAAGACAATTTCCTAAAGGTAATTTCCATTCAATAATGTAATTCAAGCTTTAAAAACAAAACTACAAAATTTGTCACAGTGTGTGAAGTTTTCACTTTAGCTTCTTAAAAATATTTTTAATAAAAACAAAAGATTGTTAACAAAAATTTTTGGATATTTTTGTTAGCAGATAGTATTTTTAATAAAAATGTATTCTCTCTGCTTATCTGTCCTAGTGCAGGGTACTAGCTTTCTAGGTTTAAATTTAGCTCTCACATTCACTGGCTATGGGATCCAGAGAACATTTTTCAAATTCCGGGTGATGATTTTCTTCTATTATAATGTGAGGATAATAATAGTACTTAAAAGATTGGTGCGCTGTGATGTGTCAAGACAGAATGTATTAAACAAATTTTAGAATAAATCTCATGGGATTTGTAAATGTTAGCTCTTAATATTTATTACAAATTAAGAGTTTGCAGTGACAATTAATCAGCAGAGAAGTTACGCTTTTTTAAGTAAATTATTTTGTAATTTAAAATTATTTTGACCATTTTCTTAAATTTATGTTTCTTACTCATTGATATAGAAATTAGGACTTCATTTTCTTTAAAAGCATCCTAAATCTGGTCTCCACTTTTTCTTTCAGCTTTTTCTAGTGAGTTATTCTTGCTTTTGATATAAAATTATTATTATTATTATTATTATTATTATTATTATTATTATTATTATTTTGTGTGTGTGGGTACCGGGGGTCGAACTCAGGACCTCGCATGCCCATGGAATATAAAATATTATAGATAATAAATGTCAGTTTATTTACAGAGTAAATGTAATTATACAAGGAAAACCTTGCTAAAATGCAGTTTAACATAAAGCTCTTTGAAGGCGAGGGCTTACTTCTGACTTGCTTATTCATGGAAAATGCCTGCCACAAATTAATACTTTGGTAGTATGAAAGAAGGAAATATAATTTCTTTAACTTTTTTTGATGTTGAAATGGATGAAAATCATATCATCTTAATACATTAAACTTGACAGAATATGTTAACCTATGTTTAAATGTGTAAAGAAGAATATCATTTAGCCTTGGCTAAAATACTGCTTTCCTAAAATTAATTATCAGGAAAAGAATATGAAAATTTGAACAAGGTATTTTGTTGAGAATGGAGATTAAGTTCATACAACTTCATGTATTCAGTGATTTTTCTAAGAAATGGTCTGGTTTTTACAGAAGGGATATGATTAGTTTTAACCCATAGTGACTAGACAGAGTCACACATAATTTGAATGATCCAGACAAGGTCACAGAGTTATTCCTTGGTATAATGAACAGAAACAGAGGAACATTTACTCACGTCACTAACTGTTGGTGTGAGGATGTACCAGGCCCTTTCATATTTCTTTCCACATACTGTATTGCAGCTTAAGTTACAATTATAGCTGAAGGAAAGTTTGAATTTATTTGATGCTATCGTCTGTGAACAAATTGTTGTGAAAACAATGCTAGAAAAATATCCTTTAAGTGAATAGGTTTACTAGAAATTTATTAGATCATTTTCTTGTGTATTTTTAAAGACACGTAACATTTAATTACTATATATGAATATATTATATATATACACACATACATAAATGTGTTTCCTTCTTTCTCTATCCCTGCTAATTAAGTGAAACTGAATGACTTTTTTCAACCCTGAAGCATTGTTTAGACCTGCTTTGGTCCTTGCTAGGCTCAATCACAAAAGGTCCCTTCTCTACTTTGCAGAACAATAGCAGATCTAGGCCTTATTTGGTCCAAGTGTACAGGAAGAACCAACATCGAAAAATATAGAAGGATAATTCCCTTGAGTTGTGTCTGTTTCTAGGCTTAAAAATGCCTAAGTAATTGTTTTTAGGATTCAAAAAGTGAAGAAAACTAATTAAGTTAGAGTTTACTTCTTAAATGAACAAAGGATATAAGCTTAGAGGCTGAGATATATTGTTTATGTTAGGTCATAGATAAACTGGAAAATGTTCAGGGATGTGTCAGTAGTAATCTACAAGTGAAACCTGCTTGGGGGCAATTGTAAAGGGTTAATACATCAAATTCTTTATGTTATCCTTTATTTATTATGTACAATTGTACTCCATTTCTGCCTTCTAATAACATCTTTTGGATATATCCTATAAAGTAAAACTTTTAAAATAATGTTTACTGCATGTAACAGCTTTAATATATAAACCTCATATCAAGAACTAAAATAATTTAATGGGAATATTAATATCCCTACAATGCTTGAGTTAAGCATCTTCCTGTTTTCTTCTATGCAAAGCAACCAATGATTTCTATAGAAGACATGGGAATAACTATTGTAGACTGTGCTGATCTTCATTATCTCCACCCAGATATTCAAATCTTCCACATAGCACAATTACAACTATAGAAATTATTCAAACAAATGGCCATGACTCTATTCCAATGAAACTTTATTTTTAAAGCAGGCAGGCACCTGGATTTCACCAAAAAGATTTTGCTAACACTAACTCTAGGCTACATTAAACACATGTCAGAAAAATTCCTTCAAAAGTCACTACTTATGAATGAAAAATACCCTCGAACTGCCACTTTTTGGGTAGTTTCTTCAAATGTATAGCACTGTAAAATATTGTATTCTAACATGAAATAAAACAGTAGAGTCAATTAAACTGAGATAAATGTGCTTTATCTTGTCTGCATTATATTTGGAAGGACTATGGGAACAACTCCATTCTAAGTGCAGCATAAGGTTATATAGAACCAGTAAAGCTGAGTTGCTAACTCACTGAACTATATAAGAATAAATATTGAATGAAGAAATGCCAACATGTATTAGTTTATATTCAATTTATGTACAAATCCTTTGGAAAAGTTATGTAGGCCTGATTATTTTATTTATCCCTATGTAGTTAGTGTGAAGCTTAAATCTTCCAAATATTAGATCTTTAAGTAGGGGCTAAATTCACTGTCACATAACAGATAGAGCATTCCCAGTGTGCAATTTAATTGACTAAGATGCAGTTTGGATTGGCTAAGAACTGAACATAACTGTAGCTCTTTTAATGCTTTGGTTATTCCTTCCCATCAATTTCATACACCTACTTGAGAAAATAAGAACTAACTGTTCTCATCCACAGAATTCTCTGATAGAAAGAGATCTCTTATCAATAAAAAACATCTTGTTATAGTTAAATGAGCAAAACCACACCCTAGTGAAAAAATTTATTCATAGTTATACCAAAATTGTAATAAAAGTGGTCAGCGTGAAGCTTTGCACCATAGTTGATCTATATTTTGATATCAACTTGTGCTTATGTGAAAATTTAAGACTAAAAATGCATAATATTCTGATTTACAAATTGATGGTTGATAATTTCTGTGACAAAGATTTATTGAACTATAGTGCCCTATGCAAAAGTACACATTATAGACAGTATTACCTTAAAACCCTTTACCACCTGATCTTAACCTCATTTTATCAAACCTTAATAATTACCTTTAACTATCTCAAAAGCTGGTGGAAAAGTACCACTAGGTATCACTTGAGAATGAGTACAAATGCTTTCTAGGGGAAATGAATTGATTTACATGGTACAATATCTAGAGTCCAATTTTAATGAAAATAGATTTCCATTATAGCCTTATGTTTTTATAAAAAGAGGCCATTCAGCTAATGCAGTTCTCCCAAGTGTAAGATCCTAACTCTGTTTTTAATTTGAACCAATCCGGAAATTAACGAATTTTAGCTCATATGAGAACCATATTTTTGCAAAATGGCTTTCAGTAGGCCAGCTATTTAAATTCAGTACAGTTGTAAATTTCCCTGGGAATCAAAAGATATCTAGTATAGACAAAAAGGAAAATTATAACAAAAACCTCAACATACTGTTAATAAACTAAAAACAAAATATTCATTCATTTTTATAAAATTAGAAATTACTAGGCTTCCAGAACTTTAAAAAATGCTACAATTTATATAAAATTGAAAAATAAGATGTTTTTTGAGAAAATGCAAAGACCATTCCTCAACAAATTATCCCAACCTATCCTAGCCCTGAATATGGGTTAAAAATTATTTTGAATACAAATAAGCCAAATTAATTTTTATAAATTAAACCTTTCACCCACTTAGTAGGTTTTATTTTGAACATAAAACTTTTATTGGTGTTTTAATTAAGTATAAAGTACTGGGCCAGTGATATAGCTCAGCAGCATAAGCACTTGCCTGGCAAGCATGAGGTCCTGAGTTCAGTTCCTGGTACCCACATAAAGAAAAAAAAGTATAAAATACTTAAGTATAAAGGAACAGAGACAATGAATACAAACGATGAACTCAGTTGGGATATGCTATTTGAAATATTGGAGAAAGACAGTACTAAATTGTGTTGATGTTTATGAACTTTGCTCTATGAATAGCATTCTTTTGGTGAGATGAAACAGTAAAAATTATTTTTCTAAAGAAAAGTATTGCAAATAGCTAATATCTGATTTTACTTTTGGTAGTAATGTTATTTTGTTTGTACCTATAAGAATCCACTACATTTGCTGCTCTGAGCTCTATTAATGCAAACAATGCAGAATTCCTATTTGGTCAAGGAAGGAATTGAACCTTAGTGATTGATTGATACAATAGTAAAGCAAATATTATTGACCTTGAATGTTTAGAGAGGAGACTACATTATATTAATTCACAGAGAAATCAAAATAATGATAAGAAAATAAAATAGGTTACTCTTGAAGAAGTTCTTGCTATCAGCTGAGCACTACACATTGTAATAATCAACATGTATTGAACATTTACTACTTGCCAGATTCTGTGCAAAGTCAGTTTCTTCATCAAAGTAGTAGTCAAAATTCTAAAACAATCCCCAAAATACTCATCACTGATACCCATTCCCTTATGTTGGCTGGGATGAGAAGTATGAATATGATGGATATCTCCACCAAAATTAAGTTATATTATAAGGCAAAGCTGAAGGAATTTGATTAAAGTAGTCAAGAATCAATGTTGGATGTTTTTGAGTTGATCAAAAGAGTGAATTTTCTACCTTGACCTAAATCAGTCAGATGGATGCTCTAAAAGGAAAGACTTAACAATTTCTCAAAACATAAATTAGATGTTACAGTTTGATCATCTGCCATGTTGTTTAAAATGTTTTAGATTTTGGAGCATTTTAGGTTTTTTATTTTCAGATTAGGGATGCTCGTGTGATACAATCTCTGAAACATTACACACACACACACAACACCCCCAAAATCTGTAAACCTTAAGGTCCCAAGCATTTTGAGTAAGGGATACTCACCCTATACTGTGAAAAACCTTACACAAGAGTATCCCTCCTTGCAGAAACCACCACCTCCCATGAACAAACAAGGTATATCCATCCTACAACCACACGGAAATTAATTCTTCCAATATCTTGAGGAGCACAGAACTCCAGAAGGAAAAATAGCCTCACCAACACCTACTGCAGCTTTGTAAAACACTGAGCAGAGGACCTAATTTGCCAAACCCAGACACTGTTCCACAGAATCTGCAAGAGAATAAGTGGTTATTGTTTCAAGTCATTATGTATGTGATGAGACATTAAAACCCTTCAAAACTCATAAAATCATCTTGTTTAGTCTTTATGAAGTGTAGAATAAAATGTGGAAAAATCTTTAGTGTCCATGCCACATATATGTCCTCAGAAAGGTTACCTTATTTGCTCCAAGAATCTAATTCATTACTAACAGACACAGTATCATCAGAGTTTACAGCTAGGTTTTCTGTTGGCAACACAACCTGTGTTCATAACAGCTACACTGCAAATTCTGCTCCTTTCAGCCCCTCTATCATCTTATAAAAACTGGTGTTAATATTTATATTTTCTAACAGCAGATTTGCCCCCATGAGATTTAAATAACTTACAGAAAGGTACATCATTATATTGCAGAGCAAAAGTGTAAGCAGAGGACATACTAGCCTTAAACTTTATCCTCAATAAAAGACATCACACACCCTCTGGCATTATTCACCTACCTACTGCTTGGGGAAAATAATCTGCGGACACATGTTTCAACCCAGTGTAAGATTCTGTTTTCTACTCTGTAATGAGCCACAAACTGCTTTTTTGGGATTTTGCTATATATAAATTTAATATTTAATATTTTTTTATTGTTAAACACTCAAATTTCTTCCACTAAGAAGAAATGTGAATGCCATGAAGTAATCTGATAAAATCACGTATCTGGGTTAAATATTTTTAAAAATCTAGTAATAAAGTTTTTGCTTTTGGGTCAGTATCCCAGGGAATAGATGAAGCATCATTTTAATATTGTGATTGACTGCATGACATGAGTCCCTTCTTTCATTTTGTTTCACAACTTGGGATACATATTTTTAAAAGTGCATGTTACACTGATAAACCAATAAGATGCTTCACTTGATTTAAGGATCAATAAAAATATTTGGGAAAAATGAAATTCAATAATAAAATTTTGTATTGGGGATTTGATAAATTGATGGTGTTTATATGTACATGTTTTTAATTTAAGACATCATGTGCTATTGCATATTATAATTTTAAGAGAGGCATATGATTATACTGAAATCTACATTTCGTAGTCACTGATAAAAATGTATCATGTATTCCATTTTTTCGAAATCATTTTTGAAAAATGTCATTTATTTTTTGTGGAAAATGTTACAATTTACACTTAATTTAAGAAAAAATGACAAGGGCTTAGTTATTATATTGCTAGTAAATCTAAACAATGGAATTTGAGAAAGTAACAAAAAAGCTGAGGAAGAAATACAAATGAATAAAAATGAGAAAAACAAAGTTTGCCATATTGAGTGTTACATTCATCATTAATCATTTTTAAGTATGAATGACATTTATCTTTGTTAAACTTTCTTAAATTCAGTGCTGGGGTACAACCCTCCAGAAATCCCAATCATGGTTAAATGTAAAAATACTTTGCAATTGAATTGTAAGTCTGGACTTATTTTCAAGCAAACATGTTCAATACAATGCTTGAAATGATGTGTAAACTGGAAGAGTGAAATAATGCATAAAAAATATTTAAGTGTTTCATGTGTAGGAAACAATTCTCATGAAACAGGCCTGCGCCCTTTTGAATTAGTGGGTGGTAGGTCACCAAAAAAACATAATTTACTTAAACTTGTTACCCTCTTGCACATCAAGTAACAGTATTTTGTTAGAAGATCTATATTATTTTATGATTTTTAATTCTCATTGACAATATTTGAAATAAGCCACCTTTCTCTGCCAAATAAGTCATGGTTGGACACATTATTTTTTTTTCCATGGCACAATTTTGTTTCCACATTTTTTCTTCCAATACAGAAAAATGTCTTTGGAGAAAATCATGTTGTCCAATTTTTATTTTTGTTGGTGAATAAAAGTATTTACCCAAGTAATGATTTACCTACATCTACAATAGCATAGAGAAATGGCATCTTTTCCAAAACAGATTCCTGGAAGAAATACAATAACACATTACAAATAACACCTAAAGAATTTTCATTCCTTGAGCTTATGAGATAATTTTTCTTTTCAAGATACGATTGGGACACCATGAGTGATAATAATGAAATTATGAGAAGTACAAATTTATTTATAGAGCTAAAACATTGTTAGTAAATCCATATTCTGCAGTACACTAATCTTATGTTAACAATTCAAGTCTTTTTGCTTTCCACATTATCCTTTAACTTTCAAAGATAGGGTGTTCTACAAACACACACACACACACACACAAAGTAATGAATTGAAAAAAAACATTTATACTTGCCTTTCAAGCAAAAGGTAAAGCAATATAAAAATCTCAGAGGAAATTAAAATCTTGAAAACAATTGAATAAAATAAATGTTGTCATTTAAATCTGTACACCACTTTCACAAACAGGAACACACACTGTTCCTATGGCACTAAAATTTTTAACTAACCTCTGGACTTACATGATGTTAAAAATCTTTTCACAAAACCTCTACCATTCTCTTAAAATTTAGTCTTAGTAGCTTGGTAATTTCTTCTTAACATATTTGTTCCTAATTTCTGAAGACAGAAGTTTAAAAAGGAGAAACAGAAAAGAAAGTGACTGATAATACTGTCCAGAAAATGGTAATAGTAATAAATGAAATGTAATCTGACATCTTAAATTTAATCAGTATGTCACTGTTTTGTCTTAATAGAGCAAAATCATCCTGTTTTGAGTACTTAATTTACTCTCAGCTGCGAGAGGTGGGTAATGAAATCAAGAGTCACTCACTAGTTGGGTATAGAAAGTAGCACAATTAGAACTGCTCATAACAATTCAAATTGCTTCTGAGTCATAGAAAGTTTTGCTAATTTAGACAAGTATATGTTTGGAAGGCTCCATAGCTTTTGCATGTCAAGTAGGCAAAGCAGACATTTCTTGATGACTCCCTGACATTTCAAGGCAATAGCTTGAAGGTGTTGGTAGTGTTAGCTTGCAAAGTACCAGTGCTTATAATAGAAAATACTCATAGTGTGTACAAATAAGGATAAGGCTTTCTTTCCTCTCCCCAAACACTTCATTTTCAAATACTGAAAAGGGCAAAGGGGAAGCAACTAATTAGTAGAGAGAAATTCTGAAATAAAATTATCCTTTGTGTTTGGATACTATTATCATTTGTGTCCAGATGTCCCCCAAAAGCCTCATGTAGTTTTAGATGGGGCTTTTTCAGAGGTAGCTGAGCCTAGAGTGTGTGACTGATTTGTAGGACAATGCTGGGATTAAGGGTGGGTGATTGATGGATCAGTCCATTGATTGGGTTGGCACTGCCCTAAAATCCCAGTGGACTGGATACAATATAAGAGACAGAAAGAGGCTTGCCTCTCTCTGTTGTTGCTTTTGCTGTTTTTCTCCGCCACGAACTGTTGCCCCTCTGCCATGTGCCAGCTGATTATGGACTGAAATCTCTATCAACTGTGAGCTAAATAAACCTTTCCTCCTTTAACTTTGGGTGTCGGGTATTTTGTTTCAGTAATGAGAAAAAAGTTACTGAGACAGATACCAAGGGAGAATCAGACTAAGGGATTAAGCGAACCACCAGTTATCATTTCGATTCTATTAATGAAATGTTCATAAGAAAATCTCCTGACTTTTGTGGTTCTTTCAGCCTTTGTAGTCATTAGAAAAACAACTCCCTGACATGTGATGAAGTAAAACCTGTTCATGTCAGCAATCAGTGGTAGACCTGTGCAAAAATATGGTTAGCAGAATAAAACATGAGCAAAATCAAAGTACCCACTTCTTTTGGCTTTAATTGGTGATGTGCAACAATGTAGATGTAAACTTAAAGTTATATTAAAATCCTTAGTGCTTGGACACTCTTCTAAGTTATCTAGAAATACTATAGTTATCTAGAGTTCCCTAATTATCCAGTCAGAGGAAGGAACTTTCATTTTAGGGAAAGTTGGTAAACATTTGTTACAGTAACCAAGGAGAAATTAATAGCCCAAAGTTTTATACAAGTTTAAGACATATAAAATGAAAAATATTAGCCAGTTGTGATGGCACACATCTGTAATCTCAGCACTCACAAGGCTGAGGCAGGAGGAATGCAGTGAGTTAGAGACCAGTCTGGATTACATAGTGAATTCAAGGCCTGGATGAACTACATAGAGAGATTCTGTCTCAGTAAATAAATAAATAAATGAATAAATAAATGGAAAATATGAAATAATCTATGTCAACTCCCATTTACTGTCATGTGGAAGTACATGTTTTTCATAGGCACGTACCAAAAATTTTCCTCCTACTGCCAATTTTCTGTGGAAAATGAATGGTAACTGGCACCCAAGTACAGTATCATAAACCAAGTATGGTGGCATAAAAATTAGGTAAACTATCATAATGTTCACTTGCAAAAACAAGATTCTGGATAAGATACAATCAGAATACAACATGTGGTATCAATATAAAAAAATGAAAGTGAAAGGTGAATGTCAGTCTTGAAAGTGTTTCTTAAATTACTGATAGTGATGAACAAGGAACAAGAATACATTTATTCTGAGAGGAACACGAATCCACTGACTGTTTTTTCATATTGAATTTTGTATACAGCTTAAGAGTATGAGATACAATCTCTGGGTTTTTCTCTATTTCTGGAGTCCTAGTGGTTTCTTTCTTTTCATGTCCATACTAATGCAAGTATAGTTGATAATTAACTGCTATTTTGCATAATAACTTATAAATAATAATATGTATTTTTCCATTAGTTACTCAATGACTATGTTATGCAAAGCACACAAAATTAATATCATTCGATACACACTTATTAAATGTTTTTGTATTTAATAAATTGAGCCAGGCACATTTGACAAATATTTATTAAAAATCAGCTTTGCATATTCCATGCCCTGGAACACATAAACTAAAATATAATTAAATAAAAGACATACATTCTTACTTCTTGAATCTTGCATGGTATTCTTGTAAGAGAGAATAGCCAAAGAGAATAATACATAGATGTAAAATATCTCATAAGGAATTAAAGACATAGAGAAGAATGTCAAGATACATGTGTTGGAGTTATGTTCAATGGGGTTACAGCATGGTAAAGTTATTGTAAGCTGAAAATGTGTAGAATACACATAACCTACCAAACATTCTAGGTAAGCATAATACACAGTATATGAGCTATTTACTCATGATTTCATGGCTGACTAGGAATTGTGACTCAACTGCTGATGCCTAGTATTGTAAAAGAGTATGGTACTATGTATTACTAGCGAGGAAAACATTAAATTTCAGAATTTGACATAATCTCTACTGAATATGTATTACTTTTGCATAGTTAAAATATTATAAAGTGAACCACTGTAAACACAGGGCCATTTGTGTGGTATATGGCTGTGTGAATGAATGGGTATGATTCTAAGTAAGGTAGTTCAGAGTATGTGTCACAGAAAATTCCACAGCTGAAGATTGATTTGAAGGAAGAACAAGGGTTAATGGTGCAGATACTTGAGGGCAATATTACTTCTAGGGAAAGGAGCAACTCCTCTGAGCATCCATGCCAAGTAGGCATGACATTCCTGGCATAAACGAATAGATAAATGTGAGTGAGGAGGAGAGAAGAAGGAGGCACCTAGAGAGTGGGTGTAGAGCTGGGGTGCAGAAGTCAGAATGTGTGGGGCCCTGTGTACAGAGCGGAAGATTTTAACTTTATGGAGTCTTCCACAGAAAAGGTATTCTAATCCAATACAGGTTACATATGAATTAGTGTTTTTTGACCACACCCCGTTGACATTATGGATAATTATTTGTCCTGCTGGATTGTCCTCCTCACTGTAAGATGTTTAAGAAGTACACTTTATAGCTGACCATGTCACCTAACAGGCTGCTTTCATCCAGGAACAAAAATGACCCTAGATAACTGTAAAAGTACCCGGGGTGGTGTGCAAAATTGTCTAATTTGAGAACCACTGATGTAAAAATAAATACTACATCACAAGAATATGAAATAACTAATCCACACAGCTAGTACATACACTGGAGTCCAGACGTCAGACATTTAATGATAAAATACATTTACTCTACTGCTTGTCTGTACCATTGATTTTTACTAGTTTATTTAAATGAAAGACAGTTGACCAGGTCATAATGTTGTAAACTATTGAGCAGCTTGTAATGAGCAAAACATAAAGTAAGAATTAGCTTTAAATTGCAAGACAGGTTTATCTGTAACGAGGTACTGGAATTTCCTCAGAATGTAAACTCAGAATCAGTGTTTAGGTCTCTGTGAGGAGCATAGGTCATGATGCGATTTGCCCATGACTGTTACATGGTAAACTGGAATGGGATAGGGAGAAAAAAGATTTGATCTACAAGAACTGAAACAATTTCCAGTGAAGCAGAAGAGCTGTGGCCAAATACATTTCCATGGTACATAACTAAAAAAGCAGGTAGACTGTTGTAGTAAAGGCGTTTGTCCTTGGTTTGAGCAAACTATAAGAAAAAAACACTATTGCAAGATGCTAAAAATAGGTCCCTCATATGAGCATGGTTACAATGAGAACAATATAACTTTCTTCTTTCACCTTGGAAATTGTGCTAGTAAGCAGATATCAATGAGAAAATGGTATCTAACATAAATATAATATATCCTATCACCTAACACCCTTGTAAGTGTGCTAAGTAAATGTGTGGGAAGAGACAGTTTGACTCATTTGTCTATTTTCTCCATTTGCACATTAATGCTCATTATCTAAAAGTGATTCTACTTTCCCTTGCTAACTTCTACAATCTGTACCACATAAAATAATATTTTGTAAAATCATAAGTCCTAGATTAATTTGCCTTCTTTACTACCTGCACAAGAAAAAGGATCTTATATATAATTTACACATTGCCTAAAATACCTACTTATGTATTAAAATATTTCAGTGAATGTTGTTTAAGTAAACAGCGGATGACCAAATAAATCTTATATTAGTTTGGATCAAGGGGTGAAGTCTTTCATAGCAATATATATGTTCATTACATCTCAATAAGTAATAAGAATAATGTGAATATGAAACTTGATAACTTAGTGATGATGTGCGAGGAAACAAGAATTTAAATTATGCAGTCTCAGTCATACACAGAAAAACACATACATAGCATTTTCTGACTAATTAACAAAGGAAAAGGTACACTCCAGTTTCCTCTTGAAGGCTTTCTTATTTATTATAACTCAATTTATAAAAGCAATGGACTTCTGAGTGGTTCCAAATCATTTTTTTTGTTTTTTAGTATGGTCTATCTTGACAATTGAAAATGGAATGAGCTGCCTACAAATAAAATTAAAAACATATTTTTCCATATGGCTAAAATATACATAATAATTAACTATTAGCAATGAGATTTATAATACATAACTGAAGAACACATTTTGTACCAATGTTTCTCATTGTCATTTACAACCTGAAATTTACTAAATTATCTAATAGATACCACAAAAAAGGAAGTATGATTCCTTATGTAATTTTATGCTTGGCTCATTTTTCATTATTTTAATATTCAAAAAGAATATGTATTTGAGAGATTTTTTTTTCAAAATCTAAAACCTAACCAATTATCTTTAAAGATATTTCAGGTATTTTGTAATATGAGACACCACAATTCAACCATTCCTATAGATTCTCTTTAAAGTTATATCCTCACACATTTATTTAAAATAACTTCATGTGGCTTTAGAAAAAAGGCTTTGTTATTTAGATATGTTATTCTCTGAAGTTTTGGAATGATTACTTTTTATTTGAAAGATAACCCAATAATATAATTTAAAAGCTCTTGTTAACTAGTTCCCTGTATTATTAGTGTGAATATATACACCTTTTGATCTCCATTTAAAAAAGATATAATTGCTACACTATCTGCCAAATATCTCATTTTAGACATGTACATTTAAGGTACTATTCGATATTATTAGGTAATAAAAACAAGGAATAATACCTTTGTAAGATAGGCTTTCTACTTATGTAAACCCTATGGGACTCGCATTACATCTGGATTTCTGAAGTTTGCTTCAATATGTATTGCCTCCAAATGAAACTGAAAGTACCATGTCTAAATTCTGAAAGTAAACTGACTGAATCACTAATCCCAATGCATGAGTTCAGCGTGTGTACAATGCCTCTTGCTTCCATTCTCCCTCAGGCAGCTTGGTCATTTTCTCCTTTACATAACAACCAGTTGAAGCAGCCAAAGCCAAGGTGTGACTGCTGCATGTGTTTCTAAGGAAGGAGAGGTCCATTAACACAGTTATTATCAGTGCTTCCTTGACTGCTGAAATACTGCACGTGTTGATGTGGGAGCCTGGTACACCTATCTGAGAGACGGGAGGAAGCGAGCTCGGAGAAAATGTATTGAGGGAGAAAAAGGGAATCTAAGGTATTCAGACAGAAAAATGGAGAAAAAATAACTTAGTACCCTGCGGACACTATATATCGCCCTCATTTTCGTTTTGTGGAATTGGAAGGTACGATATACGCCTGCAGCAGCTGTGCCTTTTTTGTCTCAGAGTCTCTGACAGCAGGACACCCAGACTCCCTGCTCAGAGTAAGTAGCTGATATGGCTGGGAAGTTGTGAAGCTAAGATTGGGAAAGACACCTGGCACTGGATCTGAGGGGCTGTTTTGATCCCTGAAGATTGCTCTGTTTATTGCAAACTTTGAAGATTCTTTTCTGTTCTTTCTGGATAAATTGTGAAAATATCCATTACTGATCTTCCATACCTATGTAGAAATCCTCAGTCACACAGAGTTTTCAAAAGATAAATATCGTTTACAGTGACAAAAGAAGAAATAAGGCGAGAACAACCATGGAAACGTCAAGAAGTAGTAGTTCTGAAATGAACTAAAAACTTTTATCAAATTATGTTTTCAATCATTGCTATAGACTAAATATGTGCCCCCACTCCTCCCACACCAGCCTCAAATTCCTGTGTTGAAGCCTAATCCTCAACTGATGCTATTTGGCTTTAGAGCGTTAAGGTGTTTAGGTCAAGCAGGCAGAGGCCTTATGAATGGGATTTGTGCCCTTGTGAAGGACTCCGCAGAGAAAATACCTTGCCATATGAGGATACAAGAAGAAAACAGCCATCGCTGAACCAGGAATTGGATTTTGCATGTACCAAATCTACCAGGGATTTGTTGTGGGACTTCCCAACCTCCAGCACTCTTAGAAATAAATATCTGTTATTTTAAGCACCCAGGTGTGTGGTAATTTGTCTTAGGTACCTTCAGAAATGAGCATATTTGAGTACATCCTCAAATTTCATAGTTTGCCTCTAAAACAAAACTAGAAAATATATGTCAGTAAAACGTTTCTACTCCATTTCCATTTTTCTCCTTCAAAGGGAACAAAACAGTCTTGCAAAAGGGATGGAACAGCCAGATGTAGGTTACGTTTAATGAGTAACCTGCTTTATAGCCAATCCTGGAAAGTAATTTTCCTCTGGAGTCATGCAGGCCTCAGCAGAAACATCTCATATGTTAGCCCCGTGGTATCTCAGCTAGTCCATCTGAGCTCAGCCATGGGCATTGGTGATGAACCATGCTAGTCTAACACCGGCCGCCTGCTTTCATGGAGATACGTACACAGCCTTGGCCAGACTCACTAATTAAACTGAAAGCCCATTTAGGGAAGTCGCTTCTATACAGTTTACACTGCTTGCAAGTAAGCACGATCACACTTCGGTCTGGGATAGGGAGATACCACGGTTCTCCACACCTGGGGACCTTACCCGGAAGGGTTTATTCTATTTCCTGACTCTTCCCTTCTCTCTTTGTCCTGGGTGCCATGGCATGAGCAGCTTTCTTCCATAACCTTTCATCATGCCATTTCTGCGTTGGAATCTGCAGTCATGGGCTGAATCCACTGAAACTATGAGAAAAATTAAACTTCCTCCTTTAAGTTACAGATGTTCAGTATTTTGTCCCAGAGATGGGACAGCTGACTAATAAAACTGGTAAACGTTTCCCTAAAAAGATGCAAACACACTTTAAAAATAAAGTTTTACATAAATCAGTTTCCAGAAAGGTCAACTTCCTAAAAATTATAAGATATTAGAGGTAATTGAGACTTCTAAAATATTTAGATATGATATTCTTGTTCTAGCCTTAGAGGTTTAGTCTCTTGTAATTTGCATTGTATATTTGAAGCTATACTATATCTTGCTCTAGCAATTTTCAAATTTAATTATTGCCTTAAATTCCTAGTAGTAAGACCGAGTTTGCGAATTTTTCCAAGGGCCTCACTAGTTGGCTAGATTGAGATATTCATCATAAAACGTGTGTGGGGAAGACGTACAAATGATCATGCTGAATATATGTCAGTCATTGACGGGCCACATATTCCATGGCAGTCCCATGAGATTATAAATCTACTGATGTAGTAACCATTTAGTCTGTTTAATATATTGAATGATGTTTTCACAGGATGAAATCACCTAATGGTGCATGTCTCAGAATATATCTTTGTTGTTAAGTAATGCATGACTGTATTCAAAAACAAACCAAGTACTCAGGAAAAAGTTGTTATCAAAAATCAACCTCCTTGCTGTAAAGACAAATATTCTTCAGTTTATGTCATTTGAAAAATAAAATATTATCATCTCAAAAGTGTAATTAATATATACTTGTAAATCATTTAGAAAAGATAAAGTGAGATTGGGTATACTGAAAATTTAAAGGATGACCAGTATAAATTCTACGATTTAGGTAAATAATTCAAATAGTGGTTTTGTCTAATTAATTTAACTAAGATTAGTTTGGCTAATGCAGAAAAAAATATTTCTGCATACTATTCCCACTTTATGTTTTTTATTCATTTTGTGGATTTTGAACTCTAAAATATTTAAATTAATTCATTTTAAACTTACTAACTTGTGTTTTTCAATGTTTTTCAATGCTATCACATCTGCAGTTTCTTTCTTTCTTAGAATCCATATTAGAACAATGTACTACAAAGCAGTGTCATAGTAACAAATACTTTTCCAACACTTTTATGAGTATAAATTTTATAATATTCTACATTTTCCCAATATACTATGTTTAAAAATATTATAGACTAAACAGTCTTCGTATTATGATAAATTCTACTGATCTAGTGGGCAGAAGTATACCTTTTTGAAAACCTAACATCAGGATTGCATTTAATTTAAACCATCAGTTGAACTCCGGTATTTAGTTTAAAAATGTAAGAAGATAACATTTTTGCTGCCTTTATAATCTTTATCTCCCCTACATTGATAAATTAATTCTCTGAATTACAACAGGGAATGCTTTGCTGAATTTCATAGTTTTCCCAAGCAGCCATAAAAAAAATACAACAGAGTGTGTAGATTAAACAAAAGAAATTTATTTTTTTTCATAGTTCTGGAGGCTGGAAGTCCAAGATCAAGAAAAATGTGATCTTGATAAGGGTTCTCTTTCTGGCCTGTAGAAAACGGACATCTTGCTATGTCCTCTCATGGAAGATAGAGAATGATCTTTGGACCAGCCCAGCAGATTAGGGTCCCCTACCCTTATGTCCTCATGTGAAAATTATTAACTACTTATAGGCTTTATCTCCAAATACAGTCAGATAAAGGTTAGAGTTTAAATATAAAGACTTTGGGAGACACGAACTTTCAGTACCTAGCACTCAATAAAATGCAAATAGTATAGAAAAAGCAAAGAAACCAATATATTAAAAATTTTACCAGAAATACATGAATCTGTGGGCAAGAAAAGAACAACGTGAATTATTACAGACTATTAAACCCATTGCACTGTATTATATGAATTCAAAAATTTTAAAATATTGAGTGTTAAACTATGATGCATATGCAGCTCATGTCTATGCCTGCGTTTTTGATTGTGACTCAGTATTTTCATTTGGTGATTCAGAAACACAGAATCAACATGATTTATAAAAACCTAAAAGTACAGAATGATTATTAGTTAATTGGAACAGTTTATTTCAGCACAAGAAAGACAGGATGAAATAGTGGAAAACTCATTACATTGTAGCATAAAATTTAAATGACCAGGCAGGTCTCCTGAAGATTTTCATATCCTCTTCATTCATACAATGGAAATTAGATTTTTACATTAACTATTGAGTGCTATGGCAATAAACAAAAATACATCCAATTGATATTTTTTAAAGTCTGCCTTTCTATACAAATGTAAAACTCTATTTTGAAATTCCTAGGTGAAGAGCCTGCGCTTTATTAATTTTTTTGGAAGCCATATAAGTTACCTTAAAATGCTAATTTCTGATTATCTGTGAAAATACAAGGCTGAAGGAAAACCCTGTGGGTACTCAACAGTGCAGCACAGTAATGGGCATATAACTGATGCCATGTTTGCCACACCTGAGGATCCATAAGCATGGAGACCGTAGCTTTCATCAAGAGGACAGAGGATGTTTCTTGAAAGACAGTCAGGAGAAAGAGATGGGAACTGGAAACCTGGTTCCTGTGCATGTTTGAAGAACGTGGAAAAGACAGAACAAATGGCAAGTCATTATCTTAGAAAATAAGAAATATGTGCCATGAAACAATGCAGGCTGAAATGTCAGGGTTGGTGGGTCAATTATTATCAAAGGAAAGGACTGCAAACACAACAAAACAAAACAGGTTAATAAGTAACTAAGGAAAGGTTTAAAAAAATGCAACTTTCATCTGATTAGGGCAAATCAATTTTATATGATTTGTATTAACATAAGGAAAAAAACAATCAAATTTAAATGCTGGCTATTTCAAACTTTTGCTTCCAGTGAGACTTTCAACTCTCAGAACATGTTACATATATTCTCCACATTTACCTGTGTATGCATGTGGTTTCATCAATTAAGCTTCATCATGGATATAAAGAGAAGGGAGAGAGATGATCAAGATTTGGGCACAGGGCTGGTGAGATGGCTCAGTGGCATGAGCGCCTGCCTGGCAAGTGCGAGGTCCTGAATTCAACTACTGGTACCCACATAAAGGAAAATAAGGGCCGGTGATATCACTCAGTGGCACAAGCGACTGCTGGCAAGAGCAACATCCTGAGTTGGACTCCTGGTACCCACAAAAAAAAATTAAAAAAATAAAAAGATTTGGGCACAAACGGTGACAGGGATGCTATGATGGCAAAATTAGAGATGGAATTTACAGAAAAATTAGGGCCAGGGGTATAGCTCAGCGGTACGGAGCCTGCCTGGCAAGCTTGAGGTCCAGAGTTCGATTTCCAGTTCCAAAAAAAAAACAGTGGTAACACTGATGATAGATTTTATATAAAATATGAATAAAGGGGAATACAAAAGGCTCAAGATTTTTCACCTGAGAGTTTTTTCTAAAGATGTGGGCAGATGGCAATGGTAGACTAAGGAAGGTAGGGAAAACAGATCATTCAACTACCTGGTTTTTGACATAGTAAGACTGAGAATAAGAAAAGAAGATATCGGTTGGCAGATTACTTATTGAGAAGTGGAATTTAGAGGCTGGAAAATAGCAAAGAATTGAGGGATGAGGATTGAGGGATTACTGGTTAAAGTCAAAATAATTTATTATATATAACTATTTTGGAACAGGAGACCATTTAACCTACTTCATAACCTAGCAATTTTTATTGCCTAATTGATTATGAGACAACTTACTTAACATAAATAGCAAAGTAAGAAAATAAAATAGTTCCCATTTATTGAGGACTTCCTATTTCCTATTTTATGAATGAGGAAAATGAGATTCTGATTTATTTATGTGACTCTCCCAAAATGAAAATGTCTGTCATTGGTAAAGGTAATTTGAAGGCCAGAATTGCTTGAAACTAAAACCTGTGGCCTTTTCACTGGCTGAAGAAGGAAACACATGATATATAACATGAAGGAAAACAGAGAAGTTCAAATTCTGACAGATTTGTTCATGGTGAAAACTAAAATCAAATAAGAAAAAGTTTTGGTTTATGTAAAAAAAATATGTATTTCCTCTTTGAAAGTAGACATTAATTCAACTAAATTAACCTTATACAGATTATTTCTGTGAATAATCCACATGAAAAATAACTTTCTGTTACCACAAATGGTATTTTGGCCCCAAAACAACTAATTTAAAATGGAAGCTAGTCCTTTGTTTAAGGAATTCAGATAGCATTATAAAGGGTAAGACACTATTATTAGAGTCACTCATTTGGATTATAATAGAAATTTTTGGTTTATTTTAAATTTTCAGCTCTCCAAGTCACATACTTTGGAGTAAGCTCCAAAGCACATTGTAATAAAAAATTAATAGTAAAATTAAATACGTATTCAAAACCACTGAGACACTTTTCATCAGAAATATAAATTTTCATTTAATACAGATTCATTAACTTACCACCATTTTTCACCACTCCCACTCATTCGAGGCTTAGGTAACCACTATTCTATCCTCAAATTCTGTGTAGTAAAATTTTAAGATTCCAGATGTCAGTGAAATCCTTCAGTACTTGTGTTTCTCTATTTAGCTTATTTGACTGGAAACTGATTTCCAGTTTCATCCATGTTGTTGTAAATGACAGCATTTCATTTTTAATGACAGAATAGTATTTAATTTCACTTTGTATATGTACTAAATTTTATTTATCTCATCACCAAAGGATAAGCTATAAGGTTATTTCTACTTTTCTGGCTATTGTGAATAGTGCTGCAATAAACATGGGTGTGTAGATATTTTATATCCTTTGGGCAAATAACCAGCAATGAGTTTTTTTTTTTTTTTTGATGGGTACCAGGGTCGACCTCAGGACCTCGCGCGCCAGCAGGCGCCCGTGCCACTGAGCGGTATCACCAGCTCTTTTTTCGTGTGTGGGTTCTGGGAGTCGAACTCGGGCCCTCCTGCTTGCCAGGCAGGCGCTTACACTGCTGAGCCATCTCACCGGCCCAACAATGAGTATTTTTAATGGAAGTTTTATAATCATTTTTGGACAAACTTCCATACTGCTTTACAGAATGTCTTGTGGTGGTTTTGATTTGTATTTCCTGGATGATAGTGATGTCCAGCACTTTTTCATATATCTGCTGGTTATTTGTATGTCCTCCTTTAAGTAATGTCTATATGATATACTTGTTCCTTTATAAAATTGTGTTACTATTATTTGCTACTGAGTTTTGGGGTTACTTATAAAGTTTTTGCATGAACTTTTTGTCAGATGTTATATCAGTCAGTATTCTTATTGCTGACACCAAATATCTGATGCACACAATGTAATGGAAGGGAGAATTTTAACTTGACTCATGGTTTCAGAATATTCAGTCCATAGTCAGTTGGTGTCAAGGCAGAAACCCCATGGCAGAAGGGCATTGTGGAAAAACTTGTTCACTTCATAGGAACTGGGAAATGGAGCATGGAAAGTGTGCCAGAGAGGAAAGATCCAGGTACTAGACATAGTATCCAAAGTTACACCTTTACGCTCCACCCTGGCACACCCAGAAATGTGATTTGCTAATGCCCTTGGCAGCTCTAAAATCAATCAAGTCAACAAATCTTGCTTAACTTTCATTTTCTACCCCTCATCAATTTAACACCTAAACACATCTCCTTAGGCCGTATTCAATCTCCAAATAAACACAAGGTCATGATTCCACCTGACACTGTATAACTCTCCTGCATAAAACTAAATCATAATTCTTTTCTTAATGTCTCAATAATTTCAGACTTATTCAAAGCCCAAATCTGTCTCCTTTAAGACTTAAAGCAAATTCTTAGCTCTAGACCTGTATAAATAAAAAAAAAATTTCAAAATAAAATGGCTCAGTTTAAACATTCCTATTCTGAAGGGGATGAATAAAAAAAACAGAAAAAAAAATCAAACAAAAGAAAGACCAGGGGCCAGTGAGATGGCTCAGCGGCGTAAGCGCCTGCCTGGCAAGTGCGAGGGCCTGAGTTCAACTCCCGGAACCCACATATGAAAAAGGGGCCGGTGATATCGCTCAGCGGCATGGGCACCTGTTGGCGCGTGAGGTCCTGAGGTCGACCCCCCGGTACCCACAAAAAAAGAAAAAGAAAGACCAATCTCAGCAGGGAAAACATTTTTTTTCTTAATTAAGTTTATTAGTACAATTTAGATATGAATAATGATCACATTCATCATATGGAATTTGTACCTGAACATGATGTATCTTAGTTCCTCTTTTTTTTCCAATTTCACTCCCCACTCTTCAACCCCCTCCCCTCCTTATTTACAAAACTTTGTTTCCATTTTATCCTTATTTTTTCTTCATTTTTTCTTTTCCCTTGCACCAACCTCCACAAATTGTCCTTTCTTTTTGAAAAATTGCTTCCTATTTTACAATATATTTTATATTTTTGGTTCTTATTTACTTTCAGTTTCTCACATCAAAGACACAATGTGATATTCACACATATTGGTCCAGTTTATTTCACTTATAAGTATGGTCTCAAGGTCCTTCCATTTAGCTATAAATGTCTAACGTTTATCCTTCTTTATGGCTGAGTAGATCTCTGTTTTTTTTTTTAAAGCTTTTTTATCCATTCATCAGTTGATGGGTATTTAGGTTGTTTCCAAGATTTAGCTATTACAAACTGTGCTGCTAAAAACATGGGTGCACATATATTGCTGTGGTATGATGCTTTTAGTTCTTTTGGGAAGATACCAAGAAGGGGAATAGCTGATTCAAATGGAATCTCTAGCTTGACTTTTTTGAGGAATCTCCAAGCTGATTTCCACAGTGGTTGCACCAGTCTAAACTCCCACCAACAGTAGAGAAGTGTTCCTTCCTCATTCCAGCCTTGCCAGCATTTGTTATTGGTTGATTTGTTGATAATAGTCATTCTTTCTGGAGGGAGATGGAATCTCAGTGTTGTTTTAATTTGCATCTCTTGAATGATCAGTGATGTTGAACATTCTTTCGTATATTTATTTGCCCTTTGTACCTCTTCTGAGAAGTGTCTATTCATTTCAGATGCCCATTGTTGGATTGGGTCTTTAAATTTGGGGGTCTGATTTTTTTCAGTTCTTTATATGTTCTAGATATTCATCCTTTGTCTGAAGAACAACTGCCTAAGATTTTTTTCCCACTCTGTGAGTTGTATTTTCACTCTGTTTGTGATTTCTTTTGCAGTGCAAAATGTTTTTAATAAGTTGAGATCCAGGTTGTTGATTCTTTGTAGTATTTCTCATGAAGTCAGGATTTTATTCATGAAGTCTTTGCCTACACCAGTGTCTTCAAGAGTTCTACCTATTCTCCTTTCCAGTAGATTTAGTGTTTCTGTTTTAATATTTAGATCTTTGATCTATTTTGATTTTAGTTTGATACATAGTGGTATTCATTGGTCTGGTTTTGGTTTTCAGCACTTGGAAAGCCAGTTTTTCTAGCACCTTTGTTAAAGAGGCTTTCTTTTTCTCAAGTAAGCATGTTTGGCCACTTTGTCAAAGATAAGATGGCTGAGTGTGTTTGAAGTTGTTTCTGCCTCTTCTAATCTGTTCCATTGATCCTCAGGTCTGTTTTTTTATTTTTTTTTTCTTCCCCCGTACCATCCTGATTTTACCATAGTAGCTCTGTAGCATAATTTCAAGTCAGGGACTGTGATGCCCCCTGCTTTGCCTCTGTTGCACAGAACTGTATTTACAATTCTAAGTCTCTTCCTATTCTAAATGAATTTTAGGAATGTTTTCTCTAGTTCTGTGTGGTATGCTAATAGTATTTTGATTGGGATTGCATTAAATCTGTATAACAATTTTGGGAGTATGGCCATTTTTACTATGTTGGGTCTTCCTACCCATAAGCAAGGGATATCTTTCCATTTTCTGATATCTTTTTCAATCTCCTTTTACAGACTAGTGTAATTTTCAGTGTGGAGATCTTTTTACTTACTTTGTTTAATTGATTCCTATGTACATCATTCTTTTTGATGCTCTTGTGAAAGGTGTCATTTCCCTAATTTCTCTCTCAGTGAGTTTGTTATTTGTGTTCAGGAATGCTATTGATTTTTCAGTGTTGACTTTATATCCAGCTCTGCTACTGAATCTGGTTATTAAATTTACAGGTCTTTTGGTGGAGTTTTTAGGGTCTTCTATGTAGAGTATCATGTCATCTGCAAATAGAGATAATTTCACTTCTTCCTTTCCTATTTTTATTCCTTTTATTTATTTCTCTTTTCTAATTGCTCCACCTAATGTTTCCAAAACTGTATTGAATAGGAATGGTGATAGCAGACATCCTTGTCTTGTCCCTGATTGTAGTGTGAAAGTTTTCAGTTTTTGACCATTTAGTATAATGTTGGCTGTTGGTTTGTCATAGATGGCTTTTATCAGATTGAGATAAAGACTATTTATTCCAATTTTCTGTAGGGTTTTCATCATGAATAGGTGTTGGACTCTGCCACACAATTTTTCTGCATCTATTTAGATGATCATATGGTTTTTGCCCTTGGTTCCATTAATATGGTATATTACATTTATTGATTTGTGTATGTTGAACCACCCTGCACCCAAGGGATGACTCATACTTGGTCATTGTGTATAACCTTCTTCACAATTTGCTGCATTCTGTTTCCCAGTCTCTTATTGAGGATTTTTGCACCTATGTTCATTAGGGAGATTGGCCTGTAGTTCTCCTTTTTCAGTTGGGTCCTTCTCTTGTTTTGGTATCAGGGTAATACTTGCTTCCAGTAATGACTCTGGTAGTATTCCCTTTGATTTTCATTAAAGAGTTTGACAAGTATGGCATTAGATCTTCACTAAATTTCTTGTAGATTGTAGCAGTGAATAAATCAAGACTAGCTTTTCTTTGTAGAGTAAATTTTTAATTGCATTTTCAATTTCATTGACTGATATTGGGTTATTTAGAATTTTTATATCTTCCTGATTCAACTTTGGTAATTCATATGTATCTAGAAATATGTGCATTTCTTCTGTGTTTTCTATCTTTTCAGAGTAATAGGTATTGATGATCTTCTGGATTTCTGTAGAATCCATTGTGATTTCACCCTTTTCATTCCTAATTACATGAATTTGAGTCTTTTCTTTCCTTTTTTCTCAAGATTGGCTAAGGGTTTGTCAATTTTGTTACTCTTTCAAAGAACAAACTCTTCATTTCTTTTATTTTTTGTATTGTTTTCTTAGTCTCATGCGTATTATTAGATAATAGTGAAATGAAATTGGAAATCAATGGCAAAAAACCCCACAAAAACTCCATAAACACATGGAAATTAAATGACACCCTACAGAACAACTGATGGGTCACAGATGAAATTAAAGAAGAAATTAAGCAGTATGTACCATTAAATGATAATGCCAATACAACATACTGGAACTGACTGGATGTAATGAAAGCAGTCACAAGGGGAAAATTAATAGTGGTGAACTCTCACATCAAGAAAACAGAATGAGCTCAAATAAACAACCTAATATTGAACTTCAATCTTCTAGAAAACAAAGAGCAAATCAAACCCACAGTTCATACAAGAAAGAAAATTATTAAGATGAGAGCAGAAACCAGCAGGGCAAAAATCAACTCTTTTTACTTCATGCCCCCTGGTGCTTGTTGTGGTGAGATGTGAGGTCCAAAGGAATTGCATAGCTCCATCACTATGCCTTTGCTGGTTGTAGCCCACATGGCCTCTCATTGGGCTGTCTTCCCCTGTGGCCTGCAGATTTCATTAGTGTACTCATAGATGTTCCACATTCCTGACATCTCTATCATCCTGGGTTGTCACCTGCAATTTCTGCTTCCTTTCCACAGCTTCATACACCCACACTCAGGGACATTCCACCTTGCCTCCATTATGTCCATTGATGGGCAAAATACTCAACACTAACAACTTAAAGAGGAGAAGTTTGATTTAAAATCAATGTGAATCAGGCTGCTTAGTTCATGGTGGCTAGGAAACAGAGTTGGTTAGCAGCACAAAGGAGGAAGGGGCCAGAGACCACATATAGTACCACATAGGACCATATAGTACCACATAGTACCATATAGGACCACATAGTCATGGCCTCCCCACACATAGCCAGAAGTGTGCTTTCCTAACCCCCAGTTGGGTTTCAAGCAAATCCTGTAGGCACAATCACACTTGAGTGTCACAAAGCCTTCCTTTGAAATTAGGCTGGAAGTCACCCCAACTTTGCAACACTTATGCTCTGTTGCCAAACCAATTAGCATCATGCTAACCATGCCAACTCCCAACAGTTTATGCAGTAGTCAGTTCCCCTTGAACCATGGCATTTGCATCTTTTGAGTGCCTTGATGGCTGAACATGGATAAATGAATCATAGGGAACAAATTCCATAGGTGGCCCTTCTCAAGCAGGAAGTTCAGGGTCTGTCATCTTAAAAGACACTGAGAGTTTTGCACCTTTCAGCAGTGGGTGGTGTCTTGCTAATACCCAAGATGACTTCAAGACATCTTTCTTCTTGTCCTGTTACAAAGCACTTGGTTTATTTTTAATGAAGCTAATCCCTTCAACAATCATACCTCCTCTGACTCTAATTTTACTCAAGGTTCTTTTGAGGTTAAAAACTAAGATTTTCAAATATTTTTGCTCTGTTTTTTCTCCTGTTTTACACTATACATCAACTAATTGCCTTGAAATTTCCTTCACCATATCCCCCACCCTTAAACTGAGTTTTTTCTTTCTTTTTTTTTTTTTTTTTTTTTTTTTTTTTTTTTGGCCGAGGTGTAACACACATATCTAGTCTAATTACTAATAGAGTTTTTGCTCTTCCTTAAAACCTCCCAAGCCTGGACTTTGTTGCCAGCATTCTCCATTCTCTGATCAGAATTACCCATCAGGTTCTGCTTACATCCTTCTAGGGTTTCTCTAACCCATGTATCCAAATCTTTCCAAACTCCCCCTACAAACCATTTTCAGAGAACCACATGATCAAGAATAGTCACAGAAATGACCTGAATTCTCTGGTACTGATTTTGTTTATTAGTCAGCTTTCTTACTGCTAGGCATAAATAATTGATAACCACAGCTTAAAGGAGGAGAGACTTAATTTGGGTCATGGTTTCAGAGGATTCAGTGTGTGGTCAGATGGCTCCAAGATGCTCAATGCATGGTGGGAGGGAAGCAGAGCAGGAAAATAGTGCCAGAGAGGAAGGGGCCTGGGACCAAATTACCCAAAGTCATGCCTTCAAGACTCTCCCAGACACACCCAGAAATGTGTCTTTCTAGTTCTTTAAGTGGGCTTTAAGCCATTCAAGTTCACAATACAGTTTAACTGTCACAGATGTATAGTTTACAATTTTTTCTCCTATTTTGTAGATTGTTTGTTTTACTCTCTTGAGTGCTTCCTTTTCCATGTGGAATGTTTTATTTGATATAATCCCATTTGTCTATTTGCATTTTCTTTTCCAATGCTTTCAGAACCTTTTGTAACCATCCCAAAGATCTTAAGTGCTTTACCTCTAACATTTTTAAATGTATTTGACAACATAAAAAGGCATGGATATTCTGAGTTTATGAGCTCCTTTAGGTGATTTGAAAGTAGAGACAAACTTGAGAATTTCTGTTGATGTTCTCTAGAGTTGTCATATCAAATAATTACAAAAGTTTTTGAAACAATAAATCTTGTCACATTTCATGCCCTAGACATGAAGTTTCTCTGAGTTCATTAAGACAGCATATATGAGGATGAAATTATTTTTCTGACTTTAAATATTGCTCTTTGCCTACCAGTGTTGTAACATTTATCATACCATATTCCAACTTGATTTTGATTCTATCTCCTTTACATTAATCTGATAGCACTTGAAGGACTGTCCTATATTTTTGTGTCTGTAATTGTAGTATCTTCTGCAGTGTTTCGTATTTGGTAGTAAATTTATAATATTTGATCTATAAATTGTTAAGAGGAAGTAAATATTGTATTCTTGCAGATGAGTGTATATAAAATAAAAAATTGTTACTTTTGCAGGATTATATTAGAGGAAGGCAAAGACTCATTTCTCCTTCCTGGGTAACTGTTTAAGATGTTTCAAACTGTCCTCAATCATATGTTGAGGACACAAATCTCCTTGAAATTCTAAATCCAAAGTCATAACTGAGAAAATTAAAGTTCTTATATGAACACTATTGGTAGTTAAAGGGAGTTATATACACAGAATTTAATAAATCCTGTAAAGTGTTTAGAGGTAAATGAGTGAAACATACTGAATATTTTCTTTTTATCCTTGCCTGCTTAAAATTGGTTTGATATTTTGAACATTGACCAAATAAAGGAGATTTTCTTCTGAATGATGTTTGAAGTATCATAATTTATGAACTAAAATGCCAGTTTTCCTGAAACACTGTTCTTACCAATATCTCAAAACAAAAGGAGAAAAAAAAAACCCTGATTTTCTTTTTTCCTACTTTGTTATTGCACTGCGTTTCTTTTTGAACCAATAGTTTTTCTTTTAGAATAGAAGGTTGAGGAAGGCTGTGTTGACTATCAGTTTTGTAGGTTCTTGAGAGGCACATTCATTATGTCTATAATCCCTTAACAAAAACCTATTAAATATACATTATATGCAAGGTATTTGTCTGGATAATTTAACTTTTCAAACTTTGTTGATTTTCACAATGATATTATAAATTATTATTATGTCCATATTACTGATAAAAAACCAGTTCAAAGCATAAAAACTAAACAAGCAAACAAAAACTTGCTTGCTATTATAAAACTGTCTATAATTAGGATTTAATTCTATGTCTGAGTCTAGAATCCATGTTCTTTCTATTTCACCAATTTTGTAGTTATTTGGATGTCTCTAATAGTTACTAAATGGTAGGTCTTTGGAGCCCACTCTTGCCACACCTGACATTCTTAGTTCTCTAATATTTTTTTCATATGTTAAGTAACATTTGGACTTTCATGTGCATTGAGGCTAAACTAAAATATCACACCTTGGAGAATACAATCTACAAAAGAAGCATTTCCCTAAACTTAATTGTACCTCTGGAGCAGCCTTTCTTCTGGCACATCTGCTTATGTCTGATTTTGCATTGCAGTATTATATCATGTGTAGGCACAAACAATTAAATTTAGGTGGGAATAACTCAATATAAATCATTAAAATTCTTTCCTCTGTCCTTTCCAAATGTTCAATACAAATATTAAACATCTTACAACTGATATCTACATGAAAGTTTAATGTGTAAATTCCTGATTGTAAACTTACGCATAAGTTTTCCTTATCTATTCTTTCTCTATCCATGAGTTTGTACACCCTGGATTCACTCAACCACTGATCCAAACTGTTCAGGGAAAACCATTACCTCTTTATTCTTTTCTGTCACTTCTCTTTAAATAATATGGTATAAGAAAAGATGTCCATCAACAGATGAATGGATAAAGAAAATGTATACTAATCTGCTATAAAGAAAGATCATTTGAGTCATTTATAGGAAAATTGATGCACCTTGATATTATAATGTTAAGTGAGATAAATCATATACACAAGCTTAAATACTGCATTGTTTCTCTTAAATGAGAAACCCATTTCTCATTACTGTAAAAATACAGTAAAGAGCAAAAAAAAGATAGATAATAAGAAGTATGGAGATAGATTGTTCTCAAAGTGGAAGGGGTTCAAGAGATGGAGGGAGGATGGAGAGAGAAAAGGAATACAAGATGAAAAAATAAAGAACTGGGATGCTTACGTACATGTACTAACTCCACACTAGGAATGTAAACATATGTACTGCAAGCATGTACAAAGAAAAAAAAAAAAGAAAGGGTATCAAAGGATTGATGGAGGGTGGAGGGAGGGAAGGAAAAGGGGATGAAAAAAGAAATTAACATAGGTTATATGCATGTATCAACTTCCCATAAGGAATGTAAACATTATGTACTACACACTTGAACTAATAAACTAAAATTTTAAAAAATTTAAAAAAATCCTTCAGAATTCATATTTGCATCATATTCTATATAACTATCTAGAGATGATTTAAAGTATACAAAAAGATACACAAAAGATACAGGGAAATGATGCAATTTCTTTATATAAGGGTCTTGAACATTTGAGAGTTTGCCTTTATTTACAGATAAGGGACTTGAGCATTTGAGAGTTTGAGTATTTACAGAAGCTTTTGGAACCAATCTTGCAGGGATACCACTGAGGAGTGTATTTTCAAACAAAACCTCATTTGTGTTTAATTGTGACAAACCAATTTACTTGTAACTTTTTATAACATATTTTTGAAAATAAATGCACAATTTATCAATTACTGCATAAAAAACTCTCTTTATTTGACTTTTCATTATCAATAGCTTAGAACCAGGGGCTATTTTGCCTTTCAAGGGACATTGTACAATGTTCAAAAACAATTTCTGTCATCACAACTTGGGAAGTGTGGTGATTAATCTTAAGTATCAAGTTGATTTGGTCGAGAAACACCTAGAAAATTAGTAAATTTTCTGGGTATCTTTTTATTTTAGGGAGAGAAATGGATTATGAGGACTGTAACATTATCAGTGAATTAATCCATTGATGAGATCACAGTTTGATTGTAATATTACAGCCTGAATAAACAGGTATTGCTGCCTGATGAGAGGGAATGGTCATTGGGGCATGACTTTGGGGACAATATCTGGAACCTAGCCCCTTCCTGAGGCATACTGTTTTGCTCTCTCTGCCTCCTGCCTGCCTGGAGATGAGCATCTTTCCTCTACCATGCCCTCTGCCATGAGGTTTCTTTTCCCTACAGACTTAGAGCAACAAAGCCAAATGTCCATGGACTGAAATCACTAAAGAAATGAGCTAAAATAAACTTTTCCTCCTTTAAATTGTTTATGCCAGGTAGTTGTCACAGCCATGAAAACACGACTAACATAGGATGTGTGCACATCCTACCGTGCACAAAACTCCCCCATCAAAAATATCTGGTAGCTCAAAATCTCAGCAGTGCCACTGTTAGAAATCCAACTCCAGTCTTATTTGTATAAATAAAATCAATGATATCTCGAGTTTTTTTTTGCCAACTTCTTTTAGCTACAGTACATAAATGATTAAAGGAGGATACATTTTTCTTGAAAACTAATAGATCTTGGATAAACTATTTCTTAAATATTGAAAGCAAAGAATTGTACAATTTAAAAAAGTAGCTAAGTTAAATGTAGCAGTGTTCTAATGTTGATCCAAGGAAGTCTGGTCCTAAGCAACAAATGGATGAAGGATGGCCTCTGCCATTCTTCAGTTAAAGTTTCCAAAAGGTGATTCAATAAAGGAAGAATTTTGAAGCACACATTTATTCACTGGTAAAGAAACAGGAAGCCAAAGTCCAGGAACTGACTTCACCTTCACAGGAACAAATAAAGGTAACATATAAAGACACAAATCTCCATTGGCCCACCAAAAACTCCAAAACTTAAATTTTTGAACTTTTAACTCTCATAACCTGGATATCTAAGTACTTCACTTTTGCTCTCGTAATTGTCACCTTCCTGCAAAGTGACAGAGGCTTTAATGCTCCTTTTTAAGTCAAAATAGATGTTTTCCTCAGCAGGTGCTTTCCATTTATGAGAACCTAAATGTTTCCTGCCCTGACAGTTAAAGAAAAAAAAAAAAAAGTAAAAAGGAAAAGAAAGACTTGTAGAAAGCAAAATCATTCACTACTGCTTACCACCAGGTGGGAAAAATCCTGTTTTTCACATTATCTAATGTAAAAATAACTTATGTAATTTACTTTAAATGTAGATCTCACGATTTGACCATCTAACTATGTATCTGTCTTATGACAGCCCAAATCATATTTCTAATGTATTGGAAGTTTATGGTTGAAAATCCCTTCAATTTAAGAGACAATTTTAAGTTTGTACCCACAAAATTACCAACTCAAATATCTCTTTCTGTATTCAATCCCAAATTTTTTCCTTGAAACATTAAACTACTAGCCAATTTCAGAGGGCTACAAATTATACAATATTTTACCATAATTCTTTTTTATTTTCAAAATTTTAATGTCTGATCGATGCATAATTCTACCCACTTATGAATACAATTGATATTTTGATTCATGTGTCTTTTGTTTAATGAACAAAGCTGATAATACCATATCTCTCACCTTGAATATTTACCATTTTTTGTGCTGAGAACATTTAAAATCTTACCTTCTAGCTATTTTGAAATGTACAATGCACCCTGTCTTCCTAATAATTTGTTCAAGTCATATATTATCAAAATAGAAAACAACCTAAAGTACATAAACACCCTCAAATTGAAATTATTTGAGCAATCATAGCATCAAGTTATGTACGATAAAGGAAGGTAACAGAGCAACATTACCTTTCAGCAAAGTCTTTGGTGATGTTTTCCCTGAGAAAACAGTGACAAGCTAGTAATCAATGTCAGTACATAAGCCACTTTGGCACTCATCTATAAGTTGGATTTTTTTTAAATCTCTTGCCGATGACACTGACAGCCTTGATATCTTTGGATGCACAGGACTTTAGCACAATGGGCAGCAAGTCATGAGTTAACCATCCAGAAGGTTGCATTTCACCATCTGGATGGAAAACTCAATATGTTTAAAAACAAAGTAGCTCTGTGGTAGAAAGATTTTCTGCAGGGCCGGTGAGATGGCTCAGCGGCTTAAGTGCCTGCCCGGCAAGCATGAGGGCCCGAGTTCGACTCCCGGAACCCACATACGAAAAAGGGGCCGGTGATATCGCTCAGCGGCACGGGCGCCTGCTGGCACGCGAGGTCCTGAGGTCGACCCCCCCGGTACCCACAAAAAAAAAAAAAAAAAGATTTTCTGCAGATTAAATGGAGACACAGATAACTAAGAATAACTTGAACAGCAGTAAATTATCCTATTTACAAGAAATTCCTATAGGTTAATATTTGGGTACAAGGACTTATTCATTTATTCTATAAAGAGACCTGCACTTTTTTCACAATTTTATAGTCTAAACTAACAAAAATGAAGGTGATGGTCTTATTTTTCTTCGTAATGATATTCAGCTCTTAGGAATAATTTCTGCAGAGTTGGAAACCCATTCTTTTCAAGCCAAAGTACTACTTGTTTTATTTGTTCTTTGCCAGGTGATCTAAGTACTTAGTAGGCTTGTGTATGTATATATCATCAGCGATGAGTTGGTAAACGTTGAACAACCAGCTCTCTAGAGGAGAAAAACAGAAAAAGCCCTGATATGTACAGTTGCCAAGTTTGTGGTATGAATATTCCCATGGTGGCCAGCTTCAGGGTTCCAACTTGATGTCACAGAGGGCAGAGTTGGAGAGTGATGCCTGGACTCGGGGCTAATGAGCTGGTTTAACCCAGCTTCATTGTACTTCTCTTTACGATTCTGGAATTGGGAAATACTAGTGGGCTAAGTGTTTTCTTCTGTCCACACTCATCTATGCTAAGGTTTATCTTTTCCTCTCTGATATTAAAAAATGGTTTCTTTCTTCATCATCAGGATCATTGGTGGTATGTTTTCAATAACACTAGGAAACGTGCAAAACATGGTGATTATTCTGGAGATAGCACAACTATCCTTCTGGATGACTGATTTAAACTTGGCTGCTAGTGGTCTTGCAGGTCCTGCCATGGAAACCGTAATCCCCACAACAATTTCATGACAGCTGGGTTAGAATTTATTTTCTACTGGTTCTGAAAAATTTTGAGAGCTTTGGAATGCACCATGACTACCTCAGACTTTCATTGAGTAGACAGGCCAGATTGCTCATTTGTACTCTATTGCATTAATGTTGGCTTTAGGGATACTCTGCATTTCTGTTCTGGTGTTCCAGAGATTAGCTCAAAAGTCCCCTATTCTTTCACATCCCAAATGTTAACACGACTTCAACAGGTACATTACTCTTAGCCCACCACACCCTAGGTTTTGGCCATAATGGTGATTGGGTATGCAAGAGCAGAGCTGGCACTGGCAACTGAACTATGTGCTCTGTTTTATTAATCTTCTCAAAGCTTCCAATCCCAGCGGTTTTATATCTTCTTTGCTTTCAGCAAAACAGCTATAATTTAATTACAGTCTTAATTCTGATCCAGTAGTTTATGGATATAATCAAGCTCCTGAGTTTCCAAGGTTTAGCTGGTGATAAGAAAATTCTGAAATTTTAAATCATATTTAAAACAAATGAAATTTATTTTCTTACTTGAGTGACTCTTGCAAATGAGAACCATTCTAGATTTTTATATTATTTTTAACAACAGTTTAAAATATATACATTGGTAAATCGAAGCTGTTTTGTTTTCATGTTTTTTTTTTTTAATTGCTTTCCTCCTGAGGTAATGAATGCCATTATATCCTTAGAATCTAGACCTTCTGAAAAGGAAAATTATGGGTCAAATTTCCCATTCTATAATAAAATGCATACAAATTTCCCATTCTATAATAAAATGTGTATTTCCTAGGTACTGCCATGTAATGTGGAAACAATGACAAACAAGCCTAACAGTCTCCACCTTTATAGAAGTTATATTCAAATTGTGGTACACACAGTTATTAAAAAGAAAGTACACTAAGCCACCTCATCTTTGACAAAGGTTCCAAACACATTCACTGGAAGAAAGATAGTCTTTAATAAATGGTGCTGGTAAAACTGGCTCTACGCACACCAAAGATTAAAACTAGACCCATATCTTTCACCGTGCACTAAAATAAATTTAAAATGGATCAGAGATCTAAATATTAAAACAGAAACATTAAATATGCTGAAAGGTAGGATAGGTAAAACCCTTGAAGACATTGGTGTAGGCAAAGACTTTATGAATAAAACCTCAACCACACAGGAACTATCACAAAGAATCAACAACTGGGATCTCATCTTATTAAAAAGCTTTTGCACAGCAAGAGAAACCACCAACAGAGTGAAGAGACAACCCACAATGTGGGAAAAATGTTTGCCAGTTGTTCCTCAGACAAAGGATTACTATTGAGAACATATAAAGAACTCAAAAAATCAGACCTCCCAAATTTAAAGACCAAATCCAAAAATGGGCATCTGAGATGAATACACATTTTTCAGATGAAGAAATACAAATGGCAAATAAATATACAAAAAAAGTGCAACATCACTAGTCATTCGAGAGGTGCAAATTAAAACAACACTGAGATACCCTCTCACACCAGAAAGAATGGCTATTATCAAGAAGTCAACTAATAACAAATGCTGGAGGGGCTGTGGGGAAAAAGGAACCCTTCTCCACTGTTGATGGGAGTGTTGACTGGTACAGCCACTGTGGAAATCAGTGTGGAGATTCCTCAAAAAACTGGGGTTGGAGGTCCCATTTGACCCAGCTATTCCCCTTCTGGGTATCTTCCCAGAAGAATTAAAAACATCATACCACAGTGATATATGTGCACCCATGTTTATAGCAGCACAATTTGTAATAGCCAGATCTTGGAAACAACCCAAATGCCCATCAGCTGAGGAATGGATAAAAAAGATGTGGTATTTTTATATCATGGAGTACTATTCAGCCATAAAGAAGGATAAACTAGAGACTTTTATAGGTAAATGGATGCAACTCGAGAAAATACTCATAAGTGAAATAAACCAGATGCACATGTGGAAGCATCGTATTGTCTCCATAGTATGAGAAACTGAAAGAGTAAATAAGATACAAAATGTACAATAGATAGTGAATCAAAAAGAAACTGGTCAAAAGAAAAGAGAGACTGGGATGGGGGAATGGGGAAAAGAAAGAAGGGAAAAGAAAAAAATTGTATTTATATATAAGATGGTTAAGATAGATACACTACTAATTTTACTTAGTTCATTGAAGAGTAAGGTTTGTGCCAGTAATGTTTGGACAATTGAATGCTGATATCTTGTACCCTGAATAACAAACTTAAATATAACAATACATAATGTATTAACCATTGTTACACTCTTTTATGTTGTTTTGAAATTTTGTTCTTTTTTGATTTGTTTTGTTTTGTTTTTTCTTTTCTTTAAAATAAAAAAGAAAAACGAAAGTACAGTATGCTTTGATAAGCACGAATATAAAAATACTTCTAGGTGCCATGTGATCTTGTGAACTCATAAAAAGCATTGCCAACCCAGGTTGTTGTATTCGGGCACAAATTAAATTGAAAATTCTGATGGGGGAACTCTGTGACTAATAAACTGGCTTTGGTTAGTTCATATTGGTTGTATGCTACTCTCATATCTGCAACATATATCATACATGGTTTCACTGACCAAAAGGAAGGAAATTTGAGCTAGTCACAGCAAGACTACATCTTGACTACTGTGCAAAACAAAAAAATAAGTAAACAAAAATTCTGAAAATAAAGTATTATAACTATTGCAGAACATGTCTCAAGCATACAGGCTACAATATTGGTCACTCCATCTCTACTTGTCTTTTGTAACATGTTTAAAACTGTATTAAAGATAGAACTTTTACAAAAGAGAAGGAGACCAAGAGATGGAAGGAGGGTGAGGATGGGAAGGGAAAAAAAAATTAAAATGTGGTATGTATATGTACCAACTCTTGAAGATGCATATAATCATTATGTATGCAAGCATATGCTAAATAAAATAAATTACTTATTAAAGAAAAAGTGATTTCCTAGGGAGGGTGAAATGCTCACATATTCCTTGCTAGAGATGAGATATCTTAAGACTGAGATGCTAGCAGTGGGTTCCCATTTCAATCTTATGGCTACCAAGGTGAAAAGACCACCAATGATCTTCCTCTTTAATGTATAGACTTTAATTTATTCCAGGGGCAATAGACTATTGTTCATGGTCCAAATCTAGCTTTTTTATATATATAAATGTCACATTAAAGCACAGCAAAGACCACTCATCCACATATTGTCTAACTCTACTTGCAGCTACAATGTCAGGGTTAAGAAATTGCAAAATAACCCATATGAACTTAAAGGTCTAACATATTAACTAATTGGTCCTTCATAGAAAATGCTTTCCAACTTGTATGCCTTATTTATTTTCTTACATTACTTTTCTCTCCTTGCTGAAACAAAATACCCAATACCTAAAGTTAAAAGAGGAAAGATTTATTCAGCTCACAGTATGTACAGGTTTCAGTCATAATCAGCAGACTCCAAGGCAGAGTGGCACATGGCAGAGGGGCAACCATTCATGAAGGTGGAAGAGAGTAAAAACAAGAGAGCGAGAGACAAGCCTCTTTCTGTGCCTTATATTGTATCCAGTCTACTGGGATTAGGATGGTGGCCATCAAATCAGTGGACTGATCCAGCAATCATGAACCCTTAATCTCAGCATTTTAATCCCAGCATTGCCCTAGGAATCAATCTAGATTCAGCCACGTCTGAAAAAACTCTACGACCACATGAGGCTTTGGGGGAACATCTAGACACAAACTGTAACAATTCTAATATGGATTTTAAAAGTTGTTATTGTTGTTGCCTTATATCTTGGTGTATAGTAAACTCTGGTTTGCTTTCTTGGAACATGCTCTGTTGCTGAGGGTATAGGCAGGAGCTCTTCTCCTTCATGGATGAGGGAGGATATGGGAATTTTCCTGGTGGTAAAATAATTTTTAGCCTTGCCTCTCACTTTTGTCTTCTCATGCAAATGATTTGTCCATCTTTATATCATCACAGGATACAGTGAAAAAATTACTCTTATTAATGACATTGCTCTTATTACATGGCTAAATATCACCTTTCTATTTCATGATATGACAATTTTATTTATTTAAATTATTCCAACAATGTCCTAACATCTCTGGTGACTTGATTAATCTTTTCCATTTTTTTTTCTGTCTCTATGAATTCAAAGTTTGGAAATTATTTTACTCTCCTTTGGATTTCTGGAGGGAATAGATTAAAAAATACTTTGATCCATTATAAGGAAGAAGGCATCAGTATTATTTTTAGTTTCCATATTTTAGGTTTAACTTGTAATTTATAATAATTTTTACATAATTATTATATTAAACAATTTCCATGAAATCTTAGCATTTCATTTTTTAAAACATATTGAACTTTGACTTACAAATATTGTATGTTTGCTTAATTTGTTAAAGACTGAGAAGCATATGTAAATTTGCCACACATTTTTAGGAGATTTTACTTTATATATCTCAATGGTATGCAATTTGGTGAATAAAAATTCATGACTTTTTTAACTGGACCATTCTCTTCAACAATAACTGATTCCTGGTACTCATTTAATGCTTAAAAATTTTATTGTGCATAAAGAGAAAATAGTTCCACAGGGCTTTTAGTACAAAAACCTTAGGATCACAGCTATCTTTCCTGCCTGGGAAGGAGGCAGGAGAATCTCTTGCTTCTTAGTAAGTATTTTTGGTACTTGGATATTTACATTTGGATATTGACATTGTACATTCATACGTATCATATATTACATGACATTTATACTTACACATATGTATAATCACCCATTGTGGTAGATATAATTATCATGCCCTATGCTCCAAGCCCTAAAATCTGCTACTATGCCTACATACATGTCAAATGTGTCACTGCAGATTTTATTAAAGCTAAGGACTTTGATATAGGGAGATTATCCTGAAGGAATAAAGCAATAATATTTTCAGAAGGAAACAAAAGAACATACTTTTAATTTTAATATAGAAATGGTTTACTTAATCCAAAATAAAAATTGATAGAAAAACAAGTAAACTGAACTACAATAAAACTATAAATATGTATTTATCAAAGAAAAAATTGTATTAATATGACCAAAAGGAAAGCCATTCTGTGGGAGAAGATATTTACAATGCATGTATTTAGTAAAGAACTCAGTGAGGATACAAAAAGGAGTTTTATAAATCATAAAGAAAAATAAGGAAAATAAATTTTTGAACACTCTATATACATGAAGAGGAGAAATTTTTTTAATGTGCTTCATTATGTAAACAAATAAATGGTGCAATGTAATGGCACTGCACAGCTCCCAGAATACTCAACATGATCCTGAAAGGCACAAGCCAACATGAGGAACTCTTGGAACTCTGATTTCTCCTGGAGATTGTGGAAATCTGTAACATGAATTTGGAAAACTATGTAGGGACAGGAAGTCTAAATAAATGCTTACCCAATGAGTTAACCATTCCAATGCTAGGAATGTACTTAAGAAAAATGAATGCAAGTATTCACTTAAAGTTCTATTTTTTGTATATTAATAACAATTTCTAATAGCTGAAAACTGAAGTCTACTCAAATGTTCATTAAAAGTGGAATAAGTAAGTTGATTTTGGTATAATCCTATAGTAGGAATTTTATATAGAGGTTATGGGTTGTATCCAAAACCTCATGCACTCATAGGTGGGGCTTTTAAGAGGTGGTGGTTGGGTCTACAGTGTAAGAAGATGGATTAAGGATATGTGACAACTAAATCACTCCACTGACTGCTTTAGTGTAGTTCTGGGTGTGGATAATGTGAAGGCTCACCTTGGATATGGGTGGCACCAACCAATATACTTGTAACCTTTCCTTGTAACAGGGAAAGATGGAAGGCAGGCTCTCTGCCTCCTGCCTGCCCTGCCATCGACTGTTCCTCCTCTACCCTGCTGTCCTGCCTTGGAAACAGTTAACTATGGACTGAAACCTCTACAAACTGTGAGCTAAATAAACCTTTCCACCTTTAACCTGTTTGTGTTGTGTATCTTGTCTTAGAAAGGAGAAAGTAACAAAGGCAATAGCTTTGCAGACAAAGGACTTACAAGTACTAGCAATATCTTGAATAAGTATTACAGAAATAATATTAAGCAAAAGAAGCAAGAAAAATATTTAGTATGTTTTGATTAATGTACATTATGAAATAAACGTTATTAATCAGAAGTTGAGTTTAGAAGACAGGACACTGATTACATGTGATTGGTGTTTATGACTGGAAAAGAGAATAAGCTGAAGTGCTCTGAATTCTAGAAGGTTCTATGTCTTCTTGATCTGTGTGCTGGTTACATGGTGTTTCCAGTGGCTGACAATTTATCACACTACCCTCTGAAAAGGGTACACCTAACTTGTGTGCATGCTGTACTTCAATAAAATGCTTCCTGAAACAAAACAATATGATGATGAAACATTGCTCTAACAAATTTATTGGACCAGGAGTAATGTTAGTGAGTTATAGCAAATATTTAATGATTAAAATAAAGATTAACAAAAAAATTCTAGTTAATTTACTGTCAAATTTTAATGTCAATCCTACAACAGTGTTTACTACACATTTATTTTGAGATTTGTGCTATTATGTAATGTGCTACATAGAACCTATTTATACAACACTTTTACCTCTTCTTTTTTGTCATCTTCCCCATCATTGAAAGTTAGGCAAGGAAATTACATCTGGAAGCCAAAAAATAAAACCACAGAAATAGTTCTCACAATATGAGAACAAATAATCCTAAAGTAATATAAATCTGTAAATATGGTGATTTTTAGCTTAAAGATGTCAAGAAATTAAGAAAAACACTTAGCCATGAAAAATAGTTCATTTTTGAGACATATTTCAAACAACAAAAGTTAATTCATCAAAAATACAGATAAAATGTTATTTTTCCAATAAGGCTCTAAGGCATTAAACTTCCAATAAGGTAAAATGATAATGGAAAGTCCAGCTAGATAATCTTCACACAAATGTAAGAGATAGAAATTCCCATACTTTCATAACATTTTTAGTGTTCCTGTTCTATTTCTGCCAAGCAGGAGAAAATTTTGAGATTATATCATAATGTCTTTTGCATTCATTTTATATTGCCGCTGTTAACAAATTACCATAAATTTAGTGAATTAAAATGAAGCAAATATATGTTACCTGACACTTCTAGAGGTCAGATGTTTAAAATGAGTATCTTTGGGCTGAAAATCAAGGTATTGTTAGGGCAGTGTGGAAGTTTTATTGGAAAATCTGTTCTCATGATTCTTTTAGGCTGTAGAGGCTGTCCCGTTGACCTTCTGTCTCAATCTTTTACTTACAAAGACCCTTGCAGTTACATTGGGCTAATCAAGGTAAAACCTGATAATTTCTCCTTCTGGAAGTTACCTGATTAGCAAGCTTAATTCCATCTGAAATTTTAATTCTTATTTGTCATGTAACAACATGCATTCACAAGTCTCTAGGATTGGAATTAGATATTCTACGGGAGTTGCTATGCTTGCTGCCTGCCACATCTGCCAATTAAAATCACTGATTATATATCAGCTGTCATGTGGACTTGTAAATATTAAGAAAAATGTACTAAATGGGCAATATCAAAGACAACTGAATTCAGACAAAATCATGGCAATATTATGCTCTTTTGAAAAAAAATTATTTATTTAATACAGACATTGAGTAATTTCTTTTCCCACTGGAGAAAAGACATAAAACAAAATTAAGGCATAGTAAGGAAAAATAAAAATGAGGACAATTTAAATTTTAACAGAAATGAAATATGATTCATATCCTCAAAACATGACTCATATCCTCATGTTCTAATGGTTCAGCCCTTAGTTCTTGTTATATTTAACTCATGCATATAGAGTGGAGAGTACACAGGCTAGGATATATTCTTTTTTGGATGGGACATTTTACCTTTCAGACTAAATGTATCTATAAACATGATACATCTAGAATAAAAATATAAAATATGTGATTTTTCATGCATCTAATTTGTCAAAAAATTAGCAGAAAATTACATTAAAAGGGGGTTGAATAAGTAATACATAATTATAAGTCCTATAATTATATTCTAAATGTATAACACATATTACTTATGTGATGTTATGTATTTTGGCATGTTCCTGCCTACATGTATACACCCAAAATACATATGTAATGTAACATGTGTTGTACATTTTGCTATTTCTAATGCATATTTTTCTGCTTCTATATGCTTTTAACTCTATAGTATTTATGTTAAATGTACTATATAGTGCATATCTATGATATTCTATGTATTATATTCATTATTTTCAGAATATCTAGTTTCTGCTTCTATGTGTGTGTGATTAATAATGGCAAATATTCCAATAACATGAACTGAAGTAGAAGATAAATGATTTGTGTCAAATTATGAAAATGCCAAACAAATACACAAAATGTACTGGGGCATTCACTGAATGTTTTGAAATCCAGAGAAAATGGAATAAGGATTAAATTTCAACTATTCTGCAGAGGATAAGGATTTACTATGTGAATAGTTCAGAGTGCTTCAATTCAAGCAAAACGTTAAATGATAGTGTCAACTCTTAACTTGGCACCTATTTATCATCAAATTTCCTTCCTTGGTATTATAGTAGCATTAAGGATGCATAAAGGAAAAGATAAGGCTCATTTAATACTATAGGAAGAAATAGTTAATGATCCTGAAAGATGACAATGGCTGCTTGTCCTTCAGTATTTAAAATTTTTTCTCACAATGAAAGTAACAAAAATACTTTTAAAATATTATTAAATTTCATAAGAGATGTAAATCCTTTAATTTCCCTTGAGCATTAATTGGGCAAAGGTAAAAAACAGTTTCGACTTTTATTGCCCTGTTGGTTCGGATGACTAACGTCGATTACTTTTTTCACAGTTTATAAGATCAGTGTTGAAGGAAATCTTCATCTCTCCTGAAGACTTTTGCCTGCATTGGAAGTAACCTGTGGCAGAGCTTTGTTTAAGGCCTCATGATCAGAACCACTTTGTTTTCCTTCTGAATCAAGTTAAATTAAAGAGTAGGATTTGCATACTTTCTTTATCAGCAACTTTTTAAAAACAAGAGTAGAATTGTTTTATTGAAGCAACTGACTGTATTTTTGAAAATATAAATTGATACTTATTAATAAAGGATGATGTAATTAGGATATATATATATATATATAATTGAGGATAAAAGTATATGTATTAATATCAAATTTATTTCTTTTTTGTTTACTCTTTCAACAAGTATACTATTTCCAATGCTATCTTTCTAACTGTAAAGAAAAAATACTTACTAGTAGTTTTTTATGCTACCAGTAGTATTTTATGTGCTCAGCTTTTTTCTTTTTTCAAATTAAAACTGAAAAACAAATGAAATTGATATTTTATTTTTCCTTGAATTACTGCTAGTACTATTGAACACAGGATGTCTCAATTACCAAAGATCAACATTTCTAAAAGTCTTAAAGTACATTCAAAAAGATAAATGAACAACTACTTCTGAAAACTAAGTCCTGAGATAAGCTATGCTCCTGTTATTTTTTGTTTGCTAATTTTCTTTTCCTTCCTTTGTTCTCTTTTCTTTTCACTTTTGTTTCTCTCTTCCTTTCTTTGTCTCTCCCTTCATTATTTCCTTCCTATTGAAGTCCATGAATCTTTTTTTTTCAAAACTGACAATATGATCTTGTTTACTGATTCATAATAATTCATTTTACACAAACATGCACTTATGTGCACATTCTCCATTCGAGAGACTTGCTTTTATGTAAAGTAGAATTTCTCTCCACTGTTTTAAAATTGCAAATAAAACATTTTTCTCAGTCAAAAGGTTCTATGAATTTTTCTTTAACAGTTTTCTGAAGATCTCATCAAAACCCTTACTGGAAAGGACTGAACTATTCTGCTACAGAAGTGTATCTCATGAGTATCAGACTGATCCTTTAAAAAAAAAAATGTGCTCTACAAGCCTAATATTTCACGCAAAACCCATTTTTTGGAAATTTTCATTGTCTTTTTTTATTTAGTAGATTTTCTTCTCTTATTTTTGATTCAGGTAGGTTACTTCTATTTCCTGAAACTAGTTATTAAAATATAAATGTGTTCATTAAATTGAATTAATAAAACATTTTAAATGAATAAAAGCATTGAAATGAATCATTTTACAGAACATGTTGCAAGTAAATTGGATATAATCACAAACTTAAACATGTATCTATTTCTCATTCTCTCTTCCCCTATCGCTCCTTCAAGGAGTTCAGCTTTCTGAACAAGCTGCCCTCTTATATTTTTCTCTAATTACAAATAAAACTCCAGTAAATAAACATAAAATTTCTTTGACAAAACTCTTTTAAAAAATAATAATAGGGGTCGGTGAGATGGCTCAGCCGCTTAAGCGCCTGCCCGGCAAGCGCGAGGGCCCGAGCTCGACTCCCGGAACCCACATACGAAAAAGGGGCCAGTGATATCGCTCAGTGGCACGGGCACCTGCTGGCGCGCGAGGTCCTGAGGTCGACCCCCCGGCACCCACAAAAAAAATAATAATAATATAGGATAAGATACAATCTAATCATTTCTGACCCCTAGAATCTCAAAAGATAAGCTGTAAGTAATTGTGATTTCCCAGTGTGTTTCTACAATATTTTGTCTAAGGTTACAGTGCTGTTTTCTCTGAGGTTTATTCTAACTTCCCCACTGCATAGGATTTTGGCTGCAATGTCTATTTTTTTTATCTGAGTTATGTTTCCTGCCTTCATAGATAGGGATTATATCTCATTGATCTTGCTTCTCCAGGAATTGCTGTTGCTGAAACACGGTAGGTCATCAAAAATATTTCTGGAAGATGCACAAATGGACAATATAGACTGGTACGTTATAAAGCTGGAATAATACCCTTACCACATTAGGTGATGTTTCTCTTGAAGATCAGAATTAGCTAGGCGAGATGAGCAGGATTTTGCACAATGAGGACATTTTCATATTAATTAATGTGATGACCAGAATTATTTGATTGGTCCTTCATAGTTCCACTCTTTCCAATCAGCTTCTCTTTTTAATCCTCTGTCTTGACCCAATTGGATTTATCTCTGTATTCTTCTGCACATGGATGAAATAAATTGCTTACCTGGTACACATGAGGAAAAGATATCCACAAGCATTATGCAGTCCTCGTATATGGTTAGGAAGTAACTATCACTACCTTATCTCACTGTCTTTTGGGAACATTTATCTTTCTGCATTTTACCAGATATGAGTCATCATCCTTCATTTTATTATTTTTAAGCAGTGTGAGTTCTGGAAACTCTTGGGTAAAGTAATTATGTTGAATCACATGGTAGGACTAAACAGAGCTAATTACAGTTCAATTAAATTTAATACTTAAATAGAATTATCATTTAATTATTTGAGTAACAAATGCCAGTTAAAATATGTGATTATTTTATAATGAAAAAAATAGAATGTGTTACTTTCTAAAAGTCAAAGGTGACTAAAAGGAAGATCCCAGTATGGTTCAGCCTTCTGAGAGTTAGTAATTGTAATATAATGATTAAAAAAATATTGATGAGCCCCATAATTGGTAATGAGGGAAGAAGCTTGCTTGGACTGTGCCAAATTTACACATGTATGTGACCATAAAGCTGTTTTGCACACAACTGAGTTTTATTTTTTAAGTAGTCGTAAAAGAATACCATTAAAATTTAACCAGACGTGAAGTGTACTCTAGTTCTCTAAAATAACCCCCTGACATTAAAGGCTAATAAATTCAACCAAATACATGAGGAAACTGTTTCCATGCATCAGAGAAAACAGAAACTCATCTGTGAACCCTCAATTTGCCCCATATAACTGCCCATGGATAATTCTTGATGGTAGCACATGGAATTATCCCACTGAAGCTACACTGAGTAGAAAGGGCAGAACTCAGGGCCTGATGGAATCTTTGGAGCATGACATGAAGATGAAGGAGAAAGCAGGTCAATGTAGAATTCTGTCTGAACATTTACTGCAAATCTTGGATAAGAACCAAGCTGTGAAGATTCAGGTTGTGAAAATATGGAGCTGTCACCAGAGTAGAATATACATACTAAAGAGCAAAGAGATGCTGGTGAAATTGGACTTCAGGTGCAGGCAAAAAGGAGGAATCTAATTAATATCCAAGAATCTGATTCAAAAAGAGAAGACCTTTAAAGGAATATCTATGTCTTGAAATATGACCTACTCTAGAACTATTCCAAGAAAGTCTAAAAGCAAGCCTGAACAGATTCATTGAAAATTTAGTTTATATTCTGAATCCTGTAGTTGTAAACACCTTGGATTTTCCACAGGTCTGCTTTAACAAAATATAAAGGCAAGCCTATACAAGTCCAAAATGATTGGACCAGTAATTAAACTTCTTCCTGAAAAAAAAAAATCAATGCATTTCAGAGGAAAATAATGGAAACTAAACCTTTAGCCACCACAAAAACTGTAACAATGAAGATAGTATTCAAACTTAGACTGCATGAGAAACAAAAAACCACACCTTCAAAAATATCTGTTTCTATTCCAATGATGCTCCACATTATCTAACTACAGGTTAATGTTATATTGGATTTTGTATAACTTGCTAACAAAATTATGTGATGTTAGGCCTCATTGTTTTCTAGACTGTTTGCTGTTTTAGGAACACTTTACCTGGTAAAGTGCATTTATTGGACTGTAACAGTTTAGTAGATAGCTATTTTTCTGTATTTTTTGTGCCTACACTATTTATAATTGATCACATTTATCGTAATGCTTCAAATAACAGGTTAGTCACCAACACTCCATATGGAGCCATGAGTGTGATAACTTGTGAAAAAATGCTAATAAGATCCTATCCCCCCAAAAATCCTACAATCAAAACTTTAATAAAAAGAGGGAAATACAATTCTTTCTGGACTATCACTTGCAATCAGTCCATAATCAGTTAATGACAGATTTACTTGATTCTTGTGTCTTCATGGAGTGGCACACTATTGGGATTTGCATTAAAACCTTTCACTTTATATCGCTAGAGGCTCTTGTTGCTTCTACTCTAATTAATAAGAATGAATAAAGATGTCAAGATTTTCTTCATTACTCAACAATATATTGAATATTTGCAGAAAAGATTTTTACTTTTGCAAAAATGAATAAGACTTGAATTAAAGAAGCTTCTTACTAAAAGGAACTTGATGATTGAGTCCTTCCAAAAGTTCTCTTATCAAAGAGATGATGAACCGTTTGAATGTTAGAACACCTTCTGTGAAAGAAAGCTCATTTGCACCTAAGAAATCTCATTTCTTCTTTGGACAACACTGATAGTTACAGGAGAAATGGAAACTCTTTGTTGCTACAGCTGCTGCTCATCACTGAACTCCTGCCAGTTGTCACACCATCATGGTGGTTGTTTCAGACAGGCTTACGACATTGACTCTCTTCATAATTAGCCAATCATCCTTTTGCTCCTATCACCTCTAACACTGTTTCCACACTATGCAAAATGTGCTGCTGGGTTACCAGTTGGTTCTGTGTTTTTCTTCTCTTTACTTTACTCTTAAACAAAATGTAAGATCATTTCTTCCCATTTTCTTTATTATCAGGAAGATTTTGATTTTTCCCCTACTAATAGTAAACCTTTTGGCTGACTATAGCTTTAAGAAGAATATTCTATAGTATAGTGGGAAATGTTACAAAAAAAAATGAAAGGATGTTCTGAAAAGAGTTTGGGCTATTAATTTCTAAACTTTTCTAAAAAAATTTCTAAATTTCTAAATATCTATGCCACTGGAACTCAATGGAACACAGACCAACAAGATAATTATGGTTCCTGGCATCATTGAATTCACACTTTGAGGAAAAATTTAAAGTTTATAAGATAATCATATGTTGGTTAATTAAAATTGTGGTAAGTAATGTGATATGTTTAGAAAGAGATCTGACCAAATCTGGAGGGACACACTGGAGAATAAGAGTCATATGTATGTTTATAAAATATTTCAAAAATTCCACAAGTAAATTAACTTATATATGTACCAAAATTCCCACAGACAGGAATTATATTTAATTGCACTAAGTGAAGTAAGTGAAAAGCAGTTTTAGTTTTGTTCAGCCTTTTCTAAACATAAAGTTACACTCATATAAACAAACACCAAGAAATAGAATTAGTCCAGTAATCACATTCAACATCTATTACATTTTTGTTTTTCATTAGAGTAATAGTGAGTCATAAATAACTTATGAAAGCTAGCTTTTTGTAAGAAATAAAATTCATATGATGTGCCAGGATTATGATATACTTTCCCTTATTCTGATTCTTTCTTTTTTCCACTGTCTCTCTTTCTCTCTCTCTTTCCCTTTGTCACTGTATAACTCCATTTAATTCAATGAATAACAAAATATGTAAGTAGAATAGTTGTTTTTCTCATTGCTAAAACAAAAAAATATATATAAAGCTGTGAGATTTTACTTTGCTTAGGACAGCCAAATCCATAGGAAACTCAGGCTGAAATTCAAGTGCAATTCTCTCTGTTAAAAAGCCTATGGTTTCATTGGTGGGTTGTGTTTTCATTAATGTTTATGAAAAGTTTACCTTGAACTTGGAACTATTTTAGGCAAGGACAAAATAAAGATGAGTTTGAAATAAACCTTGACTGGCAAGGGATGCAATTCCCAGAGGCAATGCAGGAAAATAATTTTGTATGAAAGAATGGTATTGCCCAAGTGTTTGGCTTAGAAGTGGTCATCATTAAGTTGAGTCTTACAGAAAAGTTAGTTTCTCCTCTAGCAGTTAGTTGCATATGAGAAGATATTACAAGCATAACAAATATTATAAAGTATAATTTTTGAATTATAAGAACCTTTATATAGCTCAATTATAGAATGCATTATTAGAATATTTTCTGGAAAAATATATTTCTACAGAAAAAAGTGAAAGAAGTGGAGAGAGGAAAAGAGACAATTTTCTTGAAAACAGTAGTGAAATTTCAAATTTTATTTGTTTGCATTTGATATCAGTATGGGAAATAATTTCATATATCATGTCATTAATTTGAATTTTAAATATTTTCCAATGTTTTATTTTAATTTCTTTGTTTTTAAATTTTTTTCTTACTATGCTACTTATCTAAACCCTAATTTGAGACATTTCTTCAATCAGGGAGAAATGCATATTTGTTTTCAGGGAAGAAAATAGATGATTAAACTAGTCGATTAGACAAATTGTTTGAAGTTTTGGCTTTGCTTTTGCTGTCTATTTGTTTATTAAATGACTTTGAGAGAATTTGTTTGACATGAAATCAAAAGAGTTTAGTGGGAATTGTATTATCTATTTCATGACAATGCATAATGAGCTACTGAGTGAAGGATTAGCTACCTCTGCTGTTGAATAGTCAAAGAAAATTTGTGTTTAGTTTACTGTCAGTAGAACACATCAACTTAGATGCCCTACATATATTTTGACATTCAAAATTTATGTTTTCTTTTCCTATTGATAAACCATAAATGCTATGTCATAAGCCAACAGGACTTTTCTTTTTTGCTTGTCATGTGTTCTATAAAAGAAATATTTCATATATACCAAAACTCATGTGAGGAATTGGAATTATTATTCGCTTCTATTTGTGTCTGCATCCATGTTTAAATAAGCAAGCATTTTTAATAAGCTGGCTACTTACAGTGGAAACATTGTCCTTCCGTATATAAAGTTATATAAAGATAGGAACAGTTGAAATGAATAAAAGTTACCTGGTAAAGAGGAGATTAGAATCAAATGGTGTTAAGCACTGAAAATGTGTCCTCCCAGATTTCATAGGTTTAACCCTAACCTCGAATGTGATTCTACTTAGCGGTGATTATGTTTAAATGAGGCTGTAGGGGTGGGACCTAATCCAATATAACCGCAGTCGGGTGTTCATAAAGAAAGCAAAGAGATACCAAAGTTTTTTCTCACTCCTTGTTCACACAGATGAAAGGCCACCAAGGATATAGTGGCAAGGTAGATATCTGCAAACTAGCAAATGAGGGCTCACCAGAAACAACCTGCAGGCATTTTGATCTTGGGGCTTTCAGCCTCCTGAACTGCGAGAAAATACATTTCTATTGTTGAAGCCACAGTGATATACTATTATGGTACCTCTAACACAATGAACCAAATTGTAATGAGGCATTTTTGAGGATATATGAACTCAAAAACTTAGTTCTATGTGCACGGAGAACAACAAAGCACAGGTTTTTGACAGTCCTGTACATAACAGTTCAGAACAGGTGGAATATCTGAAGTGAATTTAATTCTACAGAACTGATTTTTGTTTAACTACAGCAAAACCTTGATTTGTACTACTGCAGACTGACAATTGAAGTGTCTTCTATAAATCTACCTTACCAATACTATCTTGTCAAAGAACCACCAGCAGCAAACAGGCCCTAGGTTCAGATTATACAACTGTTTCCTGTTCAAGTTGGCAAGAATTGGAGATGCTGACTTTTATAGCAATTGCAAAAGGTCATTGGAAAGGTATCAGGCTTTCTATACCTATCAGGTAGCAGAATACTTAACAATAATTGATTTGGAAAAGTTGGTCAAATCCTTAATTTCCATTTTCAGCTTTTTGTCTTTGAGTAAGTGATTTTCTAGGAGCTTGTATATTTATCAACAAATTAAGGGATAATAAATATTAATACCTGGATTCTGTGGTGATCAAATAAGAAAACTACATAAAGCAACTAGTATATTATCTGATACAAGAATTCCATTAACAGTTGATAAAGATCATTAAAGGAAATAAATGTACAGCGATATACATTTTGACGTGTGTAGAGACATGTCATGTTATCTTCCTTTATGACTGCATTTCCATTATTTCTATGTTTATGCTACCATTTTGTAAGAATTTTGCATAATTAAAACATTCTAATGTAATTCAGTAAAGCAGTACTCTGAGAATTGAGTAAGTAGTACTTCAGACCAAAAAATACTAAAACCCTGAGGGTATTTACATGTTTCAAAAAAAAAAAACATTTCTATAACCAATAGCAACAAGTTCCTGAGTTAATATTACCAAGTATAATTATTTTTATACTATATTAAAACAGACTTAATTGAATATTATGGAAAATTAAAATTATAAACAAATATATCTATCTGTATGTCATTGATGAATTTCCCCCTCAAAGCTTTTAATAATTACAACCATGAGAATCTTAAATATATAATTTTCTTATTTGTCCTTGGATCAAATTTATGATGCAAAATACTATGTTCATTTTTAAAGTGAGAGATGTAAATCTAAGAAAGTGTCTTTTCCTCAAATGTGCTATTAAGTGACAAAGCTGTGAAGAAACCTCAAGACAAGCTCCAAAGCCCATTTTCTTTTTGCTTGTTACGCTTTTAATCTAGATGTCCCCCTAAAAGTTCCTGTGACTATAGATGAAAACATTGGAAGGTGAGTAGACTATAGGGGCATTATAGCTGACTTGCTATTAAGAGGTAGGACCTGGTCCTCAGGGGTGGGTCACTGTGGGCATGACCCACAGTGTTATGTCTCTTCTTCTAATTCTTTTCTTCATTCTATTTCCTGTCCACCATGAGGTGAGGACTTCCCTCCATCATGCTCATCTTACCAGCTATTTCTTTTTGGGATCAGGCTAAGCATGACTGAAATGTGAGCCAAAATAAACCTCTTTACCTTTAAGTTTTGGGTGTGAGGTATTGTGTCCCAGTGGCAAGAAAGAAACTAAGACATTATTGCTGCTAAAAATGTAGATGTGGGGCCGGTGAGATGGCTCAACGGCTTAAGTGCCTGCCCGGCAAGCGTGAGGGCCCGAGTTCGACTCCCAGAACCCACATATGAAAAAGGGGCCGGTGATATCACTCAGCGGCATGGGCGCCTGCTGGCGTGCGAGGTCCTGAGGTTGACCCCCGGTACCCACACACAAAAAAAAAAAATGTAGATGTGATGAACTATATATAATATAAAATTATTTTTCTTTATTTGTATTGTTTTGCTTTTATTTATTAAAACTGACATTGTATTATCTATAAATAATTTCAACTCAATTATATTCTTGGAATGGAGGCAAATTATATAACATTAGTTCTTAGGCTAGTAACTATAAATATTTGAGTGTATTAAATTTCCATATTATTTGTGAAACATGAGTATTTCAAGATTTTTTAAATGTCACTGATAACTCTTATTTTTAAAGCATATACAGCTAATAGAACAATAAGGATAGTGTCTGCAGCTCAGATAATGTTAATTTTGTAACATCTGAAATTACATGTTATACCTAAATACAATGTAAGTGAACTTTATAGCACACGGGCATTGTAGAGAAAATCTCAGAGTTGTTACTTTAACCAAAGGTTGAAAAAGTATTTTTAGCAGAAATTTTCCTCTTCCCAGATGGTTATTTAAATGTAATGTCCATGGTTGCAGATTTTACAAACACAGATAATTAAAGCAGGTGATGTTGACATCATTAGATTTAATTCTTTGGTGGTTTGACATAAAGGTATTACCAAAAAAAATCCATTTTTCTAATCAATGAAAGAACATGTAGAAGATGAATTCAGTGTAGTATTATTTTAGTAGTTTACATGTGATTAACCTTTAAAGGAGAAGATAGTGGCTCTAATACTTGCTTTCAAATGAACACACATTCATTTTTAAATTAAAAGAATTTCTTTGTTAGCAATATGAATGGAATATATAATTTAAATGATTTTTTCCATGGCATTAAAAAACTAATGACTTTTAAAAAATAGAGCCTAAAAATATATATATATATTTTTAAAGAGGAAACCATAAATGATATTAGCAATTTCAATGTATTATGGGGCTGCTAATAAAATATATGATATCTAGTTAAATATGACTTCCCCATAGACAATGAATATCTTTTCAGTGTTTATTATGAGATAAAATGTGCCCTCAACCCCAACTCATACATTGAATATCTGAGCCTAGGACCTCAGAATGTGATGTATTTAGAAACATAGTCTCTAAAAAAGTAATTAACATAAGGTCCTTCGGGTAGGTTTTTAATCTACTATCACCGTGTCTTTATAAAAAGCAGAAATTAGGGCAAAACACTGGGCAGAGGAAGACCATGTAAAAATACTGAGAGAATTCAGTCATTTGTGTTGTAAATTGTCATGGCTTGTGTCTAGATGTCCCCCCAAAGCCTCATGTGGTCATAGGTGGGGCTTTTCAGAGGTGGCTGGATCTAGAGTGTGTGGTGTTGAGATCAAGGGTGTGTAATTACTAAATCAGTCCACTGGTTATTTTGGGATAGTTCTGGCTAGGATTAAGGGTGTGAGTTCTACACCCACCCTAGGGCAGGTAGCCTGCAAAAAATAAAAGGGACAGAAAGAGGGCTAATATGCTCTTGCCTGCCTGCCATGGACTTTTTCTCCTCTGCAACGCCCTGCTGCTATGCCATTCTACCTTGGAGCTAACCGACTATGATCTGAAACTTCTACAAACTGTGAGCCAAATAAACCTTCCTCCCTTAACTTGCAGGTGTTGAGTATTTTTTTCTCAGGAACAAGAAAAGTAACTAAGACATAAGTCAAGGAGAAAAGGCCTTGTAAGAAACCAACCAGACTGATATCATGGAGAATCAGTGTTTTATATTTTGCACTTAAAATTATTTTTTTAAAAAATTCCATGGACAATATTCAACTATGTTTCTATGTGTAATTTTTAAGCAAGTATATCTTCTACTCTATGGAAATGAGATACAATCTTTTAGGGACTTTCCAACCTACAAATTCTATTATATTTTGACATTGACATGCAGGAGGAAAAACAACCCTACCCTATATTCACATATTTCTTTATTATGTTGCTTCATATTGCTTAAAACAATTGTTTTTGGTCTTTTCTAATAGCTAAGCCTGTCAACTTGGTTGGCTTGGGAGCCTCTCAAGGGATTAACAAAGAACACTTCTAGGTGTGTCTTGGTGTGTCATGGAAGTTCATCTTGGGGACTATACTGTACACTGGCCTTTCCTTTTTAATTGTTTTCTTGCTCTGATTCACTGCTACCATGAAATAAACAGTGTGAGTGACTCCACCTTGCCCTTCCACCATGAGGTCCTTGCCTTGTATCCAGCTGACCATGGATTGAATCCTCTGAAACTATGAGCCAAATAAACCTCTGTTTCATTTGTGAGTGTCTGGTATGTTATCCACCAATGGGAAAAGCTTACTAATACATGTTATAACCAGATGATATTGTTGATGAAAACTTAAAAAGAGAGGACAGAAGAATGTATAAAGCAAAATTATTGTTAATTCCATCACCACAAGTTATCCATTTTAATATAGTTTTGGCCATTTCTTTCTAATGATTTTTCTATGAATGTTTTTGGTGAACATATGTTGTTTTTGGTGAACAAGCATTCATATGAATATATATATGTAAAAAAATTATATGATGTATATTTCAAATATGAGTTATTTTGTATAGTTCTCAGGTGGCACAGGACATCATTCGGCAATAGATCATGAGCATAAATATACATCTGTGTGTCTGGTCTCTCTTCTTTCATAGCTTCTAGTAATTTAATCATGAACACCACACTAATTATTAGTGACCTTAATAATCTTGTCACCTCATAAAGATTCCACCTGTAAACATCAGAATCAGATTAAGTTTATTTCATCTTTAATAACTCACAGTGAAGATTACATTTCAACACATGAGGCCCTACAGAACATACTCAAACCTTATACAAACCATATTTTTAAATGATCTTACCATGGTGCAATATTGAAAGAAGGGCTAGCATAAAGACTTTTATAAATCATGCATTGAAGCACACATTTACAAGTGTTTCATAATAGATTCCAGAAATGTCAAGGCTAGAAGGATATGATGGTATATCTGGTGAGAGCGTATTCAACCATACTGAGTGTCAAAATCTTATGGCTGACTCTCAGCACAGTTGCTTAACTTAAAGCGCTATGTAGTTCAATTAATGAAATAAAATGAAACTCAGTGGTAAACCGGAGAGGAAAATGTGGACAAAACTCAGAATCTCTAATGGTCTTTGAAAATATGCTGGAAATTTTAAAGAAACTAAGGAATGAAAGGCACTGAATATAGCACAGGAAATAAAATCTGTCTCTATGAAGTGTAAAGTAACTCAAAAGACAGTTCAAACTTAAGATTTTGAATAAAATAGACTTAATTTTATCATGCTACTAAAAGATAAGTCTTATGTAATAGTGGATAAACATAACCTGCTATTATTTGGTGTATTTCTAATAATGATAATTATATTAAAATCTCCATTATCATTGAATAATAATTATTTAGAACAACATTTATTTTAACAATGTGTTCTTTGAAACTTAGAATTTGGGGTTTCATAATTCTGAATTTTGCTGAATTACGCTAAAAGGTAATACAACTTAGGGCAAAGAATTGTACTTCTCAGACAATTTGGCTCTGCCTCTTACCTGTTTAGATGCATTATTTTGCAGAATTATGTAAAGTCAACCAGTGGGTTTATTGAACTTCAGAATACTGAACATGATATACATATGGAAAAGAGCCTGTGAATAGGCACTTAATAAATATTTGCAATTATTGATACTATCATGATAGCTATATAAAAAATGCCATTTTCTTATTGATGCTTATCTAAGGAATAAAGCAATCTGAACTACATTAATAAAATACTTTATATGAAATTTAATGATGTCATTTTTTTAATTAAAATGATGTAGTCTGTACCCTTTTCACTTTCTCTGGAAATAGCTTTACACCTAAACAGTTCATTTTCTCTTTTATAGTGCCTTTCACATTTTATGTTTCAAGCCTTTTGTTTTCATATTCATTAAAGCATAACTATAAAGTACTTGATTGTATAGATGTGCTATAAAAAAGCATAAATATTGTCTTATCATTAGACATTTATACTATCTTCAATTTTTATTCTTTTTTTTTTATTTTAAAGAGAAGAAAAAAAAAACAAATCAAAAGAAGAACAAATTTTCAAAACAACATAATAGGAGGGTAACAATGGTTAATACATTACGTATTACTATCTTTAAGTTAGTTATTCAGGACACCAGACATTAGCATTCAATTGTCCAAACATTATTGGCACAAACCTTACTCTTCAATGAACTAAGTAAAAATGGTAGTGTATCTATCTTAACCATCTTATAATTTTTATTCTTACTAATAGTGATTCAGTAAATTGGTTTTTTGTGTGTGCATGTGTGTATGTGTGTGATGTATTGGGAAGACTTACAAGAATGTTATTAATGTCAAAGATATGAACATTTATATTTCAATGATATAAACATCCATTTAACTCTATACACATTACTTGATTTCCAACAGAAAGTTTTTCAGAGTTTACACTCTTATTAGTAGTATATGAGGCTCTTCCAATGCACCTTCATCTAGCTACTGAATATTGTGTTGCCTAGTGTCACACAATGTGAACATTCATTAAAATGTATCTTGTTTGTAAAGTGGTTTACGTTCTGCTTAACCACACACATTTATGATTATTATATGAAATAATATAGAAATCATAACCCTCTTCTCTTTCTGATGTATGCCCTTTCTCCTTGGGAGATCTGATTTATTTTAATAATGTGCGCATTTTCAGTTTTGCTATGATGATGATTCCCAGGTCGTGCTTTGGAAATCCCTAACATCTTGAAACTGTTTCCTAGATATGACCTGAAGTATGTGTCACAGTGACATGATACCCTGAAATTTAACCACTTGGTGAGGTTTTCAGTTTTGCTTTCTCTTACCAAAGTATAGTTAAATTCCCAGTACTAATACGAAGCATACAGCCCTCTTTAACGTATGTTCTCATTACAATTAATGCATATGGTTTTATTCAAGAAGTAGTTCTGATTTATCAGTTGAAGTAGTTCTCATATTTACAACTTCTTGTAGTCTGGTACAAGTGTTGTCCAGTGTTTCATTAACTTATATTTGCTTATAGTTGCTGTTGCATAGCTGGCTTTCAGAAATCAATTACTCCCCATTTATTTATAGTTTCTCTTTATTTGTACATTGCTAATTCAGAAAAAAATGTGTATCATATTTTTCTACAGGTAAATTAAGAACTGAAATATAAAATAAAAAGAAGGGTGAAATAATGAACAATTTAGAGTGTCATATTTACATTTTTAGAAAAACTAAGATAAATAAAAAAAAACTTTAAACCTGAGATCAACACTTATCTTTAAATCTTGTGCTAGACTTAATAGTCTTCCCAATTACTGTGCACACAGCTTCAGGACAAGAAACTATCAGACATATTGTAAGTAATATTTTTTTAAATACTACTTTTGTTGTCCTGTTTCTCATTAAAAAAAAATGACTTTCCCTTATCCTACCATAGGGATCTTATTAGTTTACCTGATTTCAAGACCTTTATAATTTGAAATCATATAATATGTGTAATAATTTCCCCCATACAACCATTGGTTTAATTTTGCCTATTTTCTCATTCTCCTATTAGATTACCATAGAATTTTACATTTCCTTTGTTTAATTTATCATTCACTTTGGAATTTCTTTTGTCTCCATTTTCTTCTTCAAGTCCTTAACTGTGAGCATCTTCTCAGATTCCCTCTTTAAATTTCCTAATCCTTAACACTTTGGGATTCTGACTAATCAAGTCCCTATTAATTTTTTTTTCCTGCTCCTTGAGTAGAAGGTGTGTCTTGAATACCTGGACTCAAGTGATCCTCTAAACCCAGCATGCATGTAACTGGAACCTCATATATTTTTGAGGATGGATGATGTTATGATCTAAGCTTTGGTTGTGCAATATCAGCAAGACAATTATACACTCTACAGACTATATTCATTATATATTTTATCAATTCAAATTATAATTCAAAACATTACAAGCCATGTTTAAAAGCATAAATTAAAAGGACAGAGTAGTGTGATACCCAGAGAAGGAACACTTAAACTAGGTTTAAGAAACAGATAACCTGGGCCGGTGAGATGGCTCAGCGGCATAAGCGCCTGCCTTGCAAGCGTGAGGGCGCGAGTTTGACTCCCGGAACTCACATACGAAAACGGGGCTGGTGGTATCGCTCGGCGGCACGGGTGCCTGTTGCAACGCGAGGTCCCGGTACCCACAAAAAAAAAAAAAGAAACAGATAACCTTTCTTGAGCTATTTTTGTTTTGTTTTGTTTTGTTTTGTTTTGTTTTTACGTAGCAATACATTTTATTTGAGATATACCAAAACTTTTGCACATTTTATGGCATTTAGAAAAGTCCTAAATGCATAATAAATAATTTAGACTTATTTACCGTACCTTTATATTATACAAATATATAAACATTTTAATTTTATATTAATATATAAACATATTAATTTAAAAATACATTTCTAGTAACAATTCTTCCAGAAGGTTAGATTCTTTTGGGGTAAGTTTATAAAAGCTACACTCATGGTTCCCAGGGGAACACATTGTGAAAAGAAATAATTAAATTTTAAAAGAGAAAGCACATCATGATTTTCTAGAATGACTTGAGCTATGTCATTTGAAATTCAGAGTGCACACCTCAGTTTTATTTGGATCAATTAAGATACTAGGTGAATGATAAAAGTGATGTTTGTGAAGGCGGAAGCTTGAACTGATTAATGGATGACCAAAATCCATAACAAGTTGGAAAAAAGACTCTTGGTTGGAAACAATCAAGTTTAAAATCAAAAAATTAGCAGAATGAAATGAGATAGGGGTAAACAAAGAATACAAGAAAAAATGCTCGATATCATTAACCATCAGAGAAATGCAAATTAAAACCACAATTAAATCCTCTATCCTATCTGCTAAGATGGCTGTGATAAAAAAAGCTATAATAATGCTTTGGCAAGGATATGGAGAAACTGAAATATTCATACACTATTGATCGGAATTTTAAATGGGAAAGCACCATTGGAACTCATTTTGGAAGTTTCTCATATCAGTAAACTATATGTCACATATATCTTACCTATTTCTGAAACAGGTGTTGAAATTCTTTTTTTACATGTCCTCAATGGATTCAAAACTTTTACCTTTAACAGTCATTTTGGCTTTGGAGAAGAGACAGAAGTCACAGTTCCAGATCTGGTGAATAAGATGGATGAGGATACACTTTAATGTTCTTATGAACCTATATTTCTGTCAGATGACATTCATCAGCAACATTCACAATAATTTTGATCACACCTTATAAAGACACTCATGAAAGAGGGCTTCCAGAATTGCTTCAGAAATTGGCAAGAATAATGGAATAAGTATGTTTGAAGTGAGGGGGAATATTTTGAGGGAGATTAGTGGCAACATGTCTTTTACTGTAATATACTTCTTAAAATTTAAACATTTACTGTATATTTTGATCACAGCTTGCGTTTATGCTGCATTCTGGAAGAATTCCTCAGCTTTAAAATTTACTCAAGTATTCTCTCATTTGTTAAACCTATCTAGCTTTTTTTACCTTCCATTTTTAAATTATCTTAAGTTATACTTTCCACAAAAATTTTTACATTTTATCTTATTCCTGTTCTAATTTTTAACATAATTTTCTCCTGCCATGATCTGCAAAATATTATTCAGGAAAGGCTTTCCTTGAAAATTCCTGTTCAGATGATTAGGTTAAATATTTTCTTTTGCTTGAAATCCTTCTATTTTTCAAATGTGGGTTTTTTTGCTCTTTCCTTGCTGATCATTCTGAACTGTTTGTCATATTGGACTGTACTCTGCTCTTCTGGAAAGTCATTCTTACATGTGCATTTAAGATTTAAGTGGTTTCCAGTCTCACAGATAGCCTCGGTGTTCCAGATTATGGTAAATAGGACTTAGTGTTGAGTTCTCAAGCATTACTGTTTTATTGTAAAGGTAAGGGTCTCATTTATTTATTTATTTTTTATAGAGACCAAATTGACTTCAGAATTCTAATAGCTTTTATAATACTTTCACAACTGGATTAAAACTACTTATGCATCTCTAGTAATGAGGTGAGGAGCGACTTTGTGAGACAGAAAACCACGATGCATTACTATTTGGATCTTTTACAGGACATGAAGATGAAAAATTCTGCTTAAAATCTTTGGCACCCAGAGTGTAAATATTATTTTCTGCTTGCATGCTTTATTTTCATTCAGTCTAAAGGCCAATGAAACAAAAGAATATCTGGTTAAAAACATCTATATTCAGATATTAATCATTTTGTAGTTGCTCCGCACTGATCTAAGAGTACAGTTTTGGATTCGCTGTAGTTTCGTTTTCACTATTTTACATGCCAAAAATAGACAGTAAAACCTAAAGGTCTCCTTGTGAAATACTTACATAGTTTTTGCCTGTCAGAAGAAAAGAAAGAAAAATGTACACAGTTAAATGTTGAATCATGCAGTATAAAATTCCAATCTTTCATTTTTCAAGTCAAAAGTTTAAAGACCTCGGATGTATTGGACAGTCACAGAATACATTCAGAAAAATAAATTTGTAAATAGTCACCACTTTAAAGTTCACAGCACATTTCAGAGCATGTGAAGCCCTGATTCCCTAACTTGTAATTTATAGTGCAGGAAGAAAAATCTTTGGGTAAAAATTGTTGAAAGACAAACAATAATGATTAGGTTTTATTTTATAACCAACAGTCCATCAAAATTTATGGAGAAAATTAATCTATTTAATGTTAATGATGAATATAAAAATAGAACTATGCAAAAATTGTGCTAGGAGTACTTTTGGCATTACAGGGAAAATAATCAAAACTCTCATGTTTAAATATTTCAAAAAAAGCAAACTGCATTGCAGTAAATTCTTCAAAATTCTTAGGATGTCTGTCATTATCAGTAAATACTTAGGTAGTTCAGTAGTAATGCTATAATAACAAGGAGATGAAAGAAAGGAATCTTGGCAAGACTACAAGATGTGGAAATGGGTTAAAATCAAAATATTTATAGCACTTTTAGGGTTGTGTGTATAAACAGAGGGAGTCTACTAGTAAAGGCAACTTCTGCTTGACACCTGAAGTCATCAACTATGCCTCTCATTACTACTTCATGCATAGTTTTTTACTTCTCACTTTTCTTGAATGTAAAAGAGACATAAAGCAATATTTAAAATATGGTAAAGTACTAAAGATAAAAACATGCTAGCTGTTCATGCACGAGTGTCCCATTTAAAAAACAGAATAGTACTATAAAATTACTGTGTATACACATACCAAACTTTTTTCACTTTAGAATTAATTGGGCAGAATTTTAAGTATAAATTTATGTAATTTCTAGAATTTTATTACATAGGTTTGTATCATTAAACAGTATAACATTTCAAATGTTTTTGAAACTTTTGAAACTGTTGAAATAGAATAAGACTGTACATTCTATAACTTTTTCTTTCAATACTATTTCTCATGCTCATCCATGTTATTGAAGGCAGCATTAATTATAATTTCTGATGTATAGAGTGTTTTTGAATGACTATATCAGCCTTCATCTATTATGCTGTTGATAGCTATTTCTGTTTTTCCAACCAATGTGAAGGGTTGTATGTTTTCACCTATGTCTTTGAGCACATGAATATAGGAAATATTTTTGGTGTATATATAAGTGTAACTGCCTTATAAAAGGTATTATTTGCATATGCAAATTTGTCAGATAATGTCAAATTGTTTCCTAAAGTTCTGGCACCAAAGTATAGTCATATCTGTATATAATTAATAAATGATCTCAGTGTTCTATATCTTTCATAAGTGGAAGAACTATATAAATCTGAATTTGGAATAAAAAGCAAAAGAGCAATTTTTATTTGGAATAAAAATAAAAAGAAATCAAGGTTTAGTGGGATGACTAAAGAGGTCAAGGATGGTGCAACTCATGTGTTGCACAGAACTGTGGAGGCAGGCCAGGGTCAGAAGGACCCAGTTTTTAATTAATTTATTTATTTATTGTGTGTGTGTGTGTGGAGCTGAAACCAATTAAGGAGGTACTGCAAGGAACAGATTAGCAAAGGAAGGAGCACATAGTGATCACATTAAATTGTTTCTGTTTTGCCATCATAATTAGGGCTACATTTTAGGTTGATTGAATTACTCAGATGCTTAAACTTTACCTAAATTATAGAAGTACAGTGGCTATTCCAGGATAGGGAAGATCATTTTTATTTTATATTGTCATTGACCTCTCAGTTTTGTATGCTTAGCTGAACTGAAAGAAAAAAGGAGAAGAATGAGAGATAAGGACCAAATTTTTTTTTAAAAAAAGGGGGATACTTTGATGATGACTTCACTGAGGTTTGAGTACACACGTTGAAATCTAGCTAACGGCATATTGTTCCTATTCTTTGCAACTCCATGTATATGTATAACTCATTTGCATGTTGTTTTACAGAACTGTTTTATAATTTTTTTTCCATCAATTTTCTTATTACATTGATTTTAGTGCCATACATCTGTTGAATAGGTGTAAATGTTTCCCAAATCCAAATCATGCCTTTATAATCTTTTGGCTATAGGAGAACAATGGAAAAAGCAACAGCAAATACTAGGAACAAAATTTGCTACTGTGAAATTACTCTGAATTTGAAGGCATTGAATTCATCATCTGAGAAGTTTCAATGCTAAAGGATTTATATTGATATGAAGATTTTCTTTTGACATTCTAAACTACTAACAGTAGAGCTTTAAACTTTCTCAAGCAACTAGAGGAATTCTGCAAAGTTTATTTTTTTATTTTTTTTTTTTGTGGGTACCGGGGGAACGACCTCAGGACCTCACGCGCCAACAGGCACCTGTGCCGCTGAGCGATATCACCGGCCCCTTTTTCGTATGTGGGTTCCGGGAGTCGAACTCGGGCCTTCGCGCTTGCAAGGCAGGCGCTTAAGCCGCTGAGCCGTCTCACCGGCCCCTGCAAAGTTTTTATATTCCTCACATTCAAAGAAAAATCACTTAAATAATAATCTTACAGAGATAACATTCTTTGTCAGCCTGGCACTGGAAAAAAGAACACTGGTGCCTAGATAGATATTTAATTTTCAGTGTAATTTAGCTTATTTCCAAAACCTTGAGCACAGTAGAAATAATCATAAGTCTCATTCATATGGTGTGCTGACTTCCTTTCTAAGTTAAATGTGATGGTTTTGTTCTTTGATCACTGTTCTGTATGGTGTATATTGAAATGGTACTGGAATACAAGGTATTAACAATGTATAAACTTACATTTAAATTATATTTATAAGCAGTATTGGATTTTATGCTACCAAGACATTTTTGTTGGCATTATAGAAATATACTTTCCTTTTCTGAGTTATCAGACGTTGCAATATTTTATTATTTATATTTTTATTTCCAGAAAAATTATATATTTACAAAAGAAAGAGATAATATTTATACTGAAAAGGAATGTTGATTCAGTCAGCATTGGCTAAATTATACCACAGTAACAAATTCCCATCCCACAAATACCAAGGACTTGTAAACAACAAAATTTTGTATTTTTGTTGTTTTTTCTATTTACATCCATGTTTATCTGGTAATCCACTCTGCCTCTTTTAGTCTACTATGACTTCCTTACAGCCACCAACTCACATTTCCTGCAGAGTCATTAGCAGTTTCACTCACAATCTGAAAGCCAGATCCATTTACTTGGCTCATCCACTTAGGAGCAGGCCAAAAAAATGCACCCGACTGAATGTCTAGAAAGGGAAGAGTCAAAGCATTTGCTCAACAGCACTCACGATGATCATAGTTTGCTCTTCCCTTTAGCAAACATCTCTTCTATTCTCTAAATGATTAGATGCCTCCCACCAAACCCACACATTGAAATTTTAACCCACAGGGTGATAGTATCAGGAGCTGGGAACTTCAGGAAAGATTTTGGAGGGCAAAGCCCTACAGAAAGGGATTTGTGCCCACAAAGAAGAAGCCCAAGTAAGTTGTCCTGCCGTTTTCTTCACTTGGGGACACACCACTAAGCACTATCCATGAGAAAGAGGGCCCTCACCAAGCACTTCATCTGCCAGTGTTTTTATCAGGATGTTCCAGTCACTAGAACTGTGAGAAATACATTTCTGTTGTTTATAAGCCCTCCAGTTTATGATAATTTTTATGGTTGTGCAGACCATATAATTTACGTTCCTTTCTTTATGTAATCATACTTACTCGATCCTCAAAGTACAGAACTCATTAAGCTCCAACTAATCACAATAACAATGTACACATTTGGGAGTGTTTGGACACTGCATGGTAGTATTAGCATAAGGAGGCAATATGTGAAATTTCATATATTATAACCAGAATTATTTCTTCTTATCTGATCCCCATAGCCAACATATAATGATATCACAGATGCTAGAAAAGAGCCAGTAATATTCACATTCAAAAAGCAGGTATAAGACACATGCATAATAACTTATAGCAACTCTGAAATCACTCCGGGCCAATATTTTGACATATACCTACCCTGGGTGTTAGAACTGCGCTTTGAGCATTCCCTGATTGTGATATGTGACATAAATCTTTTAGTCTAGTGTGCTTTATGAGTTTTACTTCTCTTTCAGAGAGGTAATCCTTGTTTTAAAAATCAGTCTTGATCATTTCTGAACTTCAGATGCAAAAGCATGTTCTCTTTGAGCATTAAATTATGTTACTACAATTAATTCTCTTAAAGCTTTGGACATCCACAGTCAGTCTGGGTATAGGTTCTGGTTCTTTTCGTAGTTCTATTTTCTTAATAGTGTAACTCATAGCAATTTGACCCCAGTCAGTTCCATGTGCCTATGATTATACCTGGAGTTTATTTAGGATATTCTTTGGACTTTATCATAGATAACTTGATTTTACCAAGGTAAGGTGGGCATGGTACACGAGGAGAACAATTTTGACAACAAAAGAAATTTTTCTGGTAATCACACACATTCTTCCAGAGGTTTTTACAATCTATATAATGGTTCTTCATTTGCTTTGATCCTCCTGCAAGATAGATTTGAGTTGGAATTTTTGCTTGCAGCATTCTTCATTTCCATCTTTATCTCCTTAGAGTTAAGAGGTAGTAGCTGTTTCCAGCCTAAATTTTTCCCTATTTCAGTAATCTCTCTGTATACCCTTTTATGTCTTCTCTTAAGTGGGTTAATTATATACTGAGGTAATTTTTAAATTGTAATATCTTGTCATATGCAGCTAAGGATTCAACATTGGCTATTATCCTAATGTCTAACCTCTTTTCTGATCCTTATAGCACTTAACTTTGACTTACAAATTATGGTCTCCAGTTTATTTACCCTCAAATCTGTATTCTTCATCCTTAAGACATTGCTGCATGTTTAGATTTTTGTTGCTATTACAGTAACATCTCTCTAATAGTTCTGTGTTCTGTTTCATTTATGAAAGACTGATTCAGTGGTAACAAATGATTCCACATTTTTGTGGTTCAAACAATAAATATTTATATTCTACTCATTCTACAAGTTCATCATAGGTCAATAACTCTACTGACCCTGAGATCTACACTGACAGAGAACAAATATTTTCCATTTTTCTGATCACTGTACCAGCAAGACATTTATGTAATGAAAATATTACAAAAGAAAACAATGAACAATTCATTATAGAGGGCTGATATATGTGCACTCTGAAAATCCCTATTGCAGATAGGCAGACATTCCAGTGAGTACAGCCACACTCCATTCCTTGTATCTATTTGATATCCAAATACTGAAAGCTCTAGCTGTTGTGAATACAGAGCTGTAGAAGACGTGTTTTTCTGAGTCATTACATATTTAGTTAATGCTCACAAGATTTTGGTTAGACAAGTCACAAGATCCCAAATATCCTTTAAATGAGACATAGCATGAATAGTAATTTTGAGCCAAGAAAGCAGAGGATTTGAAGACATTTGATTAGTAGAACTAACATCTACTATATATGTTGTCTGTGATGGTCATGGATGCAAAGGTCATACACAAGATTTTTAAAAATCACCAGAATATTATCAATGCAGGTATGGAATTTGTATTGTTATTAGATAAAATAATTGTCTGAAGCAACTCAAACAGCACAAACTGAGAAAGTAGACAATAACACAGTTTACAAATTTGTAAGACATTTGAAGTTATATGGCAAATTAAAAGGCTCCCGTGGAGATCAAAGTCAGCGCTCCGATGGGTTATGAGATGCGTTCACATTAATGTAGCTCAAAAAACCTGAAGAGTGTCTGAATACCACTATTTCCCAAATAGTAACACTTTATTACTACCGTGGTAAACAGTGGCCAATATTTCATGATGGTATTGGTCAAGACACATAAGATCAACATGATATTGGCCTATGCTGATGAAAATACCACCTACATGTTTAATTTCAAAGATGGAGCACAGTCATGAATCCAGGTTATTCAGTGCTTGGTAGTGCTATGTTTCAAACACCCATTCATTTCTTGAGTATAAGGGTTTAGTCCTTTGTTTTAATTTATATTGAATATATCCAGTTCAGTTGATATATTACTCTATCTTTCAATAGTTTTTAGACCGATGGCTAGCCAACAACCTTTGGACTCACCAGTTTTTTAATGAAAATATTATATATTTAACATTCAATCTTCTAATTGGGAGGTATCAGAATGACCAAGTTACTAACTGCTGAAGCACTGTGGAAATTTTTGTAATTGATGTTACTTCAATATTCTACTCTCTCTACCTGATCTTCATCTAAGGAGAAAAAAATTAGCTTACAAAGAATTTTTGATCTGGCACAAAAATGTATCAAACCTTTTCTCTCTTTTTTTTTTTTTTTTTTTTTGTGGGTACCAGGAATCGACCTCAAGACCTCGCACACCAGCAGGCGCCCGTGCCGCTGAGCGATATCACTGGCCCTTTTTTCGTATGTGGGTTCCAGGAGTCAAACTCGGGCCCTCGCTCTTGCCAGGCAGGTGCATACGCCACTGAGCCATCTCACCTGCCCTCTTTTTTTTTTTTTAATATAACTATTACTAGTTTATTAACCAGCACAGTGGTAAGGATCAACTACTTGTCTTCAAATTCTTAGTAAAAATGGTAGTTTTAGGATGCAGATTCCCAGTAAGCAATCAAAATGAGTATTTGATTGAAAGTAGGTCAAATCATCACAAAGGGTGGCCATTAAAACACAAGAACAGTTATTGATGAGCAGCTGCTTGCGCAGGCTATGAATAAGTGCACATATTTCTTTAAAGTTGGCTCCAAATTTTCATATTACAACAAAATTGTATGATAATTTTCTTTAGATGTATAGGTGAAATAAAGCTCTTGATAACAATATTGAGGAAAGACCATGCTGATTTTTATTCATCGTTATTTACTACACAGAAAACTTGGATTTTTAGACAGTAACAAAACTAATGAGGGCCGGTGAGATGGCTCAGCGGTGTAAGCGCCTGCCTTGCAAGCGCGAGGGCCCGAGTTTGACTCCCGGATCCCACATACGAAAAAGGGGCCGGTGATATTGCTCAGCGGCACGGGTGCCTGTTGGCGCGCGAGGTCCTGAGGTCGACCCCCTGGTGCCCACAAAAAAACAAAAACAAAAACAAAAAAAACTAATGAATGCGTGGATTCTACAATCAGGTAACTCTGGCCTAAAATCTTAATTCCTTCTGTTTCTGGTTGTGTAGGCATTGGTCAACTTTGGAAATGTCTAAGCCTCGGTTTCTTCATCTATAAAAGAAAATTAATAAAACCTAGCTTATTGGTGTATAATTATATTAAAAAATAATGAGAACTTGGGAACGAATATGCATTTAATGTTTCATTTTCATTGTTATGCTTTGTATTGTTATGGTGTATATATAGCAAATAGGAGATTATCTTACTTGGAACCATTATTCCTGGAAAAAAGTTAAAGTACTTGTTTAAATAAAACAAGACAAGACAATGTAGTTGAAACTCATAATTACACATCCAGTTAGTAGAAGAAAATTCTTGTAAAATAAGTAATTTTACATTATTTGAATTCTTCCTTATTTTTATGCTCATTTTTCTATTTTGCTATTGAATGCTTTTATGTTTTGGTAGTTATGCTATTTTTAACTCTAAATTAGACACTGTTTCTTAATATTCGAATATAAGCATCTAATTGTGACCAAGACAGACTGTATAATTCGCTATAGACAACAGGTACACAAACTACTCTTACTTTAACTTAGTTTGATTAATTTCCCCCCAATAAAGCCATAAAAGATAATAGTTTTTAATGCATATTTACAATATGAATAACAAGTCTATTCTTTTCACCAAACAGTGAAATGTTCTGATATAGCTTTAAAAAATTAAAAAAATAAAATAAAATAAGAAAAATATTCTAAATAAAATGAATATGTAGTGTAGTTGACTGGTTATAGGTTTTCTGTGAATTACTTGAAATTGAAAAATGTGAATCACCAAGCCTCTCTCACATTACAGTGTAGCAAGTTTTAACCTTCAAATCTGTAATCAAAAGGATAGGATTATAATGAAAATCTTATGAACAATGGGGAAAATATTTCAATATAAAATAATTTATTCTGATAGTAAATGGATTAAACAGTTGCATATCAAATAGGAATGTGCCGTCTATGTAGTTTCTTTCTTTTCTAGTGTCAGAAAGTTAATTGATTGAAAACATTCAGAAGATTAATTGGTGAATGTTCATAGTTCATCATAGAGACATTTAAATATGGTGATTATGGTACTGTTGAACTACATGTCAATTCAGTTTTTAAAAGGAATTAATAAAGGAGGAATTACATTAAAATAATCTCAAACCTCAGTCTAACATTTTTAGTTGACAGGCTTTGAAAAGCATTAATCACAAATTAACAAAGTAGACAAGTTAGGAAACAAAGGAATCTTGTTGCATTACACGGGACAAAATAGCTAAGTTCTAATTATTATAATAAATACTGTGTGTGTATGTGTGTGTGTGAGAGAGAGAGATTGAGACTATATATGATTTAGAATTGGATTTATATTTTTTGTATTAATGGGCACCCACTTTATTTTAGCTTTACAGTTTTTCTTAGGCAATTTGTGCTTCTGTAACAAAATACATAAGTCAGGGAAATTTATACATAATAGAAATCTATTTCTCACAAGTTTGGAGGCGGGGAAGTCCATGACCAAGGCCCTGGACTGATTGGGCTTGGTGAACTCTCTTGCTGTGTCCTCATATGGAAGAAAGTAGAAGTAAAGAAAGAGAGCTCAAGATAGTTTCCGCAGCCCTCTTAGGGACTCCCTTACTCCATGGCCATTACTGCAATGGCCATGATGGGTTAGGTACTAATAAATGCTAATAATTTTAAGGTAGTAATCCCAAATCTCTGCCCACAAGCCTTAATGACTTTCCTAAAGGCCTATGTTTTACTATCACCACATTTAGGGTCAAGTTTTGCCATGAATTTTGGATGAGATATATTCAAATCATAGCAGAGACCTTCCAGAGAAAGAAAAACACCCTATTTCTTTCAAAAAGCTTCAAGTATATCCCCATTGGACCAGATTTTTCTCAACTTTAGTGGCAGAACTTGAAGGCAAGAAAGAATAAGTGCATGGGTTTTACCAGCAATGAATATAGCACCAGATAAGGGCAACTCCTGTGGCCATGGACATAACGATATCATGGTCCTATTTCTGGCAAGCTTGTGGAAGGGCAAGGGAAAAACAACTATGAAAGTCTGCCCCAATATAAGCAAGTCTTGGAAACAAGGAGAATAGGCATCTTCTTATGCTGTATGTTTGGACCACTGTAGAGCAATGCCTATTAATTAAAAGTATCTGTAATTCATTTGAATCACAAGTTGTTTCTCATGCAAATATTCCCTAGAATTGTAATATTTTTCTTGAAAGGTTAAGCCTGTGTAAGGATTTCAATTGACAGCAAACAAAAGGAAGTGAGGATGCTATGAAAGGTATATGACTTCGAATATTTATGAAAATTTTCATAAAGTTAAGGACAGGATATTTCTGTCCAATTAAAACACATTATGTGATTAAATATTTGGTGACATTCTTCCCCTTTCTTATATACTAGTTCACATAATTCAAGTTTAGTATTAGTACAAAACAGTCCTTTATATAGCAATAAAGGTATTTTTGCAATTTATGATATTTAATGCAATAAATACCATCAAATAACTGTTAACATTTCATTTTACCTTGATTGGATACTTACTATGTGCTAGGTCAAGTGAAAAACTCTGTATATACTTACATAGCACCTTGTGATAAAACCATGCAATATATATCTCTGTTGTCATCATCACCTCATCAGATCACTAGTTTAAAAAAAGAAGAATATGATATTTAGAGAGATTAGCAACTTTTTTTTGAGACAGGGTCTCACTACAGAGTTCAGGCTAGCTTTGAATTCATTATGTAGACCAGGGTGGCCTCAAACTAGCGGCGATCCTCCTGCCTCAGCCTCCCGAGTGCTGGGATTACAGGCATGTGCCACCAGCCCTGGCTGCAACTTATTTAAAGCCATACAAAATGTATATGTAGAGAGAACCTTGTGATGATTGACAATTTGAGTTCCTTGAGAGTCATTCAGGAGTGTAGCGAAACACATTCTGGATGTGCCTGGTACGTCAGGAGACCTGACCTTCGGGACTACATCTGGTTCCTGGTGACTTCCTCTTGGGCACTTCTCTTACTCTTTGCTTGCCAGGAGCCACGAGGTGAGCAGTTTTATTTGCCACACCCTCCTGCCACTGTGCTCTGCCTTGAAGACAGTTACGCACAGACTGAAGTCTGAAACCATGAGCCAAAATGAACCATGTCTTTGTTCAAATGTGTATGTCAATTATTTTGCCCTGGCAATGGAAAGATGACTAAAACAAGCCTCTAAGGCTAGAAATGTATGTAAATAATGTAAAAATCCAATGTTATTAACAATGTTATTACTACAATATCTGAAGTCTAAAGTGTAAACACTTAAAATCATGGAGTAATTTTCTCTATAGTCTGTCTTTCTCATACCGTTTCACATCATATATAGTACCTTTACCACCTGTACGTACTGTGTACTCAACAATGACCCATTCATTAACTGTTGGAAATTAAAAATTTTAGGAGCCACTGTGGTAGGGGTTGTATATTTCTTCCCTTTCTTATATTAGGAGGAAAATTTTGAGATGCGGTTTCTTATTTAATTTTTTAATGCTTCTTTCCTGTAGTTACTGGAATGGTTTACTAACAACAGTAGTTCAAAGAAATATTGGTCAATACCTGCACAAGCAAATTGATGTTTCATGTCTCTTTATATATCCAACGGGAAGAGTTAGCTCACATGTCAGTGCATAGCCTGACCCGTGCAGCTCTATATTGGAAGCTAGAAATTATATCAGGGTCACCTCATTTTGACAACCATTGAGAAGTACACATCTCCTCTCTCAAATTGTTTTGCTACCAAGATTCAGTAGCAGCCTGTGTCACAAATGTGACTGAAGTCAGAAGAAACAAGAAGACGAAAGAACAGAAGCAGCTATAATATTTTGTTGAAAAATTTTAAAAGTTACTAAAGGCTAAACATTATATTTAATATGGCTCTTTAATATAAATTGATTTCATTAAAAATAACACAACTTATCCTTTAAATATTAATCTGTATTCTCTCTGTTTTTGTCTTTTAAAAAGACAATGAAAAAAATGAATATTTTATATAACTTTACTAATTATTGCCATGAATTTTTTTGTCATATAAATATTTTATTGTGAAAAGCAATAATGGAGCTACTTACTAAATGGGATAATCACAGATATTCTTCTCCTATTTAAGTCATTTTCGACAGTTCATACTTGAGTGTTGTAGCTTTTTTTGCATATGCAATTTCATTATATTTCAGTCAAAGTTTCTAAGAAGATTCTCCTTCTTGACTGTTAAACAACACACTCTGCATGGTTTGGAGTTAGTCCTTTTAAAATGAATTTTAAACATAAGGATACATTAGACTTAATAATATTTGGAATATTTGTCTTTCTCCAAGTATACGGAAATTCTTGCTTCCTTTTTCCCAAACTAGATGTAGTAAGGGAATTTTTCATGTGATCAATAATGGCAATAAATCGGGACCGGTGAGATGGCTCAGTGGCGTGAGTGCCTGCCTGGCAAGTGCAAGGGCCCGAGTTCAACTCCCGGAACCCACATATGAAAAATGGGCCGGTGATATCGCTCAGCGGCACCGGCGCCTGCTGGCATGCGAGGTCCTGAGGTCGGCCCCTGGTACCCGCACACACACAAAAATAAATAATAATAATAATAATAATGGTAATAAATCAAAGTTAAATTACGCTGTGACCACTATGCCTTGCAACAACAGTATAACAAAGTTATTATCTTTACTTTCACAACGAAAAAAACTGAATTTGAAAACAAATAAGCAGCTGACCCTCAATGTGAATGATTAAACTACATATCTCTCCACTGTAACAAAATTTATTTTAGCATATCTACCGATTTTTCCATTCCATCCAAATAGATTAGATGTGAAAAGTAATGATGATGTGCAAACATCCTTAAGACTACCAAGGTCAAAATCCCCTATCGATGTTCATGTACATCGTATTTACAGATGTATGCTTGTATGTGTATGCATTTTTACATGTACAATATCGATTACATCTTATTACCAATTTTTAGTTTTGGAATTTGTACACGTTTTATAATTTTTCACATTTCTTAATAGTTGCTTTTGAAAAAAGTAACAATGATACATAATTATGATAATATCTATGTGTTAAAATGTTTATCAACATTATTTGCTGTCACTCTGTTAAACAAAGTTAGATTTCTGTATGTTCTTGTAATCTTCCAAAACAAGGTTGCCATGGCCAGATGGAATGAGAGCCAGACTAGAATTTATCTGTAACCCCTAATTTTTGGTCTCATCCTAAGTTGTTCTACAGAAATGTGTGCATACTGTAGAGAAATTACAGAGAAGGAGCTTAGTGACAGACTTAGTCATCAGAATATATATATATCTGATAAAACAACATAAAGGGTAACATATATATATGTGTGTGTGTGTGTCTTATACTTTACTTTTAGGAAATGAGTTTGTAGATTATTAACATTTTTACTTTTTTTTTTCAGTATTGGAAACTGGTCCCAAAGTTTTGTTCATGCTAAGCAAGTGCTCTACCACTATGCAACATCTTTGGTCTTAACAGTTGTAGATTTTTTATGTTAAATTTTTTTCATTGAAAGATTTCTGTACTTACAATTTTTAGGTATAAAATGTTCATCTAGTTATTTAGTTATTTATTATTAATTTTCGCTGTCATATCACTAAATAGATGAATGGATTCAAACTGAAATGGACATTGTAAAACAAAGGCTCTGCATGAATGGTTACCCAGATGAAACAAGACTCAGTAGAAGATTAAACACCAACAAGCATAATTAGAAGATTTTCTGTTGGTGGAGGAGACATAATTTGTTAATATCACTTATCAACTATCAGAAAGCTTTCTTTTTTAAAGTTTTACTTAAGAAATGGGTTAAAAGAATAGTTTTAAAAAGCCACGAACTGTATTGAATTACAACTTCTTTTTTAGTCTTACGGCTTTCAAGAAATAATATGATTGGACATTGTGGCAGATCACAGGATCAACAGAAGTGTTGAATAGCACTGCTTAAGGAAGACCACATGAGGGACTCCCAAGTAATAGGATGTGCAAGCACGTTGGATTCTTACTATCAAAATAATTACAATGCATATGTATTTTTGCTCATTTATCAAATCACCTAATATAGAATCTAATTGGTTTAACTTAATCCAGAAGATTTTATTGTTAGTAGTCTTTGGGGGATGGACAGGAAATCGTCAAAGGAAGAAACATTGTGAGGCAAGCAATCACTTCAAATTGCCATGCCCAAAGTATCTGATGATGAAATACATGGCCAGCACCACATAAACGACATGTGTGCATCCCCCATGGAGTTGTGTAGCATGTTAACAAGACTCAGTCACCTAGGCCTGGAGTGTGGATAGAGAGGTAAGAATAGAGTCTGGGGCCGGTGAGATGGCTCAGCGGCGTAAGTGCCTGCCTTGCAAGCGCGAGGGCCCGAGTTCGACTCCCGGAACCCACATAGGAAAAAGGGGCCGGTGATATCGCTCAGCGGCACGGGCGCCTGTTGGCGCGCGAGGTCCTGAGGTCGTTCCCCCGGTACCCACAAAAAAAAAAAAAAAAAAAAAAAAAAAAAAAAAAAAAGAATAGAGTCTGTTAGGGGACTGAGGCATTTACTAAACTCATCTTTCACTTTTCCATCTGGAAGTCAAAGATAATTATAGTGCTCTGTAGTTTGGTCCTAGGTTTTTGTGCGATTTAATTAAATGTGTGTAAAGGCCTTTCTACTTTCTGAAATAAAGGTATTATTTTATTATTTTCTCAAAACTTTTAAATCTATTACTGAGGAAAAAAGGAGAGTTTAGGATTAGCATTCCCACTTGATGCTTCATTTTTGAAATAGGTAAGCAACATATTAAAATTAGGCAGAAGAAATGTCAGGAGAATACAGGCAATTTCTTAAAATCATGGTGACTCATACAAGCTGGTGTCTTCTATCTCTGGCCCTATATAACTAGAGGTAGAAAAGGCAGGTTTTTCTCTGTCCTTGTATCTTCCTCATAAGTTTTGGTAAAGGTAGTGATTACTTTGCAGGCAGAAATAAATTTACAAAAATTGTAAGTTACACATGACAGCAACATTTAGGTCAATAGTATGTCTAACAAAATGTAATTAGATCGTATAAGGAAAGCACAGATGGCTTTTACATAATTCTGACCATGCATATTTGAGCTTTTTGAATTTGAGTCTTGGAAATTATTTTCCCAAACATTTTGTGTGAATGCGTAGCAACATTTCCTATGCAATAGCCTCCCTTAATTTGCTGTCTTCTCTCTTCCTTCACACGTAACTAGGCTAAGAGAATTATCGCAACCTCCCTTGCATCAGTTACCATAGAAGGAAAGACATTCCTGGAGAACTAAGAGGATATAAGGAGTGTTCAAAATGGGTCATTTTGTTAATCATGGAGTTAGTATTTCACCTGGAAAAAAATCTAAATTTCTAGGTGCGATCAAGCACGTGAGCAAAAATATTATTTTCCAACTGCCAATAATACTGTCTGTCTTTTTTACTTCCTCACTTTTGTCAAGGTCTGAGAAGCTGTCACTGTTCTGTGCAGTGCAGAATAAAGAGTTAAAGCATAATTTACTGGAAAACAGTATTCAATTTAGCTCATATGTTAGGACACAGAAACACATATAATGCCTTCATCCTAGCTCATCCCATAAAAACCACATTTGGTGGTTAAATATCAAAAAATGTTTGAGAAACGGAAACCTAGAACAATGTAGAGCCATGATCTACCTGTGAGCTGAGCCTCAGGAAAAAGACCCTGGAGTGAGACTAGGATGAAGGATGCAGGTGTGTGTCTGAGAATGCTCCAAGAGCCTGCAGGGTACAAGACAATAATTGCAAGATCTGAGTCAGTCAGGTCATTTAGCCATGAGGACAGAGGGGACTGAATTTTTTTAATCCTCTGTCTCCCTCTGTGACATTTTCCCCTTAGGTGCAGGGAGACCAGAAGGTTAATTCTGGAACTGTCTCTTTTTTTTAACCCTGAGATTTTTCCTTTTTATTTAAGACATAATTATCTGTGCTCTCTTAGTGACTATCAATTGAAACTTAATATAAATGCACAGAAGTATCTAAAAATCAAAGTATATATTAAGTTTCAAAATTTCTCAAGAGGAAATCATATCCAAGAGTAAGAATAAATACACAGAATTCATATTCTCTGCTCCCTCCACTACTGGAAGACATGGGTAATGTCCTCTTACCCCATCTACCCAAAGGATATTATTATTTGGAAGTATGACTTGACCACTATTTGAAAGGTGTCCTTATTCAAAACTCAACTTGCCCAATCTGTTAATATTCTCAGGAATTTTACTACTTATTGATGCATTTGCCATGTTTATGATACACAAACAAGCATATTGTGTGAAATTAAGATGCCTATCCCTCAAAGGCAGAAACCTAGTCCTGCACATCCTGGGTCATGGAGAACCAACAGCTGATTTCTTTTATGTGCTTGTTTTTCTAAGAAATGGAATTGTTAAAGTTGGTTTTTATGTGTAAAATCTTTAAGGTCAGTTCATTAGTTCATTTTTTTCCTCAAGGATTGCCTACGATGAGACTAGGCTGAAGAAATAGGAATTAATGAAGCCATAGAAATGGAAAAGATTTACTGTCATAGCTGGGTATTTTGAAATAGTTTAGACTAATGAAAAGGTTTTGAGAGTGATTAGAAAACAGCAAGAAGGTAAAAAATGAAGTTGGAGGTAGGTGCTAAATCTTTATAACAGGAAATGAGGAAAGCCGGAGAATGAGTGGGGCATGAAATCAGGAAGTTGGATATTTTTCTTTATGATTTTACAGTATCACCACACCAGCTGTGCTTTTCTTTATGGTTTTATTGAGCTTTCAAGCTGGGCTTATGTGGAGTTAGTTATTTTTGCTTATGTCACCTTATATCTGATGCTCCTTCAAACCTGATCCCAAGGTTAAATCATTGTGACTAAAATATTCCCAGAGGTGCCTTTAATATAAATTCACAGTATGCACCTTAATCTGGCCAAGGAGATGTAAAACTCTGATGAGTCCTTATTAATTGTGTTTTGTGGCTATTGCCATTGTTACTGTCTGCCTAATTACTGTCCCTTCTTTTCTTATAAATTGAAGTCTTTTTACGTAAAATATTTGTATTCATTAACATGAGCATTTTAATTTGTCATTCCCATCACAGTTGCCAGAGCCCCTCTTCCATTTCCTTCTACCACATGTACAAGAGTAAATTTTGAAGAACAGGACTGCCACTTACATACTTTGGATTTTATGTGCATTAGGTGAAGTTTGACAGAACAATAACAGGGTACTGTGCATACCATGAAAGATAAATTCATGATCCTGATTTTATAAGTTAGTAAGGGAACAGAAGGATAACTCTTGACAATGTCATCACATACTTGAGCATAAGACAGAGTCAGATGGAAGAAACACATGTACAGATTCAGAAATAGAAATATTCTAACTATGTCTTCTCATTCTTTTGATCCCATATATTTCCTCTATGATATGAAAAAGTTAATTACCTAAGATTAGTAGAAGAAATATTCTGCCTTAGTTTTTCTTTTTACCAATCTGCAAAAAACCCAAAGATGCTATTATAACATTGGAGTTATATTTTAAATAATTTACAGTCTGTAATATAAAGAATCATTTTAATTATGCTTTAAAGTTCAAATAAAGGAAGTAAATAAAACTGTAAATCTATATACCTTCTTACTTCAAGGAACATGGCATTTCTGTGTTTAAAACCAAATGAAATACTACTTTACCTTACACCCCAAAACAGAGTCGTAGACTTGTTAAAGAGACACATCAAGGATCCAAATTCCACAACTCCAAGTTGCACTGACGGGAAACCAGAGTTGGCTTAAGTCTCGTCTTCTTTTTTCAGTTTGCAACAAATAATTAAATTTGCAATTTAGAGGTTGAAGGCATTAGACCTCGCTGCTTGGCTTTCAGCCTTCTTGGATTGACACTTCTTTGCTAACCAGTGTGTGTCAGGGGCATTGACCTCTATGCTCTGCAGGCAGACAAGGGCTCTCTCAGACACAGGAGTACACAATTCTACTCAGTTTAGATGGAAAGCAACACATTGCCATTGTCGTTGAGGATATAAATGTTAACTTATGGTAAAGGGTATATGTGTGGAAGGTGGGAAAACTCTATTTATACTTATGTCTTAAAAAACACTGTCAAAGCTAGATCCACATAAATTTTCTACTCAATGTCAGTTCATTGTAGTCACAATATACTGGGTGTAAAAGTCTCAGGGGCTGACAGCTTTTGTATTTATTCTGTCTAGAGCAACTCCTGGGAAAAGTAGGTGCTTCAAAATATATTTGCTTATTGGTTTAATGAAATATTAAAGGAATGTATAAGTGATTAGACTTTGTTATTAATTTATTTTTAAATTATAGCCTATGCCTGATGTAAAATATTCACTTTAATTAATGACATAAACAATGATGAATTTTACTTCTTCCAGTAGAAGAGAGCAGTATTTCTCCCTCAGAAAACTCTACTGGTCTATTTCACTGAAGAGGAGGGTGAGGGAGTAGCTGGCTGTCTACCTCCATGTGAGAGGCATCCATGGAAAGACTCAAAGTGCCTGGGTGTTGGAGGAAAAAGAGAACAATGTAATGCCCAGCGGGCTTTTGACTTGTCCGTTAACTCTAAATACTTCTCCTGTTAGATTTCCAAATAACACTTTATTTAAAGTCATGTTTCTGCTGCTAATATTGCCTGTGGATATCAGTAGCATATTAACTTCACTGATTCTGCAATTTGCAAAATAGGTCAAAAGAATGAATGATACAGTGTGTGTTCCAAATGAAAATACCACTGCGCATGCAGAAGGTAGAAGCATCATAATATCAGGTGCACCTCCAGAGACAGCGGAGTATAGCGTATGGTCAGGTCATGGTGACAGCTGAAGGAGCTGTGCTCCCACTACTTCTGAAGAATCTGGAAATGGTCAGATTTATTGCATGCGTCACTGTGTTTAAGTTCAAGCACTCATAACACATGAACAGTGCAATCTGTTACCAAAATTAAGCAGAGTCTTTGCCACAGAAATGCGCTGTTTGAAACAAACACTGTGGTCCAAGACGTAAACATAGGAAGTGTAAGGTCCAGCTAGCCAATGTGGAGAAGAGTAGGTAGTTCAAAACTTAGACCTAAGAACAGAATAAAATTAGCTACAAGTTGTGGTTAGATTTACCTCTGGCCTTCTGCTCTCTGTAGCACTTATGTGGCCTCCTAGATTGGTGCTTTCAATACCCATAGGAAACTCACCTTCTTGACATAGAAAGTAATCAAAACATATAAGAGGAAAGGGAGGGATCCATCTCTGCACAGATGAGGATTCCATCCATAGTGTGGTCACCTAAAGCAGGCTTAACAAAGCCTAGTTTGAGGACTTATAAATGTATGGGAAGGGACAAGATCCCAGTGAATGAGGCCTGGGTGCTGAGAATGGGAAAAAAGGACTTGGGATTGGAATATACTAGCCTGAGCTGCAGGATTTAGAATATTTTTAATCACACAATTTACAAAGGATCATATTATCATTATAAACTACTAAACATTGAGAAAGTGTATATAGTGAAGTTTCTGATTCTAAAACTGGACTCTAGTGTTATGATATAAACATAGAAATTTCTCTACTCAGAGAGATGGTGGCTTATCGCCATTGGAATGATGGGCATCTGTGGCCTATTTGTGCCTCTTGGACCCCAGTACTCATAGTTAGTTGATGATCATGGAGGCAGATGTTGCTGTACTGAAATTTGGGTGAGTTCAGGGAGGGTGGAGAGTTCTGTAGTAAGACGACCAGCAGAGCAAGATACAGTTGGCCCACTTATCACTCTGTCGATTTTCCCCGGCCTCCCTCCATCCCCACCCTTCTTCCCAGGCAGACTTCTCTGCTTGTCTCCTTTAAATTCTTCATGGCTTTTCCATGCCATTTTTCTAATCCCATCTGCTTTCAGTCCTCTAAGGATTTTTCAAACAATGTTGACCTACTCACTGGTAGATAATAGCTCTTATTTTTGGCACCATTTTTGATACATTTCTTAAAAGAAAGATGTTCTATGTCTTTTCAAAAGAATTAAGACAGGAGGAGAGATGATATACATGTTAGGTCTGCAATCTTGATCCAGTCTCCTTTCTTTATTTCATTCAGTCAAAGTCACCCATCTGTACTAATAAACTCAAGGACAACGGGAAGTTATGGAATATAGGCATTCAAATAAATAATCCCACCACATTTGACCCCAGGTTTGCTTTCTGTATTGAAATGACAAATAGAAATTTAAATACACTGTCCCAGAGCTATTGGTCTACGCTTTCCTAAGAGGTCGCTTACATTTTTCAAGTTATCCCATGAACTAGAAAAGAAGATTGAAAAAAATTAAAGTAAGACAAATTGATCAAAATTATAAGTGTGAAAATGACTCATCCATCAGTTTTTCTGAACTGTTTAAAACTATGGACAAGACTACATGAAAGTTTTACTGAAATCACTAAATGAAAGAGAATCCTTGTGGTCAAATAGATAGCAAGGAGACACTGGCAAACTGTTAAAAAATAACCAGCCACTAAGAAGGTGAATAAATATTTAAATTATATGTCTGATTTAGTATACCTAATTTTGAAAGATAGCTGCATATTTTAATACACAGGGGTGGTAAATGCCTTAAAATAGTACAGTTTAAAATTTTTTTCTAGTAATTTTTATATGATTTAATATAACTAAAAAAGTTATTGCCAACATTCATTTGCCAGTATATTGAAGCAGTATTATACATTTTTTTTCTTTTTTTTTTTTTTTTGTGGGTACCGGGGGGTCGAACTCAGGACCTCACGTGCCAGCAGGCGCCAGTGCCGCTGAGCGATATCACCAGCCCCTTCTTCGTATGTGGGTTCCGGGAGTTGAACTTGGGCCCTCGCGCTTGCCGGGCAGGCGCTTAAGCCACTGAGCCATCTCACTGGCCCAGTATTATACATTTTTAAAAAGTTGTTAAACAGTTTACATCACACAAGCCACTTTAGAAATATTTTAGAAAGAAAATATTATCCTTCCTAAATATAACAATGGTAAAATATCGGATCTCTGAACAGATTGGAATAGTTTCCATAATTATAGGGGCATTTCATTGAAATGCTATTCATATACATTTTGCCCTCAATTATTTTATGTCAGAACTTTATATTATAAAATGTTTTCCCCATTGAGAGGATACTGCCATTAATTGACTAACCAACAATATCATTGATATAATACAAATTGCTCATATAAATCCTTAGTAATTAGGATCAAAGTGTTTTGGACTTGAGTCTCTTTGAGGCATGAGCCTCTTCTGATTGCTAAGATTATTTAAAAGTCAGTAAAACATTTGTTAAAAGGCTCTCACAAAATAGAGACATGAAAAAAATCAAAGTATTTCCTATTTGGTATTTAACATAGAAGCATTTATAGAGTCGAATGTAAAGGGAAAAATACCTGGCCTGCCTTTGAACTGTCGTATCTTACACTTGAAGATCACTTTTGTTTAAAATAATTGGGCTCAATAAGTGTTCTTTCGCCAATAATCTCTGCAGTTTCTTTCATTTCTGAGTTTCAGAAGAGCGAATTCAGTTCTCCCCTGAGCAGGCATAAGATAGAGACAGGATCAGGGGAGAGACAAAGAATGTGCTGGAGGTGTGAAGTAGTTCCCTAAGTAAACAATGAGATCAGAGCTCTGAAAGGCATGTGGAAAATCCTCCTTAATATGATCCAAAAGAAGGGTGCAATTTCAGCTAATAGGAAAAAAGACTAAAAGAAATACACTTTCACATCAAAGTTAAAAGTGCACATTTTCCAGTCAGTTCCTCTAAATTCAGATTGTAGCTCCATAATGCACTCGCTGTGAGAACAAATTATTTAGCCTCTTTTAGCCTCATTTCTTTCATCTGAGAAATGGGGTAGAAACACATATTTCATGGAGTTTTAGGAGAGAATGAGTTAATAATTACATGAACTACTTTGCTGTGGGTTCAAACGTGTCCACAAAATCTTTGGCATGCCCTACAAAACATGGATTTTAAGTCTTGTTCCCTTGGGTGTGGGGTGGATTTAGTAGTTTACTCCTAATCCAGTAAGGCAGAGGAGATGAGTATGATTTCAGTGATAAACTCAACCAAGTAAGTAGTTTCCTGTTGTTTCAGTCCCTTGGGTCAGGCACTCCAGAAAAAGCCTGGCACTTCACATAAAGGATTCAAGCAGCTTTCTGGGGAGGTCCTCCTGGAAGAACGTAGTGAGGCATTCTACCCACAGTAAGGGAGAAGCAGGCTTCTCACGAGAGCCGTGTGGGCAAGTCCTTTTGTATCAGATTCTTCATCCTTAGTCAACTCTTCACATGACAGCAAGTCTGGTTTTACTTTGTCTGCCACTGCAGAGATACTTTGAAGTCAATAAATTTCCTTGACAGCGAAGGGACCCACACAAATTTTGAGAGAATAAACCTGAGTTGTTTAAGGCACTAAGATTTGGGGGAAATATGTTCTTCAGCAATGAACAGTGAATACTTTTTAACCAATGCCTGGTTTATCATAAATACTTAAAGCATTATTAACCACATTATTTTTTATTATAAATCATTGGCCCACGATTTGTGAAGAGAACAATAAACCCTTAGAAATTTCCCATTATTTGTCTTGAAAATATTTCTGGTAGAAAAGAATCCTCTGTGTTTTATTTTGCATCATTGTTTTCTTTATTAAATCAGGTTATGGTAGGAGTAGCACTGGTATATGCTGGTGTTATTATGGACTTTTGAATCAGACTTTTCCAGGGGGAAATGACAATAGCGATGAGTAGAAAAAATGCAATGAGAAACGTAAGGGGGCGAGACCAAGTGAGGGATTCTGAAGGAAAGGAATTTTGGTAGTAAGTAGTTAGTAAGAGAGATGTTTTGTTCTCTTGCATGTTTCACATACATATGGAAAACTAAGAAGGTAATAAAGGAGGACTGGTGTTTTCATCTGTATATTACAGCACGTAAAATACACTTCCTGACTTTCTATATCTATTTGCATTGAGTTTGGCATTTTCATTATAACCTTCAATATGGAAATTAATGAAGACCAACCAACCAAATGATAAAAAAAGACTATTTATTCAAAATGTGTTATAGCCAGGGAGTCCACATCTTTAGTTGTATTTTGCAAAATCTCAAAGGCAAGCAAAGGAACGGGAAAACTTAGTAATGGACTGAGGGAAGACTCAGGTGTGCCCTGATTGGTGACTGCTGGAGTGGAACTCTTACAGTTGGATTGAGTAGAAAGGGAGCATGCTATGTTGATTATTCCTAAGTTAAATCTTGGCATATGTGCTAGGGAAACTGTCAGTTATTCATTAAGTCCTAGATATTTTAAGCCAAACTTTACAGAAGGTATTTTTAAATTTCATGTATTGTGAGTAGAAATAGTAAGCTGGCTCTGTCATGCTGACTTCCTGGATTTTTTCCATAGATAAAGCCTGGTTTCCGGAGCAATTTGCTGCAGGTTGCAGGGCAAAACTATGTTTATATAGTATTTGATCACTGTTTGCATATTTAATCTCTTATTAACAATATATGCACTATGGTTTGGTTCTAACATGCTCCCCTGAAGGTCTCACTGTGTTTAAAGCGTGGTCCACAGCACAGCAGTGTTCAAAAGCGGAACTATTGGGAAGTGATTGGATTATGAGGGCACTCACCTAATCAGTGGGTTAAGCAATTGATAGATGTATGTGCTATTAGGAGGTAGTGTCTATCTGAAGGGATCGAGTCATGGAGCATGATCTTGGGACTCTATCTTGTCCCTGGTCCCTTCCCTTCTGTCTCTCTCTCTGTCTCTGTCTCTCTGTCTGTCTGTCTGTCTGTCTCTGTCTCTCTCTCTCTCTGTCTGCTTCCTGGATGTCGCAAGTTGAGCAGCTTTCTTTTCCCATGACTTTAACTATGATGCTCGGCCTTGCACCCAGCCCATCCTTTTTTTTTTTTTTTTTTTTGGGAATAAAGTAAAACAGGGCCGGTGAGATGGCTCAGCGGCATAAGCGCCTGCCTGGCAAGCGTGAGGTCCTCAGTTCAACTCCCGGTACCCACATACGAAAAAAGGGCTGGTGATATCGCTCAGCAGCACGGGCACCTGCTGACGCGCAAGGTCCTGAGTTCAAACCCTGGTACCCACAAAAAAAAAAAAAAAAGGTAAAACAAAATTTTGTAACAAAATAATAGGAGAATAACAATAGTTAATACATTACATGTTGTTATCTTTAAAGTAGTTGCTCAGCGTACAAGATATGGGAATAAAAATTTCTCCAATAGATACTAGCACAAACCTTCCTTTTGAATTAACTAAGAGACACAAATAGCATAACTGACTTGCATTTTTTCCCTTTTCCTTACCATCCAGAAGGAGTCAGCTGATGATGAACTGAAACCTCTGAAACCATGAACCAAAATACACCTTTCCTCCTCTAAGTTATTACTCTTGTGGGTTTTGTCACCACAACAGAAAGCTAGCACGACACTGCTTCTTACATAAATACGCTGTATTTCCCTCTTCTTTATTCCCAGTTTCTAGCACTGTTCAATTCCATGTCAATATCAGGGCATTATTAAAATTTCTGTAAACATTTGCTGTCTTGAAGAACTGAAATCGAGTTTATGGATGTCAATAATAAAATAATAAAGAGAGTCTCATCTCTTTGCAGAAAGTTTTGTCTGTAAAAGTAGACACAAACAAAGAAAAAGAAAATAGACCAATAAACAAAACCACAATATAAAAGTCAGTGTATTTCCACTGGAAAAATGTATGAAGAATGGCAGAGAAATTGATCAAAATAATGGAAGAGACAAAGGTCAAATTTTTCTTGCTTCCAGTGAATTGTTTCAGATGTGATAATTGATATTTCTCCCAGTATCTTTCTTACCAGTATATAAATGATCATGCATATTTTCAATATTCCTTTTAAGTTTTCATTCTGCAATTAATTTAAAGTAAATGTTTGTTCTTGTTTGACTGTCAATACTGAATCAATAATAACTTGAGTGGGTAAATTATTTTGGGCTGGAGCAATAAAAGAAGCATTACCATTATTGAATGTGAAAAGTAGAAAATAATTCTTTATTTTACTCAGTCTTGAACATCATTGTTCTCACACTGATCCTGTGAGAATCAGGTGCTTTCCTTCCTCCTGAAAAACAAACTTAGTTACAATGAGCCTACACAGCACATCCTTGACAGATTCCAACATTCAGATGTCTAATGTGGCCCAGGCAGGTAATTAGAAGTAAATAGGCAAGAGAAATGTATTCATTCACATAATACATATTTATTGAAAAATATATTCAATCATTGAATGCATACTTAGTGAAACTAATGCAAGGGACAATTCTAGTTGTAGCAATTAATTTTATAACAATTTTCTTCTGGCCTTTATCTCCCTTGGCATATATTTAGTGTTTATACATCTGATAGAGGCATGATTGCTGAGAAATATCCCCTTTCCATGAATATAACAATAGGTAGGCTGATAACAAATGATAAGTTACTCTGCATTGGTGTCAGGAATTCAATAGAGGGTAGAAAGCATTTTTTGTTCACTGTCCTGTTTAATGGCAACAGCTAATCGTTGATATGCAGAAAGACATAAGCCAAGTGTTGTCAGATCATCGTGCATTATTTTCATATTTTTAAGAAGATAAAACTGTGGATGTCTTTTTAAGTGTACCCAGCATTTTCCTCTATTTCAGGGAAGGAAGTACAAATGAAACTGACACATAGCAATGCATTTCTATTGCTCCACAGTTTGCAAAGTTTGATCTCAATAGAATGAATACTCATTTGCATACTAATGCAGATCTTAAGCTATTTATTTGGTGAAAGTTTACTCACAAGCATTGCCAATAATGATAAATCTAATAGATAACTCTAAACACTATCTTGGATATATGGACATTACCTTGTGTGTTTTGAAACTGTTTATTTTCTAAACCTATGAGTGTTCTATTTAACTTTTGAATTGCTCTAGCTTCCTGCTCTTTCCTGCTCTAGCTTCACCACTTACATGCTTCCCAAAGTTTTGTTTGTGATCTTTGCACATTGTAAACTCTATGCTCTACCTTTTCTACTTTTTTAAACTATTTTATATGTTGCTGTTCAAGGCACTGTAAAGAAGAAAATACATTTCAACTATTTTATTTAAGTCTTCAATGACTCCCATTTAGAGTGAACAAAATACAAATTACTGCAAATTTTCTATAGCCAAGTTCCACCAGACCGTCCTAATTTGTCTTGTGGACTCTCTTGCAATTGTGCAATTCCTTCTTTATTTATTCAGAACTGAGCAAGGAAGCATGCTCTGTACTGTTGCATTGTATCTTTGTGCAGATCCTTTCATCTAGAATGCAGTCTCCTAACATAGCTGGCATATTTGTTCATCTGGGCTTTCAACTATTGTTTAAAATTTTAATTTTTATTCCAGATTTCCTATTTAGAGTTAAATTTGTCTATGTCTGCCCTGTTTCTGCAAGTTGCTAGGAAAAATCAGCCTTATATTTAACTTCCTTGAAAACAATCTTTCTCTCCAGATGTAGTTCAAAAAAGGAACTCTCTTACATTGTTGCTTGTGGAAATCGGTATGGAAATTTCTAGAGGAACTAAAATTAGAAATTTCATAATGCTCAGCTATTCCCCTTTTAGGTATCTTTACCAAAAAGCTAAAGACATCATACTACAGCAACATACATTCCAAAGTTTGTAGCAACAAAATTCACAATAGCTAAATCCTGGAAGCAGCCTATATACCCATCAACAGATGAATGTGTAACAAAAATGTAGTATCTATCTAAAATGGAATACTGGTTGGTATAAAGAAGGATAAATATAAGACATTTGTAGGAATATAGATGCACCTAAAAAAATATAATTTTGAATGAAATCAATCAGACATAGAAGTTTAAATACCAAATGGTATCGCTCATTTGAGTAAGGCAAAGTCCAAACAAAGAACAAAATAAAGGATGGCTAGAAGGAAGCAAGGTGATAGATCTCTTCCAAATGGGAACAGGTCCAGGAGATCAAGGGCAGGGTAGAAGGAGAGGGAGAGGGAAAAGGGAAGCAAGATGTGTTAATACATTCCATGTACACATGGCAAATACCTACAATGAATGTAAAAATAATGTCATAACATGGGCTAAAATTAATAACAATGAAAACGGGGAAAAGAGACTTAGAGGTAAAGGGAGGGAGGTTTGTGGGAAGGGGAAGGTGATTAAAAAAAGAAACAAGCTGTATTGTTTACATGTACCTACTCCCCAAGATGAATGTAAACTTAATGTACTGCAAACATATCCTAACAAAAAAGAAGAACCTAGTGACCACTGTGTATAGGTTGTTGAATAAATAATAACTAACATTGGACCTTGTCATACAAGGTAGTCTGTATTAATACTGAATTTTAATTGATACAGTCCCAGATGTTGTAAAAAAACCTCATGTTTTAAAATGTTTTATTAGTATCTGTTAGCTGTACATGAAGTTTACATTCATATTAGGAGGTAGGTACAGCTACATAACAAATCATGATTTTTTTCCACTTCCCTTCCCCACTCACTTCTCTCCCTCCGTCACTAAATGCTCTTCTGATTTTCATTATTGTTGTTATTATTATTATTAGTTCATGTTTACAACATTTGATGTTTACATTCATTGTGGGTATTTCATTCTACTACCTGACACATCTTGGAATGAATGCTCTTTTATCAAGGTGAATCAGTTTGAAAAAGGACTTGTGATCTGATCATTAAGATAAAAAAAAAAGTAGGCTATAAGAAATAGTAGTGTGGGGGCCGGTGAGATGGCTCAGCGGTGTAAGCGCCTGCCTGGCAAGCGCGAGGGCCCGAGTTCGACTCCCGGAACCCACATACAAAAAAGGGGCCAGTGATATCACTCAGCGGCACGGGCGCCTGCTGGCACATGAGGTCCTGAGGCCGACCCCCGGTACCACAAAAAAAAAAAAGAAAGAAATAGTAGTGAAGTTCGTTGTAATTTTCTCATGAAATAGCACATTTATTGCTTCCACCTCTGTTTTGTCGCAATTATTTTCATAATAACCTTTGGAAACTTATCTCAATATAATTATGTGTTTATATATTTGTATCATCCACTAGACTGTGAGTTACATGATAATAAGTACCGTTTTTATTCTGTTCTGTATTTAAAATCTTACACAGTGCTTGACCCATTGTTTATAGTAAAAATGCTTATTAAATGATGAGTGAACAAATGTGCAAACAAAAGACTCAAATCTGGAATTTGAGCTGCTTGTATCTCTCAAAGGAAAGCCAGAAATATTGTGTTGTTTAAAATTATGTCTTGAAACTGTGTAATTGTTTTATTCCTATTAATTCTTTTGATCCCGAAAAATGAAACAAATACCAAAGCAATTACCCACATTTTCCTGAATATGTTTTCACTTACTACTAACAGATTTCCAAATCTTTGTTCTATAAATTACTTTTATCCCAATTATTCTAGAAGGCTTGAGAGAATTCACTTTTTCTAATGAGCATACTTTTCAGTTACCGTGTGACTTTCAGACTGTTCCTCCTCAACAGGCATGGCCCTTCTGATTAAGTGTGGTGCTCTCTGTGACGTTGGCAAAGCTGGTGAAGGTGTCTTATTCTTTCTTAGCTTAAAGTTGAGACCATAGAATGCATGTTCAGAAAACTAATTTTAGGGCCGGTGAGATGGCTCAGCGGCGTAAGCGCCTGCCTTGCAAGCGTGAGGGCCCGAGTTTGACTCCCGGATCCCACATACGAAAAAGGGGCCGGTGATATCGCTCAGCGGCACGGGTGCCTGTTGGCGCGCGAGGTCCTGAGGTCGACCCCCCGGTACCCACAAAAAAAAAAAAAAAAAAAAAAAAAGAAAAGAAAACTAAGTGTAGGGAAAAACATATTGATGAACTAAGAACTTTATTAGATCAAGTCAAGAGAACAAACCTCTTCTTTTGGAGGAATCAACAGAAGAGCTCATTATCCTGCATGCAGGTAGACCGCATAGTGGAAAAGCCTCCTAAACTATCTGGACTGGACAATTACATGATGGACCCATTGAATGTTCTTTCTGAAATACACACACACACACACACACACAAATCTTCCACATAAATATCAAACTTGTGATTTTAACAATATGAGACTAGGTTAGACAACTTTTAATGTTCCCCTAATACAGACCACAAAACACACTCATTCAGAAAATAATTTATTTCTTAAATAAATATTGAAAACTTTTTCTGAAGTAATGAATAAGACGCTAGGTAAATACTAAGTTTAAGCCAACCCTCCAAATTTGAGTTGCTACTTTAGTTTGTATTTTCATTTTATAACATAACATTTAATATTTCAACAGTTTATTTAATGTTTTTAATTCATGTAACTTCTCTATAAAATGACAATAACTGTAGTAACCTTTTAAGAAGAAAGTTAGCAATAAATAACAGTAAAAAGAACTGGTCTAAGAGGTATGATAAAATAAAGTCAGGGGTCATGGGAGCAAGGAGAGAAAGGAAATGGTGTTATTTTACAACTATTAGAAAATAAAACAAGCTTATGAAGAACAATAAAAGCCACACTAAGAAGAAATGGAAACCAAATGAATCAATCAATTCCATTACTTATTTAATAAGTGTTTATTGATTTACTTTTTTGTTCTATGTACTACAGTAGGTTTTGGGAATACAAAAACTAAAGTAAAATATTTGAATTTTAAAAGATGCTAGAGTCACCTGGGTTGCATCTTTTTTTTTTTTTTGTGGGTACCGGGGGTCGACCTCAGGACCTCGCGCGCCAGCAGGCGCCCGTGCCGCTGAGCGATATCACCGGCCCCTTTTTCATATGTGGGTTCCGGGAGACGAACTCGGGCCCTCGCGCTTGCGGGGCAGGCGCTTAAGCCGCTGAGCCATCTCACTGGCCCATGGGTTGCATCTTAAAACACTTCACTTCCTATCTCACATAGTTTTATATTTTTACTGTGTTTAATAATTTTGGAAAATGCCAGTTTCATTGGGGGCATTTTCATATGTACATATAATAATGTATTTTCATCATATACATCCCTCCATCACTATTACCTTCCCTTTTATCCTTCTTTTGGTGCTTAATTCTCTTCCTCTTGTCTAATAGTCTCCCTTCTACTTTCATATAATCTTTATTTTTTGGTACTGGTTTTTATTTTTTTTAATTCCATGTATTAGGAAAAATATGAAATACTTACCTTTCTGAGTCTAGCTTATTTTAATTAATATTATGATCTCCAACCCCACCCGTTTTCTTGCAAATAACATATTTTCATTCTTCTTTATGGCTAAAATATCTAGATAGATAGATAGTCATATTAGCAGTCATCTACACTTAGGCTGGTTCCGTATCTTAACTATTGTTAATAGTTCCACAGTAAGCATATCTCCATAGCATGCTGACTTTAATTCCCTTGGGTATATACCAAAGAGCAATATAACTGGATCATAAGATAGTTCTATTTTTAGTTTTATGAGGGCCTCCCATACTGATTTCCACAGTGGTGGTACTTATTTTTATTTCCACCACATCTTTGCCAGAATTTATTACATTTTGTAATCTTAATGATAGGCATTCTTACTGGGGTGAGATGAAATTTCAATATAGTTTTTACTTGCATTTGCCTCAAAACTAAAGTGTTTGAACATTTTTTCATGTATTTATTGGTACTTCTTTTGAGAAGTATCCACTGAATTCATCTGTCCATTTATTTTTTCTTCTGCTATGAAGTATTTTGAATTCTTTATGTACTAGATATTAATCCTCTATCAGAACAGTAGCTGACAATGATTCTCCCCCATTTTAAGACTCTCTCTTTTACTCTGATCATCATTTCCTTTCCCTGGAAGATTCTTTTTTTTTTAATTTGAGGTAGTGCCAAATGTGAGATATTGCCAAGAAAAGAAAAAAATTTTATACCAGCAGCTAGTATGATTATGAGTGGATTGGTGGATGGTCTTTGCAATAAGACAGATTTAGTGATTAGACATACAATTCACGTCAAGAAGCATAGTTGTGAATGGAGTTTTAAATATAAAATTACCTTTAATCTTAAATTTGTTTTAGATTTTTTCACTCTAAATGTTAAAGAAAGATTCTAATTTCTTTCTTTTGTATCTTGTATGCTATTTCAATATTCAAGATCTTGAATATCAAAATTGGAAATGTTTAAGTGTTTGAAACACATTTAAGTGAATAATTCTTTTGTTTGCCTGAAAGATGGAAAATAAATTTTATTAGCAGCACTCATTATATGTGAACTCTGAAATGTAGAAGGTCAGCAAACTTCTAGGAAGTAGGATTAGGATTAAAACAATTTCATATGTAAAGACAAACACATCATGATGAATTATGTACAGTAGCTAAATAAACTTTGACTCTGTGTGTGATGAGTGGTGAAGAAATACTGTGCACCTCTGTTAATTTAGATATTGCCCACTTGAGATTTAATTAAGACAATTTTAAGAGCACTCCAAAATATTAATTTTCATGATTAGCGGAAAGAAAAGACCAAAACAACAATAACAACAACAAAAGATTAATGATTCTGACCCTCTGTGCATCTACTTATATTGATCAGCTGTCTCAGCTGGATCCCTTGGGCTCAGAGAGGTCTAAGTGTTTCATGTCAAACGTCACTGAGAATCCCAGAGAGAGTCAAGACCGGGGAAGCACGACTACTAGTGGGATTGACACTGTGTCACGGGTGATTAGTGATATTGGAAACCATGAAGAATTGACCACCACCTTGTGTTGCTGTGAAGCAATACAAATATTGGCAAAGATACAAATTAAATGCTGAAAGATGAGTTAAGGAACTTATTTATCCTCCTTACCGAATGATTTGTCGCTTTTCCCTCTTCCCATCAGGTACAACTTGCTCTGGGAACCTGGATATTGCCGCCCCAGGGTTCAGTCGCCCTTCATCAAACCAAGCACAAAATAGGTAAGAGCAGGGGATGAGGTTGAGAATAGATCTTGGGAGTGGAGATTGGAAAAAAAAAAAAAAAAAAACCCACAGAATGATGTAGTGGTAGTTGAGACAGGATGATTCAGAATTTTTGTCCTCAACTGTTGAGCAACTTCTAGACTTTGTCCTTTGCACAAGCTACAGCAAGGGTAGAATTTTAATTCAGAGAGCTAGAGATACTGTTTTTACTGTGAAATTTCATGGAACTAAGTATTTAGTTCTTTAAAAGAGGGGACAGTTGGCTTGAATTGACATTACATTTTCTTGGTAGAGTTGACTCATGAGATAAGTGTCTTTATGTTAGAAAGTAATTTACTAGTTTAACAAAAAGGAAAGGAAGACAAGAATTTTTATACAAGAGTTTTCAAGTGTCCTTTTCCCTAGAGAGTAGAAAGGTGTCTGTGCTCACTTTGTAAGTGTAGGCACCATGTCTTGCATCTCAGTGTCTTGCTCTGTGCCCTGCACAAATACCGTGCTTGAATTTACATCCACCTACTTTGCTCAGTTGGTGTCTCTTTAAAAAGCTAAATAAGCGTTTTTTTCTTTTTTAGCAAAAATAGCCTCCTATGAAATACTTGAATCCAAAATAGAATCTACATGAAACCCAAAAAACCAAAATAGAATTCCTGTAACTCTTCAGAGCTAAAACACTTGCAAATGGATTTAGTGGGTGTGACACCTTCTTATTGATTTAAGGTCACTTTAGATCATCTTTGTGTAATATTTTAAAATAAACAGACAAACCAATATACATCAGAGAAACTTCCCTTAATTCCAAATATGGACAAGTCATTGATTGATTCATTTATCTCTAACTTGCATCCCAGAAATGATATCTTTTTAAATGCAGTGGTGCGTGTGTTAGAGATTCAATATACAGTGGGTGTTTGTTTAATTACCCTCTATTTCAACAGTGTAAATATTCCCTCCAATTGTATCCATTTTTAGTGCCGGCAACAAGATGACCATCTGAGCTTTCTGATCAAAAGTCACCCCAGTTTCTGATTTCTGGGTAGACAGATCTGTTCCTTTATAAGATTACATTATCTATTTCATTTTTTATTCTAAGGTTCACCAAAAGTACTTTTAATACTCACAAATCTAGTATTGAAAAACTTGTTTGGTGGTGTTACAAATGACATTTGTGGAAAATAAAAGTTATAAAATGTATCTAATACTAGCAGCTATCGTTTAATAAATTGCTAGATACTCATACCATCTTCATATTCAGAAAACTGCATAGTTAGTTGTCATACCTCAAGCTAGGACAAACAAGTGTGTGTGTGTATGTATGTGTGTTGTATTCCCATCATTACAGTTTATTAGCTACATTACTTTGATGAAGTTACTAAAACTTCCAAGTGTTAGGTTCTTTTAGAAAGTGCTGCATAGAGATTGGTTACTTTTTTTAATGAACAAAGAATTATATACTTAATATCTCTATTCCTCCAAATTATTTTGCAAGGTAGTTATTTTTCCCATTTTAAAGATAATTGCCAGAGATAATTCTCTCATAGGTAATTTCTCATAGAGTTCAGAAATTTGCTCAGGAATATGCACAAAGTGATAGAGTTGAAAATTGAACTAGGCTATTTTATATCTTATTCTCCATAGTACACAGCCCATATTAGAGGAGTGGTCAAATGCAAACATAGTCAGGGTCATGTAGATTATATTTAATATTTTATTCTTTTTTTGTTGGGGGGCAAGGAATCGAACTCAGGACCTCGCACTTGCCAGGCAGGCACCGTGCCGCTGAGCTGTCTCCCCGGCCCCATTATTCTTTATACCATTAAAATAAAGAAGGCATTGACAATACTTGAAATAGATATGGTCTATTAATTCCAATTTTGTTTTAAATATATTATTCTATGTGTAGAATAAATTCCAGTTTATGGGGACATATGAATCTATCAGAAGATGTCAGCATGGTGAGAGGAAGTATATTTTTTGGTAGAATTGGAAAAGAAATAATAGATAATTATGAGAAATATTTAGAGGGAAAAGGGTGGGGGAGATCAGCGGCATAAGCACCTGCCTGGCAAGCGCAAGGGCCTGAGTTCGACTCCTGGAACCCACATACAAAAAAAGGGCCGGTGATACTGCTCAGCAGCACGGGCGCCTGCTGGCGCGCAAGGTCCTGAGGTCGAGCCCCGGTACAACCCCCAAAAACAAATAAATAAAAATAAAAAATAGATGGAAAAATCAGCAGGGAAAGAAAATGCTATTTGGACATTCGTAGGACTAAGCAGTTTGTTTAAAGTAATTGGAATTGTGGTAGTTGCATATATAATATTTGTTCATAATCCTACTTCATTATATAGCAGGAAAAATTTGTTCCCATCATCTGTCTTGGATCTATTGGTCCTCATTCTGCTTTGCATATGAGTTAGCAATTAACTATGGCTTGCCATATCTAATGTTAAACCGCTCGTGCTTTTTATTTTCAAACTGAGGAATGGATTTTCTGATGGAATTAAAAGGAAAAAAAAGACTATTTTTAGTTCACATTTAAATTTTGCATATTGCTATTTCTTGTGACTAAATCTATAGTTGTGAGAGTTTTATAGATATTATAGGTGATCTTCCCTCAGCACCAGCTTATTTCGCCTTGATTTATATATGTGGATTTTGGTTCAGTTTTATTTCTGACCTACCATGTAACAAATGCCATAATTACACATTCATATTTTATAGAAGGCTTCTTATAATATTACACAAATGTGCAGTAAATTTAGATTCAGCCTCCTTCAGATGGACTTAAATGTGTCATTTCGTTTTCCATCTGTATCCTTGTCAAATATATATGAAATATACAAAAGTACATGATTTTTCAGTATATGTTTTCAGCCCACAAAATAGTTATATATTTTTAAATACACTGCTTTCTAACAAGTTTCTTTCAGAGTATGCATATAATTGGATATGAAGATCTGAGTAATAGTATATATTATAGCATAATGTGCTTAATGTAACACTATAAACAAATTGTGCTTCTCAAATGTGTCTATTTTACACACAGACACAACACAGGCAAGAAAAATTTTGAATTTGAGCTAGGATTGTAATGTGATAAAGAGGGTCAAACAGCCAAGATTTCGGTTAGTCATATTATTTAGTTGTAGTTTGATGGAATACAAAAGAATTTTGTAAACAATTAGTTGGCTTGTTATGGTGCGTATCAGATAACATGCTACATTTGTCTTGTTCTGCTGACTTGAACTTATCAAGACTTGAGTGTACCGTTTTTAATGTTTTTTTCCTGAAGCTCTGTTACACAACAGATGGGATGTCTAACATCCTTTTCTATTTAAAACATTCAAGTTCTAATCAACAGGAGGGTTTTAGAATGTTAAACCAGCCAGCGATAAGAAATGTGTCATGCAGTTTCCTGTCATTCTAATTAATTAGATAGCATTATTTGTTGTCCCCAATGAACTTAAATGAGCTCTATGGTAGGATAATAGCATCATTCTTATCAAAGGTTTGTTTTTGCCATTTTTTGCTTGGATTGGAGCAAAAATAAAATATTTTAAGATTATCCAAAATTCATGAGAACAATGACTTATATATGAGACACATATAAATATGGATAGTTTTTCTCAGGTTTATACTATAAATTTTTTAACATTTTAGAATATCTTACTTGAAAAATATATTTTCTTTAGTTCATTACGTCTTTCATTTACAAAAGTGTATCATGACGTTTTATGGAAAGATTATTTTTTTCTTATAATTTCAGACTCTATTAGGTAAACAGTATTTTCTGGATTAATAAGCAGTCTATCATATGCTACTCCTCTTTTTAAACCTGTGATAATATTAATGTTATAGAACTGGTAATGGGAAAACTAATAGTAAAACATAACTCATAAAAATGTTTCCATAGTTATTGTGAAACAAATGTAAAATTAGTAGTGAAATAAAAATCTGAAGACAAGTTAAGAGGCAATCTTACTTCAAGTATATAATGTTAGTCCAAAGGACTTCATATGAGATTATGACATGGAAAAGACATTCTAAGTGAAACATACCAGTAATAGTCTATTAAACAACCAAGAAAATACTAGTTTCCAGCAAATATGTTTGGACACTTGAACCATAATGAATGTTGACCTATCATTTCCACCTTTAAAATATTTATAATTTCCAAACAAGTCACTACTCTCATGTCTTTCTCTAATAGTTGTGTTTTGATGTTCCCTAAAAATTTATTTAAATAATTTATTTAAACATATACATTTGTACTTTCAATGTCAAAACATATAGCGTTGTATTAACATGAACTGTTATTTTTGTAAATAAAAATGTATGTTGACTTTAATGGTTGACAACAACAAAAGAAATCAAAAAGAATAAAAGCCTGTCAACAACCAATGCTTTCTCTTTGGCTCATTTCTCTCAGCCAAAAGTCTATGTGTTTTTTAGAGTCCATATACACTGAGCACATGGAATCATCTTCCATTCCCACAATTGTAAAATTAATCTTTTCTTTCCATACATTCTCAAACCACTTCCAGATTTTGTTTGTTCTTATATTTCAGTGCCTGCAATAGCTACAAATCCAAGGGTTGGTTGGCAAACGTTTTCTTTAAAGGGCCAAACAGCAAATATACTAACAAAAAAGTTGTAAAAATGTAATAGACTTTGCAGGACGTTCATTATCTGTTGCAACTATCCAGCTCTACCATCATGGCGTATAAAGCCAGAGACAATACATAACTAAATGACCTTCGCCAACAGCTTATAGCTGTCCAATATCCATTATACACTGTGAACTCTTTAAGGGATGAAATCGTATCTTACATACCTTATTTAACACGTGGCTCTGTCACAGTAATTTGTACATATGAAGACCTAGAATATAAATAAATCACGGGGAGTAGAGAAAGTGAAGATGAGAATGATGCTAAGAGGACAGAAGTACATACTAAGCGAGGCACCATTTTAAGCTATGTTCCCTGCACTAAAATTACATCACAAGCAAAAATGTAACACAGGATACTTCATAGTGTAATTCACTGAGTTTGTAAAAGTTCAGTCCTTTTCTGGCAGGAACACACAGTAGAGCTGAGTAGAAAGTCTCCAAAGTGTCCTAGTAAAGCAGTGACACGGATCTAAAGTCACAAAGAAACATATGGGGCACCCATGAGTTCCACAGAAGAATTGAATATATTCCACATTTAAAGAATGAGAATGGTTCCTGAACACTCAGCAGGGTTAGCCCTTGAGATTATAGAAAGTCTATTTTAAATTCTCAAAAGAAAAAAAAAATACTGAAATACTCGCTGTTTTTGACTTCCCTATTTGGAAAAGAACCATAGACACAATCGTGAAATATGAAAGTAGTATTTACGTTTGCTCCAAAATATGGCTGGTAGGTATGCCATAGATATTGTTCTTCCTCAGAAACTGATTCTGAAGTTGAATTTCTGACCAAGATTCATGCTTTAAGTAGAAGAAGATTCATGCTTTAAGTAGAAGATATTTGTACCTTCGTATAATTAAACAAACGTGCAACTATAAAATGCTTAATTATTCACAACAGTACAGCAAGCTCTGCCATCCAACCAGGAATACACAGTCTTGAAATTTTCAGTTTTATGTATGAGGTTGGTGAGAGGGAAGCAAATAGATTAAGATATTCTAGAGGTAGTAGAAAACAGTGATCTTGAATTTGTATGTGACATCAGAGCTAAAAATATTGATTTGAGGGTTACAGAGATCTCTTCTAATCTTATTACAGGGAGAGGTATTTTTGAATTTCCTGACCTGGGAATGATGGATTAGATGGTCAACTGCACAGACATCAAACAATATGAGGCTTACATTTTTATGCTAACTTTGGACAAATACATCCATTAATTTTAGATATTCTTTGAGCATATTCTTTGAGCATATTGCCCTGTCTTGAGACTGGAAAGACTTGGAAGACCTTCAAATTCTTTTCAGCTGCAAAATTGTTCTTTGATTCATAAGGCCTTGTTCAATTTAAATGAGTTCATATGTTATACCCATGTCATAATTGAGTTTATATTCATATTTATACATTAATATAGTACAAAAGTAATCTCACTGCAAATCATCTTCCAAATTGCAATTCTTCAAATTTTTGTAATAATCACAATATTGATGATAGTAATATTGCTAATAGTGATACTGCTGCTTTTTCTACTGAAAAGCAGATTTGTTAATCAACTTCACAAATTATCACAGGGAATTGGAACATAATATTTTCAGACATATCTACCTACACTTGCATATCATTAGTAATAATTTTAATTCAAATATCTATAAGATATTTGAAATTAATTATTTCTTAGTTCACTAAGAGCAGTTAATCTCATAATCCAGTGTATATTAGATGCTTAGTCATAATCTACATGCAAAGTAAAAACACTGAGTAGTAAAAAAAGTGTATGTACCTGTCACACAAAACTATATTTTAGACAGCCATAATTGCTAATTATTTGGATATAATATTTGAATAGACTTTGCCAAAAAAGAATGTGATATTTTCTTATTATAAAGAATTAGATAATTTCATAATTCTCCCCTTATTACATGAAGAACAAATATAAGCAGATGATGTGCAAAGAAGGCTGGAAAAAAAAAAAACAATTTAGGATACAAAGGTAAATTTAGATCATTCCCTAAGGGTAGCACAGATTTTCTGGGATAACTGGCAGACAAAATGAGATCTTTCATAGTGTTGGTGCCAACAATAAGGAAGTTATATTCTTGCCATTGGTTTGTATAGATATAGATAAAGGCAAAAATAAGAAAATGAAAAGCATCTGATATTTAGCTTTAAAAAACAATTTTAAAGAAAATATTTACTAAAATAATCATGTCATAGCACTCTTGACTATTTTTAACACCAATTGTGAATTAATTCACATTGAAAATAAAATAAACCAAAATGATTTCTGTAGTTTTAGAACCTAGAAGCAAAGAGGATTGAGTTCTTTTGTGTCAATTCACTAAACCTAGAGATATAATTGGCTTTCTAAAAGTGTATAACAAATTACTGCAAATTGAACAATAGCCATTTAGCTATTGTTAGCCAATAGCCAATAGCTCAGAGTTCTTAACATCAAAAGTCTGGCATAACATGTCATAGTTCTCTGCCCAGAGGTATTGCAAGCCTAAAATCAAGATGGATTCACTTTGAGTTCTTGTCTGGAAGCTCTGGGGAAAAATGCATATCTAAGTTCATTCTTGTGGTTAGCAGAATCCAGTTACTTGCAACTGTCGGACTGAGGTAACTGTTTCTCTTGTAGCTGTTGGCTGAGCACTGTTCATAGCTGCTGGAGCTTGCCTTTCTCCATCAATAACTCAGAATAAGGCTGTCTTCTCCCTCCACACTGACCAGAATGCATCTTTCCGGTTTCTTCTTTGTGTCTGGTTGGAGAAAAAATATCTGCTTTTAAATGTAGTTTGGATAGGCCCATCCAGATCATCTTCCTACTTGAAAATCATCATTGTTGTATCGTGTAATGTACACACAGGTGTAAAATGAATCAAATTCACAGTCCCAGGGATATGGAGAGTATGACTTTAAAGTTCTGCTTAGCACATCACACAGGACTGAATTCTGCTCCTTCTCGACTGCTGATTTCTAGTTGTGCATTCTGCAGAAGTCACTTGACTGACAATTCCTTGAGTCTTATTATTTGTAAAATTGGTATGGTAGTATTGGTGTGAGTTTATACTCACACTCATTCCTCAATACATGTCATCCGTTATCTGTAATTTGGAAGAATACATAGATGGCCTGATAAAGCGACGGTGTGAACAAATATTTCAAAGTGAGTCTGAACCTTTAGATACAAGATCAGATAAATGGGTCTGTTTTCCTCTCAGTGAATTTAGTTGTGATGACCTTCCCATCATGGCAGTATCTGGCAAACTTATCCCAGAATTAAGGATATGCCTTTTTGGTCCAATTTGGTACCTAAGCATTAACCAGAGAGCTGTTTCATTTATTGTATCTGGAGAAAGAGTGATCTTTCCTAGAATTTCTGGGAAAATTAGCTATTGAAGTCATTGAGATAAGTCCATTTGTTTCCAAAGGTCAAAAACATAAAAGAAAATTTCAAGAATAAGAGCAAATGTATCTAAAATTTAATTTTTCCAATGAATTTATATAATCACCCTTGAATATAAGGAAACTCCACTTTTAAAATAAAATTGATAATAATAGAAGCCAAAATTAAACAATTCTATAGCCCTACCATTTTGGCCATATAAAAAGTGCATTTCCACAAAATTCTCTACAGTAGTTACTATCTATCTTGTCTCTCTTCCTTCCAGAGTCATCCCTTAACAACTTTATAAAACTGATTCCTGGCCTGGACAAAACATTTGCACTTTGGGATTATCTCCAGATCTGCTAACTTTAAGGAAAATACGCTCTGCTTTTACAGAATGCACGGTGACTACTTTATGCGATTCATGCTCTTTACTAAGTCTGTAATCTGAGGAGATTTAAGAGCATGAGATTTGCAATCAACAAACTGTTACATTTAATCCCTATAATCAAGTCCTACTCCTTATAATAGATCCCGAGTTAAATAGCTGGTTGGCCATCCTAGGATCTGTGAATTTGTTGCCTGTTCAGAATCAACCTTAACGGCAATTCCTGAAAACTGTGAATTTAATAGTAAAAATATTAATAAATATTTTCACTTGGATCCCCTACTGATAAACTCTGTTCACTTATTAAAGTGATTTCTTTGTATCTGTAGTCAGTTTGTATACCCAGAAGCTGTTTTGTTCCATACTGGGTTAGATTTTATCTTAGCTATTTTAGCCAAATACCCTGCCATATCCCAGTACATAATTCTTTCTCTTCTGTTGACCTTCTTTCATTCTAATGTCCTTAAACAAGTTGTGCTTATCTTTTTCTGGAGAAGTGATAATAAATGTCTTTAATTGCCCAGAATGAAAATGGTCAGAAGCAATACTGACAAGATGTATAAAACTATGCTCTGCTGTATTCCAATTAAATAACGAACACTGAAAAATATTTTCTTCATTCATTTCAGGGCTAATTTTCAGCATAAGCAATGAGAACCCAGCAATTATTGCATGCCCTTATGATGGACAGTATATATATTTTCAAGGCTATTGATTTTGTTCAAGAATTCTGACTAAAGGTGTCAGCTATCTATAAGGTTTATATTAAAATTAAGATAATTTCTCTGTACCCATAGAATGTTTATTTGTTTTTCTTAAAATACAGTAACCTGGGGGCCGGTGAGATGGCTCAGTGGCGTAAGCGCCTGCCTTGCAAGCGTGAGGGACCGAGTTCGACTCCCGGATCCCACATAGAAAAAAGGGGCCGGTGATATCGCTCATTGGCATGGGTGCCTGTTGGCGCACGAGGTCCTGAGGTCGCCCCCCCGGTACCCACAAAAAAAAAATACAGTAACCTGTAATAATAAACATCTATTAAAAATAAACACCTAAAATGTTTATTAAATTTAGTTTTTTGTTTGTTGAATACAAAATAAACATTATATTTACTTTAAATGTCTCAATGTATTTACATTAAAGCATTTGTGTTTGCCAATTCAAGATTTCTCTATTTCTTGCCTAGCATAGTGTTGGCAAAAATTGAATAGTCCTGTAATAAAATAAAAATTCAAAATGTTATTAAGAGTACAAGTCATACACAGTACATCAACTATTGTTATTCTCTAATTACTTTGTTATGAAATTTTGTTTTATTTTTTCATAGAAGGTGCTTTATGTATTTTCTTTATTAATATCTACTTGCATTACATAAAATAAAAATGCACAAAATAAAATTTCAAACATGGATTTATGTCTTACTTTAATTCAATTAATTTGATACCCTATGTTCTAAAAAAATAGCAAGTGCAAGTTACAGTAGTTAAGAATATTCTGAATTTTGAAAAAAATCTTCTTCACTTAGAATAGCTGTCTTTGGTTTATTATGATCCCAGTCATTTAAAATAGAAGGTTATTGTATAGATTCTTTGAAAAGGAACTATAAACATTTAGCACTGTCTTAAGCCATGCAATATACCCTTCTGGGATCATCAAAGATCTAATATTTATATTCACAGTTGAATGGCTAGCATTAAAAGTCAGCTTCATCCTGTGAGTACATTTTTATTTTTTAAAATCATACAAAAATATATGTCCTGATGCTTAGAATAAGGTTGACCTGAATCTGAGGATTTGGTCTCTCTGACTATAGGGAGAACTGGAATGAGAGGAAAGAATTTTATCGAAGGACTCAAAATATAGGACAGAAATGTACAGAATCCTTATAGGTTAGTTTGCACAGAGGCATAAAATATACACAGAACAAATGGTGCACCCTGAGCAGTTACATAAATCATGCTGATCTAACAAGCTTCAAACAAGCGGAAGCCAGGCCCTTGTCTTGTCTCTAAAGATTTTCTCCGCCTTTTGGTTGAACTCCTCTCTTCCCAGGCAGATTTGACATTAGACTTCCTTCTAACATCAGTCTCCAATATCTCGGTAACAAAGGTAAATTCAGTAAAGGCATCGCTGTCTTCCTGGGGGATTGGAGCTGAGCTACGATGCCAAAGCAGCAAAGCTGAGTAAAACAGACGTGAGGAAGATAAACAATCTTTGACAATTCTTCCCCCGCAAACACATTTTCATCAAGTCACTACAGCCACAGGGGCCCAGAAGAGGAACTGAAAGGAAAACACAAAGAAAAAATTAAACCTATTCACAATTTCAGTGTTTGTTGAGACGAAGTAATTGCAGAGCCAATGGGCCCAATTACAAAGCACACAGAGTCAATTGTCATAAAGTATTTAGAAAGCCTAGTAGAGAAAGGATTGGACCAGCATCCTTCCATTCAACACCAGCCAGCTCAGGGGCCTCTTGCATTTTGTTTGTGTAAGTCAGACAATGCACTGTGTAATTGCATTGCTTGTTCACTCTGCCCTTATACATCTACTACAGAGAACTGATTTCACCATGAGATCTGCTCTTTCTATCCAGAAAAAGCTGATTAAGTGCCCAATTTCTATTTTGGGGGCATTCAACTTTTGTAATTCCATTTCTCCCCTTTTCTTAGCGTATTGACCTAAGCCACACAGAAGTCAATTTAATATTGCTTAATGTTTTGCATATCATCTATTCAAGATACGTATTACATATATTTTTGAAATATTATCAGCATTCAGAAATTAAAAATGATATTAGATGATTAATCTCAAATTTGCAATCCCATCCCCACCCCTAAAATATGCATGCACTCGTGGACCCATGGACTACTGTTAATACGCACAGGATGCCACAGGGAATTATATACAGGATGCCCGAGTTTCAGGTTCTACTTATTCTGGATTATTTTATTGATCTTGATATACAAATCTTATTTTTAATAGACATTGCTAGATCAAATTTGCTATTAACTTATTTAACAAATTACATCAACGTTCATAAGTGAACTTGGCTTATAATTTTGTTTTTTCAAAGAATTACTGTCTTATTTCATATAAATGTGGTAGAAGTCTCACAAAACAGTTCCGTCTCTTTGTAAGACAGGATTCTCATCTTTCTTGAAGACGTGATAAAACTAATCTGTGAAGGACACAGTGGTATGTGCACCTATTTAACTACTATTTCAGTTACTCAAATGATGTTATTCCGATTTAACATTTTTGGAGCCAATTTTACCAGTTTACCATTTTTTAAAATTATCAATTTCATCTAAGATTTTTATTGTCATAAATATCTTCATGGTGTTCTTTCACAGTATTGAAATGTTTTGTTTTTTCTTGCCTTAGGTACATTTTGTTCTTTCTGATATTATGTGTACGTGTGTGCATAGTCTGTCACTATTTTTTTTTTTTTATATGCGGGTACCAGGAGTAGAATTCAGGACCTTGCGCTTGCCAGGCAGGCACTTATGCTGCTGAGCTATCTCACCGGCCCCTAGTCTCTCACTTTTATTTGTAATTTTTTGTCTATTTTACTAATCTATTCTAAGGATGAGATCATCATTTAATATACCACTTCTTAAAATTCTATTTCTATTTTATTTATTTTATTTTATTTTACTTGTTCAGATTCTACTCTGTTTCTAGTTTTATACTTTTGGCCACTTGTTTTCAAGTGATATAATATTATATCATATATCATATGATATAAAATTAATCATATACCTATATATAATTACCTTTCAGAAGTATTTTGGATATAGCTTATGATTTTTAATATCTGATCTTTTCTTTTTTATTCTTTTTTTATGAATTCAGCTTGATATGACTACAGCCATTTAAGTTATAATCACCATGTTTGTCACTTAGTAAACATCGTAGGTTTTTACATAGTTTTACAACATATTATAATTATATCAAACTATGAGAAGGGCATGTTGGAGCTTTACAAGCAGACTCTGGTGCCAGGTACGTGTCATACTTTTCGATATCAGCTGAAAATAAACCTGATACATTCTAGCTACAGGTAGGATGAAGTCACTTTTGTCCTAATACATACTGCCTTCTTTCTGGTTCCCTTGCGGGCAACCACTTGATCTTGCTGCCACTCACGATCATAGTTGTGTTAGTGAGTCTCCCAAAATACTGCTCTCTGTGCAATCTGACTCTGTCAACCTGACATTCTTCATTTTTTTGCCATCTTGGGGATGGCTTTCATATAATGACACTAGGTTGTTCTGAAACAATCATTATTTCATAATTTATTTTTAAAATTTATTTCATAATTGTATCATATTACTCTTTGTTCTATGAGTTGAGTTAGATGTTAATTTCTTTATTTTCAAATGTGGGAGGAGTAAGACATTTTAAAATTTATTTACTGTATTTTTTTATAGAAGGCAGCATATTTGGTGTTTACTCTTTGGAATAATCTATAACCTTCACAGATCGTTATGTTATCATTGTTTACACTTATTCCATATGTGCTTGATAAATGTATGTACCTTCCAGTTTGAGGGAGCACTTTAATCTATTTGTTTCTTAAGTGAATTTTATTGTCAACATTATTTACATTTACTATAGTTTTTATCTTTTAAATTGCCTGGTCTTTGTATTTCTGATAAAAGCATTTTAGAAGATTTATTCCTTCTGTCATTCTTCCATTCATTCAGTTACTACATGTCATATGGAGAATATTGGTGAGAAATCTATATTTTTGATTGTTCGTGGGCAAGACTTGAAGTCATCTGTTCATATGTCCAATCTTCAGGAAATGCCAAAATTCTTACTTTGACCTATAGAGCAGTACCTGTTGGAGATAAAGTACCGTTGCAGAGTGTGGAATGGTGGAAGACAATGAGCTGACTGGATTTTGAAAATATTACTATCAGTTTTTATGGAAATCATTTATGAGGCTGGTGCAGTAACTCAGATGGGAGATAATATTAGCTTCTTCCCAGGTAGTATGGGTAAAGATTCTAGTTTGTATATATTTTAAAATAGTTCTACAGCATTTTTTAAAATTAGACATTTCTGTCAACATATTTCCAAATATTTTTGTGTCTGGGCAGCTGAAAGGGTGGGCTTACTACAAATTTTATTATTGAATTGTGTTTTTAAAAAACATTTTCTCCTAATTTTATTGTATATAATATATACTGAAGCTATTTTCATAGATTTAGATGGCTTAAAGTTTGAAATAACTTTTCAATGAATTTTCAAATTTATAAAAAAAGGAGTGTCCAAATTTTTACTTGTTCTGGATTTTGTTTTTTTGGGGGGGAGGTATGCCATGTGTGTAATGAGGATTGAATTCAGGGCTTCATGCATGCTAGGCAACTGCTTTACTGCTGAACTACATCACCAGCTCTTTTTATTTTATTTTGCCATAGGGTCTCACTAAGTTGTCCAGGTTGGCCTTGAACTTTCAATTTTCCTTCCTCAGCCTCCTTAGTAGCAGCAACACCACATCTATCATGTTTTTGAAAAATATTATTATTATTGGTTCATCAATTTGTCTCATATATACCTTTTATCATTCCTACACTTTTTCGTTCATATATTATTGTTTAGAAATGTATTGATTGTAACTTAAAATTTTTATGATATGCCTATTCAAATGGTTTAGTATATCTCTTTTTTCCTCTTCACATTGACAGCACTTTCTTTTCCAGGGTAGCCAGTGATTACAGTATCTTATCTGTTATTCCACAGAACACCAATGGATGTATAATTCCACACACACACACACTAATACATGTCGTTTAAAAAAAAACATGAATAATGCCATACTAAACACACTGTGCTACAGCTGGCGATTTTTACCTCATAATATATATCAGAAACACTTTTATAACCAAACATTATATGTGCCTCATCCTTTTAATAGTTTGTACAGTGGTGCCTTGGTTCACAAATGTTTTCATTTGTGAACAATTTGTTTCAAAACCAGAAGTGTTTGGCAAAATTCTGTTTTTGTTTGTGAATTTTTTATTGGGTCATGAACACAACTGTGGCCATCTTTCCCACATGAACAGGAACATGGCCATCTTTTTCAGAATTGTGGAAAAAATGAATTTCATGAACTGAGGTAGTAGTGTATAGTATAATTTATTTTGGTACTGAATCATAGTTTATGCACACCATAAACTATGTCTTTATTTCTATACTTTATATACCATTTTAACTATTTCTTCTAATTGTACTTAGTCATTTTACTTTCTAAAAACTAACCTAGGGCCGGTGAGATGGCTCAGCGGCTTAAGCGCCTGCCTGGCAAGTGCGAGGGCCCGAGTTCAACTCCCGGAACCCACATACGAGAAAAAAAAAGGGGCCGGTGATATCGCTCAGTGGCACGGTCACCTGCTGGCGCACGAGGTCCTGAGGTCGACCCCCCGGTACCCACAAAAAAAATAATAATAAAAAAATAAAATAAAAAAATAAAAACTAACCTAGAGTTAATCTTTTTAACAAAATATAACCTACATTTATAATCTACAGATATAGTTTATCTATATTTTAGTTTCTATTATATTTGAACTTATTTTGGTTTTGTATATTATTTGCTTGTTTCCATCATTTATATAACTTCCATATAATTAACCACAGATTATTCTCTTATCTCTCTGATAGCAGTATACTATGTTTTTCTGATTTTTGTGGTGTATTTATTTATTTATTTATTTTTGCATTTATCTAACACACTAAATCTACACTCAAATTCATCAATTTCAAAATCAAATCATGACATAACATTGATAGCTATATTTTCCCTTCAGGGCAAGAAGAGGTGACCTTCTGAGACATGCACGCCAAAGTCGGGTAGGGCAAAACAACGTATGTGATGCCTTCTTTTTTGTCATCAAAAAAGATCTCATAGGGCCGGTGAGATGGCTCAGCGGCGTAAGCACCTGCCTTGCAAGCGCGAGTGCCCGAGTTCAACTTCCGGATCCCACATACGAAAAAGGGGCTGGTGATATCGCTCAGCGGCACGGGTGCCTGTTGGCGCGCGAGGTCCTGAGGTCGACCCCCGGTACCCACAAAAAAAAAAAACAAAAAAAAAAAAAAAAAACTCATAAATTACCTATGGATCAAACCTGTCTGCAAAATTCCACTTTGATTCTGTATATTATACCTTCATTATAGTTACTATTTTTAAAAGTGCATTGAAAGCAAATATTCAAAGCATTTTCTTTCCTCATACTCTGTGCCTGTTTCTTCTAGCTATCTATCATCTATCTTTCTATCCCCTATCTATTTAGCAGCTGGGGATTGAACCCAAGTCTTTGTGAATGCTCAGCAAATGCTCTACCAATTAAGCGATATCCTCAGCCACTAAGAATTAACTTTCTACAAAAAATGTCATTTAATTTACACTTAGATTTTGAAATACAACAAAAGTCTTTAATTGAGAAACTATAACCTATATTATATTACTTTATCGAACCTGGGATTTTCATTCATTATGAGTTAGTTTACTATCCTCTAAGACAATAGCTAATAAAAAGCAATATAATACATTGATTTCCATAGAAAGACAAATGATTTTGTCTGTGAGAAGTGGGATTGGTCACAATCCATACATACACTGAATATCAGGGCTTCTAACTTCATTAAGTAAACACTTCTGGACATAAGAGTTCAAATAAACACCAACACATGCATAGCGCATAACCTTAATACCCACTTTCACTAAAAGACAGAATAACTAACAAAAAATCAACAGAGAAATGTCAGAGCTGAGTCACATTTTAGAAAAAATAACTTACTAGATTTCTTCAGTGTTGTACTCTATTAAAACAGAATACATATTTTTCATCAGCCCACAAAAGTTTCTCTGAAACAGACCAAATATTAGTCCATAAAGCCTGCTTAAATAAATGCAAAAGACTCAGAAGTGCCCCACGTATATTATCAGATCATTTCACATTGAGACTAGAAATCAATTACAAAATAAACCACTGAGATTTTATAAACACTGGTATATTAAATAACACACTTCTGAACATTCAGTGTATCACAGAAGAATTCAAGGAAGAAATTAAATGCTTTCTAAAATAAATGGACAATACAAGTACAACATACCAGAACCTATAGGACACAGTGAAAGCAGTCCCAAAAGGGAAGTTTACTGAAGTCAGTGCTCTCATTAGAAAAACAGAGTGAGCTCAAATAAATAACCTAATGATGCACCTCAAGATACTGTAAAAAAAAAAAAAAAAGCCTAAATACAAAATTAGTTTAAGGAGGGAAATCATAAACATCAGATTGAAAATTAACAATATTGATGTTCAAAGAGCAATATAGTAATTACCCAATTTATGAACATTCAAGTTGTGAACTTTCATAGATAAGAATGCACCTCATGTTATCAACATTCATAGATGTGAACAAATCATAGACGTAGCTTATGTGTCTACCTTACTATTTTAAGGTAATTGTAAAGGTAAAAATAGTTTATTTATAGTATTTTGTGTGTACATGGTTTTCATAATGTTTTATATTGTATGTTTGTGTCAAAGGTGTATAAGACTCATTTTATTGGACTTACAAACAAATCCAACTTAAGAACATTTTTCTGAAATGGAACTCGTTTGTAAGTCAGGAACTTACTGTACAAAGAATCAAGAAATCAAAGAGCCGATACTTTGAAATAATAAACAAAAGAGACAATACCCTTAGCCAAACTTATCAAAAAGGAGAAAAAAGATTCACATCAATGCAATTAGCAAGCAAAAGTTAAACTCACAACAGATCAGTAATAACAGCTATGAAAAATTGTAATGCAACAAACTGGAGAATCTTAAAGAACTGGACAGATACCTGTATATAAATAAATTACCAGGAAGACAAAAATTCTGACAAATCCATTAATAGGCAATGAATTTGAGGCAGTTATAAAATGATTCATCAGCAAATTCTACAAGATTTTGAGGGAGGTTGTATCAACAATATTCCTCAAAGCCTTTAATGAAATTGGAAGGGAAAGAGTACTTCCAAACTTGTTACTTGAAGCCAGCAATACCCAAATTCCAGAAGTAGACAAGGATCCAATGAAAAAAGAATCTAAAAGGCAGTCAATTTAGTAATCATAGGTGCAAAAATCCTCAATTAAACATTGACAAATAAAACACAACAAATCATCAAAGGATTATACATCATGACAAAGGAAGTTTTATCCCAGAAATGCAAGGATGCAAAGATGGTTCAATGTGTGCAAATACATAAATACCACATAAACATAAGCAAGGACAGAAACCACTTGATGATATCAAAATATGCAGAAAATTTTTTGACAAAATCCAGCACCTGTTTATAATAAAAACCCTGAAGAAAAGAGGGGTATAGAAGGACCTTACCTCTATCAGAAAAAGGCCATTTAATGCAAACCAAAGACTGGCATCATAGTAAATGAGAAGGTGAAAGCTTTCCCTCTAATATCAGGTACAAGACAAGAATGTTCATTATCACAACTTCTGTTCGATATAGTTATTGAAACATTAGCCAGAGCAATCAGGCAAATGAAAGAAATAAAAGTGATATGCATAGGAAAAGTAAATATCAAATTGTATTTATTTGCAGATGACATGATCCTTTATGGAAAAATGAAAATAGTCTCATCAAAAGACTTCTAGCCATAATAAACAAATTCAACAATATAGCAGGATACAAAATCACATAGAAAAATTAATAATATACATGTACACCAATAATGAACCCACAAAGAAAATATTAGGAAAACAATACCATTCATAAAACCATCAAGAAAAATTAAATACTGGGGAATTACCCTAACCAAGGAAGTGAAAGACTTCTATGACAAAAATTGTAGAATTTTGATAAAGGAGTTCAACAGAGGATATCAGAAAATGGAAAGACATCCCTTGCTCATGGATAGGCAGAACTAATACTGTCAAATGGCCATACTTCCAAAACTAATACACAGATTTAATGCAATCTCAATCCAAATACAAACAGCATTCCTCACGGAACTAGAAAAAAGCATACTTAAAATTGATATGGAACCAGAAGAGACTCAGAATAGCAAAAGCAATTCTGGGCAAAAGATCAAGCAGGAGGTATCACAATTCTGGGTGGTATATATTATATTACAAAACTACAGTAATAAAAACAGCATACTGCTGTCACCAAACCAAATGTGTAGATCAATGAAACAGAGTAGAGAATACAGAAACAACCACAAACACATTCAGCTACCTGATCTTTGACAAAGGAGCCAAAAACATACAAGGGAGGAAATATAGCCTCTTTAGCAAATGATGCTGGAAAAATTCTAGACATATATTTTATTATGTATGAATCTAACATCAAAATGGATCAAAGTTTTAAGTATTGAAACAGAAACATTTAATCTACTGAAGATAATATAAAACTCTTGAAGTTATATGTATAGACAAAGACTTTCTGAACAGAAACCCACACAAGAAAGAACATCATACGTTAACAAGTGGTATTATATCAAATTGAAAATCTTCTGTACAGCAACCTACTAATAGAGTGAAGAGACAACCTACAAAATGGGAAATTTTTTTGCCAGCTACACTCTAGACAAAGGACTAATATCTAGAATACATAAAGAACTAAAAAAATAGACCATCCCCAAAGACAGAACCTCCCAAAATAAAAGACACAATCAAAAACTCTCAACTGAAATGAATAAACACATCTCAGAAGAATACCAATAGCCCATAAATACCTGACAAAATGTTCAACTTTGCTGACTTTTAGATAAATATAAATGAAAACAACACTGAAATCTCATCTTACTCTAGAAAGTATGGTGATCATCAGAAAATCAAATAACATCAACTACTGGTGAGGCTGTGGTGGAAAAATATAAATCCCTGCGTCACTGGGGAGAATGTACAACCACTGTGGAAATCAGTATGGAGATTCCCCAAAAAACTAAAAAGATATATTCCATTTTATGAACATATTTCCCTACCATATTGCTTCCCAAAAGAGGTAGAGACATCACATTGCAGTGATACATGCATACCCATGTTTAGAGCAGCACAATTCAGAGTAGCCACATTTTGGAAGTAGCCTGTAGGCCCATAAACAGAGTAGTATGTTAGAGTTGAGTGGGCCACAGTAGTCCACATTCTTCTGTATGACAAGGAAAGGATTTCCAAGCATACTCCTCATAGTAAGTAGTACCTAGATAGGTTTACTGAAGATCATGGCATGGTAGCAGGAACAGACAGAAGGAAGAGAAACCCAAGAAGAAGAACTCTCGAAGAGCCTCCACACAACTCAAGCTTCCAGTATTTTTTTTTTTTTTGTGTGTGTGTGGGTACCGGGGGTCGACCTCAGGACCTCGTGTGCCAGCAGGTGCCCGTGCCGCTGAGCGATATCACTGGCCCCTTTTTCGTATGTGGGTTCCGGAAGTCGAACTTGGGCCCTCGCGCTTGCCGGGCAGGCGCTTAAGCCTCTGAGCCATCTCACCGGCCCAAGCTTCCAGTATTTAAATAGTCAGAACCCCCTCACTTCAGGTGCCTCCCATTGTGGTCAGACACATCTGACTACAGGTGCCTCTTGTTTTGTTTTTCACTGGTGCTGGAACTAAAGATCTGTCACCTCAGGCATCAGGGCCTCACTAGAGTGATGCTGGGCCCACAGCGGAAGGAAGGAAAGGGAGTGGCTTATTCAATTTTAGTCCTTCTGACAGTAAAAAATGGATAAATAAAATGTGGTATTTATACAAAATTGAATACTACTCTGCTATAAAGGAGAATAAATTTGAGATGAGTGCACCTTGGATGCACCTTGAGCCATTCATGAACCACCCTTAACGAAAGCAAAAGATCCATGATTTTAGTATAGATACTTAGGCAACCCATATATTGGCCTACAGTAAAACCATCCAGTGGTCCCTGCTGTGTGTAGGCAGCCGTGCGGGAGCTTAAGCAGACCACTGAGCTCAATGCCATCGTCTTCAGATCCAGGCCCTTCTGAGGGGTACACCCACCAAACTGGCCTCCTCCCCATAGAGTTCAGGCTGTGTGGTCTACCTAGCCTGAATTTGAACTTCTCAGGGGGTCTCAGGGGGTCTATGTCTAGTCCTCACCCTTTTCATGTCTGTCTGCTGTGGCTGCCTCTCAGCTGTTTTTTTTTTTAATTAATTTTATTGGTACATTTTAGATACATATATAATGGTCACATCCATCGTAGGGAACTTGTACCTGTACATGATACATCTTGATTCTTCTTTTTTTCCCATTCCCGTCCTCTCCTTTCAACTCCTCTTCCTCTCCTTATTTACAAAAGCTTTGTTTCCATTTCTTCTTTCCATTTGCTCTTTTTTTCCTTTTCACTTCTGTTGTGAGTGAAACCCTCCTCCAGGGTGTGAGTCTCATGCTCGGTCACCGGGCTGTCACTACTGCTGCCCCGGACCGAGCAGCTGGGAGTCGACAGTTTGTCCCCAACACGTGGGGCTCCTCTTCAAACCAGCAGTGACCAAAATTCACAGCTTAATAGCTCATACTCAAAATAGTGCTGTGGGTATAAAATTATACATTTTTTCTTAATTTTGTCTTTTTCCCCCTAAATTTGATTTCATTGTGGATTATCCAGCTTTCTTCTGAAAAAATGTTGGAATATTTATTCTTTACATATAGATGTTTTTCTTTCTTTGATGGCTTTTAGTATTCTGTAACAAAAAAAATGATTTTAGCCAGCCAATGAGATAGCTCAGCGGCAGAAGCGCCTGCCTGGCAGGCGCGAGGTCCTGAGTTTGACTCCCGATACCCACATACAAAAAAAGGGCCGGAGATATCGCTCAGCAGCACGGGCGCCTGCTGGGGTGCAAGGTCCTGAGTTCGACCCCGGTACGCACACACACACAAAAAGAGAAATGATTTTAGCATTTATAATCTCTTCTGACAAAGTGAATTCTTTATATAAGAAAATTAAAGTTTATCAGATCAGAGACACACTATTGTACTTTTTATATCTCTGTGGTCTATATATTCTTAATTATTAACTTTTCTTTCATATTTTTAGCCTTTCTCTTCTATTCTTTTTCTTCTAGTAAATTTGTGCCAGATTTGGAGACATAATATGTCCATACTCTCATAGAGAAAAATGATAGAAATGTAATTTAGAATCCAGAATCTCATCCCTTAACGTACAAATATTTGGGATATTTTCTCACATCGCACTGTAGACAGGAAGCCCATTGTGTTTAATAGTCCCTAAATTAAGAAGTTTATCTACTTTTTAAATGATCTCAATATCAAAAACATGAAAAAATAGAACTGACACTCATTTCTAAGTAAGTCCACATTTTATTTTTATTGAAAGAATTTGTTTTCTCTTTTCAGGAGAAATAATGCTAACCTGAAACTATAGAAGTCTCCATACAGTAGCTATATCAAAATGTAAACAGGAACTCTGAAATGCTTAAGTAGAAGACTGTCTCATCATCACAGAGGTAGAGAAATTGTTTGTCTATTGTACAGAAAATTGCTGATCATGAAAATATAGAACCATCAAAGAAAAGACAAATTGAGACCTTGAATTCTCCAATTAGAAAGAAAGCACACTCTAGCATTACTATAGCATGTTGGAGGGGATTAAGCATTTCTCAGGAATTAATAAAAGCTGTCTTAGTAAAAACTAGTATTTGAGCAAGTGTACAAATAGAACTAAAAAAGATAATTTGAGCTTTGAAACAATATGCTCAGAAAAAATGATGCATGCCACAGGATTTGGAAAATAAAACAATTAGCACTAAACCTGAACCATTTTCTTAGCAGTTATCAATAGACTCTGAGCCAGGCATGGTGGTGCATGCCTCTAATCCCAGCATTCAGGAAGCTGAGGCAGGAGGATTGCCTTGTGTTTGAGGCCAACCTAAGCTACATAGTGAGTCCAGGCCAGCCTGTACTACATACAGAGACCCTGTCTCAAAAAAAAAAAAAAAAAAAAAAAATTGTCAGTAGACTCTAAGAGAACACCTAGTATCTGAAATTAGTTCCTTGGCTTCTTCCTTTATATTTTGTATATAAAACTATGTTAACTTCACTTGACATGACTTTTCTTTGAGTGTCAGTCCAGTCATTCACCTGGTAGTCTTTGAAAAGTTTTGAAATGAGACAAATCGAAAAGTCTTCTAACCTAAGATTGTACCAACTTAGCCAATGCATGTGAACCCAGATGGGTTGGGATGCCCACCCTTGCTGTGACATTAAGCCAAGGTCTGCTGCCTGAACCAGACAAAAGTAGGGAAGGAGTGAAATAATCTTGGGGACTTCTTCTGAGCAATTTTGTCCTAATAAATTTTATCTTTTCCATTGTAAGAATTATATTGATGCAGGACACATTCTAAATGGAACCATGACCCTTTAGATTATTGATTGGTAAAGTGTATGGTTTACCTTTATAAATGACTACTAGTAACTTTTTAAAAATACTTTTGAAGTACAGAATACATATCTAACAGGAGATTTTAATGACATCAATCCATTAGAATCCATTAGAATTTTTCTAATAGGAAGAGACTATAAATGTAATACTTTGATAATCTTCATGGGTGCATTTTAGAAATTGATGTTACTTCAGTGAGAATTTACACAATAAATCTTGCCTGCTTGCCAATAGAGTATCTGATTCTCACACTTAGGTTTGGAATTATGTGTGCTAGAGTTTGAATTATTGATATTGCCTATGAATTTCTTTAATGAATATAGATTTTCTATTCCTTTTTCTTTTGCTCTGTTTTTCTTTTCTTAGCCCTCTTGCAGTTTTTTCAAGGACTGAAACAGTCAGTAGGTGAACGTTCTCTCTTGGTTTAACTAGCCCCTTAGGAGTGCTTCAGAGGTAGAAAAAAGGAAGCGCAATACTCAGGGAAGGACAAAGGGAGAAAGGAATGTAGGTGGTGCAGTTCTACTTCTGATCCCTGGTCCTCTATGATACATTATAACACACCTTACTCAAGACTAACAGGAAATGTTCTGAAAGTTTCAATTTCTAAATTCCAACTAAGCCCTTATTCTGTTCTTAAAGATACTGTGGTATAAAATTAAATATCCTCTTCATAATTTTGGTACTTCTTGGTATGTGGTTCATTGCTCCTTGCTTGTAAGATTATGTTAGTGTCTTTGAAGTGGGCCATGTGTTAAAATTTTGGAATTTATTAAGGGAAATGAATGGGACTTGCAGTGGATTTTTTCTTTTTTTTGAGTAAAGATTGAATTTAGGAGCTTGCACATACTAAGCCTGGACCCTGCCACTTAGTTACATCTTCCATCCCCAAATTTTTATAAATTTTATTTTGAGACAGATTTTGCTAAGTTGCTTAGGCTGGCCTTGAAATTGCAGTCCTCATGACTCACCTTCCCAAGTAGCAGGCATTACATCATGTTCCACCATGCTCAGCCAATAGGAATTTTACTTTAAAGAAACCATTTCATGTATATTTTAGTTAAACAGGAATTTCACTAGAAACTCCAACTATTATCTCTGGAGGGATAATGATATTTCACAAAGTATTTTTTAAACTCATTAGAATGTATTAAATATACTAAAATATATTGCACTAATTAAAGTGTCATTCTCTTCCCCAAGACTTGGAGGTCTAAAGTGCATTACATAAATGAAGGCAAAATTGGTCTTTTTCATGCAGTGTCCATAATCTAAAAAGGAATTCACATGTTCTTTACTTGTTGTTTGGGTTCTGTCTTTCATTCTTTAACCCTACATCAATGCAACTATTATTCAAGATCAAATGTGAAAATTACCTCGAGATAGTTTTAGCATAATTTAAAATCAGATACTTTTTTTTTTGGTGGGTACCGGGGGGTCGACCTCAGGACCTCGCGCGCCAACAGGCACCCGTGCCGCTGAGCGATATCACCGGCCCCTTTTTCGTATGTGGGATCCGGGAGTCGAACTCGGGCCCTCGCGCTTGCAAGGCAGGCGCTTATGCCGCTGAGCCATCTCACCGGCCCTAAAATCAGATACTTTAAGTTGAACAAAGTCTTTGATAAGAAGATGAGTCCTGATTTCCACTAATGTTTGAGGAACAATTAATGAGACTGTCTTGCCAAACTTGCAGGCAAGGATAATAGGAACTCTACCTGTGTTTTAAGGATTTAAAAAATGCTTACTATTTTTAAAATAAGACACTCTCTGAAAAGAACATTTTGGTTAAAATATTCAAACAAAGGAAATGATACCTAGGGTCATTTTATAAAGTAACTGCATAATTATTGTTGATTTCAATAGATGTATCAGTGTCAATTCATTATGCTTTGTTGTTGCTGTTGTTAATCACCCTGAGTGACTTTTCTGTTGGAGAAAGGAAATATGAATCATGGGTGCTTACAACTACTTGCACAAGTTTCAAAAATAACTGATAAATACATATATACATATATATAGTGTTTTAACTGAGTACATTAGTGTCACAAAGCCTTGAAAGATGGAATTGTGTTTGACCTTGAACTAAACTTTCCCTAATACATGGTTAATAGAATGCAGGCAGGTGGAGATTATGTGGGAGTTATATAGGTAATTAGTCAAATGACAGGCCCTCTCTCGCATGTTTCTCAAATTCCAGGTGCTCGCAATTTCTAGCAACTAAATTGTAGAACCACAAGGGAGAAAGATTTCATTTTCGATTAATTATCATTAAAAGACATACAGACTGTAAAGGAAATATTTGTTTATAACATCTTTTTTCATTCTTATTGAAATGGATTTAATCAGTTTAACAATCTAAGCATTTCTTCCTTAGACAAGTAATTTTGAATTACTGATTATTTTTGTCTTTTTAAAAATGAAATACTTTCCACAAAAAGTTGAATAGTTTGGTAAAATATGTGGGTTATGTCAAATAGAGTCTTTTCTTAAGAACCTTTTTGAAAGCTTAATGTGTCATTAACACATGTAATGTGTAAATCTAGTCAAAATACGCCAAAAACACTAACAACTTCAATAATTTTGCAAAATGGAAGATATGTAAATGTTTATTTATAAACATATTATGGTGTAAAATAATTTATTAGTATTTCCTTATTTTTTTCTTTTCAAGATGAAGTGTCATAGTTTATTTTGAAGTCATATTTAATTAATAAAACAATGAAAGTTTAAAGGGTCCTAAGAGTGCATAAAATCTAATCATTCTGTTTTTTTAATTCAAGAATTTAATATGAAATGAAATTACAGAAGCAAAATTACATTGACTCAATAAAACTAGTTCGTGAACACAATCGTATTAAAACTCCAAGCTTGTCAAGATTCTCTTACCAATTGGAACCATTAATGAGGGAAAATATACTTGGGTCTCCTGAGGTGTTAGATCAGAGTAAATTACATTCAATCTCTAGAAAGAGTTTGCCTTTGGATCAATAGGAAACCTGCTATTTTCTAGTCTTGAAACACTGAGCAATATTTAGGTTTTGATCTGTAAAATCTGGATACTATTAAATTACAGTTCTCCTGAGGATTATTGTACTATTTTGTCTGACGATTTTGGCACAGTTTTGTAATGACAATTTGGGCGTTAATCAAGCTCAAGTATTGAAATGTGGTAGGAATTCTCTTCATATCAGCTTAAAGAAAGACCTTTTGGGTCTTTGCTGAAGTGCTTATATATTCTTCATTTTCTTTGACCTACTACTTAGTTTCTACAATATTGTAATTTAATTTTCTACATTTACTCCACTGCTGCAACTACTCTGCAATAGAATTACCACACCATCTAATTGCCAAAGCCAGTGGACCATTGTAAGTAATGGTCTAGCTCTTTCTCCATAGTATAGGCACTGCTCTGATAACTACCATTCAACTTTAAACTCTCCTATCTCAGGTACATTACTTGTTTATATAGCACATTTTCTTCTCTGTAAAAGATTAAACAAAAGAGACTAAATGAAACTATTTTTAATTATTAAAAGAGTTAATGCTTATAGAGTACTTAACACATCACTTGGCATATTAGAAATCACTCATTAAATGCTATTGATTAATAGTTCCTAAAACCACTAATTATTGGTTATCCTCATGTCGCCATTACTATTCACTCTTTGGCTTATACTCATCTTTGCCTTAAGAAAATGGAAGTGAAAATGGAGGCTATAGTCTTACCTTTAACTTTTCACACATTTCTGCCCTTCTAAGTAAACTGGTTTATTCCCAATGCTACTGAAACCAGTATATTGTTGAATTCCATGGATGCAACTCTCCTTACTCCCGTCTCACATATGAAAGCCTCACATTTTAGCACTTTATCTCTTCTTCCATCTGATCTACACACGTGTCTGTATATTCTACAAAAAATGTCATACACAGTGTGTCTAAATTAGGACATCGCCTCTTGATCCAAACTTCCACTTCCAGCTTAGCAATTCGTTAGTTAATAGTAGAATCATTTAAGTCATAGAATTTAATCATTCTTTTTGAACATCATATAAATAGTGGTAATTATAGGTAATAGAAATTAAATGTAAACTCTGTAGCAAGCACAAGGCAAAATACTCATCCTAGTCCCAAGGGCTGTATATTAAATGTACCATTTTTCTTTCTTCCACATCATAAAAACATACAGCTCTTAGTAATCTCTACTAGTTACCTGCCACTTGCTTATCAACTTTGTCTACTAATTACCTAGTAATCTATATTAATTGTATTTCTTACATTAATATATACCAATATTATTTCCACCATGAACATTTCTTTGCACCTTTCTATCAAACAAATTTCATGTAGATTTTAACTATAGTTATATGCCTAAAATGCACATTTGGTTATGTTATTTCACTTCATTACATTCTTCAGTAATTCCATCCTGTAACTTATATCATAAAATTATTATGCTAGATAAACAGTCCTTCACCTTTTTCCTTGCTTATCTTTTTTAGTTTCATATTTTTCATTGTTTATTGCCCCTGGTACTCTTGTCAACACTAGTAATTTCTGTTGCTGAGTGCATTATAATTATTTTTGTCTTTCCTACAAGTTTTTTCAGCATAGGAAGCCTTTTTTATTTCCATGTAAATTCCACCTTGCTATAGACAACATTTAATTTGTAATAAGTCACACTTATTTAAACTCTTTACACTGGTAAACTCATTTATTACAAAAATGTCTTTATAGCTGAGCACATCCAAGCATAAAAAAATGAAACGGGTTTCCAAACCTACAGAGCAATTGTGTAACAAATTCCAGGGTCTCAGTCTTTCCGTCATGCTTGGAGATCACTGAAGTCCCTCTGTCGTGACATCCTAAGATTTAAGCTTGTTCAACCACGGTTCTCCCACAGCGCTTAGCATATCTCTCTGGTGACCTCTATGAATTGGTACTGTATAATTTTTCTACCTTTAAACTCTCAATAACCTGAAGTTTTGAATCTATCTGATAATGCACCAAATGAATAAATGAAGTGAATGAATATCCTTTAACAAAAGTGGGCTTCGCCTAAAGACAGAGCAAAAGGGGGCAGGTGAGATGGCTCAGTGGCTTAAGCGCCTGTCCGGCAAGCGCGAGGGCCCGAGTTCGACTCCCGGAACCCACATACGAAAAAGGGGCTGGTGATATCGCTCAGCAGCATGGGTGCCTGTCGGCGCGCGAGGTCCTGAGGTCGACCCCCCGGTACCCACACACAAAAAAAAAAAGACAGAGCAAAAATGGCACAGTACTAGAGATGATCTGAAGGAAGATAAGCTTCTTCCTCCCTATAAAACTTGAGAGGAAAATTATGAACTAAGAGGTAGACGATCATACTGAATATAAATGTTTGGTAATAGAATATCGAATGAATATTCTCAAACAGCTCACACATGTAAAAGAAAGTTCAGAAAGGGCCGCTTGTCCTACATAATTTGTATTTATACTGAACAAGGAAAACAATACAGAATACACACATTTATTTGAGGAAGGAGAAAATTATGTGGAAGAATTTGTAATTGAAGCAGGAATCATCTCATATCAGAAGCTAAGTAGGTAGCTCTTATGAAAGGCTGGTTCAGAACAGATGGGTTTCTGAGCAAAAATAAGGATTAAGATGCAGCAATGGGGGGGAGCCACAGGAAGCAGTCAGCTCTGAGGCTAAAAGAATTAATACCAATGGCAAGCAGGGCAGCATCAGCACAGCCTAAAAAGACAAGAGATTGAGTTGAGAGAAAGTATTCCATTGAAGAACATAGAACGAAATAACTGGGAGATATATTGGAGATATATTTAGTTATCTAATCCACAAGATCCATAACTGGATGAAAGCATAAGGCAAATAGATATTAGAAAGAAGTATACAGCTGAAGAAATATGCATAACTGAAATATTCAACTTTCAACATGCAAGTTTAGATATTATTGTGGATCTACACATTGCATAAAACTTGACACAAGTCTCAACTTGAAACCTTGCCTCATTTGTAAAAAAGAGAAAAATCATAGCTACTTCTTGATTAAGATAAAATGGTTATTTCGTATATACTTTAAAATACTTAGCATAATGACTGAGTCAATTGTCAATATATTATTGTTATATTGTTTTTTTAGAGATCAGCGTGTTTCTTATGAATATCATTAATATTTGTGTGCAGATATAATTTTAAGTGGAAGTCTTAAAATTACTGAATGCATTTGAATTTCTTCTTAAATAGTTGACAGAATGGTTGGAAAACTTTGCTGTTTCTGCCTTTTTAAAACAAAGTTGGGCCGGTGAGATGGCTCAGCGGCGTAAGCGCCTGCCTTGCAAGCGCGAGGGCCCGAGTTCGACTCCTGGAACCCACATATGAAAAAGGGGCCGGTGATAACGCTCAGCGGCACGGGTGCCTGTTGGCGTGCGAGGTCCTGAGGTCGACCCCCCGGTACCCACAAAAAAAAAAAAAAAAAGTTATTTTCTCTCATTATTTCCCCCTACAAACTTGCAATGTCAAAGAGATCAGAAGCACTTCAGCAAAAACAATAATGTGTCTTGGATTCTTCCTATGATCACCACAGAGAACTCAAAGCTTTTGCCAGACCCGGCAGATGGAGATTTATTTAATCTGGCACTTTTAATATTAAATAACTATGAGATAAGAGGATACGATAACCACATATTCATCTTATGTATTAGGGGAGAATGCACAATGGCGTGTTTTATAAAATTCTTATGCATATTTTTCTTATACACGTGTTTTGAGAAATTATTTTTTGAGCATCAAATTGAAAATTAAAAATGTCACTAAAACTAGATATTAATCCAGGAATGATAAACCATATAGTTTAAGAGACACAATACATCATTTTTTATTGTTGATAGAAATAATGTCTATGAATGATTTGGGGTGTAATATTAAAACACTGAAGTTACTGTCCATCATTTATAGCCCTTTAAAATATAAAATTTAGAAGTACAACTCTGGCATTTCCAATTTCAATGTTATATGTATTCAGTTACAAGTTTTAAAGAAACTATGAGGATAGCCTTTCAAACAGTTAGGTGGTTCATGTATAGAAAAATGTTAATTAGATATCCTAAACAAGAGAGAAGAATAGTAACAAGAAGACAAAACTTGAATTTCTTTGTAAATTATTTAAAAGTTTTATTTTCATTAATAACTAAAAATTTGTTTATAAACTACTTAAAACCCAATCTTAATAATCATGAAGCAGCAAGAGGCTAAGCATGCATTTTTAGTAGTAAGCTATCATTCTATATTACTGAGGATGGAGAGGAAATATAAATACATATGCCAAAATTTAAACTTAGCTCCATGTGAGTTTATTCTGATGATGACAACATATGTTTGAGTTCCTGTGTATTGAACACTATTAATTTTCTTTTTAATTAAATGATGGAATAATTGTTTGAATTCTTCATTGATCTTTTAAAACTTTAACACATATATTGGCTAAATTTAGTGTATTATGGAAGAGTTACAGATATTTCAGTCTCTGCATCACATTTATACAGCCTAAGACCAACAGAAATTGAGCAAATTAATTTTGTTTTTTCATATCTTGGAATATTTTTCAACTATAACCATCAAGATGGACATGGGAGAATGGATATAAAAAACTGAAATGGAAACACTGGTAACTTGCAAGCCCAAAAAATGGTGAGTATAAAAATGTTCTCAGTTGTGTTTTCCATATCGTTCAGTGTTGTTCCTTGACATTACAATTATAAATAGAAAATAATAAATTATCAATTAATATTTGTCAAATATTTAAAAACTCATTAATGTCTTATATATATTTTAGATGAATAAGATTTAAAACTCCATGTCTGTTTCAAAGAAACAATTCTGAATTCTAGAATTTAAAATGGAAAATTGGATACATTCATTAGTTAAATATTAATTTAGTGTAACTAGTGTAGATCAGAAAGTACTAGCAAAGGAAACAAAAATGATTAACATAGAGTTAAAATGATTAACAGAGTCTAAACTACAGAAAGAGGAAGTCAATGATTGTAATTTAAAATACAAGTAAGTATTTTTGGTTAAAAACATATATGAGGCATGATTAAAACATGTGGTGAGCGATTAAATTAAAATTTATTACAGTAAAAGACACATTGCAATTAATCTCCCTCGAAGTATTCCCTCTTGCTTTAAACACACTTATCCCATCATCCTTGACACTTTCTGCAGCAGCTGTGAAAGTCCTCTTTTGTGAGTCTCTTCAGGTGCACCGTTGTACTTGCCTCTATATCCTGAATGAGTTGAAAATATTTGCCTTTCATGGTCATTTTGACTTTGGAGGGAAGCCAGAAGTCACACAACGCCAGACCTGGATGAGTGAGGTAGATGACTCACTGTAATGATTTACAAATCTGTCCTCCCATTGGATTGAACATGATAGCAACATTCACTATCTCTTTTGTCCTCCTGAAGACACACACCAAAAAAACAGAAACAAAAACAAAAAAACTTCCAGAAGTTGTTCAGAAATTGGCAAGGACAATGACAAGTGTGCTTGAAGTAAAAGGGTGTATTCTGAGAGTAATTAATGGCAATGTGTCTTTTTGTGTGTGTGTGTGGGTACCGGGGGTCGACCTCAGGACCTCGCGCGCCAGCAGGCGCCCGTGCCGCTGAACGATATCACCGGCCCCTTTTTCGTATGTGGGTTCTGGAAGTCGAACTTGGGCCCTGGCGCTTGCCGGGCAGGCGCTTAAGCCGCTGAGCCATCTCACCGGCCCTGACAATGTGTCTTTTTAAAATTATTAGTACGTGTTTGCAGTACATAATATTTATATTCCTCATATGGAGTTGGCACATGAAAAAATTCCTTTTTTTTAATCGCCTTTCACTTCCCACTCCTTCCATTTCTAGGTCTTCCCACTTGAGAAAGACCTATCACCTTATTTCCTAATACCTATCTTTTATTTTGCTTTCTATTTATAGTTTGGGCAATGTGTCTTTTAGTGTAATAAACATTTTATTAAATCATTAACCATTGTACATACACTTTTCTCAGCTTTAGAAGAACACATTAGTGGTTATATTAAGTACTCATGAAGCTTTTTATTTTCCTCAGATTTTTTATCAGTACTGAAATTATGTTGCTTATTTGTTTATGTCTCCAGTAAGAAATACACATTTCCTAAGAATATTGGACATTTCTCTGGTTTATTACAATGTCCACATTGTATCTTGGCTTCACATCAGTTTTTAAAGCATGGTAAGTGTTCATGAGAATATTTCTTAAATGGATAAATGAGTCATTTCAAGTTATTAAAAAAAGCATCTAAAGGGTCTAGTACATTATTTTATACACCAAAATCCTTTATAATAATGATCTGTTTATTGGTATTGTTGTTACATTTTATTTTGAAATGATTCAGAATATTGTGGTCAGGGAATATTCAGCAGCAAAAGTGGCATGTGAGCTGTTTCTTACAGGTAAATATTTCAGTAAATATAAAGAAAGGAAATCAAGGCAAAAAAAATGCCAGGGTAAACTAGGAGACACAGTAAAGACATAAATTATGCATTACAGATGTTCAATTTAATCAAACACGTTAGTGGTAAAATGCAAGAAGTCAAGATTTGCTTAAATATCAGTGAAGCCATTTGAACTTTCTTCTTGGGAGCTTCCAAATTCTAGCTTGTGAATTATTTAAAGAAAATCACTTTTTCCTTTTTGTATCAGTCACCAGAACTTAATTTTGCCTCAAACATACTCTGCTGAATGAGTAATTAAACTAATCAACAAAGTTTTCAAAAACACTACCTGGGGAAACAATATAATATTGAAATTGTACCAGGGGTAAACATTTGGTGATGGTGTTCAAGACGCAGTTAGAGATTGATGTCTTGGAGTTAAGTCAGAAGGTCCTCAAAATAGTTCTGTCATGAGGTAACAAAGATTTAGCCTCAAGAACTGACGCTCTTACTGAAAGAAGGGAAGGACATGATAAATATTGCAAATAAAGACATTTTCATATGAATATTATAAATGTGGCATTACTTTATCATATACAATCTTCCAGCACTCTATCTCTAGGGTCTCTATTACTGTGATTGTTCATTATTACACTTTTCACATTGATGTGCTTTTCTTTGTTTTTTTTCCTGTTATTTTTAGATATGTGAAAAGTACATTCCTTCCTAAATGTGTGTGTGTTTATGTGCGTGTATGTAATCTTACTATATTCACTTTATTGAAATGTAATGTCAGGTAGAGTGGAAATACTGATTGGAGAACAAAAAATGGATATTTCAAGGCATTAAAAATGACAATGAGCTTTAGAATCACATTTATTTATGTGTAAAAATACCCAAGAGTTTAAGAAAATTAAAAAGCCATTAGAGCTTATCTGGAAATTGACTGCAAACATTTTAAAGAACAATACACTGTCTATAATTAAAGGACAAGCTCCCCAGCTACAAGAGTTTCCAAGTCATAATTGAGTATGAAGTGAGATGAGCTGACTTGATCCGAACAGGAGGTCACCCAGGGAAAGACAAGTGAAATTATGTAGTCGAGGCCCCTGTGCTGTTAGAAAAGCTATCATTATAATAAAATAGAATAGCACATTCTTAAATATCCAAAGGCCTTTCTGTGTCAAGGGTTATTAAGTGTCATCATTATTCTCTGGATCAAAAAAAGATTCCAAAAAGTAATATGAGGAACTGAGAGTAGAGAGAGGGTGCATTGGAGTAAATTAGGAATACAGTGATAAGGTTTCTTATTCTTTTTTTTTTTTTTTTTTTTTTTTTTTTTTCTTTTTTTTGACAGGGTCTTTCTTTGTAAGTCAGGCTGGTCTTGAACTCACTATGTATCCCAGGCTGGCCTTGAACTCACAGTGATCCTCCTGCCTCAGCCTCCCAAGTGCTGGGATTACAGGCACGCGCCACCACAGGGAGCTGATTCTTATTCTTTAAAATGTAATTTTCTTTTCCTGCTTTTTTTGGGGGGGAGCAGTGGGAAGATCTCACTTTTTTTGACTCACTTGATTTGGATGTCTCATTAGGTAAAAAGAGAGAAAAAATTCTGAGATTTCTGTCAGACAAAATCCTGAAAAATGTCATCAGTTCACAGTGTCCACTACACATTCATTCTTTCCCTTCACAGGCATCCCCTAATCTATTACATACTTTATTTCACCTTCTATCCATAGTATCTGTTTCTTAGATATTTTTCTAAATGTTTAGGTTTCTGGTTCTGTCCCGCTCCACTATTTTCCGGTGGCAGCAAACCTCCTTTCCTCACATTGCCTTGCTTAGCTCAGAAAGCAGAGTAAGCCACTGTTTATTGAATGAACCAATCTTGTTGGTCTATAAAGTCTTTTAACATAAACGCCATTATTTAACTTTACTTTGCCTTAAAATTCCCATCTGCTCTAAGTCTTTTTACTTCAAAGAAGAAAAGTGTAGTCAATCACATTTTGCTGAATTCATCATCTTATTCTGACATTAACCCTGCCATCTCTTCTTTAAAAATTTAATTACATGTCTATTATCAATCTCTTTTTCTTGTTCATCTGTAAATTTATTGCATTTGTTTTGTACCTTTGAACCTGGCATTATTCTAAGAAATTTTACGTTTACCGTGCAACTGGATCCTCATTATAAAATTTTGAAATTGGTACAATTATAACCGATCTGCCATTGGAAGCAAAAGCCTAATGTTAGAAGCTAGTCTGGGGACCATAATCTGCATTTAGGTATTCATGTATACTATGTATAATTCCTTTTAATCTGTTTTTAGATAAACACGGCACAGTAAGTAAATTTTCAAAAGTCACTAGAAGATTTCTCAAAGATAAATTCAATGACTTTTCCCCATTGTTCATTTTAGCTAAACACTCTTCATATTTCATCATTTTTCTTCTTGATATTATACGGCTTTGTGGATTTTCTAATATTATATATGCTAATATTATGTATCCTTATTGGAAGTATTCTTTTTGCTTTCTAATTTCTCTTTATTTTTTACTCAGTTCTTTCCTTCAGGCAACACTTAAATGTAATCCCAAACATCCTCTACACTTTCTAGCTGATGATTTTACTGACATCCACAATTTTTTTTTTTTTTTTTTGTGGGTACCGGGGGTCGAACTCAGGACCTTGCGCGCCAGCAGGCGTCCGTGCCACTGAGCGATATCACTGGCCCTTTTTTCCTATGTGGGTACCAGGAGTTGAACTCAGAACCTCATGACTGCCAGGCAGGTGCTTACGCCGCCGAGCCATCTCACTGGCCCCACAACTTTTATAATTACCCCTGTGCTGATAATTCAAAAATATATTTCTCCAAGTCTAGTACACTTTCTGAGTCCTACTTCATTATTTAGCATTGTTGAACCCCTGTACCAGAGAGAAATCTCAGAGTTCCCTGTATGTACAAAGCTTATCCATTTGGCTTTTTCTCTGCCTCAACCACACTTGCCTTCATATCTTCTTTACCTGGTTAATTTCAAATTGATTTCAAGATTGAAGTTTTAAGAGTATGTACCACTCAGTATTTTCTCATACGTAATCTGTGCCAAGACCTCTATTAGTCACACAATATTTTTCTCTGAATCTCCCTAATAAAAAATCCTGACTTTTCTGTATGCCTAGAGTACACTGAGTTTCCCAATGTCCTTACATATTAGATGATGGCATTCTAAGCAGTTACGTTCCATTAGAATTCCCCAATGTATTCTTCATTTTGATACATAATGAAAAACCTTTGGATTTCAACAGGCTTTTTAAATACTCCCTATGTCTAGATGATACTTGGTACCTAATAGGTAACAATTGATATTTGTTCAATATGATGATACATTAATTAGTACATTGTCTGGAGTTTGCCTTTAGTCATGGTTCTTACATACTCAAATTTAGTTTTAGTAACTTCCAGTTTCTGAGTTTAATGAAATAAATGGATTCATCAAAGATATCTTAAACATATTTAGAGATGTTTCATGCTATAGTGTCCTTTTTTGATTGATACTTTATGTAACTAATTATCTTCTTTAGAATAGAATACTGTGAACATTTTCTGATAGCATTAAAATTCAGGTGCTTTGATATATCCATTATAAAAATCATTTTAACTTGTCTCATAACCCTCTGGAACATATTCTAATTGAGTGAAAAATGTTTCATTGTGCTCTTAATTTGTACTACCCACAAAAATTGTTTAGACATTAAACTGCTGATATCTTGTTTCCCAGAATTGCTATTATTATTTATTATTAGTCTAGACTCTCAGTAATTTACACTAATAACCGAGAGATTCACTAGAGATTACTGAATTTGGCAGATTAGTTAGTGAACAAATAAATATGAAAAACATCAACACTGCTCTACCACAAAATGTGCTTTATTCATTATTTTGATAAATGTAGTTTAATTATAATCATCTATGGTAATGTTTCACAGTATACTAATAAACACATTGCCACATTTTTTGAAATTATTGAAATCTTAGAAGAAAAATTGTTCATTACATTTGTCCCAGTTTTGGAGAAAAATATAAATCTGTGATTTTCTATGTTTTGCCTTACTTTTGGTCCAGAAAAATAGATTTTATGTGTTATTATTTCTCTTTTCAATTAGTTATTGTATATTTATCCTCAACTAGAAATTGAGGTTTTGTGAAGAGAATTGCTTCATTGCACACACGTATGTGTTACGTGTAAATATATATTTTGGTACATTTTGTGCAGGTAAAAATACATTTAATGGCAAAATTTCATAGTATGTGTTTTTATCTCACCCCTGATCTCCTGTTTCTATAAGCAATTAGTAAATAAAATTTCCATTGCTAATAATTTCCAATCATTTTAAAAGTGTCAGAATAAAATATTTAGAATCATTGTTAAATTACAAAAAAGGCCTGTTAAAATAACCAAATGTCTATAATTGTTTGTTTTGTTTTGTTTTCTCTATAATGTATTAGAAGGAAACCAATGGCTTTTAATCATATTTGAAAATTCCTAAATTAAAAAGATGATATCACTAATTTTTTAATAGCCTGGATTTTTTGATAATTGATTCATTTATTCAATCTATAAAGATTTAAGAGAGCACCCATTGAATTCTTTTTTTTTTTTTTTTTTTTTTTGTGGGTACCGGGGGGTCGACCTCAGGACCTCGCGCGCCAACAGGCACCCGTGCCGCTGAGTGATATCACCGGCCCCTTTTTCGTATGTGGGATCCGGGAGTCGAACTCGGGCCCTCACGCTTGCAAGGCAGGCGCTTATGCCACTGAGCCATCTCACCGGCCCACCCATTGAGTTCTTGTTCAGTATGATAATGAAGCAGTAGCAAAAGAATCAGATAAAAATTATTCCCTTCATGGAGCTTATTTTCCAGTTCTGGTGATAGAAAGTACATGAAATCTATAGCTGAAATAATTTTATATATAGAATAATAAGAAGAGATAAGGAAACAAGACAGGATAAACGAAAAGATGTATTGGGAGTAATTTCAGAAAATGTTGTAAGTGAAAGTGACAGTTATCTGAAGAGAGCGAGTAAGTAAATTCTGCTTCAGTCGGAAAGAAGAGTCTTCCAGCCAGAATCAACCAAAATCTCAGACCATGGGGCGGCGGCAGTTGGTTTGTTGGAGGAAATTGATGCTGGCGGGGACGGTGTTACTGGACAACAGTGCACAAGAAGAAAGCCAGAAGGAGATGTCTCTATAAAAAATGAGGGGTTAGGGGCCGGTGAGATGGCTCAGCGGCGTAAGCGCCTGCCTTGCAAGCGCGAGGGCCCGAGTTCGACTCCTGGAACCCACATACGAAAAAGGGGCCGGTGATATCGCTCAGCGGCATGGGTGCCTGTCGGCGCGCGAGGTCCTGAGGTCGACCCCCCGGTCCCCACAAAAAAAAAAAATGAAGGGTCAGATGGAGTGTGAAGTAAGCTTATTCTTTCCTATAATGCATTTTTTGTAATTTTTTAGTACATGCTTGCAGTACATACTGTTTACATTCCTTGTGTGGAGTTGATACATGTACTTTTCACACATTTCTGAGCTACCTTGCTATAAACAGGTCACTTTTCATTTTTTTCTGGAATAGTTTATACTTTGTAAACAAACTAAATATTATATACTAGAGAGGTAGAGTTTTTTGAACAAAAGTTTCATGTCAAGTATTGACTAAAAAGTTATAATTTGGTTAAAATGTATAGTATCTTACTATTACATTTTCATATTCTTCATTTTGTGTGTGTAAAACAGTTTCTTTAAAAAATTTCCAAAGGTGCATTATATGGCACAAAATGATCAATTTGATAGTATCAAATTAAGAATTTGCTTTGCAAAGAAACCTTTTACAGTGAGAAAAGATGACAAAATGAGAAAAGAGATTTACAGTTTTAAAAACTTTCAAGGGATTACTATAGGCAATATCAGTAACAAGAAGAGACACCTGTCCTAGTGTGCCAGAAATAAAGAAACTTGCAGTTTATATTCACACAAACTTTATTACAGCAATTTCAATCACCTATGCTGTGAAGCAATTTTCATGTACCTCACTGAAGAACATGTAGAAAAACGCTTATTGCAGAACTATCTGGTAAGTTTCATGTCTTTGGTTTCTCACACTAGATGTATGTCATGGAAGGAAGTGCACAAGTTAGAGGCAACATATTAAATATATACATAGTAATATAGATGAGTAAAAATAGAAATGTATTTCATTTTTGTGAATTATAAGCTAGTTACATTAAAAGTAGTATTCATTTTCAAGAGCACATAAGTAAAAAAGAGGATCATAAAAGGGAGCTATGCAGCTAGAAAGAATTAAAATTTAGTGTTTTGTTATATCTGCATATTAACTCCACCGGCAAATGTAATTAATTATTGAAGTGTCAGCCAAATGACCAATGCAAAGGAACAAATTTGACTGATAAAATGATCTGATTGTAATAATTTGCTTTTATGCTTGCACATATAATTTACATCACCTACTTGTTTATTGAGATTACAATATAATAAGAAAATCAAGACTTCATAAAGAACATAAATTAAATAATATTCATATCAATATGATCACATTTTTCAAAACAAGATTTAAATAAAAATATTCTTAAATTGATAAATATAGTATCAGAATCTTTTAGCAAATATAATGCTTCTGTTTCAAAATAAGATCTTCCTAAATCAAAAGACCAACTCTTGTGAGTATCCTTCATAATTTTATGATTATCCTTCATAATTTTATGATTAATCATGCTTAATGCAATAAGACAAGAAACAAATAAAATAAAATAACAATTATAGATTTTTTTCCAGTGGATATGTAGGGCATTAATTCATAACTTATCTCTCTTCCTGATTGTGGAATAGATGTGTAACACAGAGGAGAGACATACATCACCTTTATCACCAGTAAAACTGATACTGGAGAATTGTAGTAACAATTGCAGCAAATGTCTTTCCTGTCATGGAAATGCAGAAATGGAATTACACACATGGTTAGGTCAGGTTGGACTCCTCACCAGCCTTCCTTATGCCAGATTTACCAAAAGACCAGTAAAACTATGGGAAAGTGTGTAGTGTGTTTTTTTCCACCTTAATAAAAAATGACATAGCTATGTTGCACATTTTCTTTTTCCAAACTTACCACACAGATTATTTCTCCAAGCAAATGAGTGAATGCCAGAACAGTTCAGGAATGTTATTGTGGAAGCCATACATTTAGTAAATGTACATGGAAGCCATACATTTAGTAAAAAGAAGACATTTTCCATAAAAGTAGACTATTAAACATATCAAAAGTATTCTACTAGAAAATATAAAAATAAAATTTGACCATATAGACTGATAAATTGTAGGTGTGAAAAGAAAGTAGAATCTCTATACCACCAATTAAACAAGTAATAAAAATAAAAAGATCTATTTGTGATATCAGAAAAGCTGTAAAACATCTATTAATGAACTGACAACCCCAGACCTATGTAAACATTTATTAAAAGCATATAATGTGATTGAAATTGTACACTTTATTTTTGGCTGGTGAGATAGCTCAGCAGCACAAGCACCTGCTGGGCAAGCTCGAGGTCCTGAGTTCAACCCCTGGTACCCACATAAAAAAAAAAAGAAATTATGCACTTTTTGTTTGTAAAAATATCTAATATCATAAATTCAAGGGGCCTTTTCCACAAGGAAATAGCTATGGGGTCTTTACATTTGGGCAATGAATCTTAGCTTGGTCTAGCTGACGTCTAACTGAATTAGACCCCGATGAGTAAAAATAAATAAATAAATAAATAAATAAATAAATAAATACATTAAATACATAAATGTGTGTTATTTGAAGTACCCGACAGTTTGAAGTAATTGTACAGAGCTTCATTAATTGTGATGAGGGTATGACATAGAATAGAAAATAATTGAAAATATTTGTGTTTGTGTGTTTAACTTACAGAGCAAAAGAATGCTTTACTAGGCCAAAAATGAAAACAAACCAAAGAAAAATAAAATACATATCTGTATTCATGAAGATAAAAGACAAATGAAACAAAATAAATAAATGTCAAATCAAAATGATGAGACAGACTACAAAAAACTATGTAACAAGAATGAATTACTCTCCTGAAATTCAAAGAACTGCATTCAAATTGAAAATTTAGAAAAAAGGAAACTGGAATAAACAAATATGTGGAAATATTAGCAAATATATATATATATACATATTAAACATTCCCATCTTTTAGTAAAACAATTTGTATTTCAAAACAAAAGTGAAACATTTTTGTATTAGTATGGTAAAAATAAAACAAAAATGAAAACAATAAGTACTGGAAACTATAAAGAGAGAGGGGACCATTTGTCTGTTTGGGAAATATTAATCTTAGGGTAACTTAGTGTATTTACTTAGATTTTATATGTGTATATTTTTGATCCAGCTATTCTCTGTCTAAGAAGTGATCCTATCGGTCTTAGTGTTTGTGCTTAGAAATGCTTATACAGATTTATTTATCTCTAAATTTTATATTATAGCAAAAATGAGAAGAATCTGAACACGTATCAGTTTATAAATGTTTTATTATATACAGCATTATAATGTCTGGTGCATAATGCATGTTCAATAATAATTACTACTAAGTATCAATAAATCAAATGTGCTTCAATTAATTCTAACACAAGATGTTTAAAGATTTGGTTTATTATGCATGAGCATGAATTAAAATAGTTTAAAATTTTATTTTTATTATTAAAACATTCCCTAATGATTCATACATTAAATACAATGAAAAACAAAATCCCTAAGGATTTTCTTATTGTAAAAATTGACAAACTGATTCTGAAAATTGTGTAAATATACAAATGATACAGAATAGAACAGGAGGACTTACATTAATTATTCAATTTAAAGAAAATATACATTAATAGTATTTTTCCATAAGATAAAATTAGTGGAATAGAATAGAATTGAACAATAGACTCACCCATATATGGTTAATTATTATTTTTTTTTTTGTGGGTACCGGGGCGTCGACCTCAGGACCTCACGCGCCAACAGGCACCCGTGCCGCTGAGAGATATCACCAGCCCCTTTTTCGTATGTGGGTTCCGGGAGTCGAACTCGGGCCCTCGCGCTTGCAAGGCAGGCGCTTATGCCACTGAGCCATCTCACCGGCCCTATGGTTAATTAATTTTTGTTAAAGGTACAAAGGCAATAGAATGAGAAAAATAAAGTCTTCAAATCAGGCTGCTACAATTGTAGATACATATGTAAAAGAAAAAAGAAGGGGGGATTATTCTCAGTCACAACTTACACCATATAAACATCAAATTTAGGCTTTTCTTCAATAAATTTAAAATGTTATTATAATGGACCTAATTTGAAATATTTAGTTGTGAGTTTGCTATTATGACGTTATAACTCAGTATGATTTTAAAAAAAGAGAAAAGCAAAACATTTCACAATTTTATTTTGTTTTTTTTTGATGTATTCTTATTGAAGCAATATTTTCAGAAATTGAGAGTCCAGGCCTAATCATTCTATGTCATGCAAAATGAATGGCTGCTACTGTGTGAGTGATACCAAAGATTATTAAGGAGTTCCTTGAACCTGTAAAAATGATTAAGCCTGAATATCAAAAGGTACCTTCAATTATAAGTGAGAAACAGTAGGTAACAGAGTGGAGAGATTACACGGTCACATATTGGAGATGCTTCTTTTTTTATTTAATTCTGGAAGGCGCAGCTGAGTTTAAAAAAGAAAATCACATTCCAAAGTCAAGGAAATGTGAACTCACTGCTAAAAAATGCTAGTCAGCAGTCTGAACTCAAAATTTACATGAGGTGGGACTGCCAGCAATTCTCCGTGAAATGACAAGATGCCTAAACAGATGTAAAGTGTGTGTCATGAGCCTCTAGTCCTTCTCAGGTAAACAGGTTTCTATGAGGCCCTGCAGTAAAACTGCAGGGATTGCTTCTTCCTATGACTGCAGGTGCTGTCTTGAACTAAAGAAAAGATACCAGCTTTGGCATTTCTGAAAAATAACTCCAAAGGCGTGTTCTCCCAAGTCTTTTAATAGGAAAAATATAAATCATAAACATATATATTAAATTAGCTTTTTTATTTTTTTAATGTGGGTACCGGGAGTCAAACTCAGGACATCGCACTTGCCAGGCAGGCGCTTATGCCGCTGAGCCATCTCGCTGGCCCTAAATTAGTTTTTAAAGATATTCTTCTTTATGGCACAATAAAAATAAACATTTAACACATTGGCTTCTGTTCCATTAACTGAGCAATAGTAGGAGCTAACACTAGTGTATCTATACAGAATTTTTAGACCTCAGCACCATTTGTACTCCAAATACTATAAGATAGCTTGAACTTTTTATCCTTTTAAAAACTGACTAAACAATCAAAAAGTTCCTATTTCTACTTGCATTTCCCCACTGCATCTGTGATGATTTTATAGCCCTAGTAAGAGTACGGATTTTCAGTGCTGTCTTTCTTAACAAAATATATTTTGCAAAACAGTAAAAATATTAACAATTATAAACAAGTATAAGGCAAAGCATTAATATTTCAATTCCAGGGATGAAATAATGTATGCATCTATACAAATTTAGTGAAAATAATGTTAAAATTTAAGATCACAAGAATATATTACATATCACATCACAGTAAATAATATTTGGCTATATCATTTCCACCACCGTCTTCTATCAAACAATTCTATCAAACAACAATATGTTTGCTTAAAATTTTTGACACTTGCCATATGATCTTCAGTTCTTGTTGCCATCTTGGAGAAGAGCCAGGATTTTGTTTGTTTTATGTGGTTTATATTTACCCATTCTACCTCTAAAAGTTTATGATCAAACGTTGATGTCAATGATGACAATATCTCATTTTTCTCTCTTTCTCATGTATTATTCCTATCACAGATATCTTTGACATCAGTGAGAATTTCTGTGCATCAGCCATTCTACTTTACCTTTCCTGTCCCTTATTCCTAGACTTATTATCTATCCTGGACACTCGTATCACACTCACACTGTAGTAAGTTCACCTCCTTTGATCCCTTTTTCCTCAGTCACAATTTGGCAACAGAATTTTATTCAGTATTCACCTCCCAGTATTTTCTCCTTCTGTATCAAAGACCCTGAGACAGCCAGCGTAGTCATCATATACACATCACATCAACTCACTGGTGTTGGAAGAAATTCAGTGTCTCCCATCTCATCTGAGGCTTAAAAAGTCTACAGAAATTATTCCAATGTATCCCATTTACCTGCCTCTTATTTTCACAAGGCTGTTTCAAAGCTTTCCCACCTTCCATTAATTCCATATTATATTCTACCCATGCTCAATCTCAGAAATGAAATATGTACAATTTACCATGTACTTAATGTGTTGAACAATTATTAATGACTCTACAAATATTATCCATTTTATCTTCTTAATAGCCCAAGAAAGAGTTTTTATGATTCTTAAATTTTTTTCAGTAAACAAAGTGAGAATTATTACAAATATGTGAAGGTCCTACAACAAATATTAGCTGAATCTTAAATTTGATCTTCCAATCTTATGATATTCATATCCTTTTTCACCAGAAAAGAACTTGCTATCTTCTTACCAAGAATGGAAAATCTATTAGATGGGAACTGTCTTTTTTTATGAATTTCCAATTGACATACATTTGTTTTTGTTTGTTTGTTTCTCATTTTTCGCCTCATAATAGCAAAGCTATGCCTCCTGAGTTGCTCAACATGTAACGTTATTTCTTCTCTCTCCACAAATCTTTTTATGTTATCCACTTTCTCTTCTATGACATCAATTTCTCCTCATTGGATCCTCTCTATTACTATCAAATAACATTAAATTAAGAATAATTTATTTTAAAAATACCTCAATCTATCTTAAAAATGAAAAAAAATAATTATTCTTTAAAACCTATTCTAGATCTCTGCTCTTTACATAGTGAAGTTATAAAGGGTGGTTCGTTACCAGTATCTACCCTCCTGCTCACTTCGTTTTATGAAGGACATGCTGACTTTGAGTGACCTTTTCACTGAAACTGTTTCTACTGGTATTATCAACAGACCTGTTGGTAAATAAAAGGTGAAGTTTAGTTTCATGTTTTTTATATGTGAAGCATTTTAGGAAGAGCAGCAGGGAGTGGGGAGATCACCTTAGACTGCACTCATAGTAGGTGAGATAGAAGGCCAATGGGATGTGTGACCGTGTGTGTGTGTGTGTGTGTGTGTGTGTGTGTGTGTGTGTGTGGGTGTGGGTGTGTGGGTGTGTGGGTGTGGGTGTGTGGGTGGGTGGGTGTGTGTTTGTGTGCCTGTGGAACGAGTGCTCCCCTTACGTTTCCTTGTGTTCCTTGTGGTAACACAGCAATAGAATAGATGAGTAAGAGTGAAGTAAAAAACCAGTTCCTCCATGCCAAAGCTGATTGATTAAATATCTTAGTTGGATAAAGTTGATGGCAGAGATATGTTGTAATTTCTAGGTGCAAATAAGAAATATTTAGTAACTGTGCACCTGGACTTTCAATAGTGCCATGTATTTACTAGGAATTTACAATTACAGAACTTACTGCTAAAGTCAAGTGTGTTTGAAGTATTTTTTAATTTCTATCTTGTCAAAAGTCTTTTAATCTGCTTGCAGTGAAATTTTCTTCAGTAATATCATGTGTTAAAAATGTGTCATTATTAATATGATCATCATCATTACCCTCATAATTTATTTCACTTTGTGGAATATTATATGATAATATGTGGATTGTATTCATACTATAAGGTAAACTTAAATATAAAGTTGTCTAATAAGTCTACTGCTAAGGAATTACAAACCGACCTTTTCTTTGGTTATTGTACTTCATGTGAAAAACATCAGTGTGTCAAAAGAAGAACTCTATATGCTGACAATATTAATAATTTCTTTTAAGCAAAACATAACATTGTTTTAGAAGTCATCATATTTGAAAATTGTAGAAGAAATATTTTATTTACTATCACTGGGATAAAAGTGAAAGAAAACCTACCAGTGTATCAAAGATGGCTGTTATACTACATTTTAAAATAATTTTATTTTATTTTTTTTATTTATTTTTTTTTTTGTGGGTACCGGGGGGTCGACCTCAGGACCTCGCGTACCAGCAGGCGCCCGTGCCTCTGAGCGATATCAGCGACCCCTTTTTCATATGTGGGATCCGGGATAAAATAATTTTATTGAGGATAATTATATCTATAGTTTCATGCAGTCATGATTAAAGACATGTTTCAAAATGACTTGTATATTGTTGTTCACACAATAGTCCCTGCACTAAGTTTGTTAATCTAAATCCAGAAAAAAATATATTCTACTGTTATTTGGCTTCTACAATATACACTGACATATTAAAGATTCTGATAAATCTTTTAGTACATAAAATTATTAAACTGCCTTTATAATACATTTTAAAGCATATTTAGTCAAGAAAATGTTTATATTCTCTACATAATACCGATATACTACCACTTCACAAAATAGACTTTGGGAATGCTTTCCTTCTTTCACAGTCTTGCGTATTTGTTTTTTTTTTTTATGTGTGTGTGGTTTTCATTTGTAGACTCGTCCCAGAGCTCTGTACATGCTAGGCAAGTACTCTACCAACTAGCTCCGTCATCAAGCCTTGTTTTTAGCGTTTTCATTTTGAGCAAAAATGTGTAAACTTCTGGTTTGACTCTGCTCTTGAGATCCATTTGCTTTGCTACCTTCGAAATTAATTGTAGTCTTCTTAACATATTCCAGCGTTAGTGAAATATCGGTCTGGTTTTCTTTTTATTTTGGTGGGAAGGGGCACTGGGATCAAACTCAGGGCCTTGCTCTTGCCAGGCAGGTGCTGTTTCACTGAGCTATAACCCTGGCCCTTCTTTCCCATTCTTACTGTAACATGGGTAGTAGGACAGGGAAAAGCACTGTGTCTAAGGCTAAAAAAATTTAAAGAATTTGAGAACGTAATGCTCCATATCAGAGTGAGATTATACAAAAGTCTTAAAATTCTGAAGCATGCTGTCCTTAGTAAGGTAACGTCAAGGTAATGAATATCATAATATGGTCTTCATTCTGTAACTACACATAACAAAATACTGTCAGTCAGAAAATGTCATGTGTGTTTTGAAAAAAGATTGATAAAATGCATCATATAAATTCTTTTTGGGAAAACAAGGCTGAAGAGCTGGCTGGGTCCTTGCTCCAAAGTTGAACAATCTCTGTTGGAAAGAAAACAGAACCATGATACACTGTCTGCCCTAATTACAAATATATGTGGTTAAGTATTGAACCACATAAATGGTACAGTTATGCTCAATGATCTCCAATAAAAATAATAGTTTTCTTAATGTCACTCTTATTTATTCATTGTCTGTGTATTCTACTTCATATATGTAAAGGAATTTGTACTATGTTAAAGAAACACTAGAAATGGACCATCAGAGGAGGGTATTTTGTAGAAACAGTAATGTTTGGTATATCATAGGGAGAAAGGGTGATTCTTATTAGTTATAATAATGTTATCCATTATATGTGAAATGATCAAGTCTATCATTTAATGTGAATAATTCATTAAAGGAGCTGTAGTTTTACTCTTAAGGTGTGCATTTTCATTACGAGCACTGGCATTTGTGAGTCAAAGATACCTGAGTTGCAGCCCTTGCTTTACATCAAATTTAATATCCTAAACAATAAAAAAAGATCAACTTCCCCCTTCAGTTTTTCTAAGGATTAAAAGAAATGTTGATATATTAAGGCTGGTTTTAATGCTAACTAGTTTTCCTCTTTTCTTTCCCTTCTTAGCCACTTGTCCATCTAGGTCAGTCTACAGTTCTTTTTGCATTGCCAACATGCAACCAGTGTTTATGCAAAATTCCTTTAGGGAACTTGGAAATTTTATTTCCATTGCTTTCCTCTTTCTTTACTCCCTGAATTATTTTACTGTAGAGTAAAATACAGTGTTAGGTCCAATTTTTGTTATAATAAATGTAGAAATTGACCCATTATTTAAAGAAAATTTAACTCAGTCAAGATAGGACATTAGAAATAGAATGCATTTGTATGTATCTAACACAAACTCCTTGTTACACTAAACAAAGATACATAGAAAATTTAGTGAATAAATTATACTGGAAATTCTCTTGTCTTTCTCTAATTCTAACTTATTATGTCTTTCTCATGTAGTAATTTAGAGCTAGCAGTTTATGCTTTGGAAGGTTTCAAATTTTTAAGTAGCATTTTTTATAATGAATCAATCTTCTACAGAGACAAAGACATCAAAATGCATAGCAAACAACAACATTGTGAAAAATCTCTAAATTGCCATAGAAATGGTATGTAGGAAACTACATTTTTCAAATTTTTCACTAGGGTTACATTAATGTAAATTGAGTACTGTATTTATAGGCATGAATTTATAATAAAAGTTTTAAAATATTTTTGAAAAGCAATATTCTTCTAAAAGCTATTTTCCATCCTTTTTTATACAATGTGTTTACAATATTGGATGAGCTTTTAGTTTTAATAGGGTAGAAGAAATAAGAAATCTAAGAAATCTTAAAATGGAAGCAAAATTTAAGATACAAGAAGAAACTTTGTAAATTTAATTTCATGTCTATTAGAAATAAAATAAAAATATAAAAATAAAATAAAAAATATTTGACCCTTAAAATCTCTAGGCAAATAACAGACCTCAGGGATAGATTTGGAGCTAAAATAATTTTTAAAAAGTATATATAATTTATATATATACTTATATAGGTATATGTGTAGTTATTTGATTTGGGCAATATCAATTGTTTCAGCGTCATTGATAAAATGGAAATTTTTCCTCCTATACAGAATTATTAATATGAATTTTAAATGTGACTTTCTTTGAAGATATGTGTTTTATTTAATTACACAAATAATCACTTTATATTAAGTGGTATTAAATTTGAGATGGCTCTTGAATATGCTACTACCCAAAAGTTGGTCTCTGGACCAACTTTGCCTTTAATAATGATTTATCAGTAATTTATTTCCAGTGCAGTATATGCCATTGATTTGTGAGATTTTCTTAAATTGATATATACTATGTTACTTTCTATGTTATTACTCCACTATGAGTCAACTATTAATTAAGCCTTTAATAAAGATTGGTCATATATGTATACATATATATACATATATATGACATAAATGTATATATATATACTGTCTGCTCTAATTAAAAATATATATGGTTAAATATTAAACCACATAAATAGTACAGTTATGTTCAAAAATCTCAAATAAAAATAATAATTAAATTTCTTATTGCTACTCTTATTTATTCATTGCCTGTGCATTCTACATCACATATGTAAATAAATTTGTACTATGTTAAAGAAACACTGTAGGGGCCGGTGAGATGGCTCAGCGGCGTAAGCACCTGCCTTGCAAGCGCAAGGGCCCGAGTTCGACTCCCGGAACCCACATACGAAAAAAGGGCGGGTGATATCGCTCAGTGGCACAGGCGCCTGCTGGCGCACCAGGTCCTGAGGTCGACCCCCCGGTACCCACAAAAAAAAAAAAAAAAAGAAACACTGTAGAAATAAACCATCAGAGAAGGATATTTTGGAGAAATAGTAATGTGGTAATCATACATATATATGTGTATATATATATATATGTGTGTGTGTGTGTGTATATATGTGTGTGTGTGTATACCTATATATATATATATATATATAGAAAGAGAGAGAGAAAGAGAGAGAGAGCCAAAAAAATGTATACACACTTCAGGAAAAGAAAAACTTATATAAATAATTTAATACTAAATTTATTGAGACACCATGAGAGTGATTGATACAAGTTATCTTTGGCCTCTACAATTATAAGAGGTACTCAAGTGGTGGCTACGAGCTTCCAGACATTTATTAGTACGGCAAACTCCTGCTTGGGTAACCTTGGTCATTGATATTGCTGCACATACATTTTCAGTTTTCTCTAAGGGTCGGCAGTATAGTGGGTTTTCTGTGATATACATTATGAGACCAGATACAAAATATTTCTCATGCTTCAGGTCTAAGATGGACTGGTGTTAAATTGAATTCCAAAGTGCAATATGTTGTGATGCAGCAATAAACCCAGATTTCATAATGTCCACATAACATCTAAATGGATATTCAACTAATTAAACTAGTGGTCACCTATCAAAATATTCCAGAATGTAAAAGCTCATCTGTGCACTCATATTTACTATTTACAGCACCATCAGAATATTGAAACATACTGTTATTTTTAAGCTCCATACCTAGCAAATAATATAAATGGAATTGCAATCATTTGAAAAATCAGAGGACAATGAATGGTAATAAATTTGAAATTATGAGCATCACTTAAATAAGTAGATATAGATATGGATAGAAAGATAGTATGAATCTTGTTTTTTTATGTGGGGATATAGTACTTCTGTTTTGGATAAAGTTTGCAGTTTTCTTACTAGAGCTGAAAGCAATCCAACATGAATTGATGGAATATTGTAAAAAAACAACATTCTAGGTATCTAAAACTTCAAGAACAACATATTACCCAAACTGGTATATGGCCAAAACACTAGAATTTAATAGCTCTATATCATTTTTTTGTTTGTTTTTGTGAAAATTGCCTGAGGTTCTGTGGTTTTTCCTATTTCACATTTGAAATATGGCTCCATTTTCCATCACATGGAGCAAGAGATGCAGAGTTATGTAATGAACCATGCAGTAAATGCAAAAAGCCATTCTCTGTGATTTAGCAAAGATGTTCTCACTGATTTCTCTGTATAAACCTATTCCTAAAAAGGATATTAATGAATGATGATTGGTGAGCCCCACTGGATTTTCAGAAATATAATGAAATATTCTTTAGCATTTTTAAAACACAAGTTTAGTTTCACTTTTTTATTCTTTTCTTTAATTTTTTTAGTTTTATTTTTGTACTAATACATGTTTGCAATATATAATGAATACATTCATCCTGGGGGATTGGCACATATTGGATCTTAACCCCCGCCCTTCTCTAGATCCCCTTCCCACTCACGAAAGGTCTATCTCCTTGTTTCCTATCATGTATCTTTTATTTTGCTCTTTAATGGGTACTCATTCTTTTTTTGTTTTGTTTTGTTTTTTGTTTTTAGTAATAAGTGAAATGTACCCTGGAAGATTGTAATCTGAATTTCTAGCTATAACAACAGTTTTACTTCAGTGCTACCAGAATAACCATGTTAATCAGATTTAAATAATAAAAAAAAAGAGCACACACAGAGTTTTTTGGGGGTCAGTGCTGACAGGGAAGGTGAGCCTTAGCATTGAGCCTTAGCATTGAGATCCAGACATCTGCAATTTCATGGGCTCATCTCACATTACCTTTTAAAACCGGTAACTATTTCCAAGTGGCTTTCTGAAAGAAACTTTGCTTGAGAATTTGTTGAGAACTTTGGTAGATTATGAAGGGACTATAATTCCCTGGTGACAAAAATAGGGTTCATGTGAAAAAATGGCAGATTATTCCAAATAATCTTTCTTGTTCTAAAGTAGAATGGTGGATACCACAAATGTTAACTCCAGCTTAAATAAAGACACACAGTGATTGATTTAAAATTGTTTCGGGCCGGTGAGATAGCTCAGTGGCATAAGCGACTGCCTGGCAAGCACGAGGTCCTGAGTTCGACTCCCGTAACCCACATAAAGGAAGAAAAAGGGCCGGTGATATCGCTCAGCAACACAAGTGCTTGCTGGCAAGTGCGAGGTCCTGAGGTTGACTTCCAGTACCCACATTAAAAAAAAATTTGTTTTATTTCTCTTTTAAAAATAATCGTTCAGTTAAGAAAAATATTTTCATGTTTAATGTTCACCAAACAGGTAAAAGCAAAAAGAGAAACAGGAAAAGGAAGAAATCTTGGAAGCTGTACAATGAAGCTGGAAAGGCAAAGTATATATACATGAGGTAGCTAGAAAATATGCGAAATTTAATCATTCTCAATGAAAAAAACAAAAATTGTATCTACTCCTGCCATAACGGTGAATCTAAGTCACTGAATTAAAAGCAGTGCTTTGAAACTACTGAATAGCTAAAAGATAACTCCTGTTTTTCACAATTTGATTCATTTTAGTTAGGAGGACTCTATTTGTATCTGAAGCATTTCTTTTCCATTCTTTATGCAAATAGCTCTCTGAAGGAACTCAGTTCCTTCAATAGAACCAGGGAGGCTGACCAGGAGGTCACTGTCTTTTAGCTTATCCCTAAGGAACATCTTCAATACGACGACGAAGTTCAGAGTCAGCCATAAGTCAAGGATAAGATGAACCTCCATCACGGAAGTCTCACATTCGCCTGGGTTATATTACCTCAGAAAGCTATGTAATTATTATGAAGTCCACTTCTACTGAAGAAAAAATAGAGACTTTAATATTTGTGTTCTTGTTTTGGAATCTGCTTGAAATGAAGTTAAGTTCCTTAGCAGTGCTGTGTTAGTACCAATTGTCAATAAATTTCAATCCTAATGATTGTCTCTGTTTTTTATGATTATTATTATTATCTTGTCTAGCATAGGTTTTTTGAAACACTGAGCAAAAACAGAGACCTTTCTGATTAGGTTTTCGACGTTGAAATATTACTGAGGTACTTCAAATTTACTCTGCAACCAACAGTGGTTGTTTTCTAACCAGATTATTCTTCCTACACCGCATTCATATGGGTGTGTAGTCTGGTTTCTTGTTGAGGTAAAACATAGCTTATTCACAATCAAAATCTGCTTTAACATAATCAGTTTATCCTTACTCAAAGGGAAAAATGCAATCTTGTAAATCCTCACACTGTTTCTGCAGGAAGCACACAGGTTTTGATTAGCTTTCACCTCACACATCATTTTGAAGATTAGGACCATAACAAAGGTGAATCAATTGGCAATAACTCAGTAGAAACAAACTCCATTAAAATCTTAGAAAAAGAGTATAATAGACATACTATTTTCCAGTAGTCTCTTGAAATAGTTTTGAGCTGTCAAACCTTTTATTGTAATCATGAAATTTTTAAAAAGAAAAAAATTAAGTGGCATTTACTTGTTTTCTTTCTTTATAGCTCATTTCAAGAATTTTTTTAAAAATCTTCTATTATTTAATACATTGTCTTCACTGCTTGATCCTTTCGTACGCATATGTAGTGTGTATATGTCTCTGTCTTGGGTGTGTGTGTGTGTGTATGTGTGCATGTGTGAAGGAGTAGATCTATTATTATCAAAAGGCCAGCAGTACTAAAGGACTGAATTGGTGACCTGAAGGTTAAATTCCTCAGCGGTAATCACTAAGCTCTTCTCCATTATAGTTGCAGTAAAAAGATTGGGACTGCTGACATCGGGTACCTCCCCATCTAAAATCTTTTAAATTGTTTGGGGAAAAGGCTTTTATTCAGGAAGTGAACGAAACTCTATGTGTGTGTCACTTGAAGATCAGGAAATTTCCTGTAGGATATACTTTTCAAAGATGTTCAGAACAGATCTGCACAGGTCTAAATATTAAGCCACGCTTTTCTTATTTTATAATCCTTTTGACCTATATAAAAAGAATAAAGAATATCCTTTCAGAACAAACTAGTTTCACACTATTTTGTACATTCCTCTGAAATAAATATATTATGCTTTGTCAACATCCAAATTCAAAATGAGTAAACACAGTATAAAATTATTTTATTTTTCATTAATGAAATATTTTGATCACAGATTATAAGAAATAACTGTTTTTCTTATATGTATAAGCATTGAAATTAGTCTTCTTATACAAGTAAACGCAAAAATTATGTACTAAAATAAATTTTAAGTGCATTTAAACATATTAAATAATATTATTAAGAAGCAATAAATAATCATTCATGAGATTTCACAATGTGCTTCTTATCTGTATGTGAAAATACTTATTAAAAATTAATTCAAATTTCATATAAATATTTCATGATGCTAGAAAGAGATCTCAGTTTTAAAATATTTTTAAAAAACATTTATAATGTTTAATAACAAGTTATAATATGGAGATAAGTTTCCTGCAGAAAATAAATATAAGTGTGAAGGTAGGGTGCTATTTATTCTCTTAAACATGTAATTTATAATTGAATTTTGATTATATGGAAGTTTACTTAATAGATACAAAAATCAATCTTATCCAAAAGAGATTATATCTAGAAATTGCAAACAGTTAATTTTACCTGGTACTGAGTAACCATAGTTTAAATTTTAGCTTTTGCTACTTACTTACTTTGAGATGTAAGCAAATTGATCAATCCTCTGTTATACTATTAATAAAATTAGTGTACTAGTCCTCTTGTGATTCGGAAATAACAGACACAGAAAGACATTTATTAAAAAAAAAAAAGAAAAAGGATTTTTGCACACTGAGGCTACTATAGTTTCTGGTGTAAATAATTAAATCAGAAAGTAAGATAAGTTTTCAAAGACACATAGTAGAAAGGCAGTGTAGCTATAGTCAGCAAGGCACTTCCCCATCAAAGAAGAAAACTAAATGCTCCATGAAGAAGGAGCATTTGAGCTGTGCCCTGAAGGATTTCTATTTACATTTAGCTTCAGAGAATGATCACCATTAGGAAGATTACTCTAGGAGAAAGGTATTCAAATGAAATTTTGAATGAGATAAAGAACTATGACCTATTTCATATGAGGAGGACAAAATTAGATTTGAAATAATATCATGTTCAAAGGGTCGAGAGAGAATCTTCTAAGTCCTGAGTAGAGAATTAAATACAAACTTGCATCACTGGACATAGAAGCCTTACATTTCTTCAGAAATGCGTTGAGAGTTAAAAAAAAATATGAATTTACTCAAATTATTTTTGAGGAATCTTTTTCCTATTTTACTATATTGCACAATTTGAAAAACATTTGGAAAATCAAAGGTCATCACAGACTAAAATATAATATTTATCACTTGCTTTATTAAACATATTCAGGAGCCTCAGCATACATGGGAAATATGTTATAGGTAAAATTAATAGCGAAATTCATCAGTTCTGTACGGTTTCCATGATAACAAAATGTCATGGTGGGAATAATCGAAAATAGGGATCATTTAAATGTAAGCCTTTGATTTTTTCCTCCAGAATTGATAGATGATTCTTGTGTTACTATTCTAGTTGGTGAATTCATTACATCTGTACCATCCTTCATTCTCATGAAGCTTACGTGTAGTTTGGAGTAGAAGACATCAGGTGGCTTTTTCTTAGGTAACCTTAGACATTTCAATGGATTTCAAGGTCATTCTTGAATAGTTATTCACATCAATTACTTGCTTACAGCTACTACTTTCTCAAGATGGAAGTATCATATCTTATGTCTCAATAGATATTTTATCTCCAGTGCCACTCTGTGGCATTCATGAAGCTATGCAGCTCAATCTTCCAAGAAAGAAATTGCCAGTCAGTCAACCCCGCCCCACCACTTATCGAATTGCTTGAACTGAGGCACTTACTCTTTCTGGGCAGCCTCCAGCCAATAGCCGAGTGCATTAGAGACATTAGGACTTGCCCATGTCTGCCCTTGTTAACTCCTCCATGGGAAATATTTTCTTTTTTTTTTTTTCTGAAACTCCCCTATAATCAATTGAAAAACATTTGGAAAATCAAAGGTCATCAAAAGGTCAGACTTGAGAGTCTTTCAGCGTGTTGTGGTAGACTAAGGCTCTTCCTACAAATCTTCCTTTCTGGGCCGGTGAGATGGCTCAGCGGCTTAAGCGCCTGCCCGGCAAGCGCGAGGGCCGGAGTTCGACTCCCGGAACCCACATACGAAAAAGGGGCCGGTGATATCGCTCAGCGGCACGGGCGCCTGCTGGCGCGCGAGGTCCTGAGGTCGACCCCCCGGTACCCACAAAAAAAAAAAAAAAAAAAAAAAATATTCCTTTCTTCTTCCTTGTACTGTGGTCTAAAGGATTCTTCTCTCTTGCTTTATTCCTTCTTGTTCCTTCCCCTACTTTTTTAATATACATCCATATATACATATATATATGGATGGGCCAAGAGAATAACTACAGGAAAGAATGAATTTTTAAATGTAAAGAAAGACAAAATTTACTCATTTTATAAACTTGCTTAATAACTCCAGCCATTAAACATACCCCGTTTCCATCACTAATATGATATCATCTATTTTTGAGAGCAGGGTGAAAAGTAATTTAGTACATCAGCTATCATAAAATAAGTATGTGTATATATGGTATATTCAAATATACTTTTTAAATATACATTGTAATGTTCCTCTATTTTCTGCTACTGACACCATGCATGTATATGTGTTACATAACCTGAGGTAGAATTTATCTAGAAGGAACTGAATAAATCTAGGAAGAAATTGAAACTTGTAACATTTAAATAACAAAAGTAGCACAGCTACCAAGTGACAATGGTTCTATCTTCTCCTTTGATCCCAAAGATTCAAGGAAAAGTCTCCAATACAGCCCATTTCAATATTTAATGTAGTACACTAGGAATTGATCACAGTAGGGAATATTGGATATAATTATATCTTTATGTGCTAACTTTCACTCTGCAGAATTCATGGGCTTTCATCGGGTTGACAGTTATAGTGAAAAGTATTCTTATTTTCTTGTTTTGCAGCTAGTAACATTTTAAAGTCATTTTCATTTAGTACAAGGATATTTTTGAGGTTTTTCTCCTACTTATATTGTCTTTATAATGTGATAAATCTTGATTTTATCACAATTACAATTCAAATACCCAAACAGTGAAATTTTTAAAGAAACTCCTCCAAATTACATTGGAATACTGTATCACCAGAATAAACACTGAGAAATTAAAGGGCAATGTGATTGATGGCAATTGTTCTAAGTAAGAGTCTTACAGCTAATGTAATTACACAAATGCTCATTTTATTACATCCTGTATACTGAATTCTTGAACAGATGCAATAAATGATCAATTACTTCTGTGACTGGTAGCACAAAGTAGCAAGGAGGACAAAATCTGCACTGTTTCCCTAAACAGACCTCTGAGAGTAAATGCAGGAGTTTCGCCCTATCCACCATTTTTCAATTAATCATATGCTAATTGACTTCATAAAAAATGTGTTGGCTGTCTAAGTCATTTAGAATTATCTTGCCAGAGCTGCTGGTGAAACCAAACTGCTCTTCCCTATCACACATATGTTCGATAAATCAGTAAGTCAGGAAACACAGCCTTGCAGATGACATAAATACGTTGCTTCTTTTCCACATTGCTTTAGACAGACACGTGAAATCTTCAGAGATAAATTGGTTTAAAATGCTCTGGACTGGTTGGTGTATTCATTTATAGAAACAATTCCTTTATTTGACTTTAAAAAGAGTAAAAGTCATTTGAGTACCCTTATAGTGATGGAATGTTTGCTATTATCAACAAGCCACATCAGTTTTGTCTTTGTTTTTGTTTTATGTTTTATGGTTTTGTTTTTGTTTTGGTGTGTACGTGTGTGTGTATGTGTGTGTGTGCGGGTGTGTGTGTTTTCTGGGTAGCACAGAGCTACTTATCTCTACATGATCCCCTAAAATATGAAAACTTTCTATTTCTCCCAAAGAGTCACAGATGGTGGCAAGCAATTGCGTGATAATGTGTTTTTCTGAGCAAAGTCTTCGAATGCTTTACTTTTCTCACTGACTTGCTGAGTTATTCATCCTGAAAGGCAATTTTATTTGATGTTCTGAGACCCAGAGCCCAGACATGACTGTAATTCCCAGGCAGTCTCGTGGCACCAGGAATCCGTCTTTCACTGCAGCAGTAGGTTGGTTTATACTTTATTAAGTCAGATCTCTCTCTCTCTCTCTCTCTCTCTCTCTCTCTCTCTTTCTCACTCTGTCCCCTTCTCTCAAGTCATTTCATGAAAGAAAAAATATCATTGAACACAAAAGGAAAGTATTTTAAAGTTTGTTTTATCTACTTTTGAGAACTATATATTTTAAGAAAACTAAGTCAGAGAACATGATAAAAATCGATACTAAGATAATTTACTGTGAGCAGGCTGATTTGAATAAGTAATGAATGAAATCAAAATTGAGAATATAAATAATGTTTCATTTTTCTGGGGTGTGCCTAGAAAACCATGTTTGATGCCGATGTTTTGCTTACAACAACATATTCATTTTCATAAATTCCAAGGAGCTAGTGAGTATTTTAAAGTGGTGGAATAAATTGATTAACCCAAAGAAAAATGGGGATACTTTCAACGTGGTTAAGTAATTCCCAAAGTAGTTTATGACAGATTCATTTTAAGGGAAGAAAATCATTTACTTAATTAACTTAAGCACTTGCTGCTAAGGGGTAAGAACAGAAGAGTAAGTAATGTTTTGGCCTCTCTTGAACATAAAATCTGGAAGCAGAAGCAACACATGCATAACATTGATTAAAAACAGCACAATCTAATTCTGCCTACTTAATTTGAGCTGGTCAGGGAGGGCTTAGGGAAAGAGTAGGAGAAGATAAAATAGAAATATTCTAATAATTACCTGTGGGTGAAATTCAGCATGAAGAATTTAGAGACATATGTCAGATTTGTAAAATATATTCATATATGTAATATAGGTGATATACCATAATATATAAAAATATATTATTTAAATATGTACAAAATATATTCTTGATTTGTAAATTTCTATACAAAATTTAAAACATTCATACTGCAGGGCCAGTGAGATAGCTCAGCGGCATAAGCGCCTGCCTGGCAAGCATGAGGTCCTGAGTTCGACTCCGGGAACCCACATAAAGGAAAAAAAATAGGGCCGGTGATATCGCTCAGCGGCACAAGTGCTTGCTGGCAAGTGCGAGGTCCTGAGGTCGACTCCTGGTACCCACATAAAAACAATAAAAATAAAAATAAAAAATAAAAAAAATAAAAATGGGTGCAGCCAACCAAGTATAAGCTATAAAGGTTCTATGAGAAACATATAAACCTTAGTTCCTCATTCTTGCCTCAGTGTTTCCCTATACAAGCCTCACAAGCACTAATTTTAAAATCCCAGAATCACAGCCACCTAGATATAATCTGTAGGCCTCTATTGTCATTATTACTATAGTTTTGTATATTTTGCATTTAAGAACTAGTATAGTCACTATTGTTATTTAAAAATGTAACATTCATAGGAAATGGCTTCGACAGCTGGGCATGGTGACACACCCTGTGGACCCAGCACTGAGGGAGATGGAGGCAGGAAAATCAATGTTTAAACCCAGCGTGGGCAATTTAGCAACTTATTGAGACCTTGTGTTGAAATAACAATAATAAAAAAAAGAGTTGGATGTGTAGCTTAGTGTGAACATCTTGGATTCAATCTCTAGCACGTCAAAAACAAAAAAGAAATAAAAGTAGACAAAAGAAAATGGCTTTAACATTGGAAAGATTGATTTACAGAAGATTCTGATGATTCAGACTGTCAGCCTGTGAAAAGCGTTAGTATTAAACTGTAGTTAGATGTAGGCAAAAAACTAAAAAGCATAGCAAGAGCCAGAGAACCTAGTTATAAATCTCAACTCTGCCTCTTCCCAGATTTTTGATCTGAAGAATGTACATAATTTCTTTTCCTTTCTTATATGCAACAAAATAATAACTTCCACATAGGTTTGTTCTAAGTTTCAATGTGTTAATATTAAGATTTGACATGATGTCTAGATCAAGCATATGTCTGGCTGTATACGTTTTTGTAAAATACAAACGCATCTCAGAATCCTTGATGCTCACAGAGATATTATAAATGTCCAACATTAGTATGAGGTGTGCACTCCTCCTTAAACTTAATTGTCCATATAGTGTATAATTTAGATCACTAAATGATGAATAACTTGTGGTTTTTTGTACCAGTTTGGAAAATATTGGGAAAATCCAACCTTGCCTCTGGTTTATCGTTCAAAGTTGACATTCTAGAAATCTGTGAGAAGACAACAGTAGCACAGAAGATACCACTAAAGGAATGGGATCAAACGCCAAGAAAGTTGCAGTAGATAGTACCAGTGCTTATCATTATTCAGAAGCAGCACTTATCTTCCCTTTTCTCTCTAGTCTTCTGTGTTTCTCATGGCATTGAGAACCAACATGCTTATAGCAGACCAACTTATTGAGGGCCAATAATCAGAATATCAAATAGGACATTATCTTAGCAAGTCAAAGCTTTTCCTTCTGTGCTCACCAAAGGAAGTCAGCAATGATCCTGCCTTTCCCATGTGTGAGAGATTGGCTGAAAATATTCCGAAGTGTGAGTGCCTGTTCTTATATAGTATTATTAGTACAACTCACGTGTACATATGTTCTTTTATTTTATAATATCTATTAAAATTAAATCATTATTGGATACAAATAATTTCAGCAATAAGGCTGACCAACCAACCAACAAATAAAAACATATGTGGCCCAGATAGGTAGAAAATAGAGAAGAATCAGGTGCACTAAAGAAAACCAACTTCCAAAGGTGGAAAAAATAAGGGGTTTTGAAAAAATGTAAGTAAGCAGTTTGTCCTGAAGAGGATGCTCATATAGAATTGAAGATAAAAAAAATGTATTATATGTAGGGCCAGAGCTGAAGTTGATTTATTATAGATAGATAGATAGATAGATAGATAGATAGATAGATAGATGATAGATATTAGATAGATGATGTTAGATAGACAGTTATAACACATATATACACATATTGGTTTGGGCACCTGTTCTGTGAAATTCAGTATGCTGGAAATTGTGTAAATCACAACTTTAGTTGTTCAAAACAGAAGTTTTTTCTCCGCATTCCCTCATGGCACACTGTAATTCCTGGAATATTTACCTTGAATTTGAAGAATCAGACTCATTACTGTCATCGTATTGAGATCATTGGTCTCTTATGCTCTGATGAGGTGTGATTTATGATTTTATGGATTTATGGGTGTAAGAAAAACACCACAATAGAGAAAATACAGAAGTAGTTCAAGATGGTCATGCATTTTATTTAGACAATTTTTGGTCAAGGTTTTAGGGACATATAACATTTGCTCTTCATCAAAGTCAGCTGTGTTGTCTTCATGCTCTCTGGTGACAGCAGTCGTACAACATCATTACACTGACTTTGGGAACATTGTTCACTAGGCCTTGCTCTGAAGTGAGATCGTCTTACCTCTTGGGATTAGTACCCATGTCTCAGTATGTTGGTGACTTTTTCATAGGGTGTGAAAAATCTCAAATGGTGAGAAAGGGCAAAGAGTTCTTTCATGTGTTAGCCTTGTTTTGCTCTGCTGTTTTACTTATTTGCTAGTAATTTTGACACTATTGATAGCATAATTATTATTCAATTCCGGGTGAGTTAGAAAAGACCCAGATTGTTCACTTTTTCAATTTAAGACTTGTTAGCAAGCAAACTCTATTTTTATGTGGCGTGCTTCAGCCAATTCTACTCAGTAGTCAATTTGTTACTTAGAAAACTTAATTCAGTCATTTTTTTAAGTCACATACATAGGTAGAGTAAATTAAGAAGAATAATCTCTCCCTCCAGTGATAAATTGAAAGGAACATTTGTTAGAAGCAATTGAAGGGCCGGTGAGATGGCTCAGCGGCATAAGCGCCTGCCTTGCAAGCGCGAGGGCCCGAGTTCGACTCCCGGATCCCACATACGAAAAAGGGACTGGTGATATCGCTCAGCGGCACGGGTGCCTGTTGGCGCGCGAGGTCCTGAGGTCGACCCCCCCGGTACCCACAAAAAAAAAAAAAAAAAAAAAAAAAAGAAGCAATTGAAACATAGGCCTTTAAAATATTAGAACTAGGAGATTCTGTTTTGAAAAAAGACAATACTATGGTCATCTATGGGAGTAGTGAGCAGAGAGAAAAGTACAAGAAAATAAATATTACTATGATTAGCAGTTAGAGATATGCATAAGTTCTTATTAACAATTGGGGATATGCTTGTTTGTCCTAAACATCACTCTTTAACTTGCAGCTACTGTTACTTAACCAAAGAAATAGTTAATTTCTGTAATAATCCATGAATCTCGTGGGTTTTGCTGAGTTGTCTGTGGTACTAAGTAGTCACTCAAATATCTTTTCACGTAGATTATTAAAATTTATGCTATTTCAGGAAAGATGTTTTTTCAGGATAAAGTTGGGAGCTACTTACCCTCATGCGCCATCTTTCCATGTCTACACCACTGTAGGAGCTTTGTGATATTGTTTGTGTGGTTTTGCCAGACTGAACTTCAGTCCTCACTTAACAGTTAAGAAAATACTATACAGAAATATCTTTTTAAAATCTAAAATTACATGATACATCTCTGTTAAGGTGAACTGCAATTGTAAAAACCAAGCACCCTAATGTAACTTGGAGTTTTGGGAACTACAGTAGCTCCTGAGACCCATGGAGCATAGAGAAGAGAATCAGTCATAAGCACCACTGGGCTATGACATAAAGTGAAGGTAATGGAACTGAAACACCAGTCTACCAACTCCAAGGATATCAAGATTCGCGAAGCTGTCTCCAAAGTAGTTACTGCCCAAATTTCTGTAGGGAGAAGGTAACCTCAGAGCAGGGCAAAAGATAGGTTTTGAAATGAACTATGCAAGAGCTGGGAAGATAATTTATTCTTTCTATGAAGTTTCACTTTCTGAGGCACATGGAAAAATTTAAAATTAGAGTAATTTTCAAAGAACTGTCAATTTATGAAAAATACAGTAATATTGTTTTAAATTCACTTAAACAGAAAATATTTTTCCTTGAAGTTCTATCTCTGTTTATAATAACCAAAGAAGAAAAAACAAACAAACAAACAAACACAGAATAAAATGAGAAGGAAGAAAGGAACCACACCAAAGAAGCAGGAAGAGAAAAGGGACAGCCAAAGAGGAAAAGACAGGATTTCATTTCATTTGAAATAAATTTGATCTAATTTTTTTTTTTTTTGTGGGTACCGGGGGTCAACCTCAGGACCTCGCACACCAGCAGGCGCCCGTGCTGCTGAGCGATATCACCGGCCCCTTTTATGTATGTGCGTTCCGGGAGTCGAACTCGGGCCCTCACGCTTGCCGGGCAGGCGCTTAAGCCACTGAGCCATCTCACCGGCCCCTGATCTAATTTTTTACATGATGTCTTAATGTCAGGAAAATTGACCTCTCTTTCTTCAATTCTAAAATGACATTTCATTTTATGCATACAAATAATTAAGAAAGGAATAAAATCATTGACCTACTAAATATTTTCTTAAGTAAAATATATCCATTAAGCAATATTTACTGTCTGTTGTATTTTAACACTGTAAAAAGCAGTGCTGTAATGTTCAAAGATTATCGTGGTGTGTAGCATTTTGCATTCTCAAGATAGCATTTTTTCCACAAATGCCCTTTTTAAGCTCAGCATATACTCTAAGGGCCCTTATAAGAATTTAAATGAGAGTTCTTCAGAAGAAATAGTGTTGCAGAGTATCAACATTTAAACCTCTACTAATCCCTAAATAGCAACAAATATCTTTTCTTTTGAATCAGGATACAATATTATGGTCAAAGAAAGCAGAACTGAACAAGTGGCTCAGAAGGCATAAATATAAAGCATTTGAATAATTATAGATTTCTAGTCATGTCACAAGAGAAGAAGTTACTCTAGCTGTAGGATTTATCCTATAAACCCTGATTTTTCTGTAGCATGTAACCCAAAAATTCTGGCTATAAAAACTAGGCTGAAATTTTCCATAAAGTTACTTTAATAAATTACTTTAATAAATTATTTTAATAAATATGTAATTACTTTTTCCTACTTTTTATGAGGGTGGGACTAAATCCTAAAATTAAGTAGCCATTGGAAAATAAGTTGTAAAGATTAAATACTTTGCAACTTATGCCCTTTAGTATAACTCAAAAATGAGTCATTTTTGTAAAATGCAATGAAAAAATGAAATTTTAATAGGTCTTACTGTATAAGGTTCAAAAGGGGAGTTTATGTTTTTAAACATAGACAAATATAAACACTTTGCTGAATATTTTGGAAAGAAGCTGTTCAGAGTATGACTTAATGTAAATCCTCCCTTCGTATATTATGGTCCAGAGGGAACCTTCTCTCATTAATATTTTCATTTCATTTTTTGTTGCAGACATACCTTGGGATTTGGTAGAGCAGCAAGAAACATTACATATATTTATGTTTCATTTGTTTCAATGTCATCATATTTGACATGCCACTGAGAAGGAATAATGTCACTATGCAGAAATATACAACTTCAAGTAATCATAAAGTGATAGGTACAGAAAATATATTCAGAAATTTCTGTGCTGTTTCTTTGTTCAGCAATGAAACCATCATAGAGATAAAATTCAAAGTGAATGCTATAACTGGAGTTTAAAGTCTTACAATGCTTCCTGAAATAACTGTCACAAAATTTGACATATGCAAAACATACTTCTCATATGTAAATTAGCATATGGGGAGTGTATGTGAATCATTGTTTCTGACATTTATATCATGATGCTCTATAAAATCTTTCAAATCTGCTTATTGTTCTTTTTTACTTCCCTCAAATGAACAAACCCTTCTCACTTATAGGAAAACCATCACATTAAAAATACTGGCACACTTGGTACCTCATTTATTTGAAGTTGCCTTAAAAGAAGCCCTTATCTTTTATATGAATAATTGTAACTTTCTATTTAATTTTTTTTTCTTTTGGTACCAGGAATTGAACCCAGGGCCTAGTGCTAGCCAGGCAGGCGCTGTGCGACTGAGCTACATCCCTGGCCCTAACATTTTATTAAGTAAGTTTAATTGGTGACTACTTAGGATTTTTAACTTCCTTTATTTCAACATACAATGTTTTATCATTTTTTGAATTTTTAAATTTTCCTCCCATTTTGTCTTCATTTTAGTCAATATCCCACTCAATAGAAAATTAATCATCTGACCATTTCCTATTCATTAATTACTTATATTTATTTAGTTCATTATATTCTAAAAGTATATGGTGATTAATTTTGTCGCATCAGAAAAAAGTTGTCACGAATCAGAAGACTTTTATGTTAGAGGCTTTTATGGGTGTTAGGGATTGAACCTAGGGAATTGGGCTTGCTAAACTCATGTTCTGCTTCTAAGCTGCATGCCCAGTCCCTGGAGAAGGCTTATGTAGAGGACAAATACAACCCCTCATCTCTCGGATCTTGAGATCCTTCATAGAGAATGAGATAAATATATAAATAACAGAAATAGTTTTTCCTAAGGTGGATAGCAAATTGAAAGGTCTGGAAAACAGTTCTTGAAGATCTTGAAAAATAAATAGCATTTTAACTGTTACTCTTTATTCCTGACATGTAAAGGACATGTCACCACAGTGGTATAATTTTGGGAAAGCTATAAATAAGAGAATGGAACAGTGTACAATAGTTTATATTATGCATTTGGATAAAATGATAGAAATAAATCTTGAGTGTCACAGCATATGTATCATTTTATTGTTATTTTATTCATTATAACTTTTATTATGGAAATTTATAGTAAGATTTTAGAATCAATGAAGAAAAAGTGTTCAAAATAAAGTAAAAATTTAAGCAATATTTAAGCACTGAGATGTACTTTAAAAAGTACATACTTATATGTGTGTTGAAGAGCTATAAGATGAGTGGGAAGGAAGTTACTGCCATATTTTGGAGGACTTTTGATGTGGTACTGGAAAAGTTGTATCTAATACAAGTAGAGATGGAAAGACAACAAAGGATTTTGAGTAGCACATAGTGTTAGGGAAACACTGTTTGGAGACTTCATCTGGCAAGATTTTAGGATTTATGTCTTTGCCTGAAAAGTATAAGAGATTCCAAAGTGCTTTATTTATTTATTATTTTTTTTTTCCTCTATGTGGGTACCAGACACAGAACTCAGGACCTCGCACTTGCCGGGCAGGCCCTTATGCTGCTGATCTATATCACCGGCCCTAAAGTGCTTTTAGAAGCCCCCAGAAAAGAAAAATGTAAGATAGACTTAAAGTTTGTGGTTGAACCACAAATGAAGAGAGAAGTTATCAGTATATCCTCTGTAATAAGATTATGTAACAGTACCTACTGCAGTCTTCATGATGTTGTATGATTCTCTGGAAAATGTTTGAAAAATCATGTATATGACATATTGAAGATGAAACAAATTTTCCTTCAATGTTTAAAATTAGTTATCTTGTTTTATTTATTTATTTATATTTTTGGCTCTGATGATAAAGAAGATGAGAGTGATTTTAGGAGGAAAACTAACAGCCCAACATTTAGAAAAGTGAACAAATACTGACTCATGAATGTGGGTGTCATTAAAAATGTATCATTAAAAGTAATGAAGTCAGAAATTCAACTTGTGAGAGGCACTGAGTTTGCTTCAGGTGAGAAGATTATTTTTTAATGTGTTGTATTTGATACAACATAATTATATAGAAATAGAGCTGCTCACTGTCAACACTTCAATGTAGTACTCAAAATACTAGTCAGAGTAATCAGGAAAGAGAAATAAAAGGAATATGTATAGAAAAAAAGAACTTAAATTATTTTTATTTACACATGACATGATCCTCTACATAGAAGATGAAAAAAGTAGTGCCAAAAACCTCCTGGAATTAATAAGCACATTCACTGAGGTAGCAGCATATAGATTCAACACAGAAAAGTCAATAGTGTTCCTATACATCAATAATGAACTCATCTAGAAATAAATTAGGAAAAATATCATTCTCAAAAGCATCCAAACAATTAAATAGTTAGGAATTAAACTAACTAGGGAAATGAAAGGCCTATACAATGAAAACTACAGTACTCAGAAAAAAGAGATAGAAGACGACACCAGAAAACAGAAAGATATTCTTTGTTCCTGGACAGGCAGAACTAATATTGTCAAAATGGCCATACTTCCAAAACTGATATAGATTTAACATAATCACAATGAATATACCAACAGCATTCCTCAGAGAACTAGAGAAAAAATTTAAAAATATGGCAAAAAGGAGATCCAGATTAGCAAAAGTAATACAGTATAACAAGAGCAACGGGGGAGGCATCATAATTCTAAATATCAAGTTATATTACAAAGCTACAATGATAAAAACAACATGGTACTGGTCCCAAAACAGGCACATGATTCACTGCAACAGAATAGAGGATGTAGAAAAACCCCAGGCACATTTAGCTATCTTATTACTGACAAGAGGCCAAAGTGCACACTGGAGAAGATAACTTCTTTAATAAATGGTGTTGGGCTGGTGAGATGGCTCAGCGGCATAAGCGCCTGCCTGGCAAGCGTGAGGGCCCGAGTTCGACTCCCGGATCCCATATACGAAAAAAGGGCCAGTGATATCGCTCAGCGGCACAGGCGCCTGCTGGCGCACGAGGTCCTGAGGTCAACCCCCGGTACCAACAACAACAACAAAAAAATGGTTTTGGGAAAATTGGCTATCCACATGCAAAAAATTGAATATGGACACATATCACTCACCATGAACTACACGAAAATCAAAATGGATCAAAGATAAATGTTAAAACAAAAACAATCTTCAGGAAGATGAAATAGGTAAAACTCTTGAAGACATAGGTGTAGGGAAAGACTTTCTGAGCAGAACTACAATTGCACAAAAATAACATCAAGAATCAACAAATGGGATCATATAAAATTTAAATAGCTTCTGCACAGCAAAGGAAACAACCAAGAGATTGAAGAGACAAACCTACAGAATGGGAAAATTTTTTTCCAGTTTTCTTCACACAAAGGTTTACAATCTAGAATACATAAAGAAATAAAAAATGAGACTCATTAAAATAAAAAGTTCAATCACCAATCAAAAAATAGGCAAGTGAAATAATAGACACTTATCAGAAGATGAATTACAAACGGCCAATAAATATGTGAAAACATGTTCATCATCTCTGGTCATTAAAGAAATGCAAATTAAAACCACACTAAGATTCCATCTGACTCCAGAAAGAGTAGCTATCATCAAGGAATCAAATAATAATATTTTCTGGTAAGGATGATGGGAAAAATAAACCCTTCAACACTGTCAATGGGAATGTAAAGTAGTACAACCACTATTGAAATCCGTGTGGAGATTCCTCAGAAAACTAAAACTCTAAATTCTACTCAACCCAGATATTCCCCTTCTATGTATCTTCTAGAAAGGTTCAAGTCATCATATTACAGTGATACATGTATACCCATATTTATACCAGCACAATGTGCAATAGATAAATCTAGGAAATGGCCTATATGACTATCAATTGACAAAAAGATAAAGAAAGTGTGATATTTATATACAACGGAGTAGTACTCTGCCATAAAGAAGGATGAAAGAGTCATTTGCAGGAGAATGAATGCGCCTGGGGACAGTAATGTTCTGTAAAATAAATCAGACACACAAGCTTAGATATTGCATTATTTTTCTCATATGAGAAATGCAATATATAGAGTAAGATAAAGGATCGATAGTTAAAAGTAGGGAGATAGATTTTTTCATATGGGCAGGAGATTAAGAAATAAAGGGAAAGGGGAAGGGATTAGGGTTGAAAAAGAGAATTCAAATGTGTTCTGTACATGTATCAACTCCTCATAAGGCATGACATCATTATGCATTGGAAACATATATTAATATGAAATAAAAGCTAAAAAAATAAATCACATAATCAGAAATGCTCATGAGGCTATGCGGGGAAAGAATCCCTTCTACTTTGGTAGTGGGCATTTAGACTAGTACAAACATTATGGAAATCAATAGGAGATTCCTCAAAAAACTAAAAGTAGAAATTTTATTCAATCCTGCTATTCTCATTCTAAGCATCTTGCTGAGAGAATTAAAGACATCATATTACAGTGATACATGCATACCCATGTTTATAGTGACATAATTCACAATAACAGTAGCTAAACCTTGGAAATGGCCTATATGCCCATCAACAGCTAAATGGATACAAAAATGTGGATTTGTATACAATGGAGTACTATTCTGCCATAAAGAAAGATAAATTTGAATCATTTGTAGAAAAATGGGTATAGCATGAGATTATAATATTAAGTGAAATAAATCAGATGTATAAGCTCAAATATTGCACAGTTTCTCTTACACGAGAAACGCAAAATAAAAATTAAACGGAACATAAAAATAGATAATAGGAAATAAGATAACAAGTGGGAAAGTACCAAAAAATGGAAGGAGAAAGAAAGGGAGAGGAAAAGAAGGGGAAGGAAAAATAATAGCAATGTGTTATGTACATCAACTGCCGATGAGACATGTAATCATAAGGTACTGCATACCTGTACTAATAAAAAGTAAAAATTGAAAAGAAGTAGAGCTTTTGTCAAAAAGTGGATGTGTGGATTTGTCAGGACCGCCCCTCTCCACTTGAAGGTCTCCATACATTCCATCTACGGACAGGCGCAGACCACCTGGGTCCATGCTGAGCACTGCAACTGGGGGCGTGGAAGTAAACCAGACACAGCCCTTGTGCTCTAGGACACACTGACCAGATCGATGGTGAGCTGGGATGAGAAAGTGCCCGTGCTGTGATGAAAAGTTTATTTCAATTGCATACGAAGCCCACATTCTTACCCAATGCGAATATCTCCCCTCTTCTCGCCCAGCCAGATCAACCCTGAGTTGTCACAGGTCAGTGTCTTCTGGCTTCTCAGGGGCGGATACTCAACCCTGACTGCCTTGGAATATTCCGCATGTCTATGGAGATCCTGAGATGGTCCCAGGAGGAGGATTGTACATTCCAGCCATGGGGAATACAGGCATAACTTTTTCCAGCACATTAGTTGTGTGTATCAGTGATGTGTAGTATTCTTTGGTGGAAGTTTTAAAGACCAGCATGTAATGCTCTATAGTCCCTCTTCTGAGAAAGGGCAGCTTTCAAGCCTAGACTCTAGAGAAGTTCATGTCCATGCCAAACAGAGAAAAAACTGAACCAGTAGTACATGCCGCAAGAGTAAAATAAAATTGTTTCAGTAAAGCAGTGATATACTAGAGTTGTTACCACAGCACTATATCCTAACTGATACGTATACTCAGGAAGAGGTTGATAAGATGTAAGAATTAACAAAATAGAATGAGCAACATTGTTGAGTGGCGCTTACTCTATAAATATAAAGCCAAATATAGGGCCGGTGATATCGCTCAGCTGCACGGGCTCCTGCTGGCGCTCGAGGTCCTGAGTTCGACGCCGGTACCCACCAAAAAAAAAAAAAAAAAAAAAAAAAAAAAAAGCCAAGCATACAAATTAATTAATTAATTTCTCAATCATCTGGAAAGTACAATTTTTCTTGTAGAATGAGTGGCAGTTTAAAAGTGATAAACAGTGAAAGTGTATTCTTTTTTCCTTTGTTTGTTGCTAATTAGACTTCAGATGCCACTCTAAGAGGACTTTGCATACATAACTTGCTTATGATTTTCCTTAATTTTGTCTTGTACCTTTCTTTCTCTGGAGCTTTGAAGAAAGTCTTCGGGTCTATATTGTTTAAAATGTAATAATCTGGCTTAATTTGGGTAGATTCCTAATATTAAGATATTTGAACTCCACATCTAATCCTCTACACTTTGCTTAAACTATTATTTCATTTCGTATTTTACATTCCCTTTTCTAAATGTGCTCTATTTTCAGTTTGTTTCCCCTCAGTTTTACCTGGTAACTTTTCTGCTGAATTATTTTTAGTTGTGTTATCATAATTTTAATTCTACAAAGTCTAGTTTTTGTACTTTGCCTCTTACTCTTTTCGTGGGTGTAATTATGCTTTTGGCAAATGTAATTGTTCATTTATTTTTCCCAAAATCTCAATGATAACTTTTGTGAACCTTCTGATTTGAAAGAAGATGGGAAAAACAAATCTCCTTTGAAATTCTGTATACATCCTCCTAAACTATGCTTTCTGTCCTTCACTGGAGAAACATTTTGTGAGATGCTATTCAAAAATTTACTTTCTAGTAATTTCCTGGGGAGAGAATGAAATAGTTTTCCAGCAGTGATGAATTATGGAGGAGATCTGGGTATTCATTATGTTTTAAGCTCAAAAACATTTCTTTACTTTTAAAACAATCTTCAACATTTCCAGACATTCCAGCACTTCTAATTCCTGAAGTTTCAAAATTTAAGTCAGATTGCTTTTTTAGCTTTTCTCTCTGCTAGCTGGAATTTTGCATCTTTAGCTCCTGTGAATAATTTTCTACAGTCTACCTGACTTCCACACTTCAACAATATATTGTTGAAATTCTCTCACAACTCCTTCGCCTTTAGGGTTTCTGTAAAAGAAATTCTTCATGTAGAATTTCTACTTTCTTTATGTAGAATTTCAGGAAGAAGTAGAGGCCCAGAAGTTTTCCTTTTTCTTTATTTTTCTGTTTAGTTTTTTGAGGTAGAGTACAGCTATATAGCACAGACTGGCTCCAAGTGGCAATCTTAGGGGCTGAGTACTAAAATTACAGTTATGTGCCACAGCATCCAGCTTTAATGAGATATAATTCTACATGCCATCTGATTAATTAATTTACCGATGGTTACTGGGACTGAAGCTCAGTGATAGAGCATTTTCATAGCACGCCCAAAGACGAGAGTTCAATCACAGCACTGCAAATAAGTAAATAAATAATTTACAGAATCAAATCAGGGATTTTAGCGTATACATGATATGCTTCAGTCATCACTACAATTTAATTTAGGTATCTTTATCATCTATTTTATTTTTAGGAAATGTTTGTGTGTGAATATAAACATATATACACATAAAAGCAACCTCATATTTATATACTTACATATATACACATTTAAACAATCAGAAGTGTATATCTGTTTATCTATGCATATAAATTGGCACTGATATATGTCTGTACATATTTACACACATGCAAGCATTTGCTTATGTGCAAACACACTCAGGTATTCCAACTCAATAAATCCTTATTATCTCAGTAGATTTTATTAGTCAATAATTAATTTTAGCAAGTAAATTGTTTCATATCTTGGCAATAATCATTGACTTTCAGATGTGTAAATCAGGTTTAAATCTTCTAGTTAATATTATTTTGGTAGACTGACCTGTATATCTCCCGTATGTGCATGTGTTTACCTTACTTTTTTTTTAAGCATTATGTTAATTTGGCAGTTGTGGTACTTTTTCCCCAAATTATTATTGTTGCATTTGTACGTTAGTCCTTTAGAATTAGATTACCTTACTGTGTTTGCATTCAATTTTAAGAATTTACCCTTTTAATATATGTTTAGATAGGCTTTAAAAGATTTATATTAAATAATTATTTGGGGACGTCAGCTTTATATTTATATTTTTACGGATTTACAGCTTATTTTGGTTTATTACAGTATAATACTGCATTCATTTCTCAAATATTTAGAAAGGTTATTTTTCAATTTTTTTATAAATCAAAAATTAATTTAAAGCACAAAAGAAATTTTTCCATAATTTAAGCAGTTGATATATGTTGTAAAATAGAAATACAGTGGTGGCTCAGTTCATGAATGCTTTCATTTGTGCATAATTTCATTTGCAAACAGAGGCATTTGGCAAAATTTTGTTTTTGTTTGCCAACTCTGCATCAGGTGACAAACACAACTATAACCATCTCTGCCACATGAACATGAACATGACTATCTTTTGCAGAATCATGGAATGAATTAAATTCATGAACCTAGGTACCACTGCATGTAACAGTTTGTATAACATAATACCAGCTAACAGATTCAGTTAGATTTTGTATCTCGGTGCACTTTAGTGGCCTTCCCTTGGAACATGCATGGTATCCTATGCATAGCTCTCCTTAGCTGGATTACAAATGGGTAAATTAAATTATTATCTAGTGAATACTGTTATTTGTTTAATATCTTGATTTATATGTTACATTGTAACCTCTTCTCGCCATAATTATATACAAAGACATCCCCTGTAGAACCCTGTACATTTTGTTTTTAATGTAGAGAAACAAATCATAGTCAACTTTCATTTTTCTTCTTTATAATATAAAAAAAGTTATATAGGTTACTGAAAAAAATTAAAAATGATGATATCTTGCTGCTTTAAGCTCATTTTTAACTATTAGGAGAAAAAAAAGAGCAAAAAGGTAGATTATCCATCCTATATGCTTTGATTCTTTGGAATGTGGCAGCCACCCAGGCCATGGACAGAGACTGTAAGGTTCTCTGAAGAAAAAAGTATTGAGAACAGAAAAAATAACTTATTTGCTTGGCAAAGAAACTTATTTGTATAAGTAATAGAACATGTGGATAAGGAGAACAGACTTGTTAGTGCTTGTAGTAGGTTGTCTTATTACTAAGAATTATAAATGAAAGGCTGTAAAGTACTTGTAGTAAAGAAATAGTGCTCCATACATTAACACAATGTAATAGGTGTATGACAGCAATTAATGGCATGTATATAGCACTTCCTGGTTATATGTTGTAATTTCTTTCAAGATCCTTAAATTAAATTTATTGACAATTGTTAATTTTTAACGGAAGGAACAGCTCTCTTACAAAAATCTGCCTGATTTTGACTTAATACATAAACTATACAAAACACAGTATTTATAATAATCTTGTAACTGTCAGGAGTGTTGAGGGGACCTCAGTACCAGGTTCATTAAAAATATGCATACAAATGAAAGATGAGTTGTGGATCAGCTTGGACATACATTGGTTTCAGTGAAAATGTAGACTAATTTTATTTTCCAAGAGATGATCAAGCACAATATGAGAATATTACAGAATATTAATAGCCTAGAAACCCCATGGTTTTTAAACTTCATCTCCAACCTCCTCCCTCATTTTTTTTTTTTTTTTTTTGAGTACTAGCTATATTTCTAAAGTGCAGCTTCTGGAAATTCCATCAAGAGCCACACCTGTGTAGTCATAATATATGTTCATTGAAGAAAGAGATTTCTAGGAGATTCATGAAGCTTTAGGAATTTAGTAGAAAAGTGGCCCTGATGGTAGAAATGTGCTCTTCATAAATGAGAACTTCGAGTGGACGGGGCAGTACATCACAGCGGATCAATAGCCAGCATGATGTACTAGCTCATGGCAAACTTTCTCTACTGAGTACAATATACAATAGATCAATAGGAAAATAATTTCAAGTACAAAGTCACTGGAAAATAATTATATTTGAATTATTTCCAAGGAAAAAATATTTTTGTCTTGCATTTTACCTCTGTTTAGACACACACACGCACGCACGCACGCACGCACGCACACACACACACAAAGATAGAGCAATAAAATTAAATGAGGATAGGAAAATTTGGAACATACTTGACATATTTCCCATGAACATACTAATTTGTCGAGTATTTTGCTTCAGAGATTCTTACTTCTCATGCCTGGTAATTATGTTTTCTCCCTAATCAGTAGCAAATATGAAACAAAAAACAATGTAATATATTACCATTTCTGGTTAGTTAGGTAAGAAGCATTTATGGAGCATCACCTTATGTTTCAGACCCATATTAAAGTACTGAGGATAAAAACACAGACAGACATCACTATTTTCAAGTTCTGAACTCTTTAAAGGGAAGAAACATCATGCAGAAAGAATTCACAGGACTCTGTAGTAAATGTGTATCTAAGTTACATGCAGAGTGTACTGTGCATAAAGGTGTGCAACTAAACTATGTGCAGACATTATGAAAGCTTTTGCAAAATAGAAGGCGGCCAAGCTGGTACTACAATGAATGAGAGGTTAATACTACGAGATGTATCCCAGTGACCACGGCATGAAGAATAGGAAACAAGGACAAATGCAGACGGATGGTGAAGAACCAGCTATATTTTAGAAACTACATGTTGTTTATGTTAGACACTCACCAAACTAAGACCATACCTTCTTTGTGAAGCTCAGAAAAGAACACGTGAGATATTAAAAAGGGTAGTTCTGCCACACTTCAGTTCTTGGAAGTGAGTCAGAACTTTTCACTGTACTTTAATCAGAATCTGAAAGATCTTAGTGGCTTTCTTTTTTTTTTTTTTGGCTTAGAATTGTTATATAATTAGACGTTCAACATATAAAAGCCACACTTTCCCCATGTTTGGAAATATTCTCACTGTCTGAGTCTTACTGGGAAATAGTATTCCTCTCTTGTTATAACTGTAATATGTTACTCAGCCAACTCTTCAACTATGAAGCAAACACATGACATGACTTAGTCAATTGGAGAGATCCATAAGCACGCATTTAAAATTATTAATGACACAAGAACAAGGTTAGTAGAAAATTCATTCTGTGGTAGGTATAGAAACAGTAGCAATACTAAACTTCCAAAGTTACCTTGCAAATGGTGCTGTCAAGTGCTGGCAGCTTTGATAGAGCAAGTTATAGCAAGGGGTGGTAATAGTAATTCCCATCTAGTAGTTCTCACCAAGTTGATTTGTTTAAGGGGTTACTTTCTTAGCCATGTTTTATAACTCTCTAATTTTTCCAGCCTGGTTCTCTAACATTCCTACTCTAAATTCTTCCAATAAATTTATTTGCTGTCCAAAATTATCAGAATAATTTTAAAATTATTACTTGAATCTAACAATGAGTCCGGCATATCACAATTGACTGCTGACACCAAATTTTCACAGCTTCATACATAATTGGATCTACTTGTACCATAAATCATAGCCACAGAGTTTATACAAATATTTAACAATACCCCAAAATCCCTATCTCCTTTTGTACTGGTGATGAAATGGCATCAGACATAATATATAAAATCATCTTCATTTATCTTGTTTTCTTTGTCATATAATTGGGGAAGGTCAAGGACACCTTACAAATCCATTCAGGTAAGAGAGGAGATTAAAAGAGTCACATGTAATGAAATTAAATGAACATTCAACCTAGTAAATCAGCGTGCTTGGAGAACATGAGGAATAAGGATGAATCATTGGAAGAGATATGGGAAGCAAGTGTTAGCTCATGAGGAATAGTTTATGTTAGGCTTATATATAGGCTTGTGATATTTGGAGTTAATCTTCTCAAAATTTACTTCTCAGGCCGGTGAGATGGCTCAGCGGCGTAAGCGCCTGCCTGGCAAGCGCGAGGGCCCGAGTTTGACTCCCGGATCCCACATACGAAAAAAGGGCCGGTGATATCGCTCAGCGGCATGGGTGCCTGCTGGCGCGCGAGGTCCTGAGGTCGACCCCCCGGTACCCACAAAAAAAAAAAAAATTTACTTCTCTACCAGTACTAAGTTAGAGGTTAAAATATAGAAAGTATAGATCACTGAATCTCGACCCCAGTGATTATGATTTAAATAAATTAAGGTTTTGTGTAGAAATATGCATATAAATTAAACTCATTTGATAACTGAAAAAAATCTAGCAATAATTTTGGGGGTAATTTTCACTTAGATTCCATGACCATAAATTTATTCATTAATGCATTTGGTCACACAACATTCATTTCATTTCAATTCCTATCATGGTTCTGGACACTTGGGATCTATTAATTATTGTTAGGGTGAGCACCAACACATGCAGCTTAAACTTTAATATGTGAGGTGTAGTAGCAGTAGGGAGGATGGGAGAAATAATAAAAAGAAAAATGGATAAACATTTTTGAAAAGTAAATTAAGTATGAACCATGGTCATTGGATTTCATGGTTAATCAGAAAAAAGCTACCTTTCTTTGGGAAAACATATGAAATGCACAAAAACAAGAAGCCATATATAATATATATGTACACATACACATACATACAAGGACACATACACATACATATACATATATATGAATAACAAGTATATGAATAACAAGTATACACACCAGAATTTGGAAATTGTAGAATCTATAAAATGACAAGGAGATCAACATGGCTAACAGGATAGACCAAAGAAGTTTTGTTAGATGTGCAACAAAAGAGAACTATTAGACTTGATCAGTGACTTTTAGGAATTATTGGAGTACATGGCCTTTATTTTGATTAATAAGAAGTTACTGGAAAGTTTTGACAAGAAGGAAGAGTTGATCAGGCTACTATGTGATGAAATCTCTAACACTCACCCTTGATACCTCATGGAGCTCAAGGAGTGGGTTTTGGTTTGAGGAGATGAAGTATTTCCCTTTATAGTATGGGGGAGAGAGGAGAACATATGGATATAGATTAAAATAAGTTGCTGGAGTTTAACGGAGAATAATTTTGTTATTCAAAATCCTCAAAGTCAAGGGGAACCAGTTAGCAAAGCTGTGAATATTTTTTCCCCAGAAGCCTTCAGCTCTGCCTTTGCAAGTAAACAAAGACATAAATTTAATAGAACACATTTCTCCCTTTCCTAGGAGAGGTACATAAAAAAAGATACAGCGAGTTTTGTCATAAAAAAAAATTACAGTTTGAATGATCACCAATGTAATCTTTTAGGCTAGATCAATAAGGAAGTTGGGACATCATGAAGATGAGTGACAAAGAAAATGAGATAGATAGAATCTATGTATTATAAGTAGTGATGGATAAAGAATGGTAAATTTTGGGCTTCTGGAAAGATTAAACAGGAACTATTTCAGGTGGTAGCCCAAAATTCTGATGCTTGAATATTAAATTATGAAGATTTTCTAGTTTTTACTAATGTCAAATTCTGAGATTTGATGACATAAATTGGTGGCTGGTGTTGCTTAGAGGATGAGATCATACGAAGAGAAGACTTCAAGGTAGTAAGAGGCCAGGATAGTTGACAACCATCAATGTGGGTAATGAAATCACCAAGAATTATGAGAAAAGTAATACCGGAGAATGGAATATTGAAACAGAAGTGAAAATGATCAGAGAACAAGTCAGTGTGATGTGGACCATGAAGGAAATCGTATTGCAAAGGGAACTATACGTGCAAAAGCTTCATGGTCTCTTAATTTCAATGATTAGGCATGTAATTCGTATAGAAAAATGTTATTGCTTTTGAAATGAATGGTGTCTTTAAATCTTCACAAGTACTCAGTAGGCCCTTCAGAAAATACTTTTATTTGGGGAAGGATTGTGTCAGGGAAAGGGGAAAAGTAAGATTTGGCACTTTAAAGGCTTTCAAACCTTATTAAAGTAGTTGTGTACGAAATAATTTCTGTACTTACAGCGTGGTTTTTTCTTGAAGAAGATTATTGGCCTGATGATGAAATTGTCTAATAAGGATCATTATTCAGTTAGAAAAGTAAGAAAGAGCAAAAATAACAATAAAACAGTGGAAAGAGAGAAGAAGAAAATGGTAAAAAGGAAGATAAAGTGAAGAGAAAAGAAAACAACCTGGGAATGAAAAGGAGGAGGGAGAGTAGGAAAAAAAGATACAAGGTAGACACTGACATAGAGGAGATTATGCATGAAATAGAAAGGGTATTTTCCATAAACAATTAGAAGAGAATTAGAGAAAACAAAGAAGGAAGGTTATTCAGAAAGTAGTGCATAGGAGAAATTTTTCTAAGATGAAATTATTGCAACTGTAAGTGGTAAGAAGTAGCATGTGTGTGATGCCCAGGATAAGTACAATATGGGTAATGATCAATCATCTGAGTGGACAGCTTTCCACACGGGGTATCACACTGCACATCTGGCCCAGGACAGCCTACTTGCCATTGTTTGGGTTGCGGTGTGGCCGAATGACACTGGGCTGGGTTAGGGAGAGGGAGACCTACTAAACCTGACCGCGCAGAATCTTCACAAGTTAGGTCTTTTATAATTTTATGGAATGATTCACTGAATTGAAAGTTTAATGTTCCTTTTCATCAGCTTCAATAAAACCTAACATGGAACAAAATTAAAAGATTCTATGTGATAAAAATTACTCTAAAACTGTAACTTTAACTTATCTTCAAATTTTTTAGATGTTACCACAATCTGGCATTGAATATACAGTGTGAATCTTCTTAACAGAGGCGATGATATATGATATAAGGCAGAAATTCCACAAAACAATGTCATATTTATCTGTGATTTTATATTTTAAAACATCTTAAATTGGTTTTGACATCCTCAGGCTTATAAAAATGACTCAGAAGATATAAAAGATTTCATAAGATTCCTTCTAAGTCCTCAAAGAATAAAATTCAGTTAATGTTCAGGCACATTAACCCTAAAATGATTAAAATGAAAATAATTTTGAAAAGAACTTCATTGGAAAACAGGAAATATACATCAAATAGGGTTCTTTTTAGCAAGTTCTGAAAAAATGACAGAACAAGAAGAGAAGATAAGCATTTTAGAAAAAAGACCATGAGCTCAAGAACCAGGTTATAAAGGACAGGAGCCTGGATGTTTTCCTGCCTGCCCTCACATCCCCTGGGTAATGTATGATTTATGTCACAACCTGGTGTTCTGACAGTGTGTTGTCCAGAGGTAGTACTCATACATTTTCTCCACTTGCATGCCTTGGGGTTTTAAATGAAGCCTAGGGAATGTGTTCAACAGCCGGGTGTAGCTGAGTGGGCCGGGAAGTTAAGGGCCCCGGGGTGCCTTCAACCCAGGAGGGTAACTGCAGTAAACAAATTCCAGCCTTCAGACCAACCGGGCTCTAACACTTTCAATGCCCTTCTCCAGTACCCACTTCCATGCCTGATGCTGGAACATAGATTAAAACCTCGGCTTTTTCAACTTTCCATTTTAAATCTTTTTGTTTCTTTGTCTATAATCCACACAGCCTAATTCTCATGATCTGCTTTTGTGGAAACCCTGGTTACATAATATGAAATAAGGGGGTCTTTACAGAAATAATACATTTTCCTCTGAGTAACATCACAGACTCAAATATTGTCAGCCACTATCAAAATGACCTTTTGCTTCAGCTTGGATTATGTGACCACTGATTGAACAGCAGAGGGATATGTTAATTTCTTATTGCTGTTGTCACAAATCACCATAACTTTAGTGGCTTAAAATGAGGTAAACATATTATTTCATAATTCTGAAGATCAGAAGTTCAAAAATAGGTCTTACAGAATTCAAATCAAGATGTCATCAGGGATCCAGTCCTTCTGTAGGCTCTGAGGGAAAATTTATTTCCTTCCCTTACCCAAATTCTACATGGTACTTACACATTCTTCAGTTTAAGTGCTCACTGCTATCTTCAGAGAATATCAGCTTAACCTCTGCTACTGCCAGCATAACTTCTTTTCTGCTCTTGACACTTCTGACTTCTTTTAAATCCTATTACATTACTTTGGCCCTCAGATAATACAAGATGATTTTTTCATTTCTAGATCCTTAACTTAATCAAAGTTTTCAAGATTCTGTGCCATTCGAGATAACATGTTCATTCCAGGGACTTGGAGAGGTGCATATTTGGGCTTGGGAGACAGGATCATTATTTTTTCAAGGATAGAGCACCATAACTTACAGTGACAGCATTATTCAATATGGCCAAGAGATCTCTCTGAAAATAATCAAGGTGAACTGATTAAGGAAGGTGAGCTAAGAGGTTCCAGAAATCACAAGCAACAAATATCATTAGAAAGAAGAAAACACCCTGCTAATATGCTTTATTATTTTCCCAATAATTTTTGAGAGCATTAATTAACCATCTATTATGTATCAGTTATTAAGCTAGACCCCAGAGGAAACTGTTACCTTTCTTGTCTTAACAGCTTGTAGCCAACTATACTCAGAAAGCTAGGGCAATTGTCAAGTTTAGAGGATAATGATGAAAAATTTAAGTATAAATCCCAGAGACTAAACACTACTTCCTTTACATAAACCTACACTTTAACAAGTCCTAAACACTCTTCAACACCTGACCCCTACAAACAAAATCCACACACACACACAAGCACATATGCACACACTGATCTATATCTGAATAATAGAGTTTAGGGATTGTCTGAGAATTGTTGGGAAGTATGGCCTAGAGGAAAACCTGTCATGAGGTTTGTAAGAGCTGCCTACTTTTCAACTATCTTGTGTATCTCTTCCCTTTGCTTGTAGACCCTTACCATGAGATTTATGTGTCACTGTTACTTGGAACACAATTCTTTTTCTTTAAACCTAATGCCAATTTCTCTGCCACTGCTACTCTGCCCCATGTGTTGTCTCCTTTTCTTAGAAGGCAATTTTTGTTCCCTGCTTCCTGCCCATTTGACTGCAAAAATCTTTCAATTTTTCAACACAAGATTAATAAAGTCCCTACATACTATTTGTACTTATACCTGTCTTTACCCAGCAAATAAGGACTGTCTTCACTCAACCATTCTTCCCCTCTTCCTCCTCTTCCTCCTCCTCCTCCTTCTTTTTCTTGCATTGCAAGTTTTAACCAGTATACAAATATCTGTCACTTTGACAGCAGAACTCTTGGGCATCAACATAGAACATACTGTTGGGCAAAATAAATATTTGTAAGCTGATATTTTCTAAAAAATTTGTACTGACTTGAATTAAAGAAAAAGTTAAAATGTAACTAGATTACAGAATGTTACAAATTTAATTATTTTTTTAAGCAGCAAATAGTTATGAGCAGAAATTGTCCAAATTGAATCTATATGTGCTATAAATGGAGAAACTGGAAAAATGGAATTGGACGTATGCATCTAGTCTATTTCAGGTGTGGGGAAAGTAAAGGAATGGGTATGACAATGAATTACTATTTATTTTGTGATCATCTTTTCCATTTATAATTTTTGCAAGCTATAGTATTATTTGGAAGTATTTGATTAGGTCAGGTAGTTCAAGAATAGTTGCATTCCAACATATATGAAAAAAGAATAATATTCTCCAGATATTAGTCTGCACAGTAGTAACAAAAGAATATCTGCTGTAATCATGTTAAATTTTTCTTCATAGTACACCAATTATATTTCCAAGTAGTTTAACTTACTCTAATTTTAAGAATTTGCTTTAAAGTTCTTTCTGGGACTTCTCTATGTAAGCTTATGCACGCTTTCATAGCTAATAAAAGGTAACAAAATCATATGCTGCTATGGCAATGGGAATGTGTTTTAACATACTCTTAGTCCAATAACGTTATTACACTTTGGTTATTTGATTCCACTTGGTCTTTATCATTGTTGCCATGGAAAAAGGCAAAATATTTTGATTGGCTAGAGAAATATGAGGAAGAAAGTGACTTCTTTCCAGATTTGTTGTTCAGTTTAAAAGTAATAGAAAAACTTCTTGGCATTAGTGTCTTGTCTCATTATTAATACACTTCACAAAAGTAAATTAATTCTTATCTCATCTCTGGAAAGTGGCTATTTCCTGGGTTTCAAAATATTATTTGTCTTTTATTTCTTTCTTTTCCTCTTTATTCTTTTGCATGGTTTATATAAGTACTCACTAAAGTAGTGTTAGTGAAGAAAAGTACAAATTAACCTTTGAACTTTCAAATCATGATCTTTATGTAATATAAAATACAAATGATTTTATTTTGAAATTTATATAAAGTACAATGGAATTTTATAGACATAGTTTCAGTAATGACAGTACTAACATTAACTATAAGTAAGCTTAAATCTTGAATCAGAATTTCACTACATGAAATAACAACTAATAAATGTAGAAGGAATAATAAATATTTTTAAATTGCCATTTTATGAAAAATATACTACAATTGATTCATGAAAGAATCTTGATTTCATCCTAAACTTTTGGCAAAATTTTGAAAAATAGACTATTTATTCCATTTCAAATTTTCATCTCTAGATTAATCAAAGGGTAGGTGCATACCTTTACAATATAATGAGCAAACAGACATTGCTTCAAGTGATGAAACTTAGCATCACCGATAACAACAGAAAATGACACCACATGCCTCAAAATGTGATACCTTGAGAATAATACAATACCACATACATGATCTTCCTGGAAAGAAAAAAAGAAAAGAAAAAAGGAAAGAAGACGATCTTGAATCTAATCATGAGGAAAAATGATTGTAGATTTTACTAATTAAGTAACAAAAGACTTTTCCTTAGCCTTCCATGTACGTCAAGACACTAACTTGTCTCTCAGCATTTTTTCTTCCAAATTTCTGCAAAGAACTGTATCATCAACTACACATGAAACCTCCCAAGTGTTCTGAAAGCCCTATAGTTTAATTTCCACTGCGACTAACCCATGAAAATGTTCCCACCATTCATCATTAATAGGATGGTATTACTTCAGTGTTTCTCTTACCTCATTTTTTTCTTCTACAGTTGGTATCTCCCTTAAACTTTCTCTGCTAATAATTTCTAGGATGTTCTCAGCTGCTTGTTCTCTTTAATCTTCTCAATTTTTTGTTTCTGTTGCTACTTCTTTTTTTCCTCCATTCGCAACAGTGGATATTTCAAGTCTTTTTGTCTTCATCTCTTACTGGCTCTCATTCTAAATGTTCTTCATTGCTTCTTTCTTTTTGACTCCAATATTTCCAGTATCATTTTGTAAAAATGACTCTTATTCCTATATGGAAAACCTAAAACTGTCTTCAGAGCTATTCATCCAGATATCTCCTAGGAGACTCAACCTGTATAGTATAAGATCCTTTCTAGTTTAATAGATGAACATTAAAAGCTTGGTATTTAATCCCCAAATATATTTGCATTTCCTTATTTATTCATCATATAAATAACTTCATCATTTTAAATCTTGATTAATTATAATTCTGTTGATTTTTATTCATCAATATTTATTATATAATGAACTCCTACCAGGTTGTCCCAGCTGTTTGTTTCCATTCAATTTCAATTAATCTTTGTATCTTGCAATTATATATTTAGAATGTCACAAAAGAAAAATTCTTCTTTTTGCCCATGTTTGATATTAGCTACATCCATGTAATTTGCTTCATTGTTTGGGCAATAATAACACTTACATGTGTCTGGTCTCAAATGTTTATTTATAGTTCTCCATCTGCTACCGCAGTAGTCTTACATATACATCTGATTTTTACTGACTTTACCAGTGTTCTTCATTCATCCCCTGAAATCTTCAAAACTGATTTTGATGTTCTGTGCATATCTTCTATGCATAATATATAATACAGTCTAAACAACACTATTTATCTGTGCTGTCAGTACTCATCCAGTCTCTTCTCTACTTGCTTCATTACATTTTATTCTTTTTTTTTTTTTTTTGTATGCAGGTACTGGGAGTCAAACTCAGGATCTCGCGCTTGCCAGGCAGGCGCTTATGTCGCTGAGCTATATCACCAGCCCTACATTCTATTCTTTTTTTTTTTTTTTTTTTTTTGGTGGGTACCGGGGGGTCGACCTCAGGACCTCGGGCCCGTGCCGCTGAGGGATATCACCGACCCTTTTTTTGTATGTGGGTACCGGGAGTCGAACTAGGGCCCTTATGCCGCTGAGCCATCTCACCAGCCCCCTACATTCTATTCTTGAACAATAATTGTAGGCTTTTTTGACCAAGCTATGCTTTGTTGTATCACAGGCCTTTGCATTTCTAATCATTTCTGCCTGGAAATTCTTCTCATGAGTGTTCATCTGGTAAAGTTCAAATTCTTCTGATGCTGCCCCTTAGAGAAGTCTACATTTCCTCACTCTCCTTGAGTCCTTCCACTCTGTTTCTCCAGATCTGTTTTGTCTGGAACTTGCTGACCACTCAAAGTAATTCACTAATAATAAATATACTAAAAGGTGTTCTTCAACCTGGCCTGGTCACATCATTAGAAATCACTTGCGTTAACATAAGCTATTTCCTTAGTGATTTTCACAGTCATAAAGACAATGATTACTGACTAGTTTGGGTTGCTTGGTATCTTCTGGAGACAGGCACTAGATTTAAACTAGCAGAACATTATGCAATTAAATATATAATGACAATGCAACATACATTATAGGAATTAACTGGACATTGTTTAACTTGTTTATTTCATTTCACTCATCAGACAATATCAACGTTTTTGGACATATAGTCAAAAAGTGGACTACCTTTTGCAAAGTCCTGAGTGAGCTTAAATCATTTAGACTCACAACAGAAGTCAGTATAGTTGTAGCTGGCCATGGTAGCACACACTATAATCTCAGCATTCTGGGAAGCTCACATAGGAGGATTATAAATTTGAGGTCAGCCTAGGCAGCTTCAGAACATAGAAACAAAACAAAACAAAACAAAACAAAAAAAAAAAAAAAAAAAACACAGCTCAGTTTGAAGGTCCTTAGTTCAATCCCCAGTACTGTCAAAAAATGTTAGATAGCTATGAAAATAAAGCAACATCTTATTGTAAATTAATATGTGTCTCTATCCCCATGGCTTTTAAACACAATCTCCTTGAGAAGCAATTTACAAAGATAAATTCTATTGGTCATTATGATAGACTACTCAAATATTTAAATTGAATGAATAATGTTATTAAACCCTTGTAGATATTTTACTAAAAGATTTCCTCCAAAAGATCAGATGAAGAAAAGTCTTTTGTTGCTGTTGCTAATTTATAAAGGACAGAAGTTCCTTGCTGCCTATTTGCATAGCAGATGTCATCACATAGACAAGTTTGCTAGTTCTGATCTCTTAAACTCTTAACATTTTAGTGTATTTTCCCAACTTTATTTTTCTAGAACATGTATCATGATTACAAAGAAAACAGGCTCTGTGGTCAGAAGTAGATTTTAATCTAGGAGCTATGTAAATAATATTAGTTATTTTAGCCACCCGTTAACTAGTTGTCCTTTTTGTAAAAATTGAGATAATCATAGTACTTACATCATCAGTTTATTTTGAAAATCAGACAGTTACCTATGTAAGATACTTAGGATAGAATATAGAACTGTTTAAGAAATTGTGTAAATACAGAATATTTTTCATTTTTGTTTAATATAAACTATTGTGCACTATGATTTCCTAATTTAACATCACGACATAGGCATTTTTTGTGCCAGAAGCATTTTTCAGAGTTTGTAACATTTAAAGGTATATTTTATCTAAAAGAAAAGAAAATTCCTCCCTGAAATAATGTTTATATGGAGTTATTAAAATTCAAATTTTACACACATTTTATGTATATATAGATGTACAATATATTTTTCAAAGTTAAAACACTTTTAGATGAAACTGAAGAGTCCAGATGTTTCAGAACATCCAGATGTTCATTAAAAAAAAAAAACACCTTTAGTGTAGACAAGAAATATACATTCTCAGCTACATGCTTTGGAAAAAAATTACAGTATCAGTAATTAGAAACATTCATAGCAAATGACTTATTTCAACTTTTTCATTACTGCAAAATCACCTCAGTATTCTGTATCACAGAAAACTAATACATATTGGTCTTTGATGGAATTTCTAGACTATGAAAGCCACGCTTGTATAGTTTTAGACTTCGGCTGCATTGTATAATGGAATTAATGTCACCATTCTTTGATATTAAAAAAATTCAGTAAAATTGACTTTTATTTTTCACATGATCCATTTTGAATTCACACAAATAATTACTTGTACATATTTTCCTGCTAATAGTGGTTTGATTCTTGAGCTAAATATTAGCATGTTTGCCTTAAAAAATTAAAGTAATTCTAGTATTTATATCTAATTCCCCCCTAATGTAGGATATTTGAATTTTAACAATATGTTATTTGACCATTATCCTCCCCTTAAGTTCTGCTATTTGGTAAATGGCTCATTTAAAAAGAAGTCTCAGAAAAGAGATTATTAGAGTTTCCATCATGTTAACTGAGATTCCTTGTTATGTATTTTAATGATTGTCATTGTCATTCTATTGAAGACAAATATTCACATAAATCCGCAAACTAAGTATAAGTGTGCATATTGTGCATCCCAAGAGGTATGTAACATGTTCAGTGTGGTATAAAGAAGAATTTATATCATCTGCTGTTAAAATACCCACATTCTCCTAAGTCAGTGGAATATATATATATACAGAGAGAGGGTGGAGGGAGAGAGGGAAGGAGAGTGACAGGGAGAGAGGCAGATAAGAGAGAGACAGAAAAGAGAGACTGTCAAAAATTGTATCCACATTACAGAAAAAAAAGTGAATAAATATTTTAATACTAAATTTTTTGAGACATCGTGAGATTAATGCAAGTTACCTTTCACCTCTGCAATTATAAGAGGTGCTCAAAGTGGTGGCCATTAGCTTCCAGACATTTATTAGTATGGCAAAGTGCTGCTTGGGTAACCTTGGTCACTGAGATGCACATGCATTTTCAATTTCTTCTCTATGGATTGGCAGTGTAGTGGGTCTTCTGCAATACACGACACCCTCTAGGGTCTCTCATTCTAGGGTAACAACTTCTGTTGAAAAAAAATACTATTTTTCTTTTGTTGAAGTGTGTATACATTTTTTTACTCTCTCTCTACATGTATGTTAACATTAGCAATAATTAATATTTACAATGTCCCATATGTTTTTGCTACATAATGTATGTTACATAAAGCATTTTCTAAAAAATAAACTTCCTCTGAAGTTAGGATTATTATCACTGTTTTACAAAATAAGAAATCAAGTAATACATGATCTTGCCCATGGTTGTATGGTTTAGAAGCCAATTATATTTGAAAACAAATACTGTTAAGTAAGCTTCACTGTGTTGCACTGCTAGGTTAGAAGGAAGTATGTAAAGGTGGTACTAATTGGGTGACAAGTAAATATGCAGATGGAGTATCCAACCAATGGGAGAGGAAATTAGACTTCATGTATGTGCTAGGACTTCAGGTGAAATTTATTAAAAAAGTGGTAGGAGACAAAAAGAAGAAAGATATTTCAGAGAGATTTTTGCTTATTAATTTCATTTGGATTTTTTTATATAATTTGGTTTACACAACAAAGATATAGTTAACAATATAAAGTATCTTCTGATGATATAAACCAAATTTACATGTCTTGATAGGAAATTTTAAGCCTTGTAGCCCAGTGTAATATGTAAAAATAGAGAGTGTTTCCAAATTTGGTTAAGTGTAAGGTAAAGGTAGTAATTTAGACAAACCAAGCAACATCATACCCATAACTGCTTACTCTTCTGATTTCCCTTGTCTGCAATCTGGTGAATTCAGCATTTAATTGAAATCTATTTATATAGAATTGACTTGCTCTAAATAATGTTGACCCTTCTTAGAAAGAAGGGATTCTGGGCTGGTGAGATGGCTCAGCGGCGTAAGCGCCTGCCTTGCAAGCGCAAGGGCCCGAGTTCGACTCCCAGATCCCACATACGAAAAAGGGGCCGGTGATATCGCTCAGTGGCACGGGTGCCTGTTGGCGCACGAGGTCCTGAGGTCGACCCCCCGGTACCCACAAAAAAAAAAAAAAAGAAAGAAAGAAGGGATTCTATCTTCAATATCTGACTCTCTCAAAAGAGAGATTAAACATGTAATAAAATACATTGCACCTGATTTTTAGAGAGGAAATTATTTTAACATAAACATTTTTCTGGACTAGTTTTGTGTGTCAAATTAGTGATCACACATGTTTTATTACCAACTTAGAGTAATAACTTTTTCAGACGCCAATACCATCTGACCATCAGTGCTCACCTGCAAATTTCGTGTGCCGTTTTGTACCTGCCATTGTTCCATACTCGTGCTGCTCAGCATCTGCCCCCGAGTTAAATGCTTCCTTTACAAATCAGAATTAATGGGAACATCCTGAGTTGTGAGTAAATAATTTGTTAAAAAAATAAATAAAACATTGTCACACATCCCAAAATATAGACTGAGATGTCATCGAAAAGATGTTGCACTAAAATTAGTGTGACATGGAAACAAAAATATTGCATCTTACCTATTTGACTTGGTTGACTTTATCTCTATTCCTTATTTTTTAATAACCATTTTAGGAATTTTTTCATAATATATTTCAGAAAGCAACAATGTTCTGAAAGATGTGAAATGAAAGCTTAGAAATATAATTGAAATACAAGTCCATTTGTTTTCTAAATTATGTAAGAAAATTTTTCAAAATTGCTGTTGTATATAGCCTTTTTTCCTTGCTTAGAAACATACAGACATTTTTGCAAGCTACTTAGAAGAGTAAGATACTCTCATCGGATTTTTTTTTTTTTGTGTGTGTGTGTGGGTACTGGGAGTCGAACTCAGGACCTCACGCTTGCCAGGCAGGCGCTTGTGCTGCTGAGCTATCTCACTGGCCCTCTTATTGGATTTTTAAGGTGGTATCTCCACTTTTAAATTTTTAAGTTGACATGTGGTGTTCACTCTCACTTAATCAGTATCTAAAATGCACAAATAATTTTCAGGGAGAATAAAAAAAAAGACTTAGATATTTATGCCTGTCATCAGGAACTTACAAAATAATAGATATACTGAACATTTGCAAAGTCATCAAGAGTAAAATATGGCTACTATGCGATTACTGAAAAATGATTCTAAGAGCAGAACTCTGAATTTAAGACTCATGGCCAGGTGTACATAATAACAAATTAGATTATTTGTCATACTTTAAAAAAGTCAAATGAAAGCTGGGGAATAAAACCATCTAAACAATTATAATTTCAAAAGAATGTAAATAAGACTTTAGCCCCCTTAACCACCTTTAAACTCTCTAACAAAAAGAATATTTGATAAGTATGGTGTGCATTGCTTCTTATTGACTCATATGACATGTGGTTGGGTAATATGCACCAACAAAGGCACATTTTTTTATTCATAGGTATGTTTCACCTTGAGGAAACATAAGGAAAAAACAAACTGAGGAACACAATACAAAATAAGCGGCTATAACTTTACAAGACTATGAAGGTCTTGTAAGGAAAGGACTAAATGGGATTAAGGATTGATAAATAAATACAGCAGGTGATTCTGATTCGGAGTGAGGAGCAGAATAGGGACATTAGATGGAAACTGGTGAGTTTAATAAGGTACATAAATTATTTTGTGTTATACTATCAATGTTATTTTATGGGTATTACTAACAATAGAGTAAAGATGTTAATTATTGAAAAACTGATTAAAACATGTAGTAAGTTATGTATATTACGCTTGTAAATTTTATAAGGATGAAATTGTTTCAAAAATTGAATACAGAAGAAAAAATTAAAACCAACATTGAGGCTTTTCATTTCATGTGAATTTGGAACCAGAGGACAAAATTTTCTGTAAATACATATTGAACTCTAATTAAAACTTCTATATTAACACACAGAGAACTTGTTCCAGTGCCTGAGATTTACCTTGATGCGTAAACAATAAACAATGGATTGATGGGTAGATATAGGAATAGACAGTTGTAAATCAAGTCCAATAACATATTAATGGTACCTAGATGGCATTTGATGTCACTATAAAATGTCATACACCGTAAAATAAACTTTTCTATTTGCTTTTAAATGTTCATAACAAAAATGTTCAGGAGAGAAACATAAAAGTTATAAGACTTAAAATTCCTATACTACTTCTGATAGATTAAATTTTATTTAAAATTTTTGCTTCATTTCCCCCATGTCTCGATGATGTTTTTATTTTGTTACAATTATTTTATAATTACAAAAGTGATACATGATCCATTTTGAAAACCTAAAGAATACTGAAGAAGATACAGAGAAGACGGGCGTGAACTTTAGACTGAGTATCTCTGTCACAGATAGAACAAGGTGTCAAATTGATTGGCTTTGAGATCAGCCTTGGGGATTGATGGCGCACACGTGAGGGTTGTCTAGGTGGGTCATGGACCACTGCTTTGAGGTCTCCGTCTGGTCCCTTGCTCCTACTTCTCTGGTTCTTCTCCCGCACTCTACTTCCTGGTCACCATATACTCACTTGTCCCACCATACCTTTCTGCTGCAATGTTTCTGTCATGGAGGAAGCTAACCATGGGCTGAATCTCTTTAAAATGTGAATCAAATTAAACCTGTTCTTTACATTGTGAGAGTTGGGTATTGTGTCCAACAGTGGGAAAGCTGATTAATGTAATCATTAGCTTGAGAAGTCATTATGTTTCAAATTGAGATAATTAAATTTTGCATTTAGCATTACACGATAAATGTTCTTCATGTCACAAATCTATTCTTGAAAATGTAATTTCAAATGTCTGCACAGTGGTTTATCATATGCATTCCATCGTATAGTAGTACCTTTCCAGACATATAACTTTTATTTGAACTTATAATTTAAAATTGTTGGGCCGGTGAGATGGCTCAGCGGCATATGCAACTGCCTGGCAAGCGCGAGGGCCCGAGTTCGACTCCCACATACGAAAAAAGGGCCGGTGATATTGCTCAGCAGCACAGGCGCCTCCTGGCTCGCGACGTCCTGGGTCGACCCCTGGTAACCACAAAAAAAAAATAAATAAAATAAATAAATAAATAAATAAATAAATAAATAAAATAAAATTGCTGGTACCTTTTTTAAGATTTTTGTCTCGAAAACCTTGAACAGTCCCCAGTTAGAGCTCTTTGGCAATAACCTTTAACTTTGCCCTAGATGCCTTTTAAAACAGCAAGCTATTTTCTTTTGTTGTTGTTATTTTCATTGGTGTACTGTACACTACTTTCCACTGAAGGACAGATATTGCACTTAGCACTGTAGAGTGAGTCAATTATTTTTATGTAGCACATATTTCTTTATCAGAATCATACATTTGAACATTTAAATCCTTTCTGCTAGTATGTAAAACAGCGAACTAACAATAGGTATTGCATCATCTCTAAAAAAATCCCTCTTATAAACAACTAAGGACATTTGTTTCACAGTTAAATTCTTCTTATTTCACAATGTAAGCCATCAGTATAAAAATGATTTAATTATGATTGCACAAGTAGATTGCAGGAAGAAAATAATCTGTGGAACATTACGATTTGTTTTGTAAACACATTTAAAAGGCATTTTCTGTGCAAGACCTCAAGATGATGACTACAAGTTTATGTTATGATATATTTCTTTTACTAATTTCGGGTGACATTTATGTTCTTAATCTGTAAGCATGTTTATATATCACCTATGGACATGGCTTTTTTTCTAACCATTTGCGAAGTTTAGAAATAATAACACAAACTTACATGTTGTTAGGCTTACAAACACTGTTCAAAGAGTTGCAAATGATATTATTCTTTCTTTTCCCCCTGGTGTAGTGGGTAGGGATTATTTTTACTAGAATTAGAGCATAAAGAACATGTGCAAATTTACAGAGCAAAAGCACACATTTACACAAAGATATTTGGACCCATGAACTTTTAACTTCTTAGTAAAATTGTTAAATCTTTAAGCCATAACTTCTCCAACTTTTTTTCTAAAACTTTCCAGGGAAATTTCCATTTCATCTGGGAAAACATCTGAAGGCTATTCTTCTTATGGCCCTCTGTGAGTGTAAGTAATAACGCTAGCACTATGTGGTGAGTGAGATAATAATAAGTGAAGGCTGCTGATTAACTGTGGCTATGCAAGTTTCTCAATTTCTATTAATATCTGCAGAAGAGTAAATATCCTGTCTATCTTATGAACACTTTGTATTTGATAATGTTGCTCTATTTCAAATAGATACTTGATTATCATTACTGTATACTGAAATTGAAATCATATCATTAGTGTAATAGGAGGCAAGTGACCTTCTGAAAATCAGGTTTTCATGTACAAATGATAAAAATAATATCCATCCAAATTATTAGATTGTTTTGAATGATTTGTCTATATATTCTTCATAAACAAGATTCATAATTGTTAATTACATTATTTTTCCAATATTATTTTTCCAATGTAATGTTATTATGTAATTTCAGAAAAATTACACAGTATTTTCATTAATCTCTTTATAGAGATTTCTACAATTATCTCAAAACCCTCTACACTCTCTCCCTTTGTGTCAGGTAATTTAAAAGAGAAATTTAAGCCTATTTGCTTTTGCTTTTCTTTTTTTCTTTTGAAGACATTTTTCCTTCTCCTCCCTTCTTTCCTCTATATTCTAACCTGTAGTGTTTTGCTTGTTTCTTTGTTTTGTTTGGCTTGGTGGTAAAATATTTATGTATGGCTTGTCTATCAGTTTTGTATTAAATCTTCACAGTATATATTATGAACTATTATTTATTTTTCTATAAAGAATTTTTTTAAATTACAACTTCTCTGATTGCTTCTATTTCTTTTGCTGTAGCTGCTTTGTATAAAATTCTTCAAAGGTAAGATTTTAAATCTTGTGTGTACATCTTTTAATTGTAATACACTTACCCTTTTTTATAATCTTGGGATTTCTTCATAAATATAAATTTGAATCATGAGAATGATATATTTTAGTAAATTCAATTTTGATCCAATTATAGTTTAAATTTTTATATTTAAAATATTTTATTCCTTTATATTGATACACATTATTACCTAACTCATTGATATGCATGTTTATTTATCCATGACTTCACTATAAAAAATAGACTCTATTTATGGATTGTTTTTATGTTCCAGGTACTACACCAAGTATATTTTATAATTAATTGATCACTTTAATTATTATTTTTCATAGTTTTATATGATAATTGCTTGTAGTTTATTTTGAGAAGTATATTTCATTGTACTTTGTAACTACCATTAACTAAAAATCTAATAAGCTGCGGGTGATACACTAGATTTTTAACATATGTTATTTGAATTAATCTTCATTGTATCCTTACAGTCAAAATATTATTATTCTAATTTTGCACATAAAAAATAGTGCTCTTTCCAGTTTTTAAAACTTGTCTATTTAGCAAAATAGCTACAAATAGCTACAAATTCAGCTATGTTTATCTGATTACATGTGCTTTATTCATGCCCAGAAGTCTCTTTTTAAAAGAATATCATTTGCTTTACTTTGATAGGAACTATAAATTCTAATTCCAAGAACAAAGCAGTTGTTTTGTAAAGCCAGTTCATTAGTGTGGTTGTAGAAAATTTACAGAAAAGTTACAAATTAGAATGGAAATTTTTTTTTATATTTGTTTCTAGGATTAGCATCTCATGTAATCATAGTAAGATGATAATGACTAGTTTATGAACACTGATTTAATACAATTAACCAAACTACAGACATTGAAATGTTACCAGTGCTTTCAGTAATGACACTGTTTTCTTTCCCATCTTGATATCACAGGATCCCATACTGCACTTAGTGGTATTTCCCCCATATTCCATTTAGTAATTATTTATTAGTTAGTCTTCTAAACAGTTTGTTAGATGTCTGTAACCATCTGTTAGTCTCTGGTTATCTTTAAAGATATTGATATTTTTGAAAATAAACATGAAATGTTTTGCTGAGTGTCTCTTAATTTATGACTGACTGATGTTTTTCCATGAGTTAGATAAAAATTTTCCACTGGGTGTTACAAAAAATACCATACTTCTGTCACAAATGAGAGAATAGTAAAGAAAGATTTCTGATTTGGTGACTGATAGGAATCTTTTAATTCAAAAATTGCAGCAAAAGTTTGCACATGACTGAAGAAGTAAGAGCATCTTTTTCTGTGAACTTTATTTATTTCCTTGCTTTTTGAACTAATGTTTCCTTATAGGAGTGTTGCTGCATTTTCTTTGGTGCATCTTATCCAGAGGTAATTAATAAGCCTATATTTTATTATTGATGATATAAATATAAATGTTCTTGTTAACATATTGTATGCTAGCTGAGTATATTTGTCTTAAGAATCTAGAATGGGGAAATAATGTGCTTCAAAATGTGCTACTTGAAAAATGTTCCTTCACTGTTCTCTTGCTCCACTCAATTCCTCTTGTAGTAGCAGTGAGCTAGGAAGCAACACGTAAGATTATTCCCTATCACTTCCACCATTCAGTGACCCCCTGCACCCTGCACACTTTGTTCTGTGTTCATCGGGAAACCAAAGTCATCTTTTCAGACAGTGTGGAGATGGAGCGGTTCTGATAGAGCCCGTGGCATAGAAGAAACATGTATGTTGATGGTATTCAAATCCGTTTGTGCATGCGAATCCCTTGGGGAGGTTTTTCTCATTCCAGGTTCCTTAGCACATTACATGACTATCCAGATTCATTTTTATCTGGGGACAGATCTAAAAGCCACTCTTCCGTACTGCACTCACAATGCTTAAGAAAAAATACCATACTTCTGTCGTGAATGAGAGAATAGTAAAGAAAGATTTCTGATTTGTCGACTGATAGGAATCTTTTAATTCAAAAATTGCAGCAAAAGGTTGCACATGACTGAAGAAGTAAGAGCATCTTTTTCTGTGAACTTTATTTATTTCCTTGCTTTTTGAACTAATGTTTCCTTATTATTTTTAATAGAAAACTTAATTGGTAAACTTCATGAGATTTGAATTTTATTAACCAGAAGGCCTGCATATGAGATAAAATAATAGGGCCAATCAAGATAAAAATCCCCTGGGGAAAAAAATCATGCTTTATAAAAACCCATATAAATCATTCATTCATTTTAAAAAGGACAAAATAAATTCCTCAATGAATGACGAACTCTTGTATTCTAAACTTGAGTTGACTATAAGTGCAATATTTGTAAACTGAAATTTCAGCAGTCGATGATAATCTTCCCAAATAAAACAAATAATTCCTTGTTCAAATGTGAGCAAACCAATCTGTTTGTCAAAGTCATAAAAATATTCTTCAGACTGACTGCTCAAAGAGAAACAGGGACTGTGAAAAACTGGTTAAAAATAAGGAAAAGATGCATCTGCAAAGCAAGGAATGTTCAAATGGAAAGTAAGAGTTCAGTAATATGTTTCTGAGAATTGGGATAAAATGTGATTTTTTCAAAATATGCATTACCATCTAAGAGTAAACATCATTCATTCTCTTCTTCATATATCCACAGACATCCACATCCATACATAAAAATTCTTTTATTCATTTTTTCAAAATAGAAAAGAACTTATTTAATTGTCTTCAAGTTGGGAATTGACATGGGGAATGAAAGCAAATAAAAATTGTAGTGTTTTATTTTTATTCCTAAGATAGTATTTCAAAATATTCAGTGCTCTATAATTCAAGAATAAATGCCAAACATTTTATCACTAAGTCAATTAATGATAGAAATAGCAATACACAAAGGCAATTAGAAGATTATTTTCTGTATTTTATGCAGAGTAGTGCTACACGCAACTAATACTTTTTGTGTACTTGCCAACTGTCTTTGAATATCTATTTACTAAATTTATACAGCATTTCAATGTCTCTTCCTTTCTTCTGAATCTTATCATTTTACATCTTTTTAAGCTGTATTTTTATTATAGAAACAAACTGAGGTTTAATGTATTATAAAATAGTTTTAAAGTAAAATTAACTGATTTAAAATGCTGCAGTTTATCAAATGTGCCTTTCTTTTATTTTCCATATCTTACTTCCATCATTCTAGACTTAGTGTGATATTTTCCAAAATACTGAAATTATATTGCCATATTCGATATATTTATGACCCATTGAGCTCCTAAAGATCCTCATTTTTACTGACCAGTCATTGATAAATTTCTTTTGGTAATTTGTTCCAGTATGATTCTGATTTTTTTTTTTTTTAATGTGGGTACCGGGAGTCAAACTCAGGACCTCAAACTTGCCAGGCAGGAGCTTATGCTGCTGAGCTATCTCACCGGCCCTGATTCTGATTTTTTAATAGATTTTAGTGATTAGCTCAATTAAGCTATTCCCATTCTATAATGAGCAATCTTGGGAAATTTCTCAATGTATTTTGAATTCTAGTATTAGATTAATTTTAATAAAAATTCAGTACAATTTAGGGAAAGCACATGATTTTGACAGGATTTGTTCTGATCCAAAGTTATTCACACATAGTTGTGTAATTGGGTACAAAGTACTTAATTCTCTGTTTAATTTAGATTTATTAGGATAATAAGATAACAAATATTGAGCTATTGCATAATACTTGGACCACAGTGTGTGTTTAATTTTAAGGATATTTCTGGCTGCTAATTAAAGAGCCAAAAATTAAATACTGTTGCTATGATTTGATATTGTTTGCATCCTCCACAAACTGTACTGAGATTTGATCGGCACTCTGAAAGTAAGGCCTTGAAACAGTAATAGTCATTAAGAGTAATCAACACCTTTCTCAGGGATTAAGTTAATTCTAATGGGTGTGAGCATGTTCTCACTCTCCTAGAACCAGATTAGTTACAAGAGTGAGTCCTTAGAAAATTTATTACTCATATTCCCACCAATGGTACTGCACACACACAAACTCTGGCTCATGGTTTCGGAGGGATCAGTCTATGCCCAGCCTGGTGGCTCCTTGGCAGAAATGGCATAGTAGAGAACAGCGCCTCAATAAACAGCACCCAAGAAGCAGAGAGAGAAGCATAAGAATACACCTTTCAAGGTCACATCCCTAGAGACAGCACTTTTCCGATCAGCCCTATCCACTAACAGAACTTTGAACTATGAGCTCATTAATGGATTAATCCACTGATGAGTATAGCACCCCCAAGACCTAATCACTTTCCAAAACTCATGTCTTTCAGCACATGACACTGCTGGTTGGCATTTTAGATCTAAACCACAATACAGTCCATAGTTTTCTCCTAGGCTTGCAACATCTCATGGTGCTATGATAGGTTCATAATAGTGCGTGGTATCTCTGTAATGTTGAGTGAGCTTCTTGACAGGAGTGTAGAGCTAAATTATTCCTTATGTCCTTAAAGTCCCCACTGCAAAGTATTATTTTAGGGTATAAACATGGCCTGACCATAGAAGAAACAATATAATAAGCCCAGGGTTATGGATGATAATGCATTTTAACAAATGGTTTTTCATATGAAAGATAGGACGGAGAGCAGCGAAGTTGTAGTATGAGGCTGCTTTCATGAATATCACATTAGCTTTGCAATTCTTCATTCTGTTTTCTCTTATTCTTCTTTAATTTCCTCTATATTATTTTTAAGTTTTAAGCATCCATGTAAAAATTGTAATGGGCTTTTTGTAACTGCAAAGCAGTGGAAAGAACAATAACTTTCCACCCTAAACACAGTTGTTCTTGGTGTGACTGTGTGAACAAGGATGAATTTTCAAACTATAAAGCTTCTCATATTCTGCTTCTATGGAAATCCACATGTGAACTAGATAGGACAAAACAAATTAAGAGGAAGTCAAGGATAAATAAATGCAGAGCACTTCAACATGTGTGTGTATGATTAATAATAAAAAGCACAGAGGTGATCACTTCAAAATGAAATAAATGCCTAACTAGAGAACAAAAGTAACATATTTTCCTTAATTTTTAATGTGTGAAAAATAATAATGCTAGACACCTATGCACCCATAGATTTATATGAACAATATATATATATGGAATAGCAGGTGGAATAGCAGTCTATCTGGATATTAAAATGACAGTTGAAGGTAAGCAAATACTGAAAAATGCTTACATGGACCACAACACTTGGAACATATGCTATCGCAGCTGATCACTCAATTTTTGCCATGTAAGAAGCTCATACAATTCAAACACAGAAATAAATTACACTGGAAGGAAAAGATCAAAGAATAGTTTTACTGATTAAATTAATTTAATACATTTATAGTTCAAAGGAAAATAGCATAATCAGTACTTTAAATAAATGGTCATTTACTACATAAACTCACATAAGTATATAAAATATATTAATCATGTAAAATTTGCTATTGATATATGATTTTGTGTGTCTTCTCCTATTTAATTTTTCCTTCATTTTAATTCTATTTTGTGTATGTCTATTTCACAAATGACAATACCCCATATAAGCTTGATGATAATGAACAAAAGTTACTCCTGGTGTGTTTCGTGCGATGTGTGTATCTGGTAACATTTAGATGAGAACGATCTTGACAGAGCTTAATCTTGATGGGATGGACCTGTAAAGCCAAGTCTCCTAAACTATAAGCTGAATCATTTTCTATATTAATTATAACTTTTTAAAGTAACTGTATTTTTTTTGTGGGTACCAGGGGTCAACCTCAGGACCTCTCGCGCCAGCAGGTGCCCATGCCGCTGAGCGATTTCACCGGCCCTTTTCTCGTATGTGGGTTCTGGGAGTCGAACTCAGGCCCTCGCGCTTGCTAGGCAGGCGCTTACACCGCTGAGCCATCTCACCGGCCCATTAAGTAACTTTAAATCACAGATAATTATGTTAGAATAATGTCCTAAATTATAACACAGCTCTTCAGTATAAAAATTATGTTAGAAAAAAATGTTTAATTAAGTTTTGATTTGCCACTGTGTTAATATTTTGGCAACTCAGTGGCCTGGAGTAATTATTTTTGTTTGATCAAACAGGAGACATTTTTATGGACATGAAATTGCTAATTAAAAGGATAACTTTCATACAGTTTTAGAAGGGCATCATTTTCTGTTAACTTTAATAAACTCTCTGAACAAAAAGATAAATATCATTTTCATATATGATTACGAACATTTTCTGCTAAGTCTATTGTGTGTTCAAATGAAGAATGAAAAATGAAGGAGTTTCAGGTTTTATACCAAGGAGAAAGCTTTGACAATATTGGTGATGAAGACTACATGAGTTAAGTGTATTATTTCTATAAGTTATATTTCTATACGTTATTTCTATAAGTAAAATATTTTTCTAAGCCTTTTGCATCTAATAGCTCTTGTATACCTCTATGTAATTTATGATAGTGATAGTGTAGTTCCCCTACTTAATACCAATTTCACAAAGTATTAAACTATGTCCTGGAAAGATAAGTTACTATTCTGAGTTCACAAACAGTTCCTAGAGAAAATAATTTAGAGCTTGAGTATCTCTGAGACACTTCTATCTCACATAAATCATGTGACCAACTCAGAGTTGTAAAAGAGAACACATTCCATTAGAGCACTTACTTGACAAAACATTTGTTTAAAATGATTAAATAGGGCCGGTGAGATGGCTCAGCGGCGTAAGCGCCTGCCTTGCAAGCGTGAGGGCCCGAGTTCGACTCCCGGATCCCACATACGAAAAAGGGGCCGGTGATATCGCTCAGCGGCACGGGCGCCTGTTGGTGCACGAGGTCCTGAGGTCGACCCCCCAGTACCCACAAAAAAAATAAAATAAAATAAAATAAAATGATTAAATGATGTGACACTCATGTGCTGCAGTCATCCTAATAACTTATCTGTAACCACATACATTGAAAAGCATCTCAGTATTTTTCTGTGCTAATTATTGTTAAACAACATTGCTTCTATTTTTCTCATTCCCAGTGCTAATTTAAGAAATGATATCATGTTTTACAACACAAAAGAAATAGAAAGTTGTGGGGATTCAAAAATAATGAGATAGCCAAAAGACTTATTGTCTACTGTGTAGTAGGCAATATGCTGGTTACTATACCTCATTTTCTTCACATTAATCTATTCACTACAGAAAAAAAAAATAACTTCAATTATTTGGCAGGAAACTGAACCCAAGAGAAGTTAAGTAACTTATGTTCAAGAATTTTTTATTAAATGGAATGTCTGAATTTATTCAGATGCCAATATATTTACAAAAATATCTTGATACATTGTTGTCTATAGTGCTCAGTGATGAAACTTACATAATTAAATGCAACTATATTTCCACCTCAAATTTAATGACATAGGTAATGATACATATGATCATTAAACAAATACACAAACAACATATGGCATATACAAAAGGCTTTTATAAATCTAATAGAAGACATAGAAAATATTAAATATATACACTTTTTTAAATTTTACAAGGTCAAAGAGACAAATGCTGTAATCATCACATGGAGTCCGCAGTGACATGAAGTGATGACAATCTCTCCAGATTAACTCAGCTTATTAAAATACAAATCCAGATGAGAAAACAGTGCATAGCAAAGCATCCTGCATGTCTTTATTTTACTGCTATTGATTTTCATTTTTATTAAGGTTTTATTTTACCTATATATACTGGTTTACAAAAACGACTTGATGTAATTATAAAAAAAGATTTAAAAAGATACCGTAGCAATATATGCACACCCATGTTTATAGCAGCAACTTATAATAGCTAAATGTTGGAAACAGCCCAAATTCCTGTCAACTAGCAAATGGATAAAGAAGATGCGAGTTTTTTTTTAATGCAAAGGAGTGGTACTCAGCCTTGAAGAAGGATAAACTTGAGACATTTCTATGTAAATGGATACATCTTGAGACCATATTCTCAAGTGAAATAATTTGGACACACATGTCTAAATATCGCATTGTTTCTCTGGTGTGAGAAACCAAAAGTGTAAATAAGAACCTAAGTGTATAATAGATATTGTGAAACAGGAAGAAAAATCTTCAAATGGGAAGGGAATCCAGGGAGAGGGAGGGGGGTAGAGGGGGAGAAGGAAGGAAAGGGAAAGAAAAAAAAGTGAAAAAAGAAGAAAAAAAGGAAACAAAACCTTTGTAAATAAGGAGGGGAAGAGGGGTTAAAGGGAGGGTAACAGAATGGGAAAAAAGAATTAAGATATATGATGTACAGGTACAAATTCTCTATGATGAATGTGATCATTATGTATATGTAAAATGTACTGATAAACTTAATTTTAAAAAAGGCTTTAACTAAAGTGTTAAAAATTGGAGTAAAAGTGATAGTTTGTTCAGTCTGACACAAATCTCATTCCTGCAGAATTTCTGATAATTATTGGGACTCATGGAAAACCCTCTGATGGGAGGATTTGGAAATATTGAGGACTGGAAAAACAAAACAAAAAACAACAAATAAATGTAATCACACCACATGTAAAAAAAATAGAGTTTGTACTGTTTACAACACCAGGTTAAAGGAATTAATATTCTCCAGATTTTTAACATATGCAAACGGGTGTATTTGAAAAACTGATTAAGAAATTCAAGAGAGTTTGGTGAATGTACTGCTGTTTAAAAGCATTAGTGGAATTTTGCAGTATCTGGATATGTCAAATAAACAACAGAAGAAAGATGAATTCAAAGAAATGAAAGACAAAAAACAATAGCATGAACAGTAAATAAACAAATTCATTTTGGAATTTTCACGTCAATAGAAGTCAGGAAAAAAGGGGCCAGGGATATAATAGCTCAGTGGCACAGCACCTGCCTGGCAAGCACGAGGTTGTGAGTTTGGCTCCTGGTACCAAAAGAAAAAAAAAGAAAAAAAGTCAGGGAGAAGAACAGGGAATGCAGAAGTAATTTTAACCATATATAGTCATTTTAACAGTTTATTTAAGTGAATTGATTACCAACTGTTTCCAGAGGGTTTATACTGCCTTGGAGAATATTATCAATAATAAAATATTTTATCTGTGTTATTTTAGTTTCAAAGAGAAAATTACGCTCTTTAGTGAATTTTGTAATCATCAATGAATATTTCCCCATGTATTTGTACCAAATATGTGAGGGAAAGAAAGAACAAAAAGTATCACTTGGTATCAATATTTTTATATTTTTAATACACTCATTGTCTATGTAATACACACACACACACAAAGTTGTAATGAATACTTTTTCTTATATTTTGTATGGTAAGTAGCAGGTAAATTATACTGACCTCAGAATGTGGCTCAGTCACTTTCAAGTAAAAAATACTAAGTTTTCAATGTCCTTATAGCATTAGTGAATTAACACTAAGGATGGCTTTTGTCAACCTATGAAAATGCATTTATGTACACCTTAGCACTTTGTTGTCTGTAGCGTAGTACACCCAAAGAATGAAGTCCTGGTTTCGAACATCATTTCATTCACCCATACAAAAATTAAACTTCTGTGATAAAATTTTCATTAAGTTTTGGGAATTTGGTCTTTTCATCCATTCTTAATATGTCCCAATTTTCCCAACAGATATATTTCTGAGATTATATTTTATGTGGAACTTATTTTGATACCTAACATCACAGCAAATGTTCAAAATGTGATAAAGCTACCTTTATATTATACAGTATGATAATTTGCTATTACAATTTTCTTAGTTAAGACACTAGGCATACATTTTAAAATACAACCCATGAGATTTGAGTTGTGAAAAAATCTGTCATAAAATTTATGGCCCACCAAAATAGAGTACACAGATTATGCTAATTGAAGTAATTGGATAAATATATGACCTGAAATTTGTAAAGTTATTGGCTAAATATCTCTTAGAAGAAATTTTAAATTACTTCCTTACAGAATTTCCTTAAACAAAACACTTAAACATTATAAAAATATGATGAAAGATCATATTTGTTCACTGTAAATTTGAAAATGTGAACAATACATACATATTTGAAAGAAAATCACTAAGGAGTAAACATTTTACTTTTCTAATTTGAAAGAAAATATAGTGCAATCTTAATTTATAATTCTTTATTCTATCACATATATTCTCTTGATTTTGCTCATTTCAATCTGGTCATGATTATTTCCTTTACCCACTACTTCTGTCCAATGTCAATTTTAGTATATGTGCTGCCAAAGCGAGCACATCCAATGTCAATTTTAATGCATTCTACTAGCTTATTTTAGAAGAATAGAATATAACTGGGAAAAAACTATTATATTTTTAGTATTATGTATCAAATGCTACATGTTTATGCATTCTTTCTAATTAAAATAGCTCATAGTAAATACATTTCCTAAATACAAATAATTTTGGTACCATGATAAAACAAATTAAAATGTTTATTTGATTATCTTAAAAGTTTAGTTTTTTTGTGTTCAACAAGGTATACCTTCGTGCTTAAATTTGGGGAAATTCATGACCATAGTTAAAAGTGATTTACTGTCTCAAATTCATCAAAGAAAATGTATAGGCATTCATTGTGAGAACTTAATGATATAGACAACCCATGAGAGAGGAATGGATATGAAAAAGCTGAGGATAATAACTCACTGAGAGAAATACTTGCGGTTTCCAGAGTTTGCAAATAGCAAAGTGTTGGAGGACAGCTCCACGAAGCTGCTTCTCTGGCCTTAGATTGCCCAAGACCTTTACGAGGCCTGATTGGTTGTTGTGTGTTTCTGAGCAAGAGACTGGAATAATTACAAGATTTAAAATGGAAAAATAAGCACATTTATTTTGTCTTTATAAAAAATCTTTTGGTGTAAATCAGGAGAACATAATGGACAGATATGTATATAGACATTGAGATTGCCTAGAATCTGATTCACAGAACTTAATATCCTTATGAATTTTCTTTCTAGACAGCCCATCTGTGGGGTCACTGCTGAACACAGTCCTCTGAAGTTCTGGGAAGGAGTGAATTGACCTCATGTGAAACATAGGGATTCCGGGGGCCATGTCTGGTTATGTTTGTGAAAACATTGGTTCCGGTGAGGCTGATAAAATCCTAATATAGAAAAATGAAAAGGGATAGCAACAAAGGTTTAAATTCGTGTGAGATGAAGTAAAGAGTGAGAATGAGAAGTGTAACTACTTTAAGACCGGGTACTGTAATTACTTTCAGAGTTGGTACGTCTTAGTCACTTTCTCATCTCTAGACACAGTATACGGCATCTGCAATTTTGAAAAGGGGGAGTTTTATTTTGTCTCAAATTTTCAGAAGTTTCAGATCTTGATTGGTTTCAGTCTTCACGGCAGGAATGAAATAGCATGCCATATGGGCTTATTTGAAAGAAAGCTCACGTCATGGAGGCCAGGAAGTAAAGAGGAAAGGAAGGAGCTAGGAGGCATATACTCCCTTCCAGCTGAAGCCCCTACTGACCTGCCTTTTCTGATCAGGCTCCACCTCTCAATAGCACACTAAGCTGGTAAAAATGAGGAGTGTATCTCCATGATCCAGCCACCTTCCTAATGCTCCTGAACAAATGAGGCCCTTTAGGCAACATTCTAAATCTAAAACATGACATAGTGTTCTGAGCTCTTGTTCTTCAGTCCACAATATATCTAGATTATGCGAAACACTGGCATCTTGTTAGCATTGATTGAGGACTTCATTGTGCCTGATACAATTTCATAAGATGTTCTGGTGTCACAGAGGAAGAAAACGAAGTTAAGATAGTGTAGCAATGTTATAGCTTTTCCAGAGCAAATGCATAGGAGGTAAGATGCAGAAAACTCCAGATGCTACACGGAAAATTATTACAATATTTTTCCTTTATACCTCAAAAAGTCAACATTTCTTTCTATTGTGTTAGGTTATATACTCTCTGGAAACTAAATATTTTTCATTAAAGCAATAAATGTCAGGTATGGTGGTGCAAGCCTGAAATCCCACCAGTGTGGCAGGCTGAGGAATAAAGATGTCATTTCAAGGCCCAGCCTGAGGAGCTCTTTGCACCCTAGGGAAAGCTCTCAAAATAAAACTGAAAAAGGGTTGGTGATGTAGCTCAGTGCAGAGGCTTGGGGTTCAAACCCAGTACAGCAAACAAACAAATAGTAACAGCAATAAGGAAATCTGTGAGAAGAACGAGAGGAGGGTGAGAATGCTGCCTTAGGTAATCACAACTTTCAAAATGTGACTTCAACAGAGGGATTTCCTAAATGGAGAGGACTAAAAGGTGGAATCTGGGGAAAGACAAGAAAAGCTTTGTTAACCTCAGTGCCACTGTGAGTCATTTATATTTGATGTAGCTTTTTACCAGGCTATACATATTTGACTTTGAGTTGGAGGATTATGAAATATTTCACTTTGTTAAGAAAAGAAGAAAGAGCCACTTTTGTAGTCCCAGCTCTATGGGAGGTTGAGGTACGAGCATCAGAAGTTTTAGCCCATGCTGGGCAATTTAGGGAGTAAGTGAAACCCTGTCTCAAAATTTTTAAAAAAGGTCTAGCGTATGTAGTTCAGTGTAAAGTCCCTGAGGCCCTGGGATCAATCCGCAATGCCACACAAAAAAGGAAGAAACAAAACATTAATTGGTCAATGGCTTGGACTATATATAGGATCATATTCATTTTATTAAAAGCACAAATATATGAGAAAAGATCAGACATGCAAGGAAGTTTCACCAGTGCTTGTACTACAAGCTCCTTCCATAAATTCAGCAGAATTAACGTCACAACTCTGGACCCCTTCTTCTAAGCTAGTTCACATATAAAGTTCTACCCACCACCGCCTCCTCATCTTTGCACTATTCCCGGTAGTGTTGTCACCCTCTGTTCTATCCTTGGATCAGGTCAAAGGAAATAAGATTCCCTTCAGGTTTCTGGCTTTTTCAGTAGTGAAATTTTCTGAAAGGTTATCAATCTTTACCACACTCCCTGACTTTTCTGCTGTCTTACCTAATCAATAATGCTGTGTGCTATGTGAATGACAGCTTCAAATTCTCCAAAGGGAAGACATCTCTCCACTCAATGCATCTCAATGTAGCACATGCTCACAGAGCTAATCTTGCCTATCACAGTGAATTCTTTAGGTTACCAAGCTCATAATTAAAAGTCTTCACTAATGACATAGTAATTGTTTTAATGGATTTCCAATGAAGTGTGAAGTTCCCTGCTGATATGTCAACAAAATATGAAGCACTGTGAAAAAAAAAATGATGTAAAGCTTCATAGAATTTTGAGCTAAAGGAGACCTTGGAACTATGAAAGGTAACCTTTCCAGATTAGGAAAGAGAAAACTAACCCCAGAGAAGTGAAGTGTGTTGCTGAAGGTCATTACACTGATTGGAAACAGTAGGTGTCCTGATTCCTTGTTTGGTAACACTTACTAGTTATTAATTTTGACCTGCTTTTTATTTGTATTGTTTCTATATCAAAAAGCTTGCCTTTATATCCATGGAATTATTTACTTATGCTATCGATAAAGTGATACATATGAAAACAATTTTATTACATTAGTTTTATGGGCATATTGCAAAGATGACTTTTAAGATGAAAATCTACAGGACTGAGAATATCTTGGTTGAGTGCCTTCAGAATAGATATCATAGAAATTCAAAGCACTAAGAGTTTTGAGGGAATATTAGCGTAATTGAAACTATGGCATGTTAATAGCTGAAATGTGTTCATATTTGTATAATATGAAAATGTCTAGAATATTTCTAGTTATTTTAGCCTGGGAAAAATGAAAGAAAATGGAACATACATCACAACCTTACCAAGGATAAAATTGAGGAAAAAATTAAGCAACTTATGTGGCAAACTTATGTGAATTCATCATTCCCAGTGTAGGTCACACACAGATAAGCTGTGGATAGTTTTCAGAATCCATTTAGGATTGCTTTTCAATGCATAATCATTACTGAAGGGTGGGGAATTTCTTCAGTGTGGAATCAGATTATACTCCTTGGAAGTATCACTAAAGAGTATGAGAGTTTGGGTTTATTTTGTCTTGTTTTCTATTATTGATTCAGAAGTGTTACCACAATATGGAAGAATTGTAGGAGTCTTTTTAAGACTTTTGGGATTTGAAACTATAAATCCATATTAAAAGCAATGCTTTGGAAATTCATTTATATCCAAAGTAAATTAAAACACATATTTTCGAAGAATTGCAGATACTTGTCTTAGCCTGTTTTGTGCTGAAGTAACTGATAAATTGAGGCAGGGAAATTCTCAAGGGACATAAGGCAACTTGGCTCGTGTTGCTGGAGGGTAGTCTGTTCATGAGGGTAAAGCCCACAGCCCAAACACCTCCGACGGGTTCCAACTGCCTGACACGGCCACACTTTACCAACAAATAAATTCTGAGAGACACATTATAACCACAGTAGTTATCAGTTTTCTAAAATGGCTGGTGGGCAATTGGCACCGACTTCAAAATGTTAAAAGCTAAAATTTATAAACATGTTAGCTCTTTTAACATTTTCTTGAGTTTTATTTTAAGACAAGCATAATCTTCTTATGACTATCTTCATACAGGAAGCATTCTAATTCTAAGAATGATAATTATCATTTTAAAAAGTTTTCACAAAGAAAGCACCCATTAAAATGCAAAATAGTCTTATTATCACTGTGTCGGTATCCTAGTTCTTGTAGAGTAAGCAATGCTACTGCGTCCTCACTTATGTTTAGCTTTTGATGGTGTCTCATGCTGTTAAGCTAACTGTTAGACTGTTTCATTTTCCAACTTGATGAGGGAAAATGATGTTAATTTTAATTGGATTACTCTATTTCATTACTTGTAAAATTCCACTCTTTATACTTCTTTTTTGATGGATTTCATCAGAAATCAGCTTTCAAATGGAGTTTATAGTGGAGATTGGTTCTACAATTTGCCATACTATTATATTCACTTATGTACCAAAGTTTCTGTTGAGGATCTCGAAAAAAAAAAAAACAATTGTATATGTTTTGATTACATAAAGCAAGTAAATAAAGTAGGTTTTCTATAAAAGATGAAATTGAGTGTCCTTCCTTCCCTCTCTATGTACCTTCTTTTGTTACTGATGGCCCCCAACTGATCAGATATACCACATTATATTTTGGCCAGCTGCCCATGTGCTCTGGTTTGGATAAATAATGTGTCCCAAAAGTCCAAGTGTGAGTGCTTGGTCTGCAGTATGGCGATATTGGAAGGTACTGCAGACTATGGGAAGTGGTTTATTTTGGGAGAATCCTTAGGCAAGTAGACAAGGGGCACATTCAGAGGAGGCAAAACAAGAGGTAGCATCTCTTTTCACAACACAATTTCATAGAGTATGCCTTTGAAGGAGATTTTAGGATCCCAGTTTTCTCTGTTATCTGCTTGCATCATGCCACAGAGGATTATGCTGTGAACAGATTGCTCTTCTACATGCATTTGCCTTGATAGGTAGCCTGATCTGAAGCTCAAAGTAAAGAAGCCACTTGATTAGGACTACAACCTCTAAGACCATGGACCCAAAATAAATTTCTTTCTCTTTATGAGTTAATTGTCTCATGTACAGTATTTTGTTATAATAATACAAAGAGGCCTAATTACACCTTAGCATATATTTCCTACGTTCTTTACCTGTATTGGAATTAACATATTTAACAAGTGATTCTATTAAACCTGAAAGGGACATAAACAAAGAACCCATATAATTTTCTATGTTTATCGAACACATAAGGAACTATGAAATACATTTAAAACGATAAGTAACTGTGTAACCCAGAAAATACAATGGTCACTGCATAGTGTAACTCAGATTTGGGGTCCAACTCTTTCTCATTAGTGGCATTATAACCCTTGCAGAAGCAGGCTCGTGACATGTAATATTACTAATATATCTAGGAAACGGAATAGATGAAATAGAGATCAGCAGATGAGCATAGCCGTGTCTGTTGGCTGATGCTACAACCTGTTGCAAGCCTGCAAACAACACTAAGCTTTTCCTTGCTCCCATACAGAAGGGCATTCTAAGTCTGATATCTGGTACTTACTGCGAGAGCAAAGGCACTGCTTCCTTTCCTGGTTATTTTATGTGCAGTTACCTGCAGCTATTGATAGACTATATTTGGCTGTGATGAAACATAGAATTGATTTCCTCTATCTCATTCTGATGGTCTCAGTATGCCTAAATTGGTCTTCTGGACAGTCTAAATCTTTGGAAACTTATAAAATAAATGTAATTGAGAACTCATGTTTTTCATAAACTATCACTAATATCTTCACTGTATTTCCATAAACTTCTTTAAAAACTATCAGGGTTGAATTGTCCAATACTATTTCCTAAGACTTTTTCTTTGATCAAAAAACTCTAGCTCATCCACTGACACCAGAATAAAAGGAAAATGATTGTGGTTTGTTATGAAACTTACCGCTATTTTTTGTATTTTATCCCTAGAGCCAATTTCTTCCTCTCTGGAATCTGAGTGGGCCTCTGCTCAGCTGTTGTGTCAGTTCTAAACCTTGGCCCTGTGTGCTTCGACACTCACATCTTGCATTCTAACACTGCTGGAGGATCAGAACCGTAAACTGCAGCTGACATAATGGCTCAATTCAGCTTTATGAGTCAGTTCAGCCAAGATCAGCCTGACCAGGCCTAGTTCAGCTAAATGCCCAGCCAAGTCTAAGTAACAGAATAGTAAAATAAAATAGAGTTGCTGCTCGTTCAAGGCAACAAAAATTGGAATGAATTATTATACTGTATAATGTAGTATATCTGACGATTCTTGCATTTCTGAAAAGGTCATGATATATATACTCAGGTACCTCACTGATCTCTAACATAAGTTAAGCAAAAATTAAAAATTGCTCCCCCCTACATCGCAAAAACATGTGGGTGCTGGGTACCTCCTTTCAAAAAATATATTATTGACAATTTGTTTAAATAAGAACAGTTTTATTTAAATGTGGCGGTAATAAATCAATTCAGAAATCATTGGCCACAAATTGATACTCATATCTCACAAGTTTTCTGAGAACATAGTAAGGTTATTGTCATGGGGATATGATATTGAACGATGGTGTAAAGCAAAAGCCTTTTCTATTATATTAAAAGTATGAAAGCTACCAGCATACAGAACAGTGCAAAGTATATATATGTTTCATCAATGTACAACAGGAAATCAAGAAAAAATCAATTCAAAGTGCAGACCATTATTAGATAAATTAGAAACTAGGCTGGAAAAGAGTTTAACAATTTTTCTTGCACTGACAACATCATGAAACATTTAAAATGACACATGTTTGGAGTTTAGGTTTTATATTTCCTCCTGAATGATACTCTCTCAAAAAATCTGAATCCTTGCTAAAAATATCAGTAAGGGTTTAAGTCTTTTGTAGTTCCCACCATCAGCTGGTGAAGCTTTTCTATTAAATTGAGAACCAGGAAAAATAAAAATTTCCAGCATTGTTGTTGTTGTAATCCTGTTTTTATTGATTTTGACATAATTATTCCAGGAAACCATATCTTACATTAAGAAGCAATTCTAAGTTTTTATAGATGAGAAAAACTAGTGGAAAAGAAACAGCTAAAACTATTTAAGGATCACTGAGGAAATTGAACGTGCATCTTAAAATCATGCAATAGATCACCTACTTAGTTCATACAAATCTACCTAAATTTTTTGTCATCAATTTAATGTAATCAGTCAACATCATTTCAATGAGATGTAAGCATTTACTATAAAATAACCTGAATCTAAATCACTATGCTCAGAAGGTCTAATGGAGAGTTTTACTTTTTTTGAGAAAATGTAGTTATATAAGTTAAACTTCAAATGAATGTCCTTTTCAAATTATAAATGCATTCATCATTACCACCTAAAAGCTTAATTGAAGTCTAAAAATATAAATAATAGTGAAATAGACAAAGAAATTTACATACACATATATTTACATGTAAATCATTGTATTATACATTATTAAATTGACATATCATGTAAGTTTATATGATGTATGCATGTACAAAAATTATATATAAATTTATAATTTGGTTGCCATGTGTCACTAAGTCCTAGAATTACATTATTTCTAGACTAAAGACTGGAAAAATGTTTCCTTTCCAAAATAGAACCTGATCTTCTGCTTGCTGACTTATAGTTCATGATTTAGACCTGTCCCTGCTCTATGAAAACATCTGCTCCCTGATATAAGCCTAAACTTGGTTAATTTTTGCATACTATGCAATTTATAAACTTAAAGTGTGTGATTCAGTAGATTTTAGCATATCGAGTTGTACAACCATGACCACAATCCAATTCAGATAATTTTTGTTATACCGAAACAAAGCACTCTACCACTAGATATTATCTGCCAATCCCTCCCTCCTACATCTAGGAAAATCATTGAGCTACTCTCTATCTTCATAGATTTTCCTATTCTAGAAATTTAATTTTTTTAATCCAAAATAGACCACGCTCATGGAAACAATAAGGACCTTAATATATCCAAAGATTTGAAAATCCTGCTAAATGAGCTATCAGGCCATATCTGAATGAAAGTAGAACACACAGCAGAAGCATACTTAGAAATAACTATTTTCTATCTTTTTTTTCTATTATCTGTCTTTATTTCATACTTAATGTGCATATTAACTTCTTCATATAAGGGAAGTTATGCAACATTCAATCTTGTGTGTCTGATTTACTTCACCAGTCTCCAAATGCCTCGGTTTTCCTACAAATGCTTCAACTTTATCCTTCTTTATCGCAGCATAGTACTCCATTGTGTATAAAGACCACATTTTCTTTATCCATTCATCAGTTGGTGGGCATATAGGCTGTTTCCAAGATGTAACTATCATGAATTGTGCTGCTATAAGCATGGGTATACATACATGGTTATTTTTAAGTAAGAGATATAAAAAGCCCAACCTGGGTAACTTAGTAACATGGTAGGATCCTGTTTCAAAATAAAACAAAGTAAGAAAAGGCCTGGAGATGTAGATCAGTGCAAAGGCCCTGGGTTCCATCTCCAATGCTGGAAACGCAAAAGGAAAAATAAAAAAGAAACAAACAAACAATTAAGGAGCAAAAAGGGAAAGGACCAGTCAAAAGCTGATTTAACCACCATTTCACCTCTTGCCAAAATAGTGATTTTAAAAACAATGGAGCACCTCTTCTTCCAAGATATCATTCTTTGTTTTGTATTCATCTCCCTTCTCTTTTATGGTTCAAATGATTCTCTCTCTTCCCCGGTTTCTGACTTCCTCTAGCCCTACTTAGGAAGGGGTGATGCATAAAACTAAATGCTTGGTGGGAAATTATTGGTAGTATTTACAACTTCATGCAATTTGTTTATTTTATTGATGGCAATTTGGTGGATAGACAAACATTTCTGCCAATAGAAATATTAAATCTATTTAAATAAATATAAGTATTTTGTAAGCACTATTTTGTTTATTGTAATATATAAAATATGCTGTTGTATGATGTAATTGACTAAGGTATTTTTCTTTTTAAGAAAGAAGAATGTATTCATGATTCCCATGAGAGATTTCCTTTTAGGGGGTGGTGGTCTTTCAGAGATGATAAAGTAGTATGTGAGAACATGAGAATATTACTAAAGGATAGCATCACCTTCTACTTGATGTCTTCCATTAGAAAGGAGATTGCATGTAAAAATATCTTCAAAGACGTTTTGTATGTTGTCAGTCCACTAAGTAACAGAGAAATATACCAGAGTGTCTGTGCTTTTGTTTGAAATCAGCCATGTTTCACGTGGGGAAAAAAAAAAAAAAAAAAAAAAAAGAACCAAATTCATCCAGGAAAATAATAAGAGGAAGAGTGCCTATGGTTCTTATGTGATAAAACCAACAACCATATGAAAAAGAGAAAGAGCATTTGCTTAGTATATGTTAATTGCATCACCAAAGAAATACGTGTACCACAGACACTGCACTAACTTCACATGAGGAATAGCTCTCACCTTTGGGAAGACAGAACATAAATTTTGTCACTTTCATTGGGTCTTATTTTTAAAACTGATTATTCTCTTTTGAGGCCAGGAAATTTGAGAAGAAAAATTTACATAGTCATATTGTGTAAGTATCAGGAATTGCTCAATGTGGCAGGAGACAAGGAAGAGGCAAAAGGTAACACATCTTCCAGAAGGGAGATTTGGTTTTCTCTAAGACGACTATGAGGCAAGAGTGATACAGTCTGTAAAGGCGCTCTACACACAGGGACATACCAGGGAATGCAGATTAAGGATCTGATTTATCTGTTCATTGAGAACTCTATCATTACCGGAGTGTAGGATTAGAAATATCTTTTAAAGTTTGGACACCAGAGGAATGGAAGGTTTATACTATTAATTTCTTCAGTGTTATTTTTCTTACTGTCTTTTGATATTGGTTTGAACAATTCTTTAATAATTTTTGTATCCGTTTTCCCTTACAGTAACAAAATACCTGAGGCTGGTGATAGTGTAAGGGTAAAGATGTTTATTTAGCTCATGATTGGAGAGGCTGAAAATCAAACACCAGGATGCTGCCTCTGGTGAGGGCCCCCTTTCCTGTGTCATAGAATAGAGGATGAATTCATGGCAGGAATGTGCAAGAGCGGATGACCTTATAGCGAGACAGAAAGGTCTGAGACTAAGTTTAGCCACGGAAATATTCATACAAATCAGTAAATGATTCTCTAGTAACTTGGAACACTACAGACTTTTTTTTCAGTCAGTACGGTAAGTTTTACATCCCTATTTTTCTTCATTTTCTGTAGTTTGTTTTTACCTCAGAAAGGAATTTTGTCACCACTCGAGAAGTAAGAAAAGAATGGCTCAGTAGAACATAGTGTCTTGTGACCAAGAGTCATTTTGTCCGCAGCACTGAGATATGTAAGGGTGGCAGTGGGGTTGCTTTGGTAAGCACTGGAATCCAGCTAAGGCTCAGAGCTTTGTATGCCATGCCAAATGCCAGGAAGTTTGGATGAATGGAAAGTTTGAAGGGTAGTGTAATAAGTCTTACATATAATAAAGACCTTCTTGCATAGAGAAAGCTGTAGGAAGGATGACAAGGTGGGATTTGAGTAGACAGATCAGGAAACAACAATAATAGTGACTTCTTACATTGTTTTGGTGAGAAAGTAAGAAATTCAAGACATAGGAAGTAAAACTATAGTTCTCCTACAAAATGATTTTAGTGAACAGAGAATATATAGAATTATCCTAATTCTCATTTATATGATCTTATGTTATTAAGTGAAGTCAGGAACCTGAAAAGTACTTTCTGTATAAGAGAATATTTTGAGTTTTATATGGATCTGTTGAATTTCAGGAGATTCAATTTTTAAGTGGATATTGTAGGTTGGAAGTTGAATGTATGGCTCTTCTTATGAGAAATTTAGATCAAAGGAAGAAAAACATTAAAAATATGAAATGCTCTGATGCTAAACTGAAGAGTGAAAATATATCACTTCTTTCTTGCATTTATAATCATTTCATTGTTACTGAGATCAACTTTACATAATATTTGCCTACTATATTTAGTGCAAATTTCCACTCCTTACTATATAGCTATTTTTAATGAGAACAATTTTTTTCTTAGTAATAAGCATCAAAATAGAGGAGTGATGGTTGTCATTAAATGCTGTCTTACTGTGTTTTTTGTTGCTGTTAACACAATACTACAGACTGGGTCCATCATGAAAAAAAGAAATTTATTTTGGGACATTATTTGAAGCCAAAGTTTAGGAGCCACATGCCATAATGTCTGTCTCGCTGGCAAATCCTGAGGCAGTACAGGACACCATGTCGTGAGACACAGGGAACACATAGGGACTGTGTTCTCTTTCCATCTTCTTATGAAGCCACAGTATTTAATCGTGAAAGATCCATCCTTTCTAATTCTAATTATTTCTAAAAGCCACCTACCTCTAAACAGCAAAACCAGGTTAAGTTTTCATCCACTTAATACCTCACGATGGGGATTAAACTTCAACATGAATTTTGCACACTATAGGACATTGGCCATTAGGGTGGAGTGTCAAGGTGATTGGCTCTGGGATCTATCCCGGGGACTGGTGGAGCTCACTTCTCCATGCGTCTGGGTGGGGCATGGAAGTGTGTCCTTCAGGTCTATATCTGCTTCTTTACCCCTCCCTGCCTTTCTGGCGTCATTTCTCTGCTTGGTTTCCTGGCTGCAATGAGCTGAGCATCTTTGGTCCTCCACACACTATTGCTGTGATCTCTTTTTTTTTTTTTTTTTTTTTTTTTGTGGGTACCAGAGGTCAAACTCAGGACCTCACACACCAGCAGGTGCCCGTGCTGCTGAGCGATATCACCGGCCCTTTTTTCGTATGTGAGTACCAGCAGTCGAACTCAGGACCTCACACTTGCCAGGCAGGAGCTTATGCCACTGAGCTATCTCACTGGCCCTGCTGTGATCTTTTTGCCTTGGAGCCAGTGGACCATGGATTGAATTTCTGAAAATATGAGCCAAAATAAACCTCTCCTTTAAGTTGTGGGTTTCTAGTACTGTGTCCCAGTGATGGGAATACTGACTAATACAAGGTATTTGAAGCATTTTCCATTAGTACAAGTAAATTATCACATAGATTATGACTACTAACATAAATTATAATTTGTGAATACAAAAATTATAAATGTTATGAATAAAACATATTATGACTATTTATGCTTTATACCTAAGCCTTTAGTTATACCATACATCTATGGTATTTATTCTAATATATCTCTTTTCTTTAAATTTTGTTTAATTTTTCTTTATTCCATGAACATTGGCATTTGATATAATTATCTGTTATGACCTTTTATTTTTTTTGTGTGGGTACTGGGGGGTCGACCTCAGGACCTCGTGTGCCAACAGGCACCCGTGCCGCTGAGCGATATCACCGGCCCCTTTTTCATATGTGGGATCCGGGAGTCGAACTCGGGCCCTCGCGCTTGCAAGGCAGGCGCTTATGCTGCTGAGCCATCTCACCGGCCCTGTTATGACCTTTTTAAGTCTTCAGAAATAAGCTAGGGCCGGTGAGATGGCTCAGCAGCATAAGCACCTGCCTGGCAAGCGTGAGGGCCCAAGTTCGACTCCCAGAACCCCCATACAAAAAAAGGGGGGCGGTGATATCGCTCAGCAGCACGGGCGCCTGCTGGCCCCCGAGGTCCTGAGGTCGACCCCCAGTACCCACAAAAAAAAAAAAAAAGAAAGAAAGAAAGAAGCTAAAGCTGAGATAAGAATAAGACATTGGCACTATTCTCAGGGACTGGAAATTTTTGGAAATCCAAGGGTTGCAACCAAGGGACTAGTTTGATAAAGATGATCATTTGAGTAGTTTAATTACATGAATGCAGCTTTGTAAAACCTGAAGTAACATATACTTACAGGGAATATAAATAATATACTCTTTTAATTGTATTTGTAGTCTTTACTTTTTTATATATTGATGGTATGTGAAAGTCACAGAGATTTTATAGGTATGGTTTTTATATTTCATATATGTATGTATTTTAATATTGAAAAAGTTGTCAGTAATGTAATTACATTATTATTGTTCATCAAAATCCTCTGTCTAATTAAACCATATACCAAGCAACCTGTCCCTCACCTTAAGCTATGTAGACTACGTCACACACTGTATTAACCGACGTTAGAACTGAATTTGCAAAAGGTGAATTGGGTAAAAACATTGACCTGGATTTGCTTATTGTTACCCATGCAATTCATTTTTTAGGTAAAGAAGCAAATATATCTAAAAAATGGAAGACAGCTTTTCATTCTTGGTTTAAAATTAAGAAAAAAAGGCTGTGAGAATGTTAGTAATTATAAACATTTTTTGACAGGCCGGAATTTAAAGATTCCTCCAAACGGTCACAAAATACTGATTTTTACATCATTTACTTAGCTATATAGAAAAGCAAACTTTATCTTCTAATTACATACACACATTCTGCACTTAAAAGTATACAAACTATTCTTCAATTTAGGAAAGCTTGGGACAGACACATGATTTCTTTCCAACAGGGATAACTGTCCAAATAAATGTATTAAAACTGGTGTGTTTACTTAAAGACCTAGTTCCAGCTGATAAAGATGGTTGTTCTAGGGCCGGTGAGATGGTTCATCAGCATAAGTGCCTGCCTGGCAAGCGCAAGGTCCTGAGTTTGACCCCCAGTACCCACACACAAAAAAAAGATAGTTATTCTAGATGATATGTTTGATTTCTCTGGGTAGGCAATTACAAAGCCGTAAGAAGCACATACTGTCTGATTTCCAATCACAACCTGACTGTGGGCTTGTCCCTATCTGCCATTCTTCAGTGGAAGAAACCTGGAGTGAAAGAGTGCAAAAATAAACCCTGAAAGAAAGTAACAATAGTGTTATTCATAAACACACATATACACACATACACACACACAGAGGGGAGGAGATCAAGCAAGAAAAAGAAACACTCATTAAAAAGAAAACGATCAGATTTTGTTTAGGATTCTCCTTCCTTAGGCAACATTTGTTTCTGCATATTAATTGGAGGGTTCTCTCTCTTCAAATTTTGTCCCTCGTAACTTTTCTACAACTCCTTAGGATTTATTGCTTGCATACAGAAAAGCTAACTGAGCTGTTGGGACTTAAACGTGGCATGAAAACCAGATTTTCCCCAATGTTCATTTATCATAGTCCATTGACTAAAGGAAAATATATTAGGCAGAACATGTTTTTATTTACTTTGTTTATTTTTATTTTTGTTTGTTATCTCACAACCTGATAAAGTTAAGGAACAGAAGTAATAGTTATTTCTTCCAACTTTGTAATTTAAACTTCTGATCAATTTTCCTTTAAACATGTAATATGCCTTATGGTGTTTCATAGAAGAAAATGCTGTCATATATGCTTTGTTTTAAGTAGCCTATGTTTTTATTTATTTATTTTTTTTGGTGGGTACCGGGGGTTGACCTCAGGACCTCAGGCACCAGCAGGCGCCCATGCCGCTGAGCGATATCACTGGCCCCCTTTTCTTATGCGGGTTCCAGGAGTAGAACTCGGGCCCTCATTCTTGCCAGGCAGGCACTTACACCTCTGAGCCATCTCACCAGCCCCAGCCTATGTTTTTAAATTTTAATGTGTGCTTTTTGTTTTGCTGATGTGATTTCACTATATATTATTCTTAATGTTATGTAATAATTTCCACTTTTCATTAGATTCTTATATTTCCTTTGTTAAATTTAATAAAGGAAAATTCACTTCAAAAATAGGGTGAAAGATTATGATTAAAGACTTAAATAGACAATTATATAAAAACTTATTTTTGGTCTACCACATAAGGTGTTTTACTTGGATGATAATTAGTTTTAATCATTGTTATTGTTTAGCTACAGAAATTCCTTCCAAAATCTCATTAGTTCAGAGATGGGGCTCTTCAAAAGGGATTGGATCAAGAGGATACTACACTTATCAGTGGACTGATCCAGTGATGAGGGTATATATAGGTGGTGGGACTTGGTTGGAAGAGGTGTTTCACTAGGTGTGTATGTCTGTATTTCCTTCCACAACTCAACTCTTGCTCTCTGCTTCCTGCTGGTCATAAGGTGAGAAGCATTCCTTTGCCATGCCCCTCCACCTTCATGTTTCTGCTTTGGACTCAGCTGACCATGTACTGAATGCTGTGAACTATGAGCCAAATTATACATCTCCTTCTTTAAATTACAGGTGTTGGGTAGTGAGTACTAGCAAGAGGAAAAGTAACTAATATAATCATCACTACCTTGACACTAGACTTTCATCCAATTAAAAATGAATTGTTAAAAGAGAGTTATAATCAAATTTTGCTGTGTCTACTTAGGTTAGGGAAACAATCTGAAGTAATTTTGAATTCTTCATCTGCCACATTGACTAGGGATGTTGGATAATATTAGCAAAGAGTTAAAAATTAGAAAACTGAGGAGAATTTTGTGTTTTCAATAAATAATCCTCCGGTTAAGGTAAAATGTAAAAATATCATAATGTAACTTTTGAGTTTATAAATGACTGAAAGTATAATAATCCATGAAAGCTATAAAGTAAAGTATTTTCAAAAAAGTACAAAAAATATTTCTCTTAGCCACTTCTGCATATCATGTCTGGGCGTATATGAAACCACCAAAGTGAACAAATCCCATATGTGTCAGCCTAAATTACATGGCCATATCACTTTTTACAGCTGTCAGTCATCATGAACTGACATTTTCCATAGTTTAAAGCTGACATAAAACCAGAATTGACCTCAATATGATGGTTTGTGGAAACCGCAGACCATGAAAATACCAGCTGTTGTTGATCTGAATCAGTGAGATGCAATGGAGATAAATCTTTTATTTCTGCTTTAATTGGATACTTTGGTGAGTTAAAATAATAATTACAAAGTTTTCAATAGACGCTAGAATGATGAATAATCAGAAATAAATATGACATTTCCAGAGAAATCATGTTCAAATTTCACCTTCTTCAGTATATCAGACCCCATCTTAAATTTGGAAATAAATACCAAGATATGCAATGGAGGCTTCAAACTACAGACAGTACCAAACTCTACACATTTTATGCTTTTTCTGATATATAAATTTCCACACAAAGGTTTAATTTATAAATAAGGCACAGTAACAGATTAGCCATAACGACAAACAGAAAAACTATAACTATGTATTGTAATAAAAGTTATGTTGGGCCTTTGACATAGCTCAGCATTACAAGTATGTGCCTGGCAAGGGCAAGGTACTGAGTTCAATTCCCTGTACCAAAAAAATAAATAAATAAAAAGAAAAGTTATGTTAATTTGATTCCTCTCACAGGTCCAACAATACTGAGAAAGTTGAACTGATAACCAAAACAACTGCTAAATGACTAGTAGGAAGATGCCTTACATAGTGTAGAAACATTAGGGGAAAGGTATGATTCATACTCCATGTGGGATAGGGAAGGGCTGCACCAAACTCTATCAAACTAAGAATAGCATCCAATTTAAAGCTAGGAGTTCTGCTGGGAGTGGAGGGGCACTCCTGTAATCCCAATAGTTGGGAGGTTGAGGCAGGAGGATCGCCATGAGTTCAAGGGTAGCCTGGGCTACATAGTGAGTTCAAAGCCAGTCTGAACTACATAGCAAGACCCTGTCTCCAAGAAACAAATGAACAAAAATACTATGAGTTTTTTATTTGTGGAAATTTCCATTTAATATTTTTGATCGTGGTTAATTGCAGTTACACTGAAACCACAGAGTGTGAAACTGAGTGTAAAGGAGAATTATTGGATTCTCCATGGATAGTGAACTGATTTGATGATACTTCCATATGGAAACTTGGAGTGCTTTTTCAAATGAGGAATGTTAGAAGTCAGCATTAATGTCATTAATTTAATTAAGGAGTAGAATAAAAAGGTATCATAAAATTATTATAATTTATCATTGATCATCCAAGAGGAGCATGTTAGTCATTTTTCACTTATTGTAACAAAGACCCAAGATAATCAAATTACAAAGAAAAAAGAGTTATTTTGGCTCACAGTTTTGGAGGTCCCAATCTATGATCATTTGGCCCCATTTGCTTTTAGGACTGTGGCATAGCAACACTTCCTGGCAGAAGCACCTGGGCTCATGGACATTGCAAATGAAAGAAGAAGATAGTGCAATCCCATAATCCCTTTCAGGAGCAGACCCTCCATGCTTGAAGGTCTAGAGTAGCCCCTACCTCTTAAAGTTTTCGCTGCCTCCCAATAGCACCAAGCTGGGGACCAGGACTTTAAAATAGGTGCCTTTTCAAGATATCAAGATTCAAACTATAGCATTACACTTCTTGTTCCCAAAGGTTCATGTTCATCCCACAATTCAAAATGTACTCACTCTATCTGCAAGATTCCCTCCACTTCCTTAATTTTTCCAGTGTTGCTCAAAAGCCTAAGTGTAAAGTTACCTCGGAGACTCGGGCAAATGTAGATGTCAGCCCCCATAAAAGTCAAAAAGAAAGTTGCGCTCTTCCAGGTAACAATAGTGGGACAAGTACAGGGTATACCTCCCCATTCTAAAAGAAAGGAAGAAGAAAATAACGAGGAAGGATTGAGCCACAGCAAGACTGAATCCAGCAGCATGAATAATAAATCTTAAATCTCCACTTTGAGCATCCATGAAACACTTTGTCAGGATAAAGGCTCCCAAGGGCTTGCGCAGCACTTACTCCGTGGTTTTGCTGGCTGTGGTTTATATGGCCACTCTCTTGGGCCAGTTTTGCATGAAGCCTGAAGCTTCCCTGGGCAGGTGGTCCATGTTGCTGGCACCTCAGTCTTCCTGGGGTCTCCACTGTAGTCTCAGCCTCACCCTCACAGATCCATTCAATACTTTTTCAGGGGCTGCTTAAAAGACTGCAACACACTACCTGGTCCCACACTTTTCTATGAAAACTTGGTGAAATCTTCTATTATCCCATAACTGTCATATTCTGCATGCCTGAAAACCAACATTTGGACAACACCGAAGTCAGTCGTTTGCAGGAGTTGTGACCGGAAAAGTTTGAACCATAACTAGAGTGGTTTCTGAGTGCCTTGTCTTGTGACTCAGGTCACTTCTATCAAGTTTCATTTCAATTCCTCCAGACCTTTGACACATGAAGTGGCCTTGCAGGGTCCTGAGAAGCCCTTGAGGCATCTTTCTCACTGCCCTGGTTCAAAGCACTTAGCTTCTTTTTTAATAACACTAATCACTGTGTGACCTAAAATTCACCAGTGCTACTTTCCTAGCAAAGAGGGAAATCTTTTAGATCCTTTAGCTGTACTTCTCTTTGTTTCTAATTCTTACTGTAAGTTTGGCTAAAAGCAGCCAGTAATACCCATGTTGCACGCTAAGTGGTTTGCTGCTTTGAAATTTCCTCTGCCAGATGAACAAGTACATCACCTTTTTACTCAGCCTCCCACAAAGTCTCAGGACATGCACGAAATGCATCCACGTTAACTGCCACTGTTTAACAAGGTTGACTCCAGTTCAGTTGCTAGTAGAATCCTCATTTTTATCTGAACCCTCACCGGCAGGGCCTTTACTGTCTGCATTTCCATTAGCATTTTGGTCTTCTGCGCCCCCACAATAGTTATAGCATCTAGGTTTTTTTCTGGCCTTTTTCTTCAAACTTTTCCAAATTTCTCCTTCAGATCTATTTCAAAAAGTATTCCAAGTCACCTCAGGTAAAGCTATAGTGACTGGTCTCATTTCACAGTGTGAATGTTTTGTGCTAGAGGATTTTCTGATACTATAACAAATGCATGAGGTAGTCAACTTATCAATAGAAAAGTTTTATTTTGACTCAGGGTTTCAGAGGTTCCAGTTCATAATAACTTGACTCCAATGCTTCCAGGAGTGGGACAAGGTAGTACATCTTGAAGGGAATGCACGACAGAGCAAACTACTTCCTTCATGACCAGGAAATGAAAAAGAAAGAGAAGGAGTCTAGAATCCTGGTGCTCTTTCAGAGGCATGTCCTCAGTGACCTACTGATCTCCCACTAAGCTCTCAAGTTTACTTCTTAAAGTTCCCACCACCTGCTAATAGCAACAAGTTGGGGATCACGGATTTTACCCATAGGCCTTTGGGAAATAATCATGATGAAAATTATAGCAAGAGGTAAAATATCACAGAGCCATAAAATTCCTTAAAATTATCTTTCTCTAACACCTTTATATAACTTATATTATTTAGTAAAGAAAGACAGAAAGAAATTATTATGTAGTACATGCTCAATGTGATTATTGTTGACAGCATAACTGAGAGAAATATCCAAATAACATAAAATCTTAACCAAGATTTTTGTGTGGCATCATGTTGCTTCCCTCCAGAAAATATGCATATATAATTTTTACAAGAAGTCATTGAGAAAGCAAAGTCTCTTTATATTCAATTAACAATCTGAGCCACACTTGGGTTTTAAACAGAAGAGCATTTAAGTGTGTTCGTCTACTTAACCACTGTAAAACCAAATCATACTAATTTTCTCCAAATTTTCATTACTTAAGATTCCTATGAGAATGTTTACTTCTATGTATTAAGCAATATTGTAACTAGTGCTGAGTTTCTGTGTTTATCCACAGAACATTTTGATTTTGATTAATGAATTTTAGAGCCACATTAATATTATCATGCCTAATTTGAAGTTTTAGCCTATTACTCATCTTTATAACTAAAAATACTTTGCCATGTTATTTCATCCTTCTTTGATCTTGAATATATGGTAAGACAAACATTGTATTAAGTGGTATTTAAAATTAAAATAAATTTTTAGCATTATTAGAGAATGTATTATTTCCATTTAAAGCTATTTAAAATTTCAAAAAATGATAAATCTATTCATTGATCTCCAAGATATACAAGTTACAAAAACCTCATCAAAATGCAGATATGTAGAAGTAAAGTATGACCTATCATACTACCAATGCATTATAGATTAAGGAAAACATTTTCTGAAAAATTTGGAAGGAAATCTGTGATATTCAATGAGAAGAACATCTACTAAATGCTTTTAGTGTAGGAAATAATATATATTGATGTGTATTTATGAACAGAATGAGTATTGGTATGCCATGTTAAAAAGAATGAAAAGAAATAACTTTAACAATAGATACTAAAAATTAAACATGCATCTTGTTATTTTGAAATTATCCTTATAATGTTTCTTTATGGTACTATGCAATTTACAGAAAGACATTAAACTTTTTTAAAATTGTGAGGTACACAAACTTTTTGACAGATGTTTTGTGATTACTAATTTAGCTTTTATTTATTTTCTTAATGCCCCCTTGTAGTCAGCTACTATATTTTGTCAATACATGAATACTTACTGGATCATTCCATGTGACTATCATTTTGTGGCTTTATTATCAGTATGATAATTTTATAAACTGAGATGTTAATTGAAGCATAATAAAGCATAAAAAGTAAAACAACAGAAGGACCCCAAACCAGTTTAGGCATTGTGCCTGGCAAATCTGAGTAGCTACACCCATATCTGACAGTTCTGAGATGGTAAATCAGCCATATCACAGATATGGGGCATGGTTTCTTCATCTTTGGAAGAATTACAAAAGTCACTCCCCGGCAATGCTGTGATAAATGATTCCTACAATAAATACTACATATGTATGACATTTCATTTATCTAGGTAACAATGCATATAGGATTACTTTGATTTCGAAATCTACAACCTTTCCACTCTACCATGCGTGGCATGTGAGTGGTAATAGTTGCCCTGCTCTTCACTGCCAGGACGAGATACATGACTCATTTTAAAGAGCCCTTTTCTGATGAGTTTGTTATAATACCAGAATCCTTTTCTGTAACTATGAATTAGCAAGAAAAAGCTAGTTAATAATTCCACCAAGCCATGATAACTTCCTCTAAAGTTTCTTCATTTCTTCCTAAATAAAATATATATTTTTTTCAAATAGAAGAATTGTGAAAGAAAATATATTTTACTAATCTCATTACCCACTCCTCCTAATAATTTTCTTCTTCTGTATTTTCTAAACCTCAAAAATATTTGTTTTTATGGATAAAATTCTTTGTGCTGAGATGTCAGAACTCTAGTACTATCCACCTTAAAGGGAGAAAACTGTATTTTCTCATGATACATCTGTAGAGGAGTCCAGGTGGCTTCATGCAATGATTTCAGGATGTAAAACAATGTTGGTAGGATTCTAACTTTCTTTTGTTATCTCTCATTTGCTTCCTTGTAGTATTATAACAAAGTAAAGCCTTTATTAAAACTTCTTTACTGTCCTTATAATAAATATAAAGCCCCACAAGCCCATTCCTGCATCCATATTTGTATGCCTGAAAAGAATGTTTTCCTGGGTCTGCCAGTCACTTTTGTAGTTGTCTCAACAGCAATACATGAAGGAATTCACCACTCTCACTACAAAAAAAGAAGTCCATGTTAGTACATCAAGAAAAAAAGTTACAGCTCATCAATATTTTCTTTCTATTTTCATTGTTTTAAAATTTTTATTGAACTATAAGATTTTTGAAAATTATTTATATCCATATAAAAAGAAACATTGGGTAAATAAGACTTTCTAAACCATTTGTATTAGCAATTTATCGTATGACTATTTATCTTTATAAAATATAGAATTATCCAACAAGGGATTGTCTTACTGTAATGATGCACATCCTTTCTTGCATCACTGAAGGGATCTGAACTATAATGTAAAAAAAATTAGTCACAGATTGAGTTTACAAGTAAAAAGTTAAAAACCTGCTTATAATTGAAGGCCGATTTTAATAGCCATTTTAGTACATAAACAAATGTCCTATATATATGTCAAAATAACATCAAGTAAAATTTAAATTTTTAAAAAATTTATAGTAAATTAGGAGTCCTCAAACTCAAAGTGTAAAGACACTCAGCTTAGCTGTTATAACGCCAATATAATGCCAAAAGAAGATGAGTTCCTCTTAATTCTATGGTTAATAGAGTCAAAAACTGTAAATATGAAAAAAAGTTGCTATCTTGCTCAAAGTGCTCATGATACTGCAAATCTTGAAATAAGATGTGAATTTATTTCTCCCTATACATTTTTTAAATTTAGCAAATACTTTTGTATGCTGGCAAAACAAACTGAACCCAAAAAACTAAGATATTGTCTTCACAAATCTTATAATCTAGGGTACCGTAAAGCAAACAGGCAGTAAAATATTTTCTTAAAACATTATGACCAAGAAGTTCACTGTAGTTAGAAAACACAAAGCTAGTTTCAGAAAAGACTCCTGAAACACATTTTGTCAAGTAATGAATGAAGGATGTGTTGAATAGCTGAAGCAGTGTGGAGTCAAAAGAGCAGCAGAAATTTGAAAACTGTTATGAAGTCAGCCTTGTTCATAGCTGAGATAAAATTAGATAATTTATAACATACAGGAAAAATTAAAATGAATAATCATTAATTAGTTGTTGAATATGCCATAACTTTTCTCTCCGGAATTTTTATTGAAAAATATGAGACAAAATTCTCCAGTGGGACATAAAAGCACGGTCTATAAATTCACAAAGTTGCTAAGAGGAAAGATGCAGATGTTAAGTTGGCAAAACAGGATAATAATAGGCCATAGTGAAATTATTTGTATCGGTTAGAAAAGGAGGTAGAAACAATGAGAAAGAAAGACAGGGTAGGAGAAAGAAATAAAAATAAAAAGACACATTACCATGTGCTTATACACCCACATGTGTTCTTAAATAAATTGTACTATTAGTTTTAAATAAAGTTTCTGACGTTAATATTTCCTGGGAATACCTCTTTTCTGCACTATCCTGACAATAATTGCCAGTATATGACTTCTTGCGATAAGCCATCATTTATATTTTCATTTGAAAACGAAGTCAATCTTTTAATATTTCTTTTGTTTAATAATCAAGAGGGCGGATGTAGACGAACTTTGATTAATGGATTTTAATAACACAGTAATTATGTTGTCTAACTTGAAACTTTAGTCCATCATTCAGACAGGTATTTTCAGTTCACATTTCTGAAACAGAATTTGAAGGTTAGGTGAGGTTAGAAGAAGGACAGCAAAAAATAGATTTATATCTCCTTCCCCAATTTTATTCCGGCTCTGATTAATGATAACTGAAGCCGAATTCTGAAGGTTGCTAAATGGCACATGGTTCCTATCACGGGACACGGGGTCCGTTATGATCTGAATGCAGGGCTCATTGCTGGCCTTATCCTCTCTATTTACGGATGTAATGCAATAAAAGCACTGAACTCACAGGTCATCCCAAAGCTCTCAGCTGTTAATCAGCATGGATCTTCCTGCTCCCTCCACTTCCTCAGAATCAGTTAACAGAACACATTCTCTTAATATTGTCCTCAACTCTTCTAGGCACAGTTTGCTCTTCCTTTCTGTTTACACATCAAACAGCAAAAAAATCACTTTATCTTTCTTAACATTTGTAGTAAACTTTTACTTGAAAAATATGCATGTTCCATAGGCTTATTAAAGATAGAGAACTTGGTCAACTCTAGTCATTTTTTGGTATCCATTAGGAAATGGTCCAGGATGCCCTTCAGGTACCAAACTCTGAGATGCTTAAGTCTCTTATGTAAAATGGTGTATTTGCTTATAAACTGTATCTTTCCTCCTGTGTACTTTAAATTATATCTAGATTACTTACAATTATGAATACAATGCGAATGCTATGTAAATAGTCGTTGTATTGTTTAGAAAATAAGGAAAAGAAATATATCCACAGTTATTGATTCTACATCGAATTTGCAGAATTCTTACCATATAGTAAGGATAAGTGGATTGAATGAGTGAATGAGTGAATGAATGAACGAAATAGAAATGAAATAGAAAATGTACTAAGAGTTAAAAGTTGCAGATTATATTCTGAAGGAGAGTGAGATGATGGTCACATATCAGGATTCGTACATGTTTCACATACCACTAGAGTCCAGTAGATTTGCGGCTCACAGAAAGCTTAGCTAAAAGGAAACGGAGTGGAAGAGGTCAATTTTTTTGTGAGGTTAAAATATCTTCCCAGGTATTTAATTGTATTTAATGATACCAGCATTTGTAAAATTGAGGAAACCTATGAGCCGGATCCTATGACTAGAAAGAAAATAATTTAGAAAAAAAAAGTCATGTGTTGTGACCTGATTAAATTAAGAAAAAGTAATTTCAGATTTTCTCACTTAAATAAGTGCCACTTTTTTCAGAGTAAGACCTCAAGAGTAGATATTTATCTTTGTGCAGAATGCAGTCTCCCACAGGTGGCTAATCGATACATGACTACGGCAATCTCCTTATAGAGCTTATATAGAAACATGACTTAGCTTAAGATCAAACTGACATTTTGGAACCCTGCAAGGGATTTAATATCCTACTCTCTAGATCCATTATTTTTCTTGTAATATAAAAACCACTCAAGTCTACCAATGGGCAGTAAAAGCTAAAATACTTCATCTTCTCTAATGTGCCTACTGTAAAAACGCTTTCTCACATTTTGGTTTGAAAAAACAGATGCTGTAGGAGGGCAGGGTCGATATAAGACCATGACTTGTCAACCACTCTACTGAAATTTGTAGCACAGAGATTAATACAGGCTTTTGTGCCTCTGTCGAAGATGGAGTGCAACTTTGCCTAAGAAGGTCCACTGCTGAATATCCATGCAGGTCTTTACTGTTACTGTATCTAGCAGGAAGGTAATCAAAGCTTTTAAAGAATACATGAATTAAGATTTTCATATCATAAAAATTATATAGCTATAATTTAAGAAGCCTTGGAAACGCAGGAATTCTTGTCATCTTGCAGGATGACCTCCATATCTCTGAGACAAGTGTAGCCTCGCAATATGTCCGGGTCTTCTAACACACCCCTTCTTCCTCTTAGTTGCACTTCAACTAATGCAGCCACTCAGCTACTATGCTACACCCACATGAAATGTAGCCAGAGAGTACAAACAATAAAGTCATAAAATATTTAACACTGTTTTCTCCATATAGTAAGTGTTAAATAAATAGCAAATGTTGTAAGTTACATATTAATCTACTTAACTTCTTGGTTCTCCCTAAAATGAATGCAGAAGGAAGTCATTGAGGTTACTTTTTATAAGAGTTTTTTGGAGTAAGTTTGAATTATGTTATAAATAACATATAATATAAAGCTATGCATTACTTATATAGTACCTTTTAAAATATATTAATAAATATGTGTTTTATAACTTAATATAAAATATATAAAATATATTATTATGCAATATTATATGTGAAGTATATTATAAAATATATGAGTATGCCAAATGTATTTTGTTTTAAACACTGTGAAATTTTCATCTTTGGGGGACTCTTTATTGAAGTGCACCTTATTTGTTTTCCTTCTGTCATGAATCATAATTTTGTGATGTCTACTTTTAATGCTTACAAGGAATGATTTCATATAGTCCATCCAATTGTAAAGTTGTCCACATTAATGAGCTTAGTTTATATATAGGTACTCCATCATAGCTAACATCAGAATTTCTACATCTCTTTTTCTCTTCTGCTAATAATACCTTTATTCTTCCTCTCTTCTTTCTTTTCTGTTCCTTAATTTCATTTACACAGAATTTAAATTCACATATAAAGCCAATGTAAAACTTTGATAGCTATCCAAATGAAAGGGCTATTTTTTCTTCAAATTTCTCATTGTATTACATAACTATCAATTTAAGAGCAAGAATTATATATTTACTTTCTAAGTATACTAGCATATACTATGTATTAAAAATAATAAATAAATGGAGGAAGAAGATTGATTCTTCCCACTATCCAGGAATTCTAGGGTGTTTTCTTCCTTGACATATTTTCAGCTTCATCTACGGTCAATAAGAAAGTGAATTCAAGCTAATAGCCCTAAGTATCTTAGTTATTAACTTTCTTTAAAGATTAATTGCATTCTACAGACTACATTAAGCAGAATAATAATAGAATGTACAGATAGTGAAAAAGAGAAAAATAGAGAGATAGAGAGGAAGACAATTACTTAGCCAATTTCTAAGATAATCTAACTTTTGTATATGTATAGATTATCTGCAGTTTTTCAAATATGCCCCATTCCCTGTCCACATAACTTCTCTTTACTTCTTAAGATTCAGCACTGATTTGGTACTACTCACAAAACATTGCACACACACACATGCACACACTCACACATCTTCTTCATCATGGTGCATGTTCTTTCCCACTTTATCAACTTGCAGAAGGTTATATTTTATACTACAATGTTAACTTTTTATTTGTTCTTTTATTTCCCTGTGTCTACCACCTGTGAATTCTGAGGAAATAAGTTGTGTCTTGGTATTGGTTTGATATCTGGAAAATGCCACAGTTTTTGAAATACAAGAAAACAAAACAGAATAAAAATGAAGTATTTGGTAAATAAATATATTAGTTTAACATGTTTATTTTTATTCATTCTTTTTTTTCCTTTTAAATAATTATACATGCACAAGAAAGTCCAAAGTTTATACAGAAAGGTATCGCCCAGTTTCCTCTAATGGTATTATCTTACCAAAACAGTAAAATACCATTGAGTGACACAGTGAACAAATTAGTATAACAAACATGGAGAAGACGTCTTTTACTCTTAAGTTGCCATTGTCTTTGAGATTCCTATAGAAAAGATAACTATGGTTTATTTTCTAATTGTATTTGTTGTAAGTTTCCACGAATGTGTAAAGACTTTTTTCATAGGGCAGTAGCATTTATGTATAATTTAACAATGTGCACATGTTCTGAGTGCAATATGGAACTGTCTTTTTTCTTCCTCGTATGTGTTGTTGATCACTCTTTGTATCCCTATGTCATATTAGCTTTCTGCTGAGTTCTGAATTTCCTTTAAAGAGCTTCTGCCATTCATTTCTGTAACTGTTCCAGTAATTATTAACCTCTTCCTTCCTTTGATCTTAATATTCACATGTATTACATGTTTTTGAAATACGATTTCCTTTAACCTTCGCAACACTTTCTTCATTGAATAACCTATCCGTTTCCATGTTACCTTGCCTCTAGGAAAATATATAATAGAACAGAGCACAGAAAATTGCAAAATATTCCTGGATTTTAATTTTCTAGAGCCTAGTCATCTAGAGAAAGGTAAAACAATCATGACAGAGATAAAATACTTGCGAGGATATAGAAAGAATGAGCAAAAGTAATACTTTTCCACTTTCCTCCAAGCCTGGGAAAGTCTCCTCTAGACTTGAGAAAATACAAAAATGTCATGGGGGAAGAAGGTATGCAGACTATTCTTTTTGAACTAAGTAATTTTAGAGATGAAGAAATTTTTACATGATTGTCTGGGTAGACCTGAGAGGGAAGAGGTAGCAACAGTGTAGCATAGAATTTACTACAAGATTTTGCAGGGGGTGTGTAATCACACTGAAACTCAAGCAGTGCCTCCTGGTCGTTAGCACTAAATGGAGGGCAAAACTATGCAAATACATACATTAAAGCCAGGGAGGGGTCAAAGTAGCCATGCGATTTTAACGAATTAAAATTTTGGGAAAGCCTGATATCTCTACAGCATTTTGTGTGGACTGGTGACTACATAAAATTATGGGCATTTCAGTGGGAATAAATTCTGGCTATTTTATGTGTAGGACAAGACTTACTACCCCTCTCTACTGATCCCCTGACACACTTCACACACTCACAACTAAGCAGCAGAATGAAGTATTCCTCCACATTAGAATTTTGTTTCCATCTCGTTACCAGAATGAAGATTCAAAATTAGTTTTGATGTAAGATTAATACTTAGTATTTATTTTTAGTTACTTAACAAAATGATGTATAAAATATATAAATATATGTAAAATGTATGATATAAACATAAATATTAATATATAAACAAGGTAGCTTGTTCATGAGCTTGGTATGTTTGGAAGGCTGTGTTTAAATCTAAAATGTTGGGAAACATCACGTACATCCATTAGAATTGTTAAAATTTGTTTACTTAGTTTCAAGTTTTCTCACCATAAGACAATGACTTTGTGGGAATATTGAAAATAGAGATTTAATTCTGAAAAGAGGAGGGTTTTAAGGAATTCACTATACTAGAGAGGTAACTAGCATAAGATTATAAAGAACGTCAGATCTTAAAAGAAGGAGACTGTCCTGCTATGCAATTTCAAGATATTACCATTTTGTTCTAATCAGTGTAACCCATGTAACCATGCTCTATGTAACTAGCCACTTTCCAAATGTTGCAAAACATTAGCAAAATTGCAAATGACAGTAAAATAATATTAGTACCAAGGGCCAGTGATATAGCTCAGCGGCATAAGAGCCTGCCCAGCAAGCGCGAGGTCCTGAGTTTGACTCCTGGTACCCACATATAAAAAAATAAATAAAATAATAATAATAATAATAATAATAATAATAATAATAATAATAATATTAGTACCAAGACTGTGTTTGCATTGTTGCTCTTTTATAGAGTTGAAGGATGTTTGGAATTTTATTCAGTTAATTTTGTGTGTAAGAGGTCATCTTGCATCCATTCTCAAGTCAGTTTAAATTGTACCATAAAACCACTTCTATTACTGTATTTTAGCAAACTGAGTGTCATGGTAGTATCATTTGTCCTTCACGGTTTTACTAAAGTTAGGTTCTCCTGCTGGGTCTTTTTACATCTTTACCCTCAGGCTCTATTCTGAGGCTACTCACAAGAACAAGTATGTTTTGCTGTTTTTGAAAAATATATAGTTTAGAGATCTTTAGTCTATCTGCATTGTTTTCCCTCTGCCATCTCACCTTTCAACCCTTGATGCCTGTGACACATTCCTCTGTATATCTGAACACAGTTGCAGGACTGACTTAAATTATTTTCTGTGAAGGTTCTTCAGGCCCTATGTATTCCAACTGATACAAATATAGGATGGAAGGGGTGAAGGAAAAAGAACAGCCAACATAAGTTAGAAAATTTTAAATCTCAGTTCTAGTCAAGCTACTGAGCCCAATTATATAATTTACGTAACTGTGTAGTTTTATCTTCACCAAAAATACTAGTTAGTACTATAAATATAACCCACTTTAATTTCTATGTACTTCAATTGTATTAAAATAATTAGCTAAGAAATGTATCATAAAAAGTGATAGCCAGTGGAAGTTTAAGAGCACAGTGAATGAGGGTTAGCGCTATGGATAGAATATTAAGGAAACTGACCGACAGGTAGTCTTTCCGTATCTCAGTAGTTCACTAATGTAAGCAATCCACAAGGTACAGAATTTGTCTATGTTTGAAGTTTACGAAAATGATTCCATGAGTGAGATTCAAACTTCTAATGGCCAACAGAATAATGTGATTTACTGGAATTAGGTGTTAGTTGGATAATTAAAACTAATTTACAAGGGTTCTTAGTATTTTCAAAACTAGTTGATAATTTAGAATAAATTGATAATTTAATTGCCAATTTATGTTTCAGTACCTCTACAACTTAACATAGACTAGTGGGACACAGGAAATATTTATATTTCTTTATAAATGCTTACAAGGTTCATGTATCCTATTTCTCTCTTTTTGTATTTCAGTGGCTTTAATGTATGTTCTGAGTTATTCCTTTTGTACATTTTCTGCCAGCTCATTGTCTATTTGCCATGGTCATGTTTATAACATAAATTCGACCCTACATTATTGCTGGCAAACTTCAATGCCCCAAGTTCTAAAGACATATCATTGAATATTAGTGAATGGTATAATTTGAAAATCACAAAAAATCAAATTAAAAATTACTTCTCAAAAGAAATACTCAACTGAAAAAATAGTAGTGTAATATTCATTTATATAAGTTATATGTAGCAATAAAACTAGCCATGTGTACTACTACTATTTTTATATAAAAATATATAACACAATGAAAATAATACTACATTTCAAAATATCTAAACACTACTTTTCAATAATTCAATACATCAAATATTATTGCTTTTGTTATTAAGAACTTAAAATATTAGTTAATTTAATAATCAGAGCTCTTTTAATATTTCAAGTCACTTTAGAAATGCTATTAACTAATCTTTTAGTCAGTATATTATTTTCTTAATTAAAGGTAATAATAGGTATTTGGCCCTCCACTTTTGGTATTTATATGCCTTTCAACATTAGAAACATTTTGAGTTCCATGGTGGATACTAGGAAAAAAAAATCATACTATTTTTTTTTTTTTACAACTGCCTTCCTTTGCCACGATTATAGGAAATCTGTGCTAAGAGGCATGACCATGGAGAGGTGAGTTGCCCTGTGGATATTTGTGTATATCCTTGCCCTGAGATCCCTCTTAAATCTGTCCCCTTGCCATTCAATGAACTCACAAGTAATTCTTTGCCACACAGCGCAGCACCATGCACGTAAGGTATTAATATGAGTTCTTCCTCATATTAATGAGGAATATTAATCAGGAGGCACTGATTGTTTTTAATAATCTATGAGAGACAATGGATCTGTCACGTGGCATCCAGAATTTCACCTGCACTCTCCCCAAGGGCAGATCTGATGCTCATCATTCAGAGTCAACAGACTTGCACATCCTTTATCTTTTCCCACTGGAAGGTTGGAAGATCCAAGATTTCAAAGCAGCCATAGGCTTATGAATATGAGATGGATTATTTTATTTTCCAAATGTGATAGGTAACATTACAGTTGCCTGAGCTCAAAATTAGTAACCTATTGTGTACTGATTTAACTTACCAATGTATGAAATATAAATGTATTGTGTTTGAAGCCTAGAACATTTGTTTTTCTGTTATTTAACTAATAAAATTCCATAGTTTCTTCTCAATATGAATTTAAACTTCTTATATAAATGTGTTATTTTATTTTATTATTTTATTTTATTTATTTTTTTGTGGGTACCGGGGGTCGACCTCAGGACCTCATGCGCCAGCAGGCACCCGTGCTGCTGAGCGATATCACCAGCCCTTTTTTCATATGTGGGTCCCGGGAGTCGAACTCAGGTCCTCGTGCTTGCCAGGCAGGCGCTTACACTGCTGAGCCATCTCACCGGCCCTAAATGTGTTACTTTAAATATACAAATTAAAGGCTTTTTAATAAAATGAAGAAAAATCAAACAGAGTCAGTTTATAGAACAATAGAATTGTTGATGGATCACAGTTTCTGACCCACTGTGTCATGTGATCAAGAGTTTTATTAACTTTTTCTCAAGTTAACAAAAATCTGTCAGTTGAATTCATGAGCAAGAGTTCCACCCACCTTACTGCAAATGCACTGAATGTTTTCAAATACATTCTTTAGCAGAGAAATGGAGGTAAACAATGAGGCATTTGCTATTTTCTTTATCAATTCTGTTTATCATCACTTTGTTACTTTCTGTTCTATAGCCTTAGATAAAATGTCATGCTCACTGAGTTTTTTTTATTTTAGAAACTATGAAATCGAGATACCAACATTTAAATTCAATTTTTCAAAATATCTAAAGTTATGGCTTGTATTTAGATGCACCCCAAAGCCTCATGCAGTCATAGGTGTGGCTTTTTTCAGAAGTGGCTGAAACTAGAGTGAGTGATTGATACATGGTGCAATGCTAGGATTAAGGGTGGGTGATTACCAAATCAGTCCACTGATTGCTTTGGTCCCACCCTAATCCTGTTAGCCTGGATACAATATAAGGGATAAAAATAGGCTTGTCTTGTTCTTTGTTGCTTTGCTGCCTTCTGCCCACCATGAATGTTCTTTTCTATGAAGACACCATGCCTTGGAGCCAGCTCATTATGGACTGAAACCTCTACAAACTGTAAGATAAACAAACCTTTTCCTATTGTAACTTTGGGTATTGGGTATTTTGTCTCAATAATGAGAAAAGTAAGCAAAATATCTACCTTGATTTTTTATTGTGATTTATTATCAGTCATAAATAACTTTTTATCTATCAAATGAAAGCATAATTCTGATGATATTATACACTAATTTAGAAATCTCAGAAAATATTATATTCTAAAGCCCTTTTGGATGTCTCGGAGAAATGCTCATATAATGTTAAAACCTCATTTTAAGTTTTTTTATAGAAACACTATTAGCATTAAAGCTTATTTCTATGCTAATAAAAATGAATCATTTTATATCATTAGATATGTCACATTTCCACTGAAATATTAGAAAACTGTTGTCTACTCATAGGTGTGAAATTAGGCTAATTTATCTTAAATGTAAGTTACCTGGCAAAAGTTCAAGAATGTGATACCCCAAAGAAGGGTTTCTAGTGTATTAACCAGTGATTCATGCATGGAATCAAGATAATAATCTATCAGAGTGGAATGTCATAAGAACAACAACAAAAGGGCCATAATATTAAGCCAAAATCGATGTGTTCATTTAAAATCTACTAATTATTTTTGCTAACGGTGATCTTAGGGTATATATTAAGTTTTAAAACATAATATTTAAAGATAAAATATTCAGATTTCTCTTTCATTTTAGGTAGACAGTAGCATATACAAACATACTGCCACTAAGTTGATGTAATTATGCAAACGAACATTGCCATGACTTAAAATGATTGTTTTAGTTCTTGCATAATGAATGCAATGAATATATGACATTTCAATACATTTGTCTATGCTGTACAGTAAGTATTTAATTAGTCACTATGAAATAAATTTTGCTCTTTCAAAAATAAATTAAATATGTGAGGTCCTTGTAATAACTACCTTGTTATGAGAACCTGTATTTATTCTCTGCGGTCATAAATGCTCCTCCATAAGTCAATAAAAATGCTTGATTTATTTCAATATTTGACACCATCTTCTCTAGACTATAGGACCCATGATTCAGTATATACCTAAGGTTTAATCACTGTGTTATACATAGTGCCAGGAGTTGTATTAGACTCTTGATTTGTGCTCAGTAGCCATTTACTGAATGAAAAACTGCATACATCAAATTATATGACAAGAACATGTGTTTATATGAGTACATTTAGGCCCATTTAAAAGTGAGTGTGCTCAACTGGTCTGTCTTCTCAAATGCAAAATAATGCACATTATAAAAGACAAAATTAAATGTAATTGATTTAAAAATTTGACTATATGCTTTGTATATTGTGATGAGATTCCATGAGTAAAATGCCTATAATATCCAAGTATTTCATTCTAAGTTGACAGAACAGAAAAAATAAATAAATAAGAAAATATAATTATATTTGTTAGAATATGAGGATTAATATCACTTTTAAAATGGCCTCAAGTTTGTTTTTTTTGTTTTGTTTTTTTTGTGGGTACCAGGGGGTCGACCTCAGGACCTCGCGCACCAGCAGGCGCCCGTGCCGCTGAGCGATATCACCGGCCCCTTTTTCGTATGTGGGATCTGGGAGTTGAACTCAGGCCCTCGCTCTTGCCAGGCAGGCGCTTATGCCGCTGAGCCATCTCACCAGCCCCATGGCCTCAAGTTTTTTGAGACTACTCCCATCTAGCAGTGTGGCCTAAATACCTGCTCCTTAATCTTGACTGGCCTTACATGACTCATTTGTAGCAGCACAGTGAAACATCTGAAACTAGTCAGAACACAACATACAACTTCCAATTTGTTTGGTATCACAATTGTTCTTTGAACTCTGAACTGTAATCCAAAATATCGGGACAGCATACTGAGAAAACCCAGCCACATGAAGTACTCATATGTAGGTGCTCAGGTCAACAAACTCTGATGGGCCCAACATTTAATCCTTCAAGAGCTTTGTCTAGAGAAGGAAGTAAGCTGTCTTCAAATAAATCCACCTCCAGCCTTTTGAATTATTTCCATCACCAATACCCAGCCACTGAGAAACAAATAAGGCATTGTTTGTTTTGTCTTAATTCTTAAGTACAAAATGTGTAAGTATATTCAAAGGCAAAGTGTTAACCAGTTTTGTAATCTGTAGTTATTGTGGAAAAGTATTTAATAATGGAAAGGGAAAGTGATCAGTGCTTCAAAACATAAGCTTGCCTCAAAATTATCAACCTAAAAGGCTACAAAGTAGGACACAGAAACACATGAGTATTGATGAAAAATAAAGTCAGAATAGTAAGTTTGGAAAAAGTTATGAAGGACTTCTATAGCTAACATGTCTGGATATAGTATAACTTCAAGTAGAATATATTTTAATAGTTTCAAAAGTTTGAACACACACATGCAAGGTGAGATTGAAATATATGATGAATGTTTAAATTTTGAAAACTATTATAGTAAAAGACACATTGCCATTAATTTTCTTCAAAATACTCACCATCTCTTTGAACACATCGGTCCCATTGTTCCTTCTGCTTTCTGATACAGTTCTTGAAGTCCTCTTTCATAACTGTTTATGAGTTGTGATAAAAATTTGGTGAACTGAGCTGCTAAGTGCCGTCCAACAGAAAAGTGGGCTTGCAAAATATTACAGTGTGTCCTCATCTACCTTCTTCACTGCATCTGGAACTGTGGGACTTTTGGCTTTTCCCCAAAATCAAAATCACCATGAAAGATAAAAGAAGTTTGAATTAATTCCGGACATGGAGTCAGGACATCACAATGAAAGATAATTACAAGAGGACTTGCAGAACTGCTTCAGAAAGTCACAAGAAGGATGGGATAAGTGTGCTCAAAGCAAGGGTATTTTGAAGTGGATTAATGACAATGTGTCTTGTAGTATAATTTTTTTAAAACATTCACCATATTGTTTGATCTTGCTTTATATATACCCACTTGTTGGCAAGTATCAGTATGTATGCATCAAATTCATCAAAACCAAATAGGCAACATCCTTCGTATTTTATTTTATTATTACTATTGTTTTTTTTTTTTTTTTTTGGTACTGGGAATTGAACTCACGACCTCACACTTGCCAGGCAGGCACTGTGCCGCTGAGCTCTATCGCTGGCCATATTTTAAAATTTTGATTAAAATACTTAAATTCCATTGTACTACACCTACTTTCTTCTCAAATAATACTTTTTTTTCTTGACTTTCACCATTTTTATTTGGCATCATTTTTTTGTTTTGCTTTGCTTTATTGCTTGTTTTTTTTCATTTTTTATTTTGTCTTGTTTTGTTTTGAGACAGGGTCTCACTATGTACTTCACTCTGGTCTTGAACTCACTGTGAGGCCTAGGCTAGCTTTGAACTCCTGGCAATCCCCCTGCCTCTGCCTTCCTGAGTGCTGCTATTACAAGCATGCACAACCACACCTAGCACTTATTTCATTATTATGCAAACATTTAAGCTCGTCTTCATATTAAGCAAATTAATTTTTAGCAAATGATACTTTAATTTTAACAAAAGATAATGATAGTATGAGTTAATGTGTAGTAATGGTTTATATTTCAGTACATTATTCTACCTTTTCTTTACTAATATGAAACTATTATAAACTCAAGTAGGTCTTAAAAGATGTAAGGTCTGACACCTGAATCAGTGCCTTTTATTACACAGTCATCAGAGTTTATTTGTTCCTTTGTCTTCCAACTGTCTGAAGTTGTCATAAGCAACTGCTGAAAATTACTAAAATAGCACAAAGAGGGAGAGCTTTCAGAAATATAATGGAACATTCACTGTTTATATTACATAAGCAAAAGTTAAGCATGACAGGAAACATTACTATAGCCTCAAGAACCCAATAAATTTTTTCAGTGCTTATAGAAGATGAAAAAACATAATTTTTCCAGTTAAACTTCCTATATGTATTCCAATACCTTGGAAACATCTAATGTAATAAACAAAAATTCAGTTTCTTTGTAACTATGCTAGAAAAATAAGTGAAGTTAACAATGTAGATATTTAAAATAAAAATGTTAAGAAAAATAATTTTATTATTCATTAGTATATTTATTTATTATTGCAGTTTTTGTGGTACTGGAGATTAAGCCCAGGGGCTTCACACTGAACTACATCATCAACTCTTTTTTTTCTTTTTTTTTTTTTTCTTCAAGACAGAGTCTTCCTGAGTTGCTAAGCTCTGCAGGCTGGGTTTAATCCTTGGATGTTCCTGCCTCATCCTCTCAGAGTGTTGGGATTCTACGCATGCACCATTATGTCTGACTGAGAAACATAATTTTTGAAAGATACATCTTTTGTTTTAACAGAATTCTTTTCACAATTCTTATTTTTATTTGTATACTTCCAAATATGGACCATAAAATTTAAAGAAGAAAATTTCAACTGTTTCTACTTCACTGGAAAAACAGCATGACTTTTTTTATTTTAAAGTATGCAAGAGAAGATACTAGTTTCAAACTTGAATTCAAAAGTCCTAATTTCTCTCTTTCCTCCATTAAATAATACATGAACTTGGGAGAATTACTCTTACCTAATTGGAATGAACGCTATCCTATACACAACACAAAAAGTAAGATGTTGCATAAATATTTACAATCTGTGGTACAAATTGTGAAATTTGAAAAGTAATAATCATAATGCTGCTTCCAAGAAGACCAGCAATGGTATTTTGCTGTTTTAGCTTTCTTAAGTGCCTTCATGTTTTCATAAATGTTAGAACCTAGACTATTTAATTTTATTGAAAACATGGTATGAATATTTTCCATGCGTTAGCCCTCTAAAACACCCCTGTAATTACCATATATTTTGTGAAAATAAATTTTATTCTTTGCAAAAATCATTTCTTCCGATAACTTAAAGTAACAAATTACACATAATAAAGAAGGCATATATGTTATTTATCTATATGTAAATATACACTAACTTTTTAGGATTAGCTTATAAAATTATTTCTGAAAAGATAATGTGGTGAAATTAAAAATTAAAAGCAGGAAGTTTCATAAAGGGCTGGAAAGTGAAAAGCGATAACAAAATCTTATCCTGAGTTGCTTTTAATTATTACATTAATGATAAGAGCATGGTTCTAGACGATGGTACATGAAGCCAAAAGCACAGAAAGACTTTTCTGTAAATGATTATAGTTTACTTAGGAAAACTAATGAATCGGCATATATCAATTTGAGAAGAGTCATATTCATACTTATATGTATGTAGTCCACTTGCTTCACTCTCAAAGTACAAACATCTTCTAGTTATGTTTCAAAAAATTAGACAAATTGGCATCATTTTGGTACTTAATGAAAGACATCTTGAATCTCAGAGGCAGTGCATGACTGAATTTAAACTCAGGTTCTGCACCTCCTCAGTTAGCAGCAGTTGTTGTAGACAGACATTCTCGTGTTGTCCCTAACACGAACACAAGTCTATGCGAAACAGACAGCAGAAGATTTTCCTGCACAGACATCATACTTAGAATGTAATGAGTACGGGCATGCAATGGTCAAAAATGAATTAGGAGGAAGGCATGTTTCTCACACACTTGTTTTCCCCTATTTATTTCTTATCCATAAATAATATGGATAATGTCCATAATGTCAGCTCCATTATAGTACTAAGACAAGAAAAACAAACAAGATTCTCAGACTAAATAAGCTTCACTGTTCTTGATCAAGTATTACAAATATTTTCTCCTAAAGGCCCAGAGTAAATATTTTAAGTTTTGAGGAATAAATGGTCTTTTACACTCCTACTTACCTCTGTTGTTGTTTTGTGAAAGTAACTGCAGTCCATGTAAGCCACAAATGACCATAGGTATGTTCAGATAAATTTTAATCCTCAAAACGTTTTGAATTCTATAAGATTTTCATATATCATAAAATAATGTTCTCTTAATGTTTTTACGATTTAAAAATGTCAAAATAATCTTAGTTCATAGGTAAAAAAATTCAGCATTTGTCAACTCATATTCTATCAACATGTATGTCTAAAAATTTCCTTAAATACTCCCTCTCTGTCATGGGTGTGTATGTGTGTGGTTGTGTGTGTGTGTGTGTGTGTGTGTGTAAGATTTGTGATTAGATTCATGATAAACATTCAGAGTTATTTTCCACTAGACTAAGCTTCCTAAGAGTTTCAAATTATTTATAAGTTTTCAATGTCAGGCATGAAGCAGATGATCAATAAATATTCACTAAATAATTGGTTGAAACTGAAAAAAGTACTTATACTTTGAACTAGAGCAATCATTTTCTCTTCCATATACTTCTGTCCTGCATAAAATAATTACAAGAGACTACAGAGTACATTTTGAGACAATTATGGACAAAAATTGGCAGTAAGAGTTCCTATATTTCAATACGTTATAATTTATTTTTAAGACAAATAGAAAAAAAAACTAGCATAAGGAAAATCTTGATAATATACCATATAGATGTCACTATGAAAACATTAAGAAAGATATCGAGATGACTCGGTCTTTCATTAAATTAAGAAAATGGGAAATATAACTTTAGTGGGTAAAGTGATAATAGAACAGTACATTTTAGAATTAACATCTAAAACACTGAAGGTCATATGTCTTTGGACAGGAAAGTTGATTTCATTCATATTTTAACAGTGTCATTTAAATTCCAAGGACATTGTACCCTTATAATTTAGGTTTTTCAATTTTCTGTATCTCTGTATCCAGATCCTCCATTTGTTTTTTTTTAACTAAGATTACTTTTTGTTCATTATTTTAAAATTGTCTCATTCCTGTGAATAACTGCAATGTCCCTGAAATGCCCCTTTGCATTTTCAAGTCTCTTGCCAAGCGCAGAGGTCATTGTAAGCACAAAGGGACCCAGAATGTTTGCATAAATATTATCTAGGGGACCCTAGGAATTAGGCAAATCGTTGTTATCTGTGGAAACTGCCTTCCTGCCTCTATGCTAAATCAGTTATTCCTTGAAATGCTGGTCAGACAATGAAACAAAGCAAACAAATATTTTCACTGTCAAATAGTTTAACCGATAAAACTTCCATTCTTAGCCAGGTGTGATGGCACATGCTCTAATCCTCGTACTTAGAAGGCTGAGACAGGAGTATCATAAGTTCGAGGTCAGCCTAAACTACTGCCAGCCTGGATGAAATAGCGATAGTCTCAAAACAAATAAACAAAAAATCCTCTGCAGTTACCTGCTGCTGAACAATTCATCTAAGGTGCCACCACTGTGTGACATCGTCATTAACCTTCGTGGAGTTCTTCTGGGCAGTGCTGTTGTTGTATATGAACCTGTCTTGGGTTTTTCCGAACAGTGCTATTGGATCCCAACACACTTCTTGTGGCCCCTCCCTTGCTAGAACTTGAAATTAACTCTATTTTTTTTTCTTTTATTGACATAATAAGCCTTTTCTCACAAGTTCCCTTTGGGTATTTTCTTTACTCTTGGCAACCACCACTGACCCAGCACACCTAGGCAGTGGATAAGACAGAAATGTTAATAAAAATAATAATATTAATGTCATCATTGAAAATCATAAAGTAAGGAATTCTTAAAATTCCATTATTCCACAAAAGCAGTGAATAAACTAGCTGGCCAAAAAAGTTAGAAAAAAACATTTTCATGGTTCTGGGAATCAAATGAAAAGGTTATAAGAACAAGTAAAATTTTTTTTGTTTGTTTGTGCTTTGTTTTTTTTTTTTTTGGTTTGTTTATTTGTTTTGTTTTGTTTTTGTTTTTAGAGACAGGGTCTCGCTGTATAGTTCAGGCTGGTCTTGAACTCACTAGGTAGCCCAGGCTGAGCTCAAACTCTCAGCAATCCTCCTGCCTCAGCATCCCAAGTGCTGGGATTATAGGCATGCACCACCACGTTCAGCCTGGAATTTTTAAAGAAGATAAAGGCTGCCAAAGTTTGCAAGTTGGCTTTGTGATGATTTATCTTCTCCAGTTATCGTCCCCTATCACCTGTCTGCAGTGGGTTTGAAGCCCAGTTTTTGGTACAGGTTCCTGGCATGAAAGCGAACAATGTAGACCGTACCCACAAGAATTGTCATTTAGTATTTTGACCTATCTGGTGGCTTCCTGAAGGATCACCTCAAAGAGCTGCCTCTGTTTTATCTACCTGGGAGCTTCCCTGGGGCTAAGGTGATTTCTCAGGGGACATTAATTAAAATATTTAAACAAAAATGCTGTTGCCTAGGGCAAGAAATAACAATTGGGAAAATAAAAGAAAGAATAATATGGAAAGGAAGAGTTTTGGGAAGCAGCTAAGGTTGAAAGTCCACACCAGCATGTTCCGCAACCATGGATTCCATCAACTACAAATAAACAATAATTTTTAGAAATCATTTGATTGATATGTGTGTTTACATGTCATTTTCCTTAAAGAGTAAATCACACAAACTGTTTATACTTACTATTTATATTGTATTGGATATTATAAATTTTCTATGGATGGTTTAAAGTATATGGAAGATATTTGTATGATATATATGTAAACACATGCCATTTTACATAAATGCATGAAGCATTTCTAGATTTGGGTATTGAGATGTTCTGAAACCAATTCCCTTCAGATACTGTGGGAAGAGGGAAAAAAAAAAAAAGATTTTGAAAAGCTTTGTACATATGGGGAATCCAGAAGATCAGCAGAGCCCACGGCTGGAAGCATGCTCACAGAAGACCCGAGGAGACCATAAGTTGTCCCACTGTCCCTTCCGACTGACTTCGGGTTTCATATGAGCATGAGGTAAAGGCTAAAGCATTTCTAACAACATGGAGTACATGTTTGCAGGCACACAGGGCATACGCTCCAAGACAGATCATTCTTTTAGGTCACAGAGCAATTGTCGAATTCATGTGTAATTACAAAATACTGTACCAAAACAAAGAATTTTCACCAAAGACATGGAATGAAACTGGAAACCGAAAGCAGGTGAAAATGTAAAAAATTGACAAGTATGTGAAAAATTAAATAACATCTTAAAAAACTAAAAAATGAAAAGAGCAAATAATTGAAACATTGAAAACAAAAGTATTAACATACTAAAAGATATGGAATGCAGCAAATGTATCAGAAGAAAATAATTGTAAAATTTTTCTTTAAAAAATCTATCTAACTGTATTTTAAGGAATAGAAAAGGAGCAAATTAAAACCAAATCCAAAGGAGGAAAACAATAAAGATTAGGATAGATAAACTAATACAAGGAATTAAAATAACAGAAAGCTTATATCTGGAAAGGATTGGTTTCAGAAACCTCTAGTTAGACTGAGCAAAAGAAAAAGATATCACAATTTTAAATAAAAGTGGGAGAATATTTCTAATTTTCAGAAATGAAAAGGTCCATAAGGGAAAAGTGTAGCTATAGACAGTTGTTTATCAAAATATAACTATCTTTGTTATGTTTTATACCTGTATGATCCCCTAAAACCTCATTTGAGCATAGGTGGGGCTTTTGGAAGGTGATCGGATTGTGGGAGCTCATAGCTGACTTGCTTGTAGGAGGTGGGTCTGCTCAGGAGAAGTGGGTCATGAAAGTTGTGACCGGGAAAGATTTATCTCACTTCCTGGCTCCTCCCTGTGTTGCAGCAAGTGGAACAGCTCACAGTAAGTGTTACAGCTCACAGCAAGTGTTACAGTAATCAGATACCAAGAACTGAGCAGCACCTGAGGTTGGAGGCAAGTGTACAGCTTTATTTACCTTGGCAGGCCTGACTGGGATCTCTCGCCAAGGCAGGCCCCGCTTTCTCAGTGAGCAGGGTTTTTATAGAGTTTACAAGCACAGAAGCAGGGCCCTTGCTGTTAATTGATTGGACAGAAAGTTACACTGAGTTTACCTTCTTTGCATATGGTGGGGATAAGCTGGAGGTACATGATTGGTCAAGAGGTCACATTCTTGTTTCACTTATTTTACATACAGTGGGAAGAGGGCTACATCATTCTAGGGAGACAGAAACTTATCACGGTTTACTGAAGGGCAGGGTCTCCCGACTAGGGGCAAATGTTTCTTTTCTGCTTTACCTTGACTCTCTCTGTTTCTGAGCTTCTGTGAGGTGAGCAGCTATTCCTCCACCATGCCCCTGTGCCATGCCATCTTGTCTTAGAGCTAGGCAACTATGGACTGAAATGAAATGTGATCCAAAATAAAAATTTTTCTCCTTTAATTTGTTGGTGTTGGGTATTGACTCTCAGCAACAAGAAAGTGATTATAACAATCTTAAATATAATTAACTTTATGGAAATAAAACAAGAATGCCTACCTGTTATGGGTTGAATTATGTACCTCCAAAATTAATACACTAAATCCTAATCCATTGTTATGGCTTGTGTCTGGATGGTTTGTGTCTGGATGTCTGGGCTTTTTGGAAGTGGCTGAATCTAGAGTTTATAATTGATTCATGGTCCAATGCTGGGATTAAGGATGTGGGTGCTACATCCCCCCCTAGGTGGGTAGTCTGCATACAGTATAAGGGACAGAAAGAGGTTTCTCTCTCTCTCTCTCTTTCGGTTGTTGACTTTGCTGTCTTCAGCCACCATGAACTGTTGTCTCTTTGCCATGTGCCACCCTTCCTTGGAGCCAGACAATTATGGACTCAAACCTCTACAAACTTGTTAAGACATGGACTTAGTTGTTGGTGAAAGTTAGGGTTAAGTTATAGTTCCCTCTCTCTCTGTCTCTCTCTCTCCCTCTCTCTTTGCACCCCACCACAAAATAAACAAATTTATTCCATTATGCATTCCCTGCCACAATGTTCTAAGCCTTGCACATGGGGCCAAAGGAATATGGCCAAGTTCCCATGGCCAGAAACTTCCGAAACGAGGAGCCAAAATAAAACTTTCTTCTTTTATATTGATTTATCTCAGGTATTTGTTAGAGCTATAAAAACCTAACATATCATCCAAAACAAACAACATCAACAAAAAACAGAGAAAAGGAGAGTATAGATCCTGCTTTATTTTCAAAAGTCAGCACAGTCCTATATCCAAAGCTTGAAAAATACAGCACAAATACATAATATAGACCAGTGGTGGTGAAACTATGGCAGTTGTGTTATTTGTTTTTCTTTTAAGACAAAAGATGTTAATGTATGAGTTATTTTTTGTAAACTAAAACCTCAGTATTCAGGTTTAATTGTAGTGTTGTTACTTTGTGATATATAAGTGGGTGTTTTGAGTTGCGGTTTGGGCACTTGTCTCTAAAAGGTTCACCATCACAGGTAGACCAATATGCCTTGTGAAAAATCCCTTCACAAGATATTAACAAATGGAAACAAGTAGCATATTAAAAGGATTACTTGTGATAAAGTAGAATTATTACATGAATGCAAATATGATTCAACATTTGAATATAAATTAATACAATATACCACTTTAATATAATGAAAAATATGTATTTATCTCAAGTGGTACAGAAAATAATTTAACAACTTTCTAAAAATTTTATGAAACCTTTAGAATAGAAGTGAATTTTCTCAACATGAAAAGGAAACTTACGAAAAAATCAGATATATCATACATAATATGGAAGACTAAAAACTTTTTCTTTAAAATCAGGAGAAAGATAACGTTGCTCACTTTGAATGCTTTAATTCAATATTGGACACAAAAATGGCTATAAAGTCATCCAATAAGAAAGGAAGGAATAAAACTATTTCTACATGCAGATGATATGATCTTATAAGTTAGTTGAAAATATTTAAAATAACACAAAAATATATTAGATAGGGGCCGGTGAGATGGCTCAGCGGCCTAAGTGCCAGCCGGGTAAGCACGAGGGCCAGAGTTCGACTCCCGGAACCCACATACGAAAAAAGGGCCAGTGATATCGCTCAGTGGCACGGGCTCCTGCTGGCGCACGAGGTCCTGAGGTCGACCCCCGGTACCCACAAAAAAAAAAAAAAAATATATATATATATATATATATATATATATATACATACAATACAATATATATATACAAAATATATATATATATATATTACGTAGCAAATTCCACTAAAATTCCAGTTATAATTTCACCACAAAAATAGATTGTATTTCTATATAGTATTGAGTAAAATCCAAACTGGACACTAAGCAAATAAGTTCATGTGATGACTCCTAAGAATGAAATGGTTAGGCATAAATACAACTAAGGACATAAACATTTGTACACTGAAATTTACAAAGGATTGCTTTATAAAATACATAAGCCTATAAAATATAAAGCTACACTATGGTCATGGATTGGCAAACTTAATATTCAGATGATAATAGTCTCCAAAAGTTCTAAAGATTGAATGAAATCCTTATTAAAAATCTCTACTGCATTTTTTTTAAAAGTAGAAAAACTGATTATAATATTTTTAAGGAATTGAAAGATACAATAAATTTCCAAAACAATCTTGAAATAAAACAAAGTTAGAGCACTCATTCTTCCTAATTTCAAAATCTGTAGAAGTCCATGGTAGTTAATGCTAGACATGTGAATCTATCTACAGAAGTGTTACAGATACAACTCAATAACCAAAAAGTTATATTGTGCTGGGTCGAAGTGCATATTTCAAAATTTTCATGTTGAACTTTGTCCTCAGGAATGTGACCTTATTGAAAATAAAGTCATTGCAAATATCATCATTTAAGGTGAGGTCATAAAGGTGGACTCCTAATCCAATATCACTTGTGTCTTCATATAAAGGGAAAACGTTGGTACAGACATACACAAAGGAGAATGACATATGAACTTAAATACAGAGAACTTTTACACAGATTCGCTTTAATAGCTCTCAAAATTAAATAGCCCTGGAAAAACCATGATTTCAGACTTCCAGAATTGAGATAGTAAACTTCTTTCTTTAAAATACACAGTAGTGGGCTGGTGAGATGGCCTAGCAGCATAAGCACCTGCCTGGCAAGCATGAGGTCCTGAGTTCGACTCCCGGAACCCACATACGAAAAAGGGGCCGGTGATATCGCTCAGCGGCACGGGAGCCTGCTCGTGCGCAAGGTCCTGAGGTCAACCCCCGGTACCCACAAAAATAATAAAAATGAAATAAAATAAAATAAAATAAAATACACAGTAGTTTTTATGGCAGCACTATTAAAGCAATACACAATATAGTTAACAAATTTACAAAGGTTATGGATATTTTATCAAAATAAACAAATGAGCAATAGGCATATGAAAAGTTGATCAAAATCATTAATAATTGAGAAATCAAAATCCAAATACTACTTCACACATACTAGAGTGAGTATAATTTTTATAAAACAGGAAAATAAAAAGTTTTGATAAGAATGTGAATATATTTGAAACATGAATATAAAATATAACAACCAGTGTAATAGGCAGGTTTTCAAAGAGTTAAATATCAAATTATCATATGGCTAAACAACTTAATCCCTAGCTATATTCTCAAGAAAGAAAATTGATCATAGCACCAGTATGAAATTAGCGAAAATATAGAAACAACATAAATATTTATCAGATGATGAATGATTAAACAGAAATAGTATATACATCATGTAAAATATTATACAATTGTACAAAATAATAAGGTATTTGTGAATTTCACAGTTCAGAGGTGCAGTGTTATTAATGATTGAGACCTAAGTGTAGGACAGTGGAATAATTATCCTCCCTTCACATCTTATTTTACTTCACTTTACTTCACCTTACATCTTTACCTCACACCTTATATTACTAAAGTCTAATCCCTTTATCCAAGACATCATACCTGGCTATCAAAAGAAATGAACAAGGCATACTAGAAGTTAGAGCACAATTTGAAGAAATAGAGAAATCAGAAACAAGGATTTGGGAATTATCACAGTGAGAATTTAGAGCAGCAATGATTAATATGCTAAGGTCACTTAGAACAGATGAGCAGTTGGCCTGGTGGTGCATATCTGTAATCCCCGCACTCTGGGTGATTAGTGCAGAAGGGTCACGAGTTTAAGACTAGCCTGGGCATGGTAGGGATATAACGAGACCCTACACCAAAAATAAAAATTAATGAATGCGATGAGGTAGTAGCTCAGTGTGTTTGTCGAAGAGGAGGGAAGGATGGAAGGGAGGAAAGAAGGAAAGATGGAGACAGATGAGCAATGTAAGCAATGTAAGCAGTGAGTTGGAAATCCTAATAAATCAAAACCAAAATGAAATGGCAATTATATAGAACTGTAAACAAATAAATAATACTTTGAGCAGCTTAGTAGCAGGCCTGACACAGCTGAGGAATAAATCTCTGAGCATGAGAGTATCTGAAAGTAAATCTCCAACACTCACAACCAGAAAAGAACAAAAACTGGGGAAAAAGAAAGAAATAGAATATTCAAGGACTATGGAACTAGTAAAAAAATATGAAATGTATAGAAAGAGAAAAAAAAAGAAAAAAAGAAACACAGGTAATACTGAAAAACCAAGGACAGAATTTCACACATTTAATCTCAGACATCAAATTATTGAAGGCATAAATGAATGAAAACTTTTGTACTTTTACTTTTGTCATTGTTCCACACTTAACATAAAATGATTTGTGATGACCATGATTTGCATGCCAAAATTTGAGAAAACCAGGTGTTTATTGATGACAATTCACTGACTGGTAAACATAGTATTAAGTCAAGTGTGAGTTAATTTTAACTATAATTCTTTCAAAAGGACTATAGGAAAAAGTGTGGATGTTTACTTAGTGATAACTAGGTTTTGTATCTTGATATTTTTAAATAAATGCTACATTATATAGTAAATAATAGTTACATTTAAAGATAATGTAAATAAATCTAGGATGCCTTTCATTCTTAGAAATAGCTATTAAAAGACCACTTAAAACTTATATATTTTAACATCATAAATTAATATTCCATGCTCATAAGTTGCTGACACTCTTTTCAAATGTCCTGAAAAAATGCCCAGGGAAATGCTCTGTAGCTGCTTTCCTTTGGTCTGCCATATGGACGCATTATTAAGCCAAATCCATGTTTAATGTCTGTACCATTTTATAGAAATTAACTTTCTTAATTCTCTGATTTTATACTCTATTTAAATCCCAATATTACTCAGAACTCATCTTCCAACTTTAGTTAATTACTAGGAATTGGCAAGTAAAACATTCATACCTCAAAATAATAGATATAATAGTTACTCTTTTGGAGAAAAATATAACTAGTAAGTGAGCTAGGGAAAAATGATTTAGCTTTTAAAAAATATCTGCTGTATAGAACAAAGATGAATTAAAATATTAAAACTATTTATAATGAGAGAAATGTTTGAATTCTAATAAAAAAACATACATGTATTCAAGACTATTCATTAAATTCAGTGCAAATTTACTAAAGTTTGTTTCATATTGGTCCACAGTGGGAAGTAATGTGAAAACACACAAATATGACTATTACATAGATAATATAAAATTATTATAGCACATGACTATTTTTAAATAATTCAATTAAAAATCACTTTGATAGTATAATTTTTTAAGTACAATAATGGATTGTGCTGACATTTTAACCATGGTTGTATACAAACTGCTATCAAACTGAATTTTACTGAAGATCATACTGTTTATTATGGTGGATCATTAATTACTGTAATTCCCAAAAGAAGGGGAAGAATGGTAATTCTTTTCTCCTGAGATACTTTTAGAATTATAAGATTGTAATTGGCCTCATGAAATAGTGAAACTTATCTTAATATCCAATTCTTTGGCTTTTGTGAATAAAATTTTTTTAAAAAGTATGACCAAAAGCTAATTTTTTCCATACATATTTTCTGTTTTCTGAACAGAACATATAAAATAACACCATTAAAAATTAATAACATTATGCTGAAATAACTAACAGACATATCAGAAAATATATGTAAATAGTATTAATCGAATCTTAGCTTTACATTTTATTTTAATTTTCTCATTACATAACATAGATTACAATTTCAAAAATTATGTTCTATATTAATACTAAGTGAAATTTTTATATCTTAAGATACAAGCTTTATTTTACAACATTTGCATAATATAAGGAATGATTTTTTTTTTAATTATCACTTCTTATGAATTAAAAGAATATTAGCTTGGAAAAGAAGACTGGAATAGAAGCCTAAAAAAAGGTGTGTAAAACACAAGATTGGGAAGATTTCTGCAAATAAATAATAAATGCTAGCTAAGTATAACACCCAGAAGAAAAACACTTTTTGTTTATATAGTCCATGTATCTGTGCATCAGTGAAAATAAGTGACAAGGTATACACTATTACATTATTCATTAGAAATTGTATAAAGTAGAATACTAATAGAAAAAATTAAAATTCTGAAAAATTTACAAATGTGAACTTGTAAAATAATATATAGATAATTCAAAATTTTGGAATTTTCAAGTCAGTTTTAAGCATGATGACAAAATACAGTATTTTTGAAACAACATTTATAATGAACTTTTAGTGGGTATTACTTTTATGTGATCTTAGCCTACATTAAAATGTAATATATTTTGCGATATATTAAAATAATTTATTACCATGGTAGTTTCTTTGATGCCAATATGAATCTTTCAAAATAAAAAAAATACATAAAATAAATGGGGTCTTAGAAATAATTCATAAAAGCTCTTTCTGTATATGTATATATTTACATAAAGTTCATTGTACCATTCAGAAGTCAACTATTTGTTAACTAAATTATTTATTTTGCATTAATGATTTCAAAATTATCATGATATATCTAAGAACTTCAGAAAGGGTAGAAAAGAAATTTAACATCTTCCAAATCTTACCAAATAGATAGGATCATTTCGACTTTTGGTGGATATTATATCCATTGCTCCCAACAAGCATTTATATGAAGAGAAACCATAGGTAATCTAGACCCAGACACAAAGAATTTCAAATAATTTTAGAAGATAGTATATAATTCCATAAATTCTGTTAAAATATAAAACATTTCAGTTCATTTTAAATTAGTCAAGAGTAAACTAAAGGAACTAAAATTAAAGTAAAAATATTACTCATCTTCAAATAAATAAGTATAACTGGCTTACTGTGTTTTCTGCTGCTATAACAGAATACCATAGACTAGGTAATTTCTAAAAATAATCAGAAATTTATTTTCTTTCAGTTCTGGAGATTTGCAAGTCCAAGATCCACGCCCCTGCATCTGGTGAGGGCTTTGTTCCTGCTTATTCACAAGACAGAACTGAGGGAGTATGAGACACACTGGTCCCTGTAGAACAGCACAAATCTCACTTAGGAGGGTGAAGTCCTCATAGCCCAATCACCCCTCAGGGCCCACGCCTATCCATACTCTTACAATGGCAATTAAATTACAACATGGCTTTTGGAAGTGCAAACCAATCAATCCATAGACTCATTCTGGAATTTTTTTTTAATTTTTAAACGCTATTTTGTTTTTACTCCCAAAGGTTTTACTGTATTTTTTTTTTTTTTGGAATCACATACATCATGTCATTTATCAAGAGTTTACTATAAATATCTGGATAATAACATATACAATTTCTCTCACTCATCCCTACCTTACTTACACATTTTTCTCTATTAAAAGTTTTGTGATATCTAAAATTGCCATTGTGTATTGGAAAGCGATAATTCCTAGTTTCTTCTCTTTGTGTGCTGGAATACAATGGATTGAATTATCAACATATTCACTGTTTTTATGCCTTTTCCATCAGTGGGGAATTTGTTATGATACACCTTTCAGTTCTCAGTATGTTATCATTATTTTTCTTTCTCTCAAGCATAGCTCATGGGTACTTGTTTTCTCAGAAATCTTATTGATCTGAAATACTACAACTCAGCTATTTATAAATCTCTGGTAACATTTTCTCTTCAGAATTTTGTGGAAATTTTTCTTTTTTTTTTTTGGAGTTGTTTATTGTACTAAAGAAATAAAAAGTCAGCATTTGCTTCATCTGAGTAACCACCTATATCTGGAAAGTTTAGTAATTCTACGAAGATATATCTTAATGTATGTATGTATATATATAGTACTGGGAATTGAACTCAGTACCTTGTCCTTGCCCGGCAGCCGCTTGTGCTGCTGAGCTATATCCCTGGACTCCTATCATCATGTATACTAATGGTACTATATGTTGTGTTTATTCAGTAAGATGTGCCCTTTAATTTATAAATTCATACCTGAGAGTTTACTTTTTTGGTATGTTCTCTAGGAAAACACATTATGTTTACATTAAATATTTGTCATGTTAAACAGAGTCATTTTATTTGCAATCATTTTTATACAACAGAATTTCTTATGGTTATTTTTGGGTGTCTTTATAAAACCAATGCACAATGTTCCTTAAATTGTTTGTGTAGTGTTTGTTCTAATTTTATTGCTTAAAAAAACAAATTTTATCTTTCTTTTTAATTCTTTCCTCAAGTCTAACAATGTTAAAAAGAAACCCATTTCAAGGAATGAAAAGCTCATTATAAATATAGCCTTTGTGGGTACCGGGGGGTCGACCGTGCCGCTGACTGATATCACCGGCCCCTTTTTCATATGTGGGTTCCGGGAGTCGAACTCAGGCCCTCGCGCTTGCCGGGCAGGCGCTTAAGCCGCTGAGCCATCTCACCGGCCCTAAATCTAGCCTTTAATTCAGATTACTTATTGTGTACCTCGTTACCAAAATATATTACATTAAAAACACATAATATTTACATTAAATATAATATTTACACATAATATTTACATTAAAATAAATTTACTCATTAAAATGATTTATTGATATATTTAACACAAAATTAATAGGGAGATATGATACATAATGCTTTGTAACTATATATATATATAGTTACAAATATATATATATATTTGCCTTTAAGAAAATCATAGACTGTGAATGACATAGACACTTTTCTATTTTTCTAACTCAATTTAGATTCCATATGTAACATCTAGAAAATTATTAAATACTGTATTTCAGTAATATCATTAAAGATTTCTTATATTTCCATTTTATTTTTAAATGTGTAGTTATGTGCATAAGCAATATGGTCTATATTGAATACCTATTATTCAGTACTGCATAGACGAGTGAGGCCAAGATAGGAAGCAACCCCAACCCTTAAAGTCCCTCCTTTCCAAATAATAATGATGACCAATTTTTCTTAAGTGATTAATAGATGACAGGACTTTTGCAATGCATTCAGTTACGTAATTATGACATAAAAGAATCCACACACACATACGGTATGATTTCATTTATATAAAACTCTAGAGGGCGGTGAGATGGCTCAGCGGCGTAAGTGCCTGCGTTGCAAGCTCGAGGGCCCGAGTTCGACTCCTGGATCCCACATAAGAAAAAGGGGCTGGTGATATCGCTCAGCGGCACGGGTGCCTGTTGGCGTGCGAGGTCCTGAGGTCGACCCCCCGGTACCCACAAAAAAAAAAAAAAAACTCTAGAAAATGTACAAAATCTATAGTCACTGAAATTAGATTAGGTGAATAAAGGAGTGGTAGGAAACATTTTGAAAATTATGAAGAACTATGTTCACTAGCTTTTTAGTGATGATGGTTTTATAACTGTCAAATCATAAAATGTACTTTTTAAGTGTGAGCAATTGATTATATGTCAAATTTACACAATAAGCAGCCATTTCAAAAACTATAGTTTCATTTTATTCCCCCCCACCTCATCCTTATCAGCTTCCTGGCTTTTGTCTTTATTCCTTTCGGGGGTTGGAGTGAGAGTTAATTTTGAAGGGTTGGAGGGGCGTTTGCTGAGGGCAGGAGCATGAAGAAAAGCTGAACACCCAAGTAAAGTGCAGGTGTGGTCTCCTAGTGCCCTGGGAATGCATGGAAACTCCCAGTGGGAACGTCCTGAGGGAGCATGGAGATACTTGCTGTGGGAGACTGTTTGTTTTCTTTACATTTTTTTTTTTTTTACTTTTATTTGTACATGTTGGCACTGTAGGGAACTGGTACGTATATATAACACATTTCAATTCCCTTTTTTTCTTCTCTCACTTGACCCCTCTTTTATTTTTCCAGCATGAGATTAATACTCATTTTTTCTTTTTTTATTTTTTATTATTCCACCTTTATTCCTTTTTTTTTAATGTTTTTACTAGTACATGTTTGTGATACATAATGATTACATTTAGCTTGGGGATTGATACATACACATTGTTTTCATTGAAGGACTATATATATCATTCAATTGAAAAAAATGTTGATATTTGTAGCCATATTTCTCACTGTCAGAAAAGATATTTAAAAGAGTGACAAAGTGAAACTTAGAATGAAACCTGGAGTGTTGAATTAAAAGGGTAGACACTTTTGTTATAGATATGTAAGTAAAAAGACCATTTTAGAATTGTCTAAGTATGAATCAAAGTGTATACTTTAATATGTTTTCTAGTTCTGTGCACTGAGAAGGTCTAAAATCCATGACATCACAGAAAAACATTTTTTTTTCTCTAATCTCTTAGGTTCTATTTTGGGTTAGTGATTAAGAAGAGAAAATTGTAGACTTGCGTATGATGTTATTTTTTCACATACACAGGGATTTTTTAAACAGAAGTAGATAGAAGTAGATAGATCAGAAGTAGATAGATAAGAAAAGTTAATGTTATTTTACCAAGAATATGATAAATTATTGAAAAGTAACACAATAAAGAAAAAAGAAAGAGTTTTGAGATAGAAGTGGTAACTTGTGGGAGAGTGATTAAGGAATATACTGGGAAAAATAGTGGAAGACTGACCACTAGATTTTTCCTAGAGATTCATGTTGGTATTAATTCTCTATTTCCAGTGATGAGAATGTTCTAATTTTCTTCTTTCTGATATAAAGAGTGATAGAGTGATCTCAGAATCCCCTTTCTCATTTGTTGTTTCTCAATTTCCTTTGGCTAAAGATAATATGCCAAAGTGATGTATTTTGGGGGGATATTTTCTGCTCCTCTTCAACTTCCAGTAGTTAGGAGCATTATACCAAAACCCTGATTCTGTTTTCAAACTTCCATTTCCTAATAGATAGACCAAGATTACTTGCTTAAATAGTTGATTCTAATGTTTTGTGCTCAAAAGTAAGGAAATGTTTGTAGCACTAGAGGGGCGTGCCAAAGCCACTAATTTCCCAGCCTACAACAGAGCCCACCAGCACTCAGACACAGCCAATATTCTGGATTCTTCCATGTGTCACACAACATATCCAGTAATGAATTGTAGGTGTGATAGTCCCCACAGAGAGAAAGCCCAGTGTGCCATACTTTAAACTTTAAGAAGTTTGCCTGCCATCTAAATATCCAGATGTAGGCGATCCGAGGCTGAACATTGCCTTGCAGGGCCAGGACACAGGGTTTTCAGTTGCATTATCTGGTAGATTGAGTCAAGATCAGAAAACTCATTCATGTTCTAGGACGATCAATTAAAATATCTACTTCAGTCAGAAACACAAAAGTACAAAGAAGGGCTGACCCTTTTCATAACCACATTTTCTATAAGTTATACCTATGATTTCTACATAAATTCTGTTTGCAACAACTTATGGCCACACATAACTACTATTGGGTAAAGGAAATGTACAGATTTGTGCAACCATATACTAAACTAAAAGATGAAGATATGACTACAGAGCAATTATGAACACTGGTGTTGAGGGAGAATAGACAATGAAACCCACTCCATTATTCTTAATTCACTCACATATTCCTTTGTGATCAATTATTTAGATCACCCCTTGATTCATTAAAGTCCATAAGGTGGCACTAAATATCCTTTTCTTGTATGGAAGCTCTCTATCTGATCTGCTCTACTTGGGTTATTCTGTCTGCCTATTGCACAGATGCCCTCCTGGGGTCTTTAGTCTCAATTTTCCTATTCATTTTATTTGATTGGATTGCTGCTTTCATTGGGGAATGTCTGATCTCTGAATCATTGCAACTTTTCTCAGCAAAGGATCAAATTTTTACAAGAAAAAATTTCCAAATTCTTAACTGCTTTTGAAATACTACTGTACTCTACTCAAAAAATATGCAGTATTGTCCTTTCCTGTACAGAAAATAGCTCTCCTTATTTTCCACCAGTGTGTGAAAGGGACAAAATTATCATATTTTTAAGCATTTAACTCATTAAATAGGTTTTAAATGTGTTATTTTTTTCTTTCCCAGACATTATTTCAACTTTTCTTTCTAAAAACAAGCTGTGATTGTATAAAGACGAGACACAGCGGGGTTACTTGTAGGAGAGAAAGTACGGAACAACTTCTGTGAGGATGTGGATGGAGCTGGAATTTATTATGTTAAGTGAAATGAGTCAGGCATGGAGAAAAACACTGCTCCATCTCCCTACTATGTGGATTCTCAAAAAAGTTGGTCTGGGGGCTGGTGAGATAGATCAATGGCATAAGCACCTGCTTGGCAAGTGCGAGGGCCCGAGTTCAACTTCCAGAACCCACATATGACAAAAAAGGGCCGGTGATATCGCTCAGCGGCATGGACACCTGCTGGCGCGCGAGGTCCTGAGTTTGACCCCCAGTACTTATGAAAAAAAAAAATGTTGGTCTGTTAGAAGTTGAGAATATAAAAGTGATTACCAGGCTCTAGGGAAAGGAAAGAAGAAAGGGAGATGAGGAGAGGCTGATTAACTGGTATGAAATTACTGTTAGATGGGAGAAACAAATTCTCGTGTTCTGTTGGACATTATGCTGAGTATAGACAACAATAATATAATGTATTTTTTAAGTGTTAGAGGAAAGGATTTTAAGTGATTTTCACCATACAGAAGTGATCATTATTTAAGAGGACAGATATATTTACTTTGATTTAAACATTGCATAACGTATATATGTATCAAAATATTACAGGATACTCTATAAGAATGAATAACTTTTATATACTAATTAAAATTTTAAACAAATTAAAAGAGTAAAATATTGTGCATTAATATGCACACTAAAGACTAGAATTGATGACTTCGTTATTGTTCCCAATTACTACTTGGGAAATAAAAGGAGTTAAGTCGCTGTTTTATTGTTGTTATTGTTTGTTTGTTTGTTTGTTTTCTTTTATTCTTCAAGACAAAAATGCAGGTCGTCTTACTTGTATGTGTCTATTTAAGTTCACACATTGAATTTGAAAATCCAATGTGATAATATTAATTGTTCAGAGCTTTTATGAAATCATTATTTCTCTGACTTTCTGAATGGAATGAGTGCTTCTATGGGAGGAGTTGAAGAAAATATCCTCCATCCTGTTTCCCTTTCCCTCTTTTGCCATATAAGGCTTTGACGACAAGATACAACCTTGGATGTAGAAAGTGAGCCCTGATGAGACACCAGATGTGCTTATGTTTTGATCCTAGACTTCGCAGTTCCCAGAAGTGTGAGAAATAAATTTTTGCTGTTTCTAAATTACCCACCCTGTGGTATTTTTGCTAAAGCAGAATAAACAGTCTAAGACATTATTCTTATCTCTCTGTAAATTTCTGGAAATAAACTAAGGACAATTTGCTAGGGCATGGATACTCAAATTACATTTTATGTACCTTCAAGGCTTTTTAAAACTAATTGAGGTGGTCCAGGAATGAGTTCAAATGTATTTTTATTAAGGTATTGTATCATTATTTGTCTATTTCATTGTATTAGATTTTGCTCTTAGGGTACAAAAACTATGCTGGTAAATTGCAGATATTTCAGCGTGAAAAAATTCAGTAGTATCGAACTTCATCAGTCACTGTATAATATACAGCTATAAACTGGAAGGAAACATAAAAAGTTTCTTATAAAAATGTCTTTGATGACTGTGATGGAATGTTTTTGCTAACTGCCATGGTTAAATTTTATGCATCAGCATTGCTGGGATATGGCACCCAGTTATTTGGTCAAATACTAGTATATATTTTCATTTGAAGATATTTTATAGATGTGATAAACATCTATAATTAGTTGACTTTAAGTGAAAGAGCTTACTCTCAAAAATACAGATAGGATTCTCCCTTAAGAGAAAAAAATGGAGATTTCCCAGGAAAAATGAATTCTCCTTCAAGACCAACACAAAAATCCTGCCTGAGTTTTCAGCCTGCTGGCCTGATTTATGGGACTTCAAATTCAAAAATGAAACTGTTGCCTGATTTTCTGGACTGTCAGCTTTTCTGAAAGAATTTGGACTTCCTAGTTCTTATTAATGGGAGAGGCAATCCTTTACAATAAATCTGTATATGCTTGATTATAACTTTGTTCATATCTATTTATATCCTATTGGTTCTGTTTCACCAAAAGTATTAACCACTGGAGATTTCGTTGCTGAGAGGGATTGTAAAAGAAAAGAATGTTAAAAATTAGTTTATCTGAATTAGTGCAAAGATCTGTGGAAATTACTTACTAATCTGATCTGTTTAAATGCAGCAATTATTCTATTTTCAGTGGTGAACGGGCACCAATGGCAATAGAAATACGTGAATTATTGCTATTAGACATTCTTAATCAAATAGCTGTATGTGAACAAGTTCTAAGTGCCTGTGTATTTGATTTCTTAGGACACATTTTTTTCAAGCTAACGAGTAAAATGTAAATTGGCTCTTTGCCCCTAACAGTTCTGCGCAAAGTGCACAAAGAAAGGGGTAAACTCGGAGCTTCAAATTCAAAGCATGAATGACCTAAAAACTTTTATGCATGCTGAGAAAGAAGACCTGTGTCCTCCTGAAGCAGAAATGAGATTTCTAATAACAAAACTCAGAGTCCCATCCTGAAATTGACTGAATTGCGAGGCAAAATGAATACCTAGCCTTGCAGCATTTCCACTCTTGATGAAATTACATTGACTGGGAAGTGATGGAATCCCGAAAATGAGAATGGACATTGGGCAGCTCCTATTTTAGTACACTAAGCCTAGAAAATTTGCAAAGCCTTTTTCTGAGAAGGGTAACTCCTTCTCAGATGATGTCCTCTTAGTTAAGTACCTTGCAAGACACAGCAAATTTTTATCAAGAATAAGACTTACCATCTTTTGACTACTGCTCCTATAACTGAACTCAATACCCCACCTGAAATTTGAGGAACAAAGTGTGACACAATAGCAAATGTATTATGTTGTAAAAGAACTGCGCAGTTTTTCCCAACTTATACAGACATGAACGTGAAGAATGTGTGTGAGATAATCTTGGAGGGAACATAAAATTGAATCTGACACTTTGTATTGGTATGAGCTTACCAAGCAGAGATTTTGGATTTAGAGTTGCAGTTTGAAGGGTTAGAAATGTCCCCAGTAGCTCTTTTAGTTGGCTGCTTTAAATATAGATGAAAAGATTGTTCATGCTAAGTATGTTGGATTGCCATAACTCCCTTAATATACTGAAGAAGTTTCCCAAAGGCTCAGGGAGATTGGAATGTTAGAGTAGATTTGTCATTTAAGTCTTCTTTCTACATCCTGGGATAACACACCTTTCACCACAAATGAGAAATATATTGCAAGGGTGGCCCCAGTGTCATGGAGGACCTTCCTGGGCTTCTCTTCAGGTCAGAAAGTGCAGTGGAAACTGCTGCCTCTGAGCAGGCATCTTCAAATGCAGTGGCAATAATTGGATGATAGGGCAGCAGGGGCTAAGTGGCACCACTTAATTACAAAAGATAAGGCAAATATAGTTACTATAATGAAAAGTAGAATCAAAGCAATTGTCAGAATAGCCTGGCTTGTGAAGACCTATGGCATTGACTAGTTATTCATGGTGTCCCTACAAGAGAAATAGGTGGACATGCAAATAAATCATTGTGTAATTTGTGTAAGTGGAAAAGCACTAATCAAGTGAATAGAAATCTAACTTTAGTCACTAAAAAGAGTCATCACGATTCCTCAGATCCTTGATTTGAACCAGGTGACAGACCTGTAGCCTATTGAATAAAGGGAAGGCCAGGTCCCTTAGAGGAAAAACCTTAATAAAATACCCCCAAATTTATATGGTTAGACTGTCTCTCAACCTTACCCAAAGGGACATGTGAAGTTACACAGAACAACTGTTTATTGGGAAAATAAAATAAAAATACACTCTTGTGATTGCTGGGCATAAGACCTAAATTAATACTAATTTCAGAAGATCAAAATGTCACTGTGGTCTATAGAGGAGAGTAGGGGTTTAAGGAAGTAAGGTGCTCAATGGAGTTTTAGTTCAGGTGCATCTTGCAGTAGGCCAATTTCTTATCCAACCCAACTTGTGGCTAGTTCCTTAGTTCTAACCTGTTTAATTGGGATAAACATAGTCAGTAACCTTCAGAAGGCTCTCATAGGTACTCTGACCTGCAGAGTGAGGACTACAGTATTATCAGAAAAGTAAAGTGGAAATTATTACAAATGCCTGCAGAAAGAAAAATAGTAAACCAATGAGAATATAATACTATTGGAGAGACTGCAAAGTTGATGCTGCCATAAAAGAACTAAGGTGTGAAGAAATGGTAATTCCACATTGTCACCTTTTTGGTTTATGCAATGGATGATTGCTAAAAAGAGGAGAAGAAAACAAATTAAGAAAAGTATGTTAAGGAAATACTATGAGTGTGTAATTAGTTTTTAATATGCACAATAAATCATCACCGAGTTAGTGCCTTTAAATGGCACAAATATATTTTCTTAGTTTTCCTACATCACAAAGGCTGACATATTCTCACTGGATTATCTGTGATTTATTAGTGAAATCTGTGTGTGAGCTTTGATACCATCTGAGGCACAGGAGGCTTCTTTTCAGTGCTCACTTGTTATTAGCAGTGACTCAATATTTTTTCCCATGGGAAGGATGATTATGCCTTTTTCTGGGTTCTCCTTTGAGGCTGATCGGACCTCCTAGGCACCTCTAGAGTCCCCGTCACTTGCTCTTTCTTCATATCAAGGGAGGTTGCTCCCTCAAGGACAACAGAAGGATCTCTCCGACCTCAAGCATCTCCCCATTTTTAGGGTTCACCCAAGATGATCTTCACTTTGAGTAACTCACAATCAATGGATTGGGTATGTTAATTAGTTCCGTCAAATGCCTCTGTGATAAAAGGAGACATAACCATGTGCATAAAATTCCATCATATTCACAAGTCAAGGTCACACCCAAAGGGCAGGGATTATACAGGGTGTGTACAAAAAGGACTGGAAGCCCAGAGCCCTACTACAATTCTTCCTGCCACAGCAACTTGGAATTCTGGACTGAGTATTTAAATAAAACATGTAATTAATAATCAGTTTGAAATAAAAATATAATAAAAATAGTTAAAGAGAGAATACAAGTGTCTCAAAAACAGATTTTACGTGTGAGACATCAAAGACATTGGTGCATTTATTATAATAATAATATATATAATATAATAATATATATCATAATATTATAATAACAATATATAATAAATGTTTGATAAATTTATTATAACAAAAAGTTTTGTTCAAAGTTCTTAAAAGAAATAAAGTAATACTGATATGAATTAAGATTACTTACCTTGGAAATGATATAAGAATTAGGGACGTGAAAGAAGGGAAAGAATAAAAAGTAAGCAAGATATCTAAGCCTGATTATCACAAAAAATGACAAGAAGAGCACAACTGAGTAGACAATTCTTATTTTTGTAAGACAAATTCGTAAGAGATTTTTTTGTAGTAGTTTCCTTGGGTGGTATAAAAATGCCATAGCAGTGTGGATTAAAACAAAAATGTATTATTGTGTAGTTTCTGGAGGCCAAAATCCACAGTGAGTCTCACTAGGCTAAAATCAACACGTGAAGATTTCTAATTCCTCCTGGAAGTTCCAGGGAAGAATTATTTTCTTGCCTTTTCTGGACTGTGTAGGTTCCCGTGTTCCTTGGATAAAGATTCTCATCTTCCGTCTCCAAAATCAGCAAGTACTTTCAGCTTATATCACATTCATTAATATTGAGCTCCTCTTCAGTCTCCTTTTTCCAATTAAACAAACTTCATGTTTATATGGAATCAAGCTGTACAATTTCAGATAATGTGCTCATCTTAAATTCAGCTGTTTGGCAAACTTAATTCCATCTAGAACCTTAATTCACTTTGCTATATTCACAGCTTCTGATGATTAGGATGTGGACAACAGCTGCAGTTGAGAGAGAAGCTATTCAGAGTATGAATGTCTTGGTTTACTTCACATATTTCAGTCTGCTTAATATTCTGCATTTGTGCTGTTTTATCCCTATGTTACTATGGCCTTCATGCTTACTCAACTCTCCATTAGTCTATCTAAAATGTTTTGCTACAAGTTAACAGATGGTACATATTTTTCATAGAAAAATAATTATTATTAATCCATTAATATTCAAGACAGTTTAGGAAGAAACATTTCAAAGTCTAACTATTGAGTACTGAATAGCAAATGAGCTAAGACTTTGTTGTTCAAATGTCTGTCACCACACACTGCATCTTATATTTTGAGTTATACACACAGAAACCTTACATCAACAAGAAAATTTTATAAAATATATATACCTCATTTAGAGGCTTTTGTTATTTTTCCTTTCTTTATAAATAAATTGTTTGTGCTACAGTTAATATTTTGTCATCATTGATGTATTATTGAGCATCATTGACAGTGAAACACTCACTCACAGTATAAGTTCTGCGAGCACCAGATGTCAGCAGGCAAATTTTTAATTCTTTCCTTCTCTCTCTCTAGAGAATCTTCATTTCTTCCTTCCTTCCTTCTTTCCTTCTTTGCTTTTCTTCTTTCCTTCCTTCCTGGAGAACAACTATGTACATGAAAATGCGTACCTCATTAAAATGAATTATTTTTGCAATGTCAAAAAACAGTGAACTCAAACTTAGTCAATTTTAGACTAGAAGTAATATATTATGGAGTAATTTCCATACCACTTTCCCTCAGTTTTATTCTGCAATTTAAGTGTGAGTGAGAAAAGTGCACAAATGTCCAGGCACCAAAGGCATCAAATTGTAGTCTTGAAATTTAAATAGGTTCTATTCATTTTGTGGGAAAAGCAATCACATTTTTGTTTGCTCTCCAAATGATTTTACTACACTTATTGTTCATATTATAATTGAACTGGAGAAACTTGTTTTAGTAGATTTCAAGGTATTGTTCTTTCTCATTAGGCATTTCTGGAGTCAAGAATTGGGAATCCTGCAAATCACTCAAGTTTATCTTTATGGCAAAGTAGTACTGTATTGTGTGCAAATACCGTATTTTCTTCACCGTGATGTATCTTGAGATCATAATGTTGAAATAAATCAGACACATAAGCATAAATATTGAATGATTTCAATCATATGAAGAAAACAAATTACAAATAAAAGGCAAAATGAAAGATAATAGCAAGTAGGAGAAGAGCTCTTTCTCAAATGATAAGGGGATGAAGAGATTGAGGGAGGAGGGCAGGAGGAGAGGGAAGGGGAATAAAAAAGAAATTAAGTTGTGTTATGTACATATACTAATTCCACACAAGGAATGTAAACAGCATGTAATCCAAAGATGTACTAATAAAAATGGAAATTTACGTTTTAACTGTCTGGTATTTTTTTTTTTTAATGTGGGTACCGGGAGTCAACCTCAAGACCTCATGCTTGCCAGCAAGTGCTTGTGCCACTGAGCGATATCACTGGCCCTGGAAAAATATTTGACCTAATAAAAATTGAAGGTTCCATAAAGGATTCCTTTGTGAACAGGAAAGATAAACAACCAAGACACATATGCGAAAAAACTAAAAGAATGTTACAGAAGAATTATGCTTACAATCTACTCTTCTTTTTCCTTTTTTCTCTCTTCATTTTCTTTCACATCAATTCTTCTTTCCTACACTGTCTTTTCATTTTCTCTTTTTCCCTCTACCTCTGTGCTTCTATAATGCATTCAAATTCAGCTCTTTTACCCTTTCATCATCTCCAGTTTCAGGTCTTGTATGTTCCATTGTAGCTCCAGACACACATCATGCCAGCTTGAATACATCCATTCATTCCATTTTTTTGTGTACCTATTATACACTAGTCACTGTTGAAGTGTTTTAGTACAATTAAAAATTATGGTGAAGGTTAAATTTTTTCTGTTTATAACACTAAAGACACATCTCCAATAATCCTCCTTGCTTCAAACACAAACTTTATGTTCTCATCACTTTCTGAAGTAGTTTAGATATCTTCTTTCATGTCTTTCTGTATCTGCACTGATGTCCTGGATGGATTGAAAATGTTTATATCAATTTTTGTTGAATAAAAATATTACGTCCACCTTATTCACCAGATCTGACAATGTGCAACTTCTGGCTGTCCCCCAAACTCAAAGTGACCCCAAATGGAAATTATTTTGAATTGATTCAGGATATCAAGGCAGCCCCAGCAGTGCAAGTAAAGAAAAAGGATGTCCAGAACTGCTTTAGAAAGTGGCAAGAACGATAGGTTGTGTGTTTGAAGCAAGGGAGAGCGTTCTGTGGAGAATTTATGGCAATGTGTTTTTTATTGTAATAAAATTTTAAAATGTAAATACATACCACATTTTCAATCATATTTCATAAATCATTGAGGCAGAAATGAAATCCTCTTCCATACATCTTATTTTTAATGGAGAAAGGAAATAGAAATAGATAATGAATGAAAATTCATGTATTATATTTAGAAACAATGAACACTATGAAAATGTAGACAATGTTATGTGGGTCAGAAATGGGATTGTTAATGAGTTGTAGTTTAAAGTCAAGTGATCAGGGAAATTATATCTCATTGTCAAAATTTCCATTTGCATCTTGGCTGCAGTTTCTTAAGTGTGAAAATGTGATGATCTTGATTCAGATTATTCTGAGCCTATTTTATTGGAGATTTTATACATTATTTTCCAAATATTCAAACCCAGTCTACATATCTGTAGACCATGAGTTTACCTACCATTAAAATATTACCTTATAGATGTTTTAGTAAAAGTATTTCTTAGATGAGTTCTTTCTCCTATCAAATATTCCAAGTATATTTACAGTTTTGGGCACATTTTCAAGGACAGTGAGATTATAAAGTGTCATTTTCCCCTGACCCCAAGGAAATTGCCCAGCGTAAGAATCATTTGGGAACTGTCTTTTGTTACTCAAGGATCTGAAGTTCTACTGTTCAATAGAAGTCACCCTAATAATTTATAGGTACATACTGCTCCCAATTCAAATGAAAAATTGCCAGAATTGCAAACAATCTAAGATCCATGAATAGACTAATTGTTTCAGTCGTCTCCCCATAAATGGAGTCACTAGAGCATATTATATCATTACATTTGTTCAGATTACGAGTGAATGATTGAGAGTTTATAATTTAGCAAGAATCAATCTACTTACTATGGAGAAATTAGTAGAGAAGTTTCTTTTAATACCATTAATTAATAAATGGCAGATGTAAAAGAGCTAAGAATGACCTCTTGCTTTGATGTAGTCACATGGAATTCACATGATGGCATCCCTGATGGGAAATAAAAAATACCTACTTCTGAGCTTATCTTCCATACATCCAGGTATCTTCCTCTGTCTTTATTTTGCACATTTGACCTTCACCATCCCCTGCATTGGTCAGGTTTTCTGCTTTAAATGTACGTAGTATTTACCCAGAGAGCTGGTAATAATGAGAAATATTTTAGGTATTTGATTTTGTACTATAAACTAGTAGGCATCTTAGAGTTTGACTCTCTCTACTGCTTGATAATAGAGCTATATTTGCAGTTAATCCTAACTTGATGACATGGACAGAAATAATTACCTCAAAAGCTTAGGCATATACAATGTTAAATGCAATGAGAATGCATCTACTGCATTGCTATAACATTGTAGATATGCATAATTTTAAATGTTCTCAAAACTACTGAATAGGGCAAAATGGAAAAACAAAAACAAAAACTGTATCATAGGGAAAAGATTTAGTTCCATATTTGCATTGTCCCCTACCTGCCATTCATAATTTCTGACCCTAGAAATGTTTTCATAGTAATATTCTACCAACACATATTTCTTCCATATTCAGTTAGAGAATAATTTCATTTGCTACATCTTTGTTTTTACCTATTTTAAGTGACAAGAATTTCATTTACTCCACGAATGGAAAGGGATGAGGAATAGATAATGTAACGTTTTTGTATTCATTTGTTTGTTTGGGTTTTTGTTGATGTTGTTTTTTGTTTGTTTGTTTTTATGAGACAGGGTCTCACTATGCAGTTCAGGCTGTATGGTTATACTCCTGCCTCAGCCTCCTGAGTGTTGGGATTACTGGCATGCAGCACCATACCTGGCTAGACATTTAATGTTGTGTCTTTGTTTCTCTCTGTAATTTTCTAGCAATGAAGAAGAAATATATCTCGTGAGGAAAACAATTACAAATTCACTTTTATAAACCTTTAATTCCATTCTCCAAGGTATTTTCAATTATGGGATAAGTGACATATAGGGTATATTGGGGTTTGATCTCATTTAATATCTCCTTGAAGGTACACTGGACTGCCATTAGTGTTTAGATATAATCAATTTGCTAGCTATACACTGCCCTTCCCTCTCCTGTGTTCACATGATTCTTTTCCTGTTAACATTATCTTCTTTCTATTAACTTCTTTATCCAGTATAAGGAGAATTCTTTATGTTTATGACAATCAACACATGTCCTAAAAACAGCATGTCAAATTATTTTATGGATAAGGGTAACTATTCTAGATAACAGATTCAGGAATCAACATTATAATTTTGAATTCTGAGCTTGAAAGTAGATTATTTTTATTTATCTACTTGTTTTGTAGTTATTGTTGGGAATTTCCAGTATCTACTTTATCTTTTCCTCTAAAACCTAGAGATATTTTCATAAATAAGTACCCTGTATGTGGTCTCTTTTTCTCCTATCAGGAAGGCTCATTTTTCTCACTATATAGCAACTTCATTGGCTACAGCTCTAGAATTATAAAATCCAATTGGTCCCTTAAAAATAGGAGTCTAGGGCCGGTGAGATGGCTCAGCGGCATAAGCGCCTGCCTTGCAAGCGCGAGGGCCCGAGTTTGACTCCCGGATCCCACATACGAAAAAGGGGCCGGTGATATCGCTCAGCGGCACGGGCTCCTGTTGGCGCGCGAGGTCCTGAGGTCGACCCGCGGCACCCAAAAAAAAAAAAAAAAAATAGGAGTCTAGAATTTTCCTATTTTTAAATAAATAGGTCATATTTCTACCTGTTGGATAGATGTGTCCTTATCATCTATCAAATTTTGCTGCACACAGTCAGAATGCTGCTAATTTCAAATAAACAATCTCCTCTTCAATCCAAACATTTCTATCTGTGAACTGGGGGTGGGGCAATTTTACTTTGAATAGGAGAGAACGATAGAAATCAGACCATAAAATAATGTAGTAGGAAGGACTTCTGAGGTCTGTGTGTTTGGCCCTGTAGGCAGTGAAGGTACTTTTTCAAGTATACAGTCTACAGTATTACCCCTGAAATTTATTCTTTAGCAAGCTCTTCAGTGTACCATATGCATCTGAGTGAACTTTAGTAAGTTGAGCCCTGACTACTTGAATAATTCCCTATTCAAGGTAAGATTGATGCTGCCGTCCAAAGAATTATATGTATTCTTGATAGATATGAAGAAATTTGAACAATATCTAGTAACAACCTTACAGTTGTCTTTCAAATGGGAGATTCCAAGCCTAAAACCAGAGAAGCACTATTATGCCAAAGTTCAATCTGCCTACATCCTGAATGCAGATATTTCTAAATCTATCCAAACTGCTGATCACAAGGCCCTAGTGGAGATACCTGTGACACCTGCTCTGTACATTATTTAATGTCTGCCCCACTCCCTTCTAGATTACTCTCCAGTGATGTCGTGAATATGATCACAAAGACCACAATAGAATTTCTATTTGAAGAATATAGTTTTGTCAAAACCAAACTAACTTGCCAGCTTCTGAGCTTGCTGATCTATAATGACTAAGAAAAACAGTAACTCGTTTCTCATGATATGAAAACTATGTCTGGTTATTCAAAAACACCTAATACCTAGAGATTTTGTAATTGTGCTGGGGACTGAATTTACCTGATATTTTCCACTATTCGCAATATGGGTAGTTAAGGTACTTAACATTTCCTAACCATATTCTTACGGAAAAGCAATTATCATGGTATGATCACTGTAGTTTACTAACTTGTATTAATGGTTAACGAATCCAGGTCCTGCCTCCTAAGTCATGGCAATATGAAGATGTATTCAGGGGCTCCGTAGGCGAGCAGTGACTATATACTAACTTTCCTTCCACGAGAATACAATCTCTGCTGGGTTACATAGCAAGACTGAGATTAAAAAGAAGGAAATGCATTTTTAAGACTATGATACTTTTAAAATATTTTTATTATAACTTTAAAATACCTTCTGTTCAAGATAAAATATGACTAAAAAAATAAAAGAAAATTTGACTTTCAGCAGCAGAATGGGAGGTTAGGCAGAGCATCTTTTAAGGAAGTAGAGAAGTCAAATACTGCTATGTGAATAGGAAAAAAATTAAAACAATAAGCTGCATACAGATGTTAATGAGGAAGATTTTTAAAGAAAACATATGTCTTTAATGAAAAATAATATTCTTTTGTGCATTTTGGGAGTTCCAAGACTTAGCATGATGTCCTGTATATATTTGGCACTTGCAGAATATATTTTTATCAGGTGAATAAATACAATTATTTTACCAGGTTAGTTATGTATTTAGCATTTAGAGGGAGGCAGGAAGAAAGAAATCCCAAAATCTTATATCACTTCAATAGTCTACATGTGATAGACTCTTTCTACCGCTCAACCACTCCACTTCTCAGGAATACTCAAGCACGAATTCTTCTCTTCTGAGTGATAAGACTGGCTCACGTACTAATAAAGATGTACTGAGCTGCACTAAAGTGGAGTTGTCAAACTGAAGAGCACATGCTAACTGCTGTCTCTTGTGTGCTCAGGATTTAAACTATGTTCTGTCCATAGGAAAATATTCTGCAAAAAGAGTATATTACAGTATTGTAAGCAGCATTACATTTCTGGCATATTGGTTCATTTCATTATCAGGACTGAAAGTTTCCAAGTTCCTTCCTCCCTCCCTTCCTTCCTCCCTCCCTCCCTCCCTTCTTTCCTTCCTTCCTTCTTTCCTTCTTTCCTTCCTTTCTTCTTTCCATCCTTCCTTCCTTTTCTTTTTTTTCCTTCTTTTCTTCTTCTCGCCCTCCCAGTAGCCTTTTCTTTCTTTTCTAAGCACTTTTTTCCTTCTAACAATACACAATGCTCCAAATTTATCTTATATATTTCTCTTTTAAGTCCTAGAATGATTCATCTTCTTAAAGAACTCTGGTTACATTAGAGTAATAGCCAAGATTTAAAATTATATGTTTTTTTTTTTTTTTTGCCAAAAGTATACCATTGCTCTCATTTGAAAATATATGTGGCTATTCTTTTTCTTTTTTTCTTTCTTTCTTTTTTTTTTTCACCTTTTTGATACAGGGCTTCATTATGTGGTTTAGGCTGGCCTTGACCTCACTTTGTAGCCCAGGCTGGCCTCGAAGTGATCCTCCTGCCTCAGTCTCCTGAGTGCTGGGATTACAAGCGTGTGCCGCTATACCTGGCTTTGTGGATTGGCCTTTAACCATGACTGTCAACTTGACAGGATAAAGAGATGCCCAGCAGATTAGTAAAGCACCTTGCGGGGCGTGTCTGTGGGGTTTTTTCAAACATGACTAACATGTAGATTGGCAAACTGAGAATGGGAGACCCACCCTGATTGTAAGTGGCACCATCCAAAAGGCTTGCAGCATGGATGTAATGGAAAGGGGATGAAGGCGGAAGTTGGCCTGCATTTAGTGAAAAGCCCCATAACTCTTGAGCTGGTACATCTTTTTTGAAGATTTATATAGGAAGATTGATAAGACAGGCTTACGGGATCCGAGGCATAAGAGTCCACGATGACTATCTGTGCACTGGCAATCAGGAGAATCCAGTAGCTGCTCAGCCCACGAAGATGAAAGTCACAGAACAAGAGGGACCAGGAATACTGTATCGGCCAAGATGAAAAGCACAGAGCCTCACTGGAGAGTCAAAACTACAAATCTGCTTCGAAAACTATAGAAATCAGAGACTGGAGAGCGATGTCCAAAGGTAATGGCAGCAAAGGACATGCGTGCTCAGGACTGAAGCTCTTCAAAACCAGGACATTTTCTTCTCCTTTCCTTTTTATTCCATCCAGACTACAAAGCCTGTTGGATGGCTGGGTGTGTCCTCCTTCTTCAGTTTGCTGGCCTGCATATCAGTCATCCACAGACACACCCTGTGCTTTACTAATCTGCTTGTTTCTTAATTAATTCAAGATGACATACCACGATTACCAGTAACTGAACTTCTTTAATAGTGGGTCATAAGAATCTAACTAAAGAAGTGCCTTCCCTATTGCTGGAAGAAAGACATTTCTGGTGTTACGAAGACAGAGGCACATAGAGAAAAAAGTTGAACAAACAAGCTTTGTTAAATTCCCTCATTTCATTACCATTAGATTAAAACCCCATTGCCCAATCATGCTGCCATGCAACTGTATATTCTTCAGATGCTTTCTATGCTTATGTTTCTTTGGGTCATTGATGTCTTTGTATCTGTGTATTTGAAGGCTGCTGTGTCATGTAAAACTGGCATAAAATAAGTGTGTAAAATAAGTGTGTGTATTTTGTTGTTATTCTGTGTTTTAATATGAGTGTCTCAGTCATAAACTTGAGATGGGTGAGGAAGAGACACTTTTTCTCTCTGACAATATCTGTGGAGATTCACTGCATCTCCACATATATTTCCTAGAACATTTACTAGACATATTTATTTCTGCCTAAATACAGAAATAAATAACCAGAAACAATATAATATACAGGCATTTGCTTAAATGAAATAAGATACATTTCAGAGATCCTATTTGCTAAGTAAGTAAACGTACTAACATTGGAAACAATCTGATGATATTATATGAAAATAATATGATACCAGGTCCATACACTCTATTACACAGTTTTGGCCAAACTAAGATATAAATAACAGACACATGTATATTTTTTTAAAAAAAGCCATTGTGATCATAGTGAATGGATGTTAGAAAAATAAAAAATAAAACCAGAAAGTTATAGAATGGGAACAAATCATGTAGTTCTTTTTATTTTTTTTTAATTTTCTTGGCGATTTAGAGGACACAAAAGGAAATTGTTAATGGATCTTACTCAGTGAGATGCAGACAAAAATAATTACATATTTAATCATCCTAGCAAGGTTTTACAAAATAACTGCAGTTTGAGTTTAGGTACAAAAATAATTCATATGTAAACATGCAATAAGTCCAGGCATTTCCTTTTTAAAAAAGTGTTTGCTTAATATTTTTATTTCTTCATCATTTTAAATATTTAAAGAACTAATATATGTATATTTGAAAGCTCAACAAAATTCTGGATAGTCAAAAAATGCAATAAAATTGATTTTTCTCTATTTCTTTACTATTTTTATCTGAGATAATTTTGATACTTAGATAACCATGTTTTAGTTCATAAGATTTAGTTTGTGATTTTAATATATGATTAAGTTTTCATTCATGTACACCCAGCATGCGATTAGAATTCAAAATGAAATTCTGGAAGAAAGTTACTGGTTGATAGAAACATGTAAAACAATACCCTAAAAATTTAAAACTACAGTACATCATTAGAGGGGAAAATATTTAAATAGGTCTTTGTAAACATTATCTAAATCCAGAAAAAAAAATATATATAGTCCTGGTAATTAAAACAAAATCTCTTTCTTTACATATTTATAAATTTATACATATATATATATATACATTTGCATATACATATATACACATATATAATATGTGGATAAAGAATATCTGAAAATTTGTTTTAATATTTCAGGTGATTGGCAATAGAAATTCTGGGAGCAGAGTGAAGAAAACTAAAAGGACACTGACGTGGAAGGACAAATGTGGGCAGGAATTAATTGAATGTGAATGGAAACTAGCTGAGGAAGTGGATTATGGATTGAATCTTTGTTCAGCCCAGAATCAACACAGAGAAACTGAATGAAGTCACCCACCCAGATCTCAGTATTCTGTGTCCGAGAAAGATGTTTTACCAGATACCATCTAAATTCTTGTCCATCTTTAAGATTCTGTTTGTACTATTTCAGCTTATCCTAGACAAGGATATCTACTTAATTTTTATCTTCTCCTTTGCATTCTACAACTTGTGATATCTGAATGCTCCAAAGGATTTTAAGGTGATTTACTATGATAATTTACGTATTAGTTCAATATATTCCAAGTGACTAGATTTAGCTCTTGAAACTTGAGAAATCTGCACAGGCAAATTAAAATGATGGGCAGTTTTCCTAAAAGGAAATGAAGTTAAGAAAAATAGCATTGTCTTCCTATGCAATAAATATAAAATAATTTAACCTTTGAAGAAAACCAGAAATGTTAGTCTTCATTAGGTGCAATGAATTAAAATGTAATATCAATAACTTTTTCGTTAATGCAAGCAACTACTTAACAAACATTTGTCATTATTTGACAAATCATACACTAAATATAAAAAATATGTGACTGCAGTTAGAGAATTCCTTACTTACATGACATTAATCAAAAAGATTCTGAGAAATATGGTCATTGCCTCTAAATAATATTGAATTATTTATTTAGATTTTCTTCTTAATTAGAAACCAAGCTTTTGAGTAGAAAAAAATAGTTTTATCATATTGGTACTAGGAGAAAACTCAGTGTAAAATATTTCCCTGCCAAACCTTTGAAAAAATGCTTCTAAAAGTTCAAAAACATGGTTAGTACTAAACTAAATGACAAACCCCTGATGATTATTATTTTTATAATATTAAACAATGTATATTATAGTAACAATCCAATAAGGGAATAAATGTTATTAATTTTTAAAAAATAAATACTATGTGATGGTATCAATAATTATAACATTAATAGTAAACAATAGAGGAAACTAAAAAAAAAGACAATCAATTCTTTCTACTCTTGTCAAATTTTATTCATCCTTGATTTTTTTCATCTTTTCTCCAATTAACTTCTCCTTCTCCTTGTCTTCATCATTATTGTATTACAGACTTAATACAGGCTAGGCAAGTGATCTACCACTGAGGTACATCTCCAGAAGTTTCATTTGTCTCCATTTTTGAGTCTGGGTCTGCCTAACTTTCCCAGGCTGGCTTTGAACTTGTTATCCTTTTGCTCAATCTCCAGAGTAGCTGAGATCACAAGTGTCTGCCACCAAGTCAAGCTGAAAAATTAACATTTCTTTCCCATGGTTTTTAAAAAATAAATACCATGAAATCTGTGAATGTGCCTTATTTTTCCTTTTATATTCCTCATCTAGGGTAAGGCAAAATAAATGTGTTCAATACAATTTTATTGACTATGACGAATAAAACTAGTACAACTCTACTTTCGTGTAATACTTTTGGTTGACGAAGCTGTATTCATTATAAGTTTTTTATTTTTGATAATTATTATAACAAGCAACAAAACTCCTTGGTAAGAAATATATATTTTGTAATACTAACATATTTAGGAACTTATCCATTAAATTGTGAAGGGTTTGTAGAAAGCATATTTCAGAACCAACTGTGGTCTTTAAAAGTTGTTAGGAAATACTGTACCTGCTGGAGAAAGGGTAGTAACACAACTTGCATGAACAGTAATGAAATTGGAATTTAAATTTTGCAGTCACAACTTAGAGTCCCCAAGAAAGGACTTTTTGACATTTAAATAACTTTCACAGTAAAAGTTTTTTTTTTTTTTTTTGGTGGGTACCGGGGTCGAACTCAGGACCTCGTGCGCCAGCAGGTGCTTGTGCCTCTGAGCGATATCACCGGCCCTTTTTTCGTATGTGGGTTCCGGGAGTCGAACTCGGGCCCTCGCGCTTGCCAGGCAGGCGCTTACGCCACTGAGCCATCTCCCTGGCCCCCAGTAAAAGTTTTTTTCAAAATATACTAATTTAAAAATTATAGGGCCAGTGATATAGCTCAGCATCATAAGCGCCTGCCTGGCAAGTGCAAGGTCCTGAGTTCGACTCCTGGTAACCCCATACAAAGAAAAAAAATTACATTCTTAGGAAATCATTTACAAAATTAGAAATCCTAAGAGACTATATGCTAGGATGCTGATTGTTTTCCATCATACAAATTAGAAGGTGTTTATAATAAAATTTGAACTCACTGGGGAAATAATGAATACATAATAGTAAAAACACAAAATTTCCAGTGCTTTAATTATTATAAATAAATGTGTATGATCACCTTTAGTTTAATTATAGAAAAATAAGTAGTATTTATTTTAAAGTAACATTTTTAGTAATCTAAGAAATAAGTACTTGTTATCACTATTATAAGGATGATGCAGAAATATATTTTTCTTCACAAATTCAACCATATCAAAAATATTTTGTGAATCCAGTAGGAAGAAAAATATATTGTTAGTAAAGAAGAAAAAGTAGTAAACATAAGGGAGTCAAGTTCTTTATAAAAATTCTGGCTAGATTTAATTCATTTTTTATTTTTTAAGATAAAGCATATGAACATATTCTCTTTGATTTTTTGAAGAGGAAGAGACAATTTATGCATATTTACACAAAATGTAAGGGCATAACAATTTTTAAACCATATTTTTACTAAGTCTTTAATTAAAGGAAATATATTGAAGTAATAAATCTGACAAAGGTAATGTTGTCCTCAACACTTTTAACATGATATATGAAATGATAACATTTCCTTGAGATTAGTAATGCCAGCAAGTCACTTCTTCATGATTTTAAATGACTTATTAATGTGGTATATATGAGAGATATTCTCATTTTCTAAAGTCACCTGAATCTGTTACTTCAGAGTCAAATTCTTATGAATTTTAATGTAATAAGAAAGACATCTTAAAAAATGGGAACTCTTTTTTTTTAATTTTTATTTTAAAGACAAAAAAAAGAATAAAATTTCAAAAAACATAATAGGAGGGTAACAATGGTTAATACATTGCATATTGTTATCTTTAAATAAGTTATTCAGAGTACAAGATATCAGCATTCAACTGTCCAAACAATATTAGCACACAACTTTCTTTTCTATATGCTAAGAGAAATTAGTAGTATATATATCTTAACTATCTTTTATATATATATATTTTTGTTTGTTTGTTTGTTTGCTTTTCCCTTCCTTCTTTTCTCCATTCCCCCATGCTAGTTTCTCTGTCCTTTTGAACAGTTTCTCCCCATTTTATAACATCTATTGTACATTTTGGATCTTATTTACTCTTTCAGCTTCTCACACTAGGGAGACAATATGATGCTGACATATGTGTGTCTGGTTTATTTCACTTATGTATATGATCTCGAGTTGCATCCATTTACTTATAAGTCTCCAGTTTATCATTCTTTATGGCTGTGTAGTACTCCATTGTATAAAAATACCACATCTTTTTTATCCATTCCTCGGTTGAAGGGCATTTGGGTTGTTTCCAAGATCTAGCTATTACAAACTGTGCTGCTATAAACACGGGTGCACATGTATCACTATGGTACGATGTTTTTAATTCTTCTGGGAAGATACCCAGAAGGGGAATAGCTGGGTCAAATGGGACCTCCAATCCTAGTTTTTTGAAGAATCTCCACACTGATTTCCACAGTGGTTGCATCAGTTTACACTCCCACCAACAGTGGAGAAGGGTTTCTTTTCTTCCACAGCCCTTCCAGTATTTGTTATTGGTTGATTTCTTGATAATAGCCATTCTTTCTGGGGTGAGATGGAATCTCAGTGTTGTTTTAATTTGCATCTCTTGAATAACCAGTGATGTTAAACATTTTTTCATATATTTACTTGCTGTTTGTATTTCTTCATCTGAGAAGTGTGTATTCATCTCAGATGCCCATTTTTGGATTGGGTCTTTAAATTAGGGAGGTCTGATTTTTTTGAGTTCTTTGTATGTTCTTGATAGTAATTCTTTGTCTGAGGAACAGCTGGCAAACATTTTTTTCAGAAATGGGAACTCTCAAGAAGTAAGTTCTTACCACACCTAGCTTAATTGCTTGAAGTCTGCCATTTTCCCAATACTTGATAGTTTTCTTTATTTCTTAAACAATGACATGTAGTAAGACATATATAAAATCAATGTCCAAATCTTTCAACAAAACAGAAAAAAAATACTTCCTTGTGTCAAGTCAACCAAACACTGCATTAAGAATCTACTCATGGATGTTCCCACACTAAAATGTTCAGCTTTCTCCCTTTCATTGTGATGTGCTTATTCACTTAGCATCAGCCAGAATATATAAAGAATACATCAGTGTGAATCTCCTCAAAATTTCTCGATCCATGTTTGATCTGAATATATGAAATTGTCAATACCACAAGTATTTGCTGTCAATATTTCATTGAGCATTAACTTGGCTAATTTATCAGAATAAAGCACAAGGGAAATGATTGGATGTGGAACTTGATCTTTGTAGATAAATGTAAATTGGATAGAAATATTTTGACAATTTTGGCTAGCTGGGAAGGAATTAGAAGTATAAAACTTTGAGGCTGTGACATATACAACTGATAAAGGGGAGATTTGGTGCATGTGTGGGCAGGAACAGCTTTTAAAGTATAATGCAGCTATGAAACCTAGAAATACAGAGGTGGAAGGAAAGAAGATTTGTTAGGAGGAGCCTCGGACTAGTGTCTCCATGGGTGTTTTTCAGCCAGGTCAGTGGAGGAGTTCACAGCAAAGCCTGGCCATTAATAGAGCTTACCTGCCCTCTATTTGGGTGGAAATAACCTAGAAATTGAAATTATTGCCATGCTCCATCAGTGTAAGATTTCATATTCATTATCGTGGCATGAATACTGCAACGCGAGGATGCGAAGTGACTACGTGGCTCTCAGCGAAGTCTTCCTTGAAAGAAGATGTGAGCAGCACACCTCACAGCAGTGAAAACACCTTGGAGGAAATGCAAAATAATCATTGCTTTCACTCATATTAATATGGATCTACTATCATAACTTTATATGTCCTGTTTGTTAGTTACAATTTCATTTTTTAACATTAACCTATCATATTGCTCTACTCATTCACAAGCCTGTATATTAACAAAAAAAAAAAAAAAAAAAAAGTTGACTTTAACATAACACATTTGGTAGTTACTAGGGCCTTCCTGCCCACAATGAATATACTCTGAATGGATTAAATTTAGTCTCTTAGTGATGGTATTGATGTCTTCACATGCAAAATGGTTCATCAATCTCTCAATCAAATTTGAAGTAGTTAGTACAGTCACTTTAATTGTTTTCATAGGGTTTGACTTGAAGGAAAAAAAGTATATTATGAAGGGTACCAAGAAATGAAAAGAAGGGGACATGAAAAGAATTGATTTGTTATATATGTTTACCAACTCCCACAATGAATGTAATCATTATATACTTCAAATATGTACTAATAAAAATAAAAGCTTGACAAAATATATACAAGACATGAAAATCAATTAGATGCACTTCTTTTCTAAAGTCCTTGTTGTCTATGACTTATATGAATAGATATTTTTACTCACTGTCTCAGATTGAGTTCCCCAGAGGCACAAGTCAAGATGAGAAATTAACTAAACCTAAGAGGTGGGGATATAGCTCACGTGGCATGGTGCCTGGCAAGTGCAAGGTCCTGAGTTTAATTCCCAGTACCCCCCCCACAAAAATTTCACCAAACCTGATTTATTAGGAACTATTTCTGGGGAAAATCTGGAAAAGAAGTAAAGCAATGAGACCAGAAAGGAAGAGACCAAGTAAATACCCACAGAACAAAAGTCCACAAGCAAAGTGACCTAAAGTGAAACTTTGGTTTAATCGTATTTAGAGAAGAGGTCTGCAGACCACACACCGAGAGCTTCTTGATTAGTCAAAAACAGAGCTCAAGGATAAGTACTTTTTCTACAGTCAGTCAGGGTCTATGGGCTGGCCCTGGAGGGGCGGCATCTCCCAGGCCCTCACTCTGCTTCCATGGAGCCCAGGTAGGTTCTGGAAGCCCAAGAACTGTCCTCACACAATGAGACTCTGGGATTGATAACTGAGGGGAGAAAGATTGATAGTGATAAAATTTGGAGACACTAGCATTATAGATGACAGGATTACCTGTGAACTGCAAAAGTAACATATCTTAGTATTTGGCCATATGACAAATTTTTATGCTTCATGTCTGAGAAACACCTGATTTAGAGTAATAATTCTTTTGATGGAGATGTTAGTAATAAAGATGTACCCACGAATAGCTGTAAAATAATAGACTTTTTGAATGGGTCTGTTAAAACTACACATTGAAGCACTATCAATTTTGTTGTATCCTAAACATATATTGACTTATAATAATAAGTGTGTATCTTCAGGAAGAAAGAAATTCATATGCTTGGCTGTTTGCTATGGTAAATGAATAATTACTTTTAAATCATATATAAGGTTTCATAAAGTTTAAAAATATTCCCAGAGTTATATATTAATTAAAATGAAAGGTTAAAAGACAGCATTATCAGAAGAGGTCAATCAGACTTGAAGGAATATTAAGGATTTTAGATTCAGTGTTTTCAACTAGATTATCAATGTGATATTAGATAACATAAAAGGTTTTATGTAACCCCTTAGTTAAATCTTACTAGATTTAATGAAAATAAATATTAGAGAGTATCCAGAACCAAAGGTTTTGATAGAAGTGGGGATAACAATCAGCAACTTGTGGATCAATTAAACTTATAAATATGTTTTATTTTTATTTCAACATTCTTCAATTTTTTCTGTACTTTTCGTTGATATGTCAGTTCCCAACTTGCTGAAGGACTCATCGCTCTCTTTTAAAAGATTGATTCATTCATTAATTTTAACTGATGTGTATAAATTGACCTATGATTCTTTGTTACATAAATTGCTTAGTCCTAGATGCATATGAGTTTGTGATTTTTGTACAAAATTGTTCTGGTTTAATATGAAGCAAATTTAATAAGGGGCTGGGGATGTAGCTCAGAGGCACAGTGCCTGCCTGGCCAGCGTAAGGCTCTGAGTTCCATTCCCAGTACCAAATAAAAATTAAAAAAAAGAAATAAATTTGAAACATTTTCATGTGCATTCACTCACATGGCTCTTTTTCTTCCAAATTAAAAAGATATTCATTGCAACGATAATCTGGTATTCTGAGAAAATAAATATTATATTTTTAAGAAGTACAATATATAATGAAACTGAATAAATCACAGTGAAATCCATATTTTGAGAAGGTATTTAATGAGCTAATTCCTATAACAGAAAAAATGAAAGCTATCATTTCTGAGAAAATTTACCATGAATCTATTCTTTCCAGTTTTTGCTACTCAGATAATTAAAAATGCATGAGCATACTGAAAAGCAGGTGGAGAGATTTCTAAAACTTACCAGAGATGTACAACACACAAAGGATAAATTTGTTAATCAAATTGAGTATAAGTTTGGAAAATTTCCTTTTGTAGACATTTTATTCTTGGAATCAATATCCTGAAGCCCAAAGAAATCCGTTTTAACACAATACTGTTTAAAATGTGTTGTTTATAAAAACCTTTGAACAGAAAATGTTGAATGCCTTTCTCTTCATCAATTTTAAAATACTATCTCTTGAACTTTGCCAAGGTAGTTTTATTGGTAATGGTTTATAACTTCCAAGAATTCTTTTTTTTTTTTTTGTGGGTACCTGGGGGTCGACCTCAGGACCTCATGCGCCAACAGGCACCCATGCCACTGAGCGATATCACCGGCCCCTTTTTCGTATGTGGGATCCGGGAGTCGAACTCGGGCCCTCACGCTTGCAAGGCAGGCACTTACGCCGCTGAGCCATCTCACCAGCCCCAGGAATTCTTTTTATAAAGATATGGTATATACAAGTCCTCAAGTATTTGATCAGTTCTAAAATTTCTATTCTAAAGTGTGTATTTGAAACGTAATAGTCTTGTGGCTATTTACTTAAGTTGTTTTAGCTATGCCATGATAAAGTTAATGCTGCTAAACACCCTGCCTGTGTTACACATGACAGCAATAACATGACCTAGTGCAACCAGGAGAGTCTACTGCCAGCTCATGGCCTTACCTACAGACCGTGCTACCTCACAAAACAGACGTATCAGTCATCATATACCCACACGTCATCACTAAGTAAGGACAGATAATTATCTTGGCAGTTGCACTGCTGATGTGTAGCAGTTTCTTTTTTCCTTATTAGTTTCCTGCTTCACATGTCTGCAGCATATTTTTAATTAGCTTTGAGAGATTAGACCGCTATCATCAACTGTAGTTGTTGCTGCTGTGGCTCTTGAGAGCCAGAGAGCAGATGGTCCCATGTGCTGCTTCAGCCCTGCTTGTCTTCCTGAGGCACGGGTATCTCCATATTTCAAGTGTCAGTTTGGCTTCTGATTCACCGTCTACAGCTTGCTGCTGACCATAACCATCAGCTTAGGGATTTGATGTCCATAATGGTTTTTCCACAGAAAATCATGGCTCAAGTTTGAAAGTGGAAAATATGTATTTTCCTTCTAAGACGTTCTAAAATTTTCTCTTTGGCAAATCCCTTCTGATTTGAATGCCTGGAAATAATAGCTTCAGTAAAACTATGAAATCAAATAGATAAAATCATGCTAAGAACAAAGAAAAATATTAATGTGCTGAAAAGAAGAAAACAATGCTGACCTGAGGTACTGTGAGCTTTAGCCTCAGGGAGTAAGCAGTGAGAATTCAGGATTTGGTATCTGCAAGATAAAACAACTACAATTCCTTTAAAGGCAGAAATGAGCCAAAAAGCACACTGTAAGGCCTAGATGCATGTTCTCATTGTGAAAATAAAGTCTGATTAAAAAATAAAACAACTCTTACCAATGACCATAGAGTACAGATTTTAGGAGGCTGTTGTCCAATGAAGCACGGGGATCTGTGCACAGCCCAAGTTAGGAAATGAATCTGGATGCTGTGGCCTCGTGATTGGGTTGACGTTACTCCCAAGCGCTGCAGGAGGCAGAAACTATGAAGGCTATCTGTAAGGACGTTAAGGGCACAGAAATAATGGAGGAATCCTTAAAGAGACTAGCTTTTAAAACAGTGACTATAAAGAAAAACTTAAAGAAAATAAGAAAACATAAGGAGATAAAATCATTGCTCAAAAGGAAAAACATAGATTAAGAAAGATGATTGCGGATTTTCACAGTTGAAATAGTGTGAGCGTGGAAATAGAACCACTGTGTGGCTGGGGTGTTTGGAAATGGTCTCAAACATGAAAAGAAGAGACAAATTAAAATATTTTTTCTTTCAAAATATCTCAATGTAAACGATCTCAGAAAAAAAAATCCAGGGCATTAAAACTTGTACAGTATGGAAAAGAGCCAACATCTTACCTATTTGAACATGAAATCACTACTGAATTGATTCATAAAATGAAAAAGTTTTTGAGAAATTTCAAGGTATTTAGAAAAAATAATACAAGTGTACTTATATAAGTATATGAAAGTATACTTATATCAGTAAAATAAATGAAGGTACAATTCTAATAATAAAAAAAGCAATAAATTATAAAGTAGTAGGCTGAAGTTTTTAAAAAAGGCAATCTAAATCAATTACATAATGGGGTGATAGTCTTGGAATAAAAGTTGCTTAGAAGGGAGCTAATCTAGACCAAACACAAGCAAACAGAAAATTTCTCATAGAAAGAATATTCCTGAAGAATTTATAGAGAAGGTCACAGACTTAGAAAATTATAAATGACCATTTATTATCAACACAAATATCAACAGAATCAAACAAGCAATTGATATCTTTCATTTATTTATTTATCTATTTATTTATTTTTGTGGGTATCAGGGGTCAACCTCAGGACCTCGCGTGCCAGCAGGTGCCTGTGCCGCTGAGCGATATCACCGGTGCTTTTCTCGTATGTGGGTTCCGGGAGTCAAACTCAGGCCCTCGCGCTTGCCAGGCAGGCGCTTATGCCGCTGAGCCATCTCACTGACCCTCAATTAACATTTTTTAAAAGTTCATGTCATATAAACAGTACATTTTAATGCTGGTTGGCTTTTACAACCCTATTGCAATAATGTTCTCAAAAGAAGAGCAAAGCAAGAAATTCCTTTTGTTAATTCTGACTCAGGTAACGCTGACGGAAATGTTTAAAGATAGGATAAAAAGAAGTGAATTTTATTCCTGGAGCCCAGACTAGGGAAGATCTTACATTACCTGTTTATTCTTTTGATCGAGAGTACCTGGGTATCAGTTGGATTTAATATTGGTAATATCAATGCTTTTTTAAAAAATTAAGTTACAAATACAACCAAAACTTAACAGAAGACTAAATTCTATATCCATCACTTAAACTGTACAATTTTCATATTCACTGTGAGACTTCTTAAAAGCCAATGGGGCCGATGAGATAGCTCAGAGGCATAAGCGCCTGCCTGGCAAGCGCGAGGTCCCGAGGTCGACTCTTGGCACCCACACACACACACACAAAGCCAACGGAGCTTACATTTTGAAACTGTAATTTCTGGGAGGCTTGAAAATTTGTATTTCTCCAAGTTCCCAGATGCTGCTGACGCTGATGCACCAGATACCACATGCTTAAACTATTCTCTATATTATCGCCCAAACTTGGTGTTCGGAAAAATTATCTTTCCCAGTGTAAATTGAGGGATGAATTGTTTTTGTGTATATATATATTCCTGCTTTCATCCATAATCAAGTCATTTGCTGATACTTTATTTCATCTCCATTATAATTTTTTTCCCAAGTGCTTTATTTTGGTTGATGGGTAACTAGGTTAGTTGCTTCATTCAACATATTTTAATACATATTAGTTATATATAACGATGGGCTTCAATCTGGCATACTTACACATAATACAGCACACTTTGATCATTTCCAACCTCCTGTTGCCTAACTTTCCCTTCCCTCTCTTTGTACTTTATTCCTTTCCTCTTCTCTAGTGCTTTTGCTTTGATTTGTATGTCTTCACTTTTTTTCTTCTTTTAATTTCACATATAAGAGAAGATAAGAGATATTTCACTTTCTAAATCTAGTTTATTTCACACAACATTGATATCTAGTTCCATCTATTTTCCTGTCAATGGCATGATTTCATTCTTTGTAGCTGAATAATATTCAATTTTGTGTATGTGCATACAATTGTATATATATAATGTATATATAAGATAATGTGTATATTATATATATACATATTATTACATTTTCTTTATCCATTCATCTAGTGATACCCACCTAGACTGTTTCCTTAGTTTAATTATTACGAATTGTGCAACAATAAATATGAGCGCACAAGTATCCCTATAATATGCTTTTTAATTCTTCGTGGAATATACCAAGTAGTGAGTGGAATAACTGGATCACATGGTAGCTGTTTTATTTTTTTAATTTTTTAGCAACTTCCATACTGCTTTATATATTGTAGATATTAATCCTCAATAGAAAGAGTAAATGGCAGATTTTCTCCTATACTTTATACTGTCTTGTCACACTGTTACTGCTTTTCCTTTACTGTGCAGAAACTTTTTAATTTAATACAATCTTGCTTGTTAATTCTTGTTACCGTTTTGCATGCTATTGGGATCTATTCAGGTAGTTTTTGCCTGAGCCTATAACTTGAAGTGTTTCCCTTATATATTTTTCTAGCAGTTGCAAAATGTCAGGTCTTATCCTTAGGTCTGTGATCCATTTGAATTCATCTTTGCACAGGGTGAAAGACAGAGACCTAATTTCAAACATCTTCCATGTGGATACCCAGTTTTCCCAGTAGCATTTATTAAACAGGTTATCTTTCTTTAATATATGTTTTTGGCGTTTTTTACAAAAATAAGATGACTCAAATTGTGTGGGTCTGTTTCTGTTCCCTCTGTTTTGTTTTATTGGCCAACATGTTTATTTTTGTGCTACTGCCATGTTGTTTTGTTAAGATGTATTTGTGGTATATTTTGAAATTAGATAAAATTTTGTTCTTTTTTCTTCAGGATTGGTTTGGCTATTCTGGTCTTTTGTGCTTCTATATGAATATTACATAATTGTTATAGTTCATTAAATAATATCATTGGTCATTTGATTAGTGTTATTATTTGCAAGAAAAATGTCCTCAAGGCTGATATTTTCATAAGTGAGGCTTTTGGAGGGTGAATAGATCATAGAGGTGTTAAATTCATCAGTTGATAAATCCACTGATGAGTTCATAGCTGAATATGCTTTTAAGCAGGGGGGCCTCGCAGAAGGAGGCAGGTCACAGGGGGAATAATAAGGATGAGAATATCCTTGGCCCTGGCTCCTTTTTCTTGCTTTCTTTGTTTTCGTCCACCACGAGATGAACAAATTTGCTCCCCGTGCCCTTCCACCATGATGTTTACTACTTGGAGGCAGCTGACCACGGACTCAAACCTCTGAAACCATGAGCCAAAATAATTCTTCCTCCCTTTAGCTGTGTATGTCAGGTATTTTTTCCTACTGTCAGAAACCCAGGTATCAAACTGATTACAGTAGCTCTATTTTAGTAATATTGAAAATTTTACAATATAATTCTACCAATCCATGATCATGGGTAATCCTTCTATCTGCTAGTGTCTTCTTCAATATCTTCTTCATTGTTCTTCTATTTTCATGAGAGAGGATTTTTACTGCTTTTTTGGCCTATTCCTAAGTATGTTTTTTCTTTTGGAAGGCACTGAAAAGAAATTGTCTTTCTGATTACTTTTTCAGCGGATTTATTATTGGTGTATTTTGATTGTGTGATCAGCCACATTGTTAAATTTATTTATCAGATTTAAAATTCTTCTGGTGGAATTTTTAGTGTGATCCAAGTAAAGGATTATATCATCTGCAAATAGAGATAACTTGACTTCTTTCCTATTTGCAGCTATCTGATTTCTTTCTATTGCTTATTGCTCTGTTAAAATTGCAAATACTTTGTTGAGCAAGAATAATGAGATTTGGCACTCATTTTTTATTACTCATTTTAGACAAAATCCTTTCTTTTTTTTATTCAGTCTGATGTTGGCAATGGGTCTGTCATATGTACTCTTTATAATATTGAGGTAAGATCCTGTATATATCATTTCTTCAAGTATTTTGTTATAAAGTGATGTTGAATTTTGTTAATGAGTTTTCTGCATCTGTTGAAATGATTGTGTGCTTTTTGTTCTTTATCCTATTTATGTGGAATATTATATTTATTAATTTGAATAGTTTGAGCCATCATTGCATCCTGGGTCAAAACCAACTTGCTCATAATGTATGATTTTTTTAATCCATTATTGAATTCAGCTTGCATGAATGTTCTTGAGGAAAGTGAGCAGTTGGGATTAAATTAGCTTGAACAAAGCATAGAACATATAATTAATAATCGACTCTTAGATGTACTCAGAATTAAAATATATTCATGTAAACCATATAAAATAATTTTCATTGGCCCAAATAACAACAGCTGAAAAACCCTAATGGACTAAGCTTAAACTTTTATTTATTTTTGTAATATATGCGGGTACCGGGAGTCAAACTTAGGACCACATGCTTGCCAGGCAGGCACTTATGGCACTGATCTATATCACCGGCCCTAAGCTTAATCTTTTTAGTTACACTTACACTAAATGGGTAAAGAATAAAACATCATATATTTTTTCTTCTGTAAATATTTAAATAATTTAAAATAAAACACTCTTTATACCCACATTCACACATGCATGCAGTTAGCATTTTAAAGGAGAGTTAGTAATTATTCATAATAATAACAATACTGTACTAGTAAACTAAGTTTTGTAATTTGAATTATTTTTCATATGACTATCCTTACAAAGTTGAATAAAGCATGCATATTCATATGTAAAACATTTGGGAAGGAACCTCTTATATCAGGTTTGCTAGGAACAAGACCTGAGGTAATGATTTTTTATTTGTTTATGATGGGAAATTGCTCAGATGGAATTTAGATTTAGCTTGGGTCAAGGGGAAGCCTTAGAATTTACATTACACCAGAGTTGCACCCACCTTAATGCACATGGTCAACTTTTGTACCCCTTTCATATTACTGGTTATGTTCTTTGAGGAGGAGGGGAATATGATGAAAGAAATGGAAAGAAAGGTGACTCTCCACTCTAGGGCTGGTGACTAGGGAGAGTCTGGCTAACACAAAGTATCTTTCTCTGGAAGGCATCCTCTATTGTCCAAAGGCAGCAGAACATCCTTCACGAGTATATATTGAGAATTACTTCCTATGGACTGGAAAGAGCAAAGCAGACTTCTGCATTCCCTTTCTGTATTGCTTAACATTCCAGTTGCTGGGGAAAAAACAAAAACAAAAACAAAAACACCAGATTCTCACAGTTTACAGGAAGAGAGATTAATTTGGCTCATGGTTTAGAAGCTTCACCCTTGGTCAGCTGGCTCCAAGGCAGAAATAAAATGACAGAATGGCACTGAAAAGAAAAGCTGCTCAATTTATGGCATCCAGGAAACAGAGAGAGGAAGAGACTAGGATTGAGATACAATCATCAAAGACACACCCCCAAGACTCACTCCATCCAACGAGGTCCCACCTTCTAATAGCCCATTCAACTATGAAATCATCAGTGGATTCACCCACTGACAAAGTTAGTGCCCTTAAAATCCAATCATCTCTCCAAAGTCTCTTATTCTGTTCACGCTGACGACCAAGATTAAGTGACGCACTTTCCATGCTGAGCTACCCTGAGGGCGAGGCTCTCGCGGTGCCATTCAGTGTTGCTAGTGTGTTCTGTTCCAAATGAGTATAAGGTATAGAAATCCTAAGCAGGGTTTATTCAAGAAAAAATCTGTCGGAAGCACAGAATCTGAGAAAAGAATTTAGGAGAGGGGTGTTGATTCTCAGGAAATTAAGAAGAAATAGTTTATCAGGACGTTTTAGATTCTTCTGTTGGTTGATAAAGACTATGTAAAGAAAATTCATTATTATTAACTACAAGTGAAAGACAAATGACTTTTAAATAGAGCCTATATATTACAAAGAATTCTATACTGAAACCAAAAAAAGACACTGTTTTACTTTTAGTAATTTCGTTACCTTAGAAGGAGAAGCAGGCTAATTTATTGAAACCCGGCAGGTTTATTCACCTTTATGTGATGGAAGGTTTGGAACTAATCTTACAAAAATCTATAGTTCCACACTTAGCATAGTATATAAATTATGCATCTGAAAAATGTTCCTGGATTTAGGATTTTATGATATGCATTATAAAGTTAACCTATGAATTCTAGTCACAGATATATGGTAGCAAAAACAGAAATAATTTATTTGCTGACATTTTCCTAGCAATGAAAAGACTCTGCATACAAGTCATTCTATCTGTCTTTTCTTTGCTATTCCCTTAAAAAATGGATACATTTGAATTTTTCTCATTCCAAAATCCTTCCAATTCCCTATCCTGTCTTTACTTTCATCACTTATTACTTTTTATCTTATTCTCTCCTTACTCCTGGTTTTATATTACAAACTTATAAGTAATTGTTCTGGAAAGGCAAGAAATCACAAACAAATAACTGACACTTTCTTGCCACACAGGATTAAAAAACTTATGTTAATTTAATATTTTTATTTCATCCTCAAAGAAAGATACAGGAATTTCCCACATACATATTTTGAAAAATAAATTAATAAAATTTTCATTTTGTATTATAAATTATGATGTATTATTATATGTACATTATGTACATAAAGGTTTTAAAAATACGTTTTGATAAAAGGGTACTTGAAATACATAAATTATATATAAATGTATGTTTAAATTTGGTTAAAGGGCTGGTGAGATGGGTCAGCAGCATAAGTGCCTGCCTGGCAAGCACGAGGGCCCGAGTTCAACTCCCGGAACCCACATAAGAAAAAAGGGCCAGTGATATCGCTTAGAGGTACGGGCGCCTGCTGGTGCGCAAGGTCCTGAGGTCGACCCCTGGTACCCACAAAAAAAATAATAAAATAAATAAATAAATAAATTTGGTTAAAACTATTGAATAATTTTATTTTATTTTTTGCATTCCTATTTGAATTGGTATGTTCAAAGTGATTATATAAAGAATATGAAGTGAACCATTTACTTCAAGTGGAAGAGAAGACATTATTGAGAAATTGAACTAAACTGCTATATATATATATTTTTTTTGTGGGTACCGGGGGTCGACCTCAGGACCTCGCGCGCCAGCAGGCGCCCATGCCGCTGAGCGATATCACCGGCCCCTTTTTCGTATGTGGGTTCTGGGAGTCGAACTCGGGCCCTCGTGCTTGCAAGGCAGGCGCTTATGCCGCTGAGCCATCTCACCGGCCCTAAACTGTTATATTGATAATATGTAATATTATTTATAACTATGACTTCAAAAGTTGCTGATGTTGATTTCTTTTTTTTTTTTTTTTTTTGTGGGTACCGGGGGGTCGACCTCAGGACCTCGTGCGCCAACAGGCACCCGTGCCACTGAGCGATATCACTGGCCCCTTTTTTGTATGTGGGATCCGGGAGTCGAACTCGGGCCCTTGCGCTTGCAAGGCAGGCACTTACGCCGCTGAGCCATCTCACCGGCCCTGATGTTGATTTCTTATATTTTTGGTATAATTGTTCTGTTCACTCGGAGGGGTTATAACATAACTGAGGGTGGTGGGAAAAGAAAATTGATTTTTCTGAGAAGTCTGAACTTAGACAAGTATATGTTAGGCTACATGAAGTAGCCAAAAGCCTCTTTCCTGAAGAGTCCTTGAGAAATGGCATCAATAGAAAGCTAGGCATTTTAGGCTTTCTTGTGATGGACATGAGTTTGGTCCTATGAGGAAAATGTTCACTAGAAGCTGGACTCAATACATCATTCTTTAGGCATGGAATGAGAAAATTCTAATTTAATGTGCAATATCCACCTGTTATCCCGTAATGTTCAGTAAAACAATATTAAATGCTACAGCCTAATCTCAACTCTGCTCTGAAGACATGGTGAGGACCTGTTCCAAGCTGCTAATACAACTGAAATGTGGAAAGAAATGGAGCCAAAAACAAGCAGCAACAGCAGCCTGGAGAAGCACATACAAAAGGAGATCACTAGACTAGGATCCGGAAGTCTCAGACACTGCTGTATATGGCCAGAGGATTACTATGAAAAGAGTTATTTCTGTGAAACATTTATTAGTATGTACAAAGCAAATCTGTGCTGGCCTTAGAGTACTCTAAAGGACTGCGGCTAGGAAAGCTCTGAGTGTATGGACTACAGAGAAATGTCTTGGATAATGTCTGTTTTATCCATCAAAGTAACTGCTAGTGATGCTTGATGTATATGAGAGACTAAGTCCATGTTTGTGTGTGAATTTTCAAGAAACTACAAAATAATTGGTCTGTGAAAATAAATTTAGCCTCATGCTGGTGAGAGATAATAGCCATATTAGCCTCATATAACTGGTATATGAGGAAAATGCAGTTTTCATATGATTCTTTTCTACAGCTGAACACAATTCTAAATGAATGATATTCTTTCTTTACTCTGCAGCTGAACACAATTTTAAATGAATGATATTAGGTTCTGCCAAAGACTGCTTCAGCTAAATAAATAGATAATGCACTGTGTGGGAGATATTGACACCCAAATAGAGTCATTTCTATTATATTGGAAATATAATCTTTCATAGTGGTAAACTGTGTCATTACATCTTTTGCGAAGTTACATTTTTGTTCTTGGATTTAAATATTATGACCTGTATCAGAAGATTTACAAAAATCTTTCAAAGTAACCTTTAGTCAGATGCCCTATCAAAAGAGTGTCCTGATATAGATTAATGTCAAAAATCCACTTCTAATGACAGGTTCCAACATGAAAGAGCAAATGCAGAGTTCTCAAAGAGCATACTGGTAGTTACACAGGAACTTCGTTGCCTTTGGAAAACAAGTATAGCAAAAGCTTTTGTATTGCACAGTTTAAAATCTAAATTGGACACATTCAAAATTTGATCACAAAAATGCTCATATTCCTAATGACTCTGGGATGCTGTGTTTAATGATAGGACCACTCGTCTTTCAAAGTGCCTTAGTTCCATTAGTATTTTTAGAAGGAAATTTCATATATGATTGGAAAGATGAACATCAAGGTCTGTAAGATTGGAAACTCCCATATGGGGCATAGTTGTTCAATTTTATCGTTACGGAAATAAGTATTCTGTGTGAAAACATCTGATACCTTGCTCAGGGGATTCACACCCTCCCTGGAACTGCTTGGCTCTGGACTTTAGAACTGAAAGGATGTGGAAGTGTCAGTAGAATGTAGAGAAATGCCATTTGATACACGAATAAATGCTCTCTCTCCATTTGGTGTGGGGGAAAAAAAGAATCATTCCTTTTAGACCATAAGTCCATGGGTTTTGTAGACTTTGAAGTAGATAGAATTTCAGAGAGATATTGTTCATATTGCTAACAAAGAATATAAATTTGTGAGTGAATAATTTGAATACATCATTTTTGGTTACAGTCTTTCCTATATTTGTTTACAAGTATGAAACTCCACTATGTCAATTATTAATATGGAAGTCAAAATGACATATCAGAGATAAATAACATATTAATGAATGATTGTATATAAATAATCTATGTATCACAAGATAAATTCATGAGGATTTTGTTGATATTAATAGTGGTATATATAAAATCCTGTAAGATTAATGCTCCCATTATTTAATCTACAGTAATAGATGTTTTCAGCATTTCATTTTAAAGACAGTGAAGATTATTAGAAAATGCAACATTCGTGTTTTCTATTTTCGAGACTCTGCAACTCATTCAATATATGTTTATTAAATCCTTACTATGAACCAAGCACATTTCGGGGAATGTGAATATTTAATTAAACCTTTACTAACAACAGTAATAAACTATGTAAAATACAACTTTGATTTTCATTATATTAAATTAAAAAGCCTTTTGACTATCAAATGTTTAGAAATAATTCTCAGTGTTGGCACGGATGCAATAAATAAGTCTTCATGTTATGCTTGTCAGAGTATAAATAGTGAAATTTGGAAATATGTAGACAAATCATTATAAATAATTTCTATCCTTTGGCACAGCATTTAGAAATTTATCCTAAGTAATAATCAGAATTGTGTACGCATTTACATAAAAAGCCACTTTGAATCATTATTTAATATTATTTTAAAAATAGGTAGTCTATGGGCCGGTGAGACGGCTCAGCGGCTTAAGAGCCTGCCTTGCAAGCGCGAAGGCCCGAGTTCGACTCCCGGAACCCACATACGAAAAAGGGGCCGGTGATATCGCTCAGCGGCACGGGTGCCTGTTGGCGCGTGAGGTCCTGAGGTCGTCCCCCCGGTACCCACAAAAAAAAAAAAAAAAAAAGAAAAATAGGTAGTCTAAAGTCTCATGATAATTTTGTGGAATATTTCCTTTAAAAGCATCCAAAGATTATGAATAAGTAAATAATTTGCAATCCAGAGATTGTTAGAAAAATGTATATGTTAATGTAAAAATTTTCTATAGTAAAATGTTAATATTGCTTCTTTCTAAATATTATTTTAGAGTATATTTTTTAAAATGAGCATTTTGTGCTAATCTAATGCTCTACGGTAAACTTTCTTCACTTCTAAATCAGACTTAATGTTTTTTGAAATAACACATGGGAGACGTTGTAGTCTCAAAAAAGCAAACCAGAAATGCACCTTTGAAAAGAGATTCAGTTGAACATTTTGATCACACTAGGACTGATGTTCTTTAAAACAAAGGTTGACAAGCTTTTTTAACCAAGTACCAGCTGTTATATCTTTCAGACTTGTTGGTCCATATGGGCTATGTCAAAACCACTAAAACCACTAAATTGTTGAAAACTGTCTCCTTAAATATTTCCAATACCACCGTTGATAACAACAAAACTGACTCTATTGTTTTCCAAGGTGAAGCAGAATACCACCTCCACAAATCTTTCGTAGTATCTCAGATGAGGACAGGTAAGGTCTGCAGTTAGTGAGGGCTGAAATTTTGTTTATGGTGGGTGTTTCATTGTGAATCTTTAATTGGAACTGAGTAAAGTTGATACTATCCAGTCCAGGTTTGGTGGGGAGGGAAAGAGAGTAAACTATTTGTTGATGCTTTTCATTGAAGAATTTATGGTTCTTTGAGATTCTGTAATGAGCAACCAAACCATTTTCATGAGTAGAATGGTCCTGCAGCAGCAAAGAAATTCTAATAAAGAGGGTGCAATAATAACTGATGTTAATATAGACAGTAGGATGTCATTTGCATTCTTAGGCAGAGGGTGAGAGTATACCTTCAATTCTCAGAATTCTGCTATTATAATGTGAAGCCTGCAGAGACAATATATAATCAAATTAGAAGAGCTATGTGCTAATACAATGTTACATATAGATACTGAAATTTGCATTTCATATAATATACAAGTCACATAAATAATTTTGATTCTTTTTTTTTTTTTTTTTTTTTGGGTACCGGGGGGACGACCTCAGGACCTCGCGCGCCAGCAGGCGCCCGTGCCACTGAGCGATATCACCGGCCCCTTTTTCGTATGTGGGTTCCGGGAGTCGAACTCGGGCCTTCGCGCTTGCAAGGCAGGCGCTTAAGCCGCTGAGCCGTCTCACCGGCCCAATAATTTTGATTCTTTTCGAACATGTGAAAACATGAAAAAAGATTCTTCTTTCTGCCTGTCAAATCCATGACTAGATGGAGCGTCAAAGTGAGTATGATATTGGAGCTCATAAAGTAATATCCTCCAAATATGGTATGTTTTAGCAAGTTGAGCAATAATTTGATCTAAGGGAAACCAAAAGATCTTAAAGCAGGTCCACGCTGTCCCTCTGGCATTTTCCTGTTTCTCCCCTCATAGTTCAGTGAGAGATCTTCCGTTGTTTCCTTCTCTGTTTAAAGTCTGGACCCTAAAACAAGCAGTTACTGCTTCCTTTTATGGATTGCCATTAACTAACCTCATGCTGCATATCTTAGGAGAAATTAGTTACATACAACTGTTCTTTATTTTAGTCCCACAAAAGATAATCACAAACCAATGTCCATTCTGCAAGCCAAACGGAATTTGTCCTGTGCCATTGTGTTCTCTCCAAACCCACTGAGTTCCCTTAAAAATTATCTGCTAATCACCTGACCTTCTCTAATTTCCAAATCCGCTGCAGAAAAAGCAGTATGTAAGTTTCTCAGTACTTTTGAGTGAGGGAATGATCATACTAGTGTGATTTTTTTTCCCATGCTGTGCTTTTTCCCTTTTGGCATATATTGGTATGACTTTCCTCTTCTTTAACCTTTGTCGGTTTAGTCAGTAAACATTTAAGAGGGAAAAGGGAAAATTTTCCTTACAACACACATGTGAAACCATTCATGGTTTTTAAAATAATAATTTTGGAGGCTTTCATGTAGAATTATTTTGATTAATGAGAAAAAGGGTAGCTCATCTTTAAAATATAGAGCAGAAGAGTTTGCAATTTTTGAAAGGTTCTTTTGCTTTGTCCTGTCATATTCAAACACTATACAATAAACATGGGACTACTTAGAGATTATTGACCAACTTTTTATTTTTCAGACTACTCATTAATGTGAATTTGTATTTTCTAGAATAGGTTTCTGGTTACATATCCTATAGGGAACTATTACACAAACTGGGATATATCCTGAAATTATGTGTAGGAGTAGAAGCACAAATGTAGGTCTTTTCTTTCAATCCCCACTTCCATATTGATAGGTACTTTGCACATAATCCTATGCACCACAAAACAGTCCAACACATTATGCCCAAGCTCTGTAAATACCATCCCATGTCCTAACGTGGTGAATAGCCAGATACTTCTTGGCCAAGCCTCAAGGCTAGGAATAAATGCAGTAATATAAGGCTGCCTGGACAGACAAGCAGGACAAACCTCATGGATGAACCTAAATGCAGATTTCTATCTGTTGGCGAGGGAATTCTTAAGTCCAGATATTTAGAATGTGACTAGAAATTGGTGCGTTCTAGGTGATTCCGCCATTTTGGTCAAATGATCTTTTTTTGCCTCACAGGCCAAAACTGCTGTCTAGGGACACGGAAGGACCAGTGCCATAGGATGTTATTGGTTGACACAGTCTACTAGATTTTTTCTTTTTGCTGTCAGGCAAATTTCTGTAGTATGTTTTCGGACTGGAGTATAGCCTTTGAGAGTTCCCTCTCTGCATGACGATATAGTCCTCACTTTTTTGTCAGCTTTCCTGTTGCTGCAGAAAATATCCAACATCCACAATTTAAGGAAGGTTTAATTTGGCACACAGTTTCAGAAGGTTCAGTCTATATCTAGTTGTTTCCAAAGCAGAATCATTTTGGTAGCAAAGAGCCACGGACTAAAGTTTCCCAGTTCATGGTGACCAAGAAGCAGAGCAGGGTAAAAGCTCCAGAAAGGATGGGTCCAGGGACCAGAGAGCTTACTAAAGGTCACGCTTTTTTGGGAGGGTACCCAGAAACACCTAGAATTGTGCTTTGCTAATTTCCTTTGGGGCTCTCAAGCCAATCAAATGAATAAACCATCTTAACTGTCACATCTACCATAAACAGAACTTAAACATTTCTCCTTTCTCCAACAACAGATCTGAAACTTAAACTGAAGTGTCAAGATTTCTGAAGTTGGTAAATGGTCCTGGGGTTTGAGTTCTCACTTAACAATATTTTCAAGCATTTGCTCTTTTCTGCATCCTGAGGATTCTCCATCTTTTTTTTTTATTTAGTTATGCCTTAGTAGAATGTTTATTAGAACATGTTCAGAATATCTAGGTATATTTAGAGAGAAATTTTAAATTTCTTTACCAAAGTAAGGCACTCATCAAATAGCTAAAAGAAGAAGGCCTAAATTCTTATTCAAACCATTTATGATACCCCTGCAATAAAATGTATGGAACTACTCTTTTGTCGTATTCTATTTTGTATTTTCTCTTTCCTATCCTATGTTCGGCTCTAGAGATATTTTTTAGAAGCAAAGTAATAACTGCTGTAATTCAACATTTTCATCTTTGTTTGGCAGAAGATCATGCATAATATTGATTATGTTTCCAAATAATTAAATACAATAACTTATTTTCAAATCTTTTCATGTCTAGTTTCAGTTTAATAATATTCATCTTCAGTGTCTTCATCTTACCCATGTCTTCCTCTGGAGGAAATTAGATCTCAGTATATTTTTCTAAGGATAAAATTGGCTTTATTATCAATTCCAGTTATATAGATTAATCTTTTATTTTATTTTTCTCATAAAGATTGAGACTCTAAGTTTGTCTAGTTGAAGCAGCGAAGGTAATTATAGCCAGGAAATATTGCTCAGGAAAAAAATAGCTTCACAATAACTCCAAGTTAATATTTTTGTGTCTCTACTTCACGACAAGAAACGCTTTTCCTTTTAGGGTTTCTGGTGGCGATATGAAAACATTTGAATTTCATTGGTATAAAGAATTTGTCGGTGTGCATATTGAAAAATAAAGATGTGCTTTCTAAACAGCAGGAAAAATATAGCTTTATATACCTAAATAAAAACTGTTTGAAGGTACCTTACATTCTTAAAGGGTGTGCAAATTTTAACAACTGGACAAAAGTCAAGCCAACGTGCATACAGGACTTTTACCTTGGGATACAGTTTTAAATTGTGAGTATATAGTTTAGAATTAGGTTAACTGAACCATACAGTTTTAGTGAAAAAATTTAAATTATAGCAAGTGATTGGATCATGATTTATTCTGACATCTTAATAAAAGACTTAGTAGCTGAAAAGCAGAAACATAATTTAGAAAGACTTGCATTTTTTCATTTATTCTGTGTTCATTTATCACTAAAAAATTGAAAGTATGTTTTGTAAAGATACTGTGATACTCTGAAAATGTTTTAAGCAGAATGCTTTATTATGAATTTGCCTTGGTACAGCTTTCAATTTGAGAAATATTCATAAATAATTGTAGCAGATTTGAAACTTTTTCTGAATGTTTCAGGGATCTAATCATATTTTACTATTTAGGTAGTATTTGGGCAATCAATAATTACATAGTTATAAACTCTGTGTTTACAGTATCATCAGCAATGTGATATTGATCTAGTCTTGCTTCACATTTGTGTAGTTTTCTGCCAACAATTATTCTTTAGACTCTACTAACAAAAATCTGCACAATTCTTGCTAAGTACCATTGCTTCTACCATCCCATATCACCTTTATCTATATTATTCCTCTCTCCATCTTTTCAGTTCCCAATCATATGCCACATTTCTCAGCTGCCAAGTTTCCTTGAGGCATATTTTAATCACGTCATTTAGTATATTAAAATAAATTATACTCTGAGTGATAGACAGTATTGTTTTCAATTATTTTTGATGTGGGAAGAAAGACATTGGCCAGATCAAATGTGGTGCCAACCTTGATTGTGACAGTGATAACAGAAAGAGCAATTTCTCTTTCACAACCTTCAAGCTCTTCAATGCAACAGTCAGTCATCTGTTTCCCTAAATCAAGAATGAAGAAAAAGAAAGAAGTAGAGAAGATGCCAAGAATTCAGAGACACATTTTAAAGATAATGTCCAAGAGTCATGCTGCATTGGGGCAATTTCATTTGTTTAGGAAGGTATTTAGAAATTTTTAACAAATCAGTATAATGTCATGTGAATACATACTGGTAAAATATAACACATATTATTGTGGAAGGGAAAAATAACTCCCAACCAGATATGCTTAATTTGTGTCTCCCTAAAATTGAAGAATGGATTTCACTGACAAAGGAGGTTAATATTATGAAAAGTTTTTAGAGAGAGAACTCCTGAGAGCAAGGAAGTGTCCCAAAATTGGTTGCTGCAGAGACCCTTTCTCCAAGGATACTTTGTTCAGCAAAATAACCATGTGGTTACAACGTGGGTCAAACTACAGTCGACCTATAGGATTGTAAGTGCAGTCACTTATCTAATATTGATCTAATAGAGAATCATGATACCTGACAAGGGTATAGGGGGAGCATCGTTAACATTAGCTTATGTATTACTTCTAACACAGAAGGAACAAAGGCATTCCTGGAAAGGGATGGGAGCATGGGTGAGGATTTTCTGGTCACCCGCATATGCGTCTGATGCCCTGTCTAAGCTCACTGGACGTGGTGGTGCCAGTTACAGTATGATCTCAAGCTGCTGTTTTTCTCTAGGGAAGCTCGCAGGCCTCTGTCTCAGGGCTGGCTCTCTTCAGCTGCTCCTCCAGCCACAGGTTGATGTGTCTCATCTTCTGCACTGACTTCCTCCAAAGCCTCCAACGACAGCCATTTCAGAAGTAACCCCATTAGGAGGGAGAAGGCGGAGTAAAAATTCACATTTAGAATTCACTGATTTTGGAGGCCCTTGGCACTGCATGGCAACACTACTGTCACTTGTTTTTGTTGTCTTTGTTTCCAAATCTTTATTGTTTCTGTCATGAAGAACAAAAACAAAAACAACAACAAAAAAGCAAACAAAAAGTGCTGTAGTAGGAAAAGGACACACTGCATAAACCAGTAGGAAAAACACTTAAATGAATGTGCTGCATTCATGGAAAATATGTGCATTCTTCTCCCCTCTTTTGTTGTTTGGCTTGATTTGATTCTATTTGCTTGTTTAATTGCGCAGGTAAATAAATTATAGTTTTTTTTTTTATATGCGGGTACCGGGAGTCGAACTCAGGACCTCACACTCGCCAGGCAGGCACTTATGCCACTGAGCTATCTCACCGGCCCTCATAGTTTGAAATCAATTTTACTTCTGATTAATAGTGAAGGGCCTGAGCATAGTATAAAATTTTAATGCAAAAGTAGTAATATAGTTTCTTGAAGCCAATACTTTAAATGTAGATTTATATTAACAATATTGATATATATTCAAATAGATAGATAGATGTGTGTTTATATGTATGTGCCTATATCAATTAGGATATTTCAATGATGAAATTCTCAATATGATTTTTACAATAAAAAATCATTTTACTAAGTAAATCATATTGCTTAATATTAACAGGGAGGAAGGAAAGCCACAGAAAGATGTAAGTTTCACAGTATAATTTTGTGATAATAATTGTGACTTTACATAAAATTCATTACAAATGTAATCAAAAAAATGTACAGGAGTTTCTAGGTTTTGACTAGTAAATTTTGGGACTCATCCAACTTCCTTTTATAGTACAAAAATGGAAACTCACAAATTGTATATATTAATACTTTGAATCCAAAAATTAATTGAAAGTGTTTAAACAACATAAGCATGTGTATTTAGCACTTAGGCACATAAATTATTAAAAAAAGAATCATTTTTTAACAAAAACTTTTAATGATATATGAGTAAACTATGTACCTCTTAATTTTTTTGTGTGTGTGGGTACGGAGGGTCGACCTCAGGACCTCGCGTGCCAGCAGGCGCCTGTGCCTCTGAGCGATATCACCGGTCCTTTTTTCATATGTCAGTACCGGGAGTCGAACTCAGGACCTCACGCCTGCCAGGCAGGCGCTTATGCTGCTGAGCCATCTCACCGGCCCCTTAAAATGTTTTAACGTAGTGTACCTGTGCCAATTTTCTCTTATAAACATATTTTTGAAATACTTCTGTAGCTCACAATGAACTAAAACAGCTTAGTAGAATTTCTGTGAAATGACAATTTCTCTGAAGAACTTGGAATCATGTATACACGGCCAAAGGTACTACGTATATAAGCCTTCGCACTTGAGAAGGGAACCAGCTGATGTGTATAATATCAGAAGAGGAAAATTCAAAAATGCCTAGAAAAGATGAATTTTTTGATCTCTTTTTATGATCTCAAGTTTCTTCTTTTTTTTTTTTTTTGTGGGTACCGGGGGGTCGACCTCAGGACCTCGCACGCCAGCAGGCACCCATGCTGCTGAGCGATATCACCGGCCCCTTTTTCTTATGTGGGATCCGGGAGTCGAACTCGGGCCCTCGCGCTTGCTGGGCAGGCGCTTAAGCCGCTGAGCCATCTCACTGGCCCTGATCTCAAGTTTCTGTACATGTACCAAAATAAGTATTGTGAGTCAGTTTCCTTGGAAAAATATATGTACTTTAATTCTATTATTTTTTTTCACAGAGCTTGAAAAATATAGTTGAAACTTGCAGTAGCTTGTTTCTGGAGTACATCTACTTGCCTATTTATATCTCATATATTTTATTGATTTTGTTTTGGTTCTTTTCTCCCTTACGTTCCAATATAAACAAGACACGTTGTTCCTCTGTGTAAGCTTATAGCCATAGAATCTTGCTTCAGGAAAACAAACACAAATTTGCCTTATACTTTTTAACACTCTAGCGGGATCTTAAAAACCAAAAAGAGGGGCCAGTGAGATAGCTCAGCGGCCTAAGTGCCTGCCTGGCAAGCTCAAGGTCCTGAGTTCAGCTCCCGGAACCCACATAAAGGAAAAAAGGGCCCGTGATATCACTCAGCAGCACAAGGGCTGGCTGGCAAGGGTGAGGTCCTGAGGTCGACTCCCAGTACACACATAAAAAACAAAACAAAACAAAACAAAACAAAACAAAAACCCAAAGAGAGTTAATCATAGAATAAATATTCCAATTAAATTACAGGAACATAAATTTCCATACATCTTCTATGATTTCAGGAGTGTTTTCCTTCAGAGAATATTTCACTCATGAGGTCACATATGTGTTCAGAATCTGTATCAATATTTCACAGAATAAAATATTACCTTTAATAGAACCACTACTCCATGAAATTATCATGAAACAAAATAATTGCAAAATAGCTTACTACAGACTATACTTAGTCATGTATCAGACAAGCAACATTTGCTCATTAAGCCATTTTCCCCTTTCTTCTTTCAATCATTCCTTTCTTCCTTCCTTGCTTCTTCTTTCCTCCCTCCTTCCCTCTCTCCTTCCCTCCCTATTTCATTTCCTTACTCTTTCCTTTCTTTCTGTCATGTGTTATTAGAAGATATTTCTACATACACATAGAATCTGTTGATATTTTACAACCTTAACTCCTGAGCATTAAAATTGTCTTTAAATGGGAACTTTAGTGGTGACAAGATTGATTTGCCGTACTTATTTACATTAAAAATTCAAATAACAGGGTCGGAGAGATAGCTCAGCGGCGTAAGTGCCTGCCTGGCAAATGCGAGGGCCTGAGTTTGACTCCCGGTACCCACATTCTAAAAAAGGACTGGTGATATTGCTCAGTGGCATGGGGCCCTGCTGGCATGCAAGGTCCTGAGATCGACCCCTGGTACCCACAAAAAAAAATTCAAATAACATAAAAGTGGAGCTCTACAAATTTTTCTAAATTGCTTATAATTTTATAACTTAATTCAGTTAAGATAAACAAGTTCATCATCTCATAAAGATCAGGAGACTTCCAAGATAATTTTGTTTCCCCTCCCCAATAGAGAATACTATTCTTATTTCTCTAACCTGGATTCTTTTTTCTTTTCTAATCTGTATCTTCAAATGAATAAATTCATAGAGTATGCACTTTTTCTGGATAGCTACATTTGCTCAAGCTTAATATTTTTAATGTCTGTCCATATTGTGGTTGTAAATATTTTGATCTTTCATTTTTATTATTGAATAGTCCATTTTTTATATGTACAGCCATATATTTATCCATGTTCATTTGGATAGCATTTGATTTGTCTCCAGTTTGGGGTATTATGTATAAACCAGGTATGCTTAGCCATGCACAGCAATTTTGTACAGATACGTTTTCATTTCCTTTAGATAAAATTCTAGAAGCCAAATTGCCATGTTATAAGGCAGATATATGTCATTTCATAAAATTTATCAAATTATTTTTCAAAGATGTTGATTATTTTGATTACTCCTAGTAGTCACTAGCATGTGTTGTTCTCAATATATTTAATTTTAGCCATTCTAGAGTGTTACGGCTTGTGTCTAGATGTCCCCCAAAATCCTCAGGCTCTCATAGGTGGGGGTTTTTCAGAGGTGTCTGGATCAAGTGTGTGACACTGCAATTGATTCATGGTACAATGCTAGGAACACAGATAATAGGATTAAGTGTGTGAATGTTACCCACCCTAAGTAGCCTGGATAAGATACAAGGGATAGAAAGGCCCACAGTCCTTCTTTATTGTTTTGCTACCTTCTGCTCTCCATGAACTGTTTCTGCAATTCCACCCCACCTTGGAGCCAGCAGATTATGGACTAAAACCTCCCCAAACAGTGAGCTAAATAAACCTTTCCTCCATTAACTTTTGAGTATTGGGTATTTTGTTTTAGCAGTGAGAAAAGTAACAAAGACAGAATTTGGTACCAGAGAAGTGGGGCTGATGCTGTTACTGTACCTGATCATGTGGTTTAAGAGCCTTTGGAGCTGGCTTGTGGGAAGGAGAAGAGTTAGGAAAGGCTCGGAGATGCCAGCTAAAAAAGTAGATCTGGAACACATGAGGTTGTACTTAATGGTAGATTCTGGTCCGAGCTCAGAAGAAGAGAACACTGATAGAAATGCCGCTGGTAAAGAGAAGGCTTGGGAGGTTTCTGCTTTGAAGAAGGAGTGCATTGGTTGTTTGATGCCAGATCATGTGTGTTATGGTTTGGCAGAAAGTTTATCTGCATTTTGCTCATGTCCAGAGACATTGCCTGAGACTAAGATTAAGGGTGGTGGACTAATTAATCTTGCAGAAGGAGTATCAAGGAAGTCTAATGTGGTATGACTACTGTTCAGGACTTTTAGCCAGATTTATGTTGACAATCAAGAGCAAAGAGCCCAGAAGAATGATTCAAAATGTTGTGACTTTGGCCAGAATGGAAGTGCCAGTAAAGTTGTGGCCTGCAAAGACAAAACAGAGAAGCAATTGGTCGCTGAAAGACTAGCAAGAAAAAGCCAAGTACTTCAGAAGAAGAGAACAGAAAAAAAGGCCTAAGAATGATGCAAGAACCAACAGGACTCTAGCCTTTGCATTCTCAATGTTGCAAAAGTGAAAGATGTTGCTTTGAGAAGACAGCCCCAGGTCAACATGTTCCAGAATGGCGGCAGTAGGGAAGTTGTTCCTTGGGATTTAGTTCATTAGCATGCAAATCCTGCAGCCAACAGTGAAGGAAGCCTGGCTACTGATCCGGCTGGAGGCAGACCTTGGCATCATCCACATGGTGTGGTTTAACCTGCATGCACAATGCAAGAGTTGTGGGGTCAGGAAGGCTTCCACCTTGATTTTTAAGAAGGTCTGGGAAGCCAGGTGATGTGCCATTGAAAGGGAAGTGTGTAAAGCTGTGAGTGTGAAGCCAAAGGTGCAATGGAGACCCCAGAAGTTTGGAGAAGCCAGGAAAATGGATCATCTGAAGAAATCTGCAAGGATGTATCAAAGCAGGCCCAAGAGAGAAGCCATGGGAGCTACAAAGACTGAAAGTGTCATAGGGGTGGAACCAACCAAGCCCTTTGGAGTTCACATCATGCCACAGATTTCCTTGGATACTGCCCATGGAACTATAGGACTTAATGTTTGCCCAGCTGGGTTTTGGACTTCCTTTGGTCCCATTCCTTTCTATCCCTCTATTTTTTATCTTTTGTAACAGTAATGTTTATCTTTGCCACTGCATGTTGAAAATGCTTAACTTTCTTTTCATTTTTTGTACAGAGGCTTGCAGCTAAGAGTTTACCTTAAATATCAAAGGAGACTTGGGACTTGGACTTTTCAGCAATACTGAAACTGTTAGGACTTTGGCATCTCTTGGAGATGGACTAAATGACTTTTGCATAAAGGGCTATGCATGAATCTTTGAGGGCTCAGGGGAAGGATGTTATGGCTTGTTTCTATATGTCCCCTCAAAGCCTTATGTAATCATGGGTGGGGCTTTTTCAGAGGTGGCTATATCTAGAGTGTGTGATGCTGCAATTGATTCATGGGGCAATGCTTGGATCAAGGACACTAGGATTAAGGGTGTGAATGCTATGTGCCCTAACTAGCCTGGATAAGATATAAGGGATAGAAAGAGCTGTGGTCATCCCTTGTTGCTTTGCTACCTTCTACCTGCCATGAACTGTTTCTCCTCTGTGATGCTTGTCTGCCAAGCCACCTTGCCTTGGAGCCAGCCAATTATGGACTAAAACCCCTATTAACTGTAAGCTAAATAAAGCTTTCCTCCTTTAACTTTGGGTGTCAGGTATTTTGTCTCAGCAACAAAAGAAGTAACTAAGACATAGGGTATATAATATTTTGTTATCCTTTTAACATGCTTTCTCTAATGATATATGGTGCTGAACAGTTTTTCAAGTACTTTTGTCCTTGTCCCTTTTAAATTGGGTAGCTTTTCTTATTGGTATTGATTGGTGAATATGGTCTAATAAAACATTATACATATATATTATATATATATATATTATATATATATATATACACCAGAAAACATTGTATTTGTCTTAAAACATACCTATATAGATGTATATTTAACAAGTATTTCACAAGTTTTTAGTGTGCCTCTTTATTTTATGGAGTCTTAATGAAAAGAAAGTTATAGTTTTAAGGAAGTTCATTGCAACAATGCTATCTCTTTCTGTAATTTAAATGGAAATCTGTTCTTATTTTCATGCTGAAGAGATATTGTCTTTTTAAATATAACTTTAGTAAGTCTTTGAATTATATCTTTATCTAATTTGAAAAGTTCACCTATCATCTTTGAATGTATTGTTGCTCCGGTCTCCCTCAATCATATGTCAAACATTTTTATAAAACATATGGTTTTGTTTAATATACACATTAAACTCTTTTCCTTCCTAGTTTTCTACTATTTACATGTTTTATTCTTCTCATAAGGTAGATTCTTCTTGGTAGTTTCTACCAAGATCATTATCTTTTTTTGAAGAGCCTAACCATTTAAGTTTTATTATTGTTTTAATTTTTAATATTGTATATTTTAATAGTCAGTATTTCAATTTATTCAACATTTCAATTTATATAACTCTTTTATCAATTTGTATTTGCCTTTAAATATCTAAATATATAATAGACATTTCACACAACTTGTTTGATAATTTGATTATCTAAGACTTTTTTATATTCAGTACTACATGGATGATTACTAGATACTCATTTTATTTTTATGTTGTTTGTTTTTCTTTAGGTATTTGAATGTATTTAAAATAGGGATTTTATACAACTCATCTGATGGTTTTGTTATATACATTTCAAGCTGTGTTTTAATTAACTGATTTTTATTTAATCTCTGAATAACACTCCCATTTCTGCTTCTTCATGCATCTTGTAACCTTCGACTGAATAATAGGCCTCACATATTCTACAATCAATTTGCTGAATATTATTATCATAATTTAAATGATACTGGACTTTGTTCAATAAGTACATAGCAAAACCAAATTCCTCAATTTAAGCTGCCTTTCTCTGTGCAGCATTTCATAGAGTGATTTCAGGTGGAAAAACAGATTTCCTATTCAAAATATCACAATCATATGTTACTTATTTTCCAATAACTGAACATTTGTTTTATTTTGTCACATTTTATAGTTCTGTGCTTGGCAGGGCAAGTCCAATACCAGTTATTTCATCAAAGCTGCCCAGTGTGGTTTCATTTAAATGTGATTTTTCAGCTTCAATTTCTGTTGAAAAGAACATTATAAAAATGTGCAAAAAGAAGTTTTTGTGTATGTTTGTGTGAAATTCACCTGTGATTCTCTTAAAGGAAATATTCAATTTTAAATAAAATTTAGTTCAGAATGCCATCCATTTGTGTTACCACTGGGGAAATTTAAAATCAAATAGAAGGAATATTTTGGTAAACTGCTTCCCTGCCCATTAAAATACTCTCCATTACATAAGTTCAGCTCAGAGAATGCTGTCTTTGTAAAGCGTTCCTCCAGTTCCTCATAATCCAAACATCCACTATGACTCATGTACTCCCGAGATACTGTGCAGCTCCAGACCACAGTTTTCTTTATAATTATCTCTATGTCCTGCCCAACTGATTTGGACGTTTTTTGAAATAGCAGTTCTGACATATATTTTTTTAAAAAGTTTATCATATATAATGAAAGTGATCTAGACAATCAGCTGCAAAATTAAAACTCTTAGAAAAGGAAATCCGATTTCTAGCTAAAACTAGTTTAAAATCTGAGAATGTGCTGAGTCTCTGGATGGGTTGCATTTTCTTGGATGGTCTCCCTAGAGAAGCAAATAATAGAAAATCTTATATAAATAAATTTTTATATATTATATTTTTTCCAGCTGTGAATAAACTTGAATATTAATAGCCACTGAAAGCGGAATGCAAGGGAGACAGATCTGAAAATATTGTTTTTAAATTTAATATAAATTTAGTTTAAACATATCATGGAAGGTATAAACACTTTTAGCCAAAAATCATTGTTAACTACAAAGTGGCATTTTATTCTCCAAGTTGCAAAGTGGCAATAAGTCCAGTGTTCCAAATTAATAGCTTCAAAATAACAAATGAGAACAAAGTTAAATTTATTTGTCAAGTCTACAATTTTGGTTTTTTACTTTCTGTGGCCTACTGGTGACTAAAAACATCACTACTTCAGAAAGTCTTTTGAAATATTCTGATTTAATAAAAGTTTATCAAGTGTTTTAGTCTAAATTTTATCTGTCCTCTTAAAATTTTTATTTAGAACTCTTAACCCGCATTGAGGCCAAACTTGGGAAAATGTGGGATCTTAATTTAATAGACTGGTTTTCAACTCTCTCTTCTTTTTTTATTTTTTTAGAAAGAGCCTCACTATGTATTCAGGCTGTCCTTGAACTCACTATGTCACTACGTACCCCGAACCGCCCTTGAATTTTCAGTAATCCTCCTGCTTCAGCCCCCTGAGTGCTGGGATTATAGGTGTGAGATACCATAACTTGCAAGGACTGGTGTTCTGCTAAAAGACACTGAAATCTGCTTCTGTTTGCCAACACAAGGAGAAGCCACGTATGGACACCGTGCAAAGAAAGCCTATTGCAAGCAAGGAAGACAGACCTCACCAGGAACCAACCATGCTTGCCTATTGACCTTAATTCCACTCTCTAGTATATGTGCTGCTGAAGTGAGCATGGAATTCCATTCTCTAGAAATGTAAGAAAATAAATTTCTGTTGTTTAAAGCATCCAGTCTACAGTATTCAAACAGACTATTACACTAGGGTGCTCTTAGATTTTCACACATTGCCCCTTGGGGAAACAGTAGCTTCCAATGGTTGCTCTATTGTTTAGGTTGTTCCCTTTCTTCTGATTTCATATCTACCTGTGAGAAGATGCAATCCTACTTTAAAATATTATATTCCTATTTTTTAATAAAATATATTATAACAAAATTTTAAATTTGTCAATTAAAAGTGATGATTTTTGTCCCAAGTATTTAAAGCAGTTGCAGGTTTCTAAAGATAACTTGTTCTTTAGCATCACTTTATTAAGGAAATAATGCACATGAACTAAATAGATATTTTAAAAAACTAAAGGAATTTTTAAAAGCCACAGTGTGCAATATCTTATTTTTAAAATTTTATACATTAATAGTATGTTTAAACTATCTAAGAATGCTTGCTTTTATAAAATGGAGGTGCCCAATTTGATTTCACTTAAATGCAAATGTTTCCATAGTGTTAAGAGATAAGGAAAATTTTCCCACTTTTTGCATCTGTAAAGCATTGTTTACAAGGACAGAGAAGTAATTAATTAAAATAATTTTACCAATGCTTTTTTCATATGCATCTTATTTTTATTCACAGTAAACTAATTTAAAATAAGATGAATTGCCAGTATTATAGAGAGGACTAGACACTGAATGCCAAGTCAAATAACTGGCTGGCAAGTTTTTTTCTTAATATTAATTTCTCAACATAAGACCATAGAGTTGTATGTTTCTTGTGTGCAAGTATCTTGTTCTCTCAAACACTGAAATGGAAATGACTCTCTTTTCAGTTCATTGGTGTCAAAATCAAAGACAATGAATTTACCCTGCTGTTTCTAATATTTATAGCCCATGAAGTTCCTAGAAAATATTTTCAGTTACTGAAGACATAGTGACAACTATAAAATTTCCATCAGAATACCCACTAAAAATTTCTCCCTAGAGCAGAGATATTCCTTAGAGACCACCTGTCACCTGTGTTTCTCCTACGGATGCAGTACATCTTTGTCTCTTTAGTGTACCTGTATATCTTATTATCACTGATACTTTAAAAAAAGTAATAGAAACAACTTGCACATAGAAAATTTTCTTTTTCAAATGAAGGACCTTAAAAGGTTATAGAGGAAATTAGTATGAAAATTGAGTTCTAATATTTGAAATGATTTCATATGTAAATTTTAGGTCTATAAACTGAACTGAGCAAGCACAGATCAAACTGTTATCTTCCAAAAATAGATACTTCAATTTGATCTTTGAAAGCATAAGCAAAATTTCAATATCACACAAACCACAAAACTGAAAGATCAAACATAGTTATATATTTGCAATGATAAAACTAAAACTTAAATTTCAAATTAACTTTGTGGATTAGTATTCCCGTAGAGTCAATCTCTAATTCTCTATACACTATGAGGAAATTAGATGAAGTAGAATGTGGATCTGAACTTACTGGATTTGTGAATTTGTTTTCTCTTCAGAGGGAGTGCGAAGCTCTGTGATTCAGTACTGTGGAGAATGAGTGCTCCATGAAAACTCCCTCACTGTATGATGATTTTACTTGTTGCTTCTACCATGTCCCCAATGCTGCTCACCTGTCAAGCGTGGCTGACTTGCTCCACCCTCTCCTGAGAACCTAGCTGAGCAATCACTGCTCTGAAAATGTCTCTTTTGCCTGATTTTCATATCCATGCAGCAGTACTTCCTAGCATCCAGAAATTCCTTCTTTATAGACACATTTAAGTCAAATTTACTGCAAAATAAAAATATTTATTCACTATACTCATTCATTTTATTCTTTTGGGAGGTCTTCACTACCAATTCTGTTACAAGGATTTTTCTTCCAGGATTGGCATTGATGTACATTTTACCAATTTCACATAATGCTCTTTGATAATGAACTTTCTAGAGGTCTCAGGAGGATATTACACAGTTAATATTTCTCAGTACACTGATAGCACTTTTATCTTATAGTTTATGAAATACTGACTATTTCAGAATCTCTCCTTGGCAGGGCTGGGTTTGCCTGTACTGAATTCTCTCAGGGATACTCTTAGCTTTTCTTCATTTTCTCATTCTCTCTCAGTGATCTAATCTACTCTCTTAGCTTAAAATATAATTTAAATATTGCCTTATACAGTTATATTTCATCTATAACATCTGCTATAGTGCAAACAAATTCATCTAACTGTTTGTTTCTCCTTTCCCCTCTTAATCCCCTCCACTCAATTCTCCAGTGTAATATGCCTAAAGGCTTATGAGGTATACAACATATTTTATAACTCCTATATTCTATAAACTTGCAAAACCATCTCCTTCTATTCCCAAACAATATCCAGTTTTCCTTGATTTCTTCTTTGAATCCATGCGTTGAAGCAGCCTCTGCTCCACCAAGTCCATTGGTGTCATTTTTCTTTTAGCTCGGTAAACATAGTTCTCTTCTACAGAAGTTTTTTCTTATCTGTTGGACTCTTCAGCCTTAAATTATCTTTCCCTTATGCATCACAGAACATAACACTCAATTTTAAATTGAACTATTTAACAGCCAAAGAGTTTTTTTAAAGTTACAATTATTTAATCTTATTAATTGTACAAATTAATGAATTTTACTGTGATATTTCCATACATGCATACTTTATGTATTGATGGTATCCACCTAAATCTACCCATTCTACCTTCTTCTTTTGGTCCCATTTCCCTTTCCTAATAGTCCATCTTATATTGTCATATCTTTTTCCTTTTCCTTATACTCCTTGAGAGAAACAGTGTGCCTGAATAATTTTGCTTAATGAGGTCCAATTGCATTCATTTTCCTGAAAATGACATTATTTCATTCTTCCTTATAGTTAAAAGAACTGCATTGTGTACATGTACCTTTTCCCTACATTTATCTGTTGATGGTCGTCTAAATTTAATAACCAACTTTTAAATGTTTTGCCTGTCTAAAGCAGATACATCTCTTCATAAGTTTATCAATATATTATACAACATATCATAAATATTCATTGCATAAATTCCATTTATTTACTCAAAGATTGTTTTCTGTTTTCCTCCATTAGGTTGCAATCTGAAGTTCTAGACAATAAGCTGTATATCTGCATTTTCATTTCCAAGTGCTTGTCTCAGTGGGTGGCACATAAGTGACACAGTGTTAGTCAATTGACTCTGCAACATGATGGAAATAATCTAAAAGAATTGAAATTGAAGACTACAAAACAAACATCTTTTGCTTGGCATTAATATGGAGCTATGCTGCTATAATTGTTTAATAACATCCCACCAATAATGTAACTACTATAAGAGATCCTAACTAAGAGTTGAATATTCCACAGAAGGCTAAATATTCCTGTAATTCAATTAGTGTTTTATTCTCAAATGTTTATAGACCATCTAATATATTAGATATAGAACTATGAAAAGACAGAACATAGGGATTTCCTTCATTTTAGTATAAAACACATGGGAACAAGCATTTATTTAAACAGTGCTTTATAAACTGGGTATGTAAAATTATTTTGTAAACCCACAGAGAATCAAATAAATTTGTGTAATATAGGCAAAAATATCCAGTGAAAGTTGTGGAAAAGAAATAGTAATTTGTCTGATGGTAAGTAAGGGAAGAGTCATGCTTCACTCCTTTTTATGTTTTTAATGACATAATTCCATAGAATGGGTGAGTTATAAAGAAATTATGACTTTTTTGTTTGTTTGTTTATGGTTCTTATCTAAGGCTGAACACGTACCTCTGATAATAGCTTCCTTGCTGGTACTTGCAAGGTGGTTCAGGGTGTCACATGGCAAGAAACAGGGAGCCTATGCTTGTGTCCTCTAGTTTTTATCTCTCTCCTGTAAAGCCACTGGGACCCAATCATGGGCTTTCCATTCTAACAAACTTATAATTCTTTCTGAAATGATTATAACACTTTCTGAAAGGATTCACCTCAAAATACTATAGTTGCATTAAGTGACCAAATTTTGACACTTCACAATGGGAATTAAACTACAAAAGGAATTTCAGAGGAGACAAATCATATTCAAATCATAATAAGGTCTTTTATTTTAAAGAAAGGAAGAGAAGCCAAAGAAGAAGGGAATTATTCATAGAATGTGAAAACATTGAGTAATTTTGTTTTTACTTTGGTGAAGTTCAGGTTTTTTTGTGCTTGCATAATTTCTGTGTGCCTGTGTGCACGTGTGTGTGTGTGTGTGTAAATAATGGTTATCAGCAACAGGAGTATCATTAGAAACATATTCTGAGTATCCTGAATGTTCCATGAAATATGTTAAAGACCTTGAGCTTTGTTCCATACACTATGGTAAAGCTGGAGAGTCACAGAACTATTTTAGACCTGCTCAGGTTGATGTAGTTTAATCACTAAAAGCAAATAAGTGAATTCCTAAAATTACTGATATGCACAAATTTTCAGATACAGAACTTTCAAATGAGAGTTATGAAATCATTCCCTAGAAATATATGCTATCACTTACTCTAAAAGGGTGCATTCACTAACTTACCTAGAGTCTTCCAAAATCAGGGAGTAGAAGCTTGTAGACCAGTAGTTTTAGTAGACTAGTAGATGAATTGCTTATTGGGAAAGCATTTTTGTGTAGTAACAATGAGAGAAAGGAAATTAAAATGCTTTGTGCATATAATTATTGAGTTGGCCATTACTGCAGAAAACTAGTGCTTATTCAAACAGAAAGACTGGAGAAACATTATACATCTCAGAATTATTTTCCCAGAGGACAATAAAGGGAAGTATTGCTCCCTGAATTTTGTCCTTCGGTCAAGTGTGGTCCCTCAAGTAATTTCTCTTTTCACTTGCAAGCTGCCCTAACCAGTATATGAAAGTTTTCTGCTGAAGTTCTACACAGCAGCAGCAGAAATGCTTGGGGACAGTAAGTAGGAGGTGTGGGTATAGGCCTTTAAAAAACCGCAAAGTTAAGTCTCAGCTGCACACCGCTGGCCAAACCCTGCTGGGAAGTAGTTGTTAGAGCAGAGGCCAGTAAATCCATCCTATACTCCCATATTTGAGTCCTAGTAAAAGTAATGATTTTTTAAAAATTCTCTTTTTGTCCACACTAGCTGGTATCTGATAGAAATTTTACACAGATAAGAAACTTCGTGACTGAATGTTTCACTTTCCACCAATTGCTGACACAGCCTCACGGACACACTCTTTCTGTCCTGTAAGCACGCTCTGTCACAGCAATTCAGATTCAGGTAGCAATTTGCTGGCAAAGTGAAGCACTTGCTGTCTTTTCTCCAGCTCAGTTCTAGCTTTGTCATCAATGAGGGTTTGGGTTGGAAGATACTGGTGTCCCTGAAGTGCATTTGCAGTGTTGACTTTATCTCAAAAGAGGATCTTTCTGCCTGGACATGAATAATCCTGTATCTACCCTCTTTCCTCCAGTGCATTTTCATTTTAATCTTTTTTTGCAAGGGATCATCAATAGACTGTCAGTCAGTGCTTAAAAACATGTTTGTCAAAATCTCTAAAGTTATTACTTTTTTCTCTTTTTTGTGAAGAAGGAAAGGGATTTTTTTTTTTTAATATGAAAAACAGAGCTGATTCTTGTAGAAGGGTAATTCCTGTGAGAGCCCATAAGACTAATTTTCCTTGAATGTTCATGATGCTGTATAACAAGGACTGAAACTGTTTTCTTTTCAAATGGATTTTTATTTTTATTAAAATGGCCTATTCGGTTGAATGACAGTTTAGATGTTTGTAACATGCTTGTTTTTCAAGCTTAGAGTGAACCTGATTTATGCTTTGAAATATTATTCCTGAATTGCAGGTTAGAAAAGGAGAGAGAGATTACAGCAAAGATTTGCCAAAAGAAAAGTAAATTTACCTCCAGTGTTTACAGATTGAAATTAAAATGGAGCATTATGTAGTCCGATTACATATTTTCACGTTCAGCATCACCAATGAATAAATAAGCCAAGTTGCAACAACTGCAGAAAACACAATAGCAATAGTGGAAAAAAAAAGTAAATGTCATTTTGTCATTTGACTATTTAGAAAGCAATATCAGAGAACAGTTGCCGGAATGTGTCTTGCTTTAGAACTATTTCACTTGTTAGAGAAATTCAAAAAATTGGTTATATCCAAGGCATTGAATGCTATACTTCTCTCATCGTTCAAGAAATTGTGTAAAAAAAAAAAAAGTAGCTAGTTCATTTTACACTTGACTACCATTCAAATACTGCCAAGCTGTCAGTTGTATGATGTTTATATCCTTTAATGTAGTAGATTTAATACAGTACAATTCCAGTTATTTTTGGAGCTCTTGCAATATTCAGTATAGTATGTTACTTTTTTTCTTCCTCTTTTTCTATTCTCCAGGAATGATCAGAAGCACAAGTGTATTTAAAGAAGAATTTTTTTTAATGTCTCACCTTGAAACCTTGCTATTTCCACAGTGAACAGCCTCCAATTTCACTTCACTGCCATGGTAGAAAAAAATGAGTCTTTTTACATTCTTCAAAGGAATTCTAACAGCCTGCTTTTTAACTTTGATTCCTTGTGTTCCTACCTGGTTTTAGAGTAAAAGAAGAGTAGAAATCCTCTTACATACTGCAGAAATTTCATGCCAGAAATTACAATAAAATTCAATAATTTTAATACCTGGTTTTGATAAATAAAAGGAGTAATATTATTTTTCCTACTAGAAATAGCTAATTATGTTATACAAATATTAGACTAAATATAACTTCAAAAGAATCCATCTTTACATTTTAAAAAATTTAATATTGAGCAGTTTTTTTTTGTTTTTTTGTGGGTACCAGGGGTCGACCTCAGGACCTCACGTGCCAGAAGGCACCCATGCCGCTGAGCGACATCACCAGCCCCTTTTTCGTATGTGGGTTCCGGGAGTTGAACTCGGGCCCTTGCTCTTGCCAGGCAGGCACTTACGCTGCTGAGCCAGCTCACTGGCCCAATATTAAGCAGTTTTAAGTGAAGAAGTTTTTCTTTAAATATCAGGTGTATGCGACCACCGCCACCACAAGTTTCACACGCATAACTTGTTCAGGGAAAAGTTCAAATTGCCTGCTCTATGACTGTGAGCTTTCCACATTGACACCTCCACTTTTCCAACTTTGGTTGGTTTTCTTAAGAGCTAAGAACAGGTAACATTAACTTAAATTGATTTATTGTCATAATAAAGAGAAATTGTTTCTAAATACCCCTGAATATAGTGATTACATAGCTGTTATTTGCTTTAGTTTGTTCACTCACCAAGCTTGACTGAACAAATAAGTAACATAATGCAGTTTATTTTAGGTCTGAGCTATCCACATTTTTACAAGTGCATGATCTGATCAAAATTTTCTTCTTTTGCATTTGTAGTTTTACATTTTAGTTTTGTAACAATAACAAAACGTAAACCCTTTTTCCATTTTTAACTTAACGCTGTTGTAAATAGAGTCAATTTATAAATGATTATAGTAGATTAGGAGTTTTATGCAACTTTTTTGTTGCTAATGCATGACTGCTTGCAGTTTTTTTGATAATGTATGACTATTACAAATCAACTCATGATAAGGAACACTTTGAAGACAAAAGTAATTTTGTGCCAACTACATGATAGTTTTATGGTGAAAAGCTTTGGAATTAGTAAATCTGACTTAGAATTTTGAATCTCCAATAGTTATATTTTCTTGGTTATGTTATTTAAACTCTTTTATTCTGCAACTTTATTTAAAAAATAAAATACACATGTGGGATTGTGTGTCTGACACTAACTTCACAGACATTACAGAATTAAATGAAAGTATTTAATTTCTTTGGGATAAGATTACCAACAAGTAAACAATGAAGAATTAGAGGCTACTACGGACACCAGATTTCACTCATTTTTCATTAATTTATTCATTATTTTAAGGTGCTATAGTTTTTAACTTCAAGATACTGTCTTTCTTTCCATTTCCACATTTTGTAATTTATGCACAATTTTTTTGAAATAATTTTAATTTGAACCAGAAAAGCAGGCATACTTTTACAATGGCTAAATGAGGGTAGTGTTTAAATACACTGTTGCCGGATAATACAAATAATATTTGCTGCTGCCCTCCTCTACTTGTATAGTGGTACTCCCCAATTCATTCTTTAATATATTTTTTTAAATATTTTTGTTTTTTATTTTTTTATGTGGGTACCATGAGTCAACGTCAGGACCTCACGCTCTCCAGCAAGCCCTTGTGCCACTGAGCGATATCACTGGCCCTTTTTCTCCTTTATGTGGGTTCTGGGAGTCGAACTCAGGACCTCACGCTTGCCAGGCAGGCGCTTATGCCGCTGAGCTATCTCACTGGCCCTAATATCTTTTTCAAATACATGCTTTTTCTCTGATTATTATGTTAAAGTAGTTCCACTTCAGTTAACCAGATAGTCATGGAATAACCAGGGGTCTTATTTCTTCTGCATATTTTAAGTATTAGAAACAGTTTTGAAGTACATGTCATTTTTATGCCAGCAGAGATCTGGATTCTAGAATTCTAGTTTTTAATATTTTATTTGAAATCGTAATAGTAATAATGGTTTTGCTATAACTGTTATAGATGCTTCTGTAGGAAGTCATTCAGGTGTGTGGGAATCACCTAAGAGTATCAAAGGTTTGGCAACTGATTTAGAAATTTAAAATACTTTCTCATATTCAAAGGATTTAAGTAATGCTGCATATTTTTATTTATTTTACAACATAAAAGTGGATAATTTTAATATAACACAAATGACTTGAATGGGATTTTTAATTTCAAAAATTTGAGTTCCAGAAATAAAATAGTTCTTTTTTAATAAAAATGCGATTTGGAAGTACTATGAAAACATACCCTTATAATATTGATGTTGAAAAACATCTGTTGAAATGTGTTTAAACCAGACTGTAGATTGTGAGCGAAATCTCATACGAAGCCAGCCATAGTATAGGAGCTTAAACATTATATATACCTGTAAAAAAGTCTCTTTGGTGTTGTATGCCCATAATCCCAGGACTTGGGAGGCTGAGCCAGGAGGATCACCCCAAATTCAAGGCCAGCCTGGGGGTACATAGTGAGTTTAAGTTCACCCCAAATTACATAGTGAGACTGTCTCAAATATAAATCTAAAATCTAAACAGGAAAAAAATGCCTCTTGCACATCCTGTTTCTGCAACCTTAACACTGGGAAATACTGTTTTATTTTATTGTCAAAACTCATAGCACAACATATAGAAAATATACAAAAAGCAATAAATAGAATACGTTTTGTTTTCAATTTTTCTGTATTTTCCTGCAAGGATATAAAGATAGGTATAACATTTGATGGACTTTATTAATTGGCTTTATATAATAAACTATTTTACTTTTCTTCCTTTTAACTGAATTGTCGTCATTGCCAGGGAGTGTTATTTATTATTCTTTTATATTTTATAGATATTTTCTTTTGTAACAATTTGGATGTTTTCAGTTCTATTCTAAAAATCAAGCAATTGCTAAACAGGCAGCCTAACTTCACTGCCATTGTGGCTACATTTGATTGAGTTTAGCCCTCAATCAACCGAAAGCTAATTCTAATAGATGCATATGTCCATGATGTTTTTAGGGAAATTCCTAAAGTATTCAAGAACCATGTTTGAAAACTTTCTGAGATTTCACATGCAGAATTATTAAAACATTGTTGTACATTTACCTATGCTTTAGTAAAATCTCACCCAGTAAAAAAGCATTCAGCAAGATTCCACTATGTACTACCAGCATATCTTACAATTTAAGTTGAACTAAATCATGTCCCTGGAAAATATAATTGACTTTTGACTGTAAAGTAAGAGGTGTACCAAAAATGCTTACAATAAAATGTAGAATGAAGTAAGAATCATTGTTACATTCCACAAAAATATTATGAGATTACAGAAAAAAGGTGGGAGAAGCAGGGTGGGTTATTTTGCAAGGCAAATTGCACTTTATTAGGAGCAAAATGAAAAGAAAGACTTCAACAACAATAATAACAAGAAAATAGTAAAGAGAGCTCCCAGGTTGCACTGAACAAAGAAATCAGGTTAAGCCAAGAAGTTACTACTAAACCATGTGGCATAGTAGTTGCTCTTGCTTAGGTTAGCTGGGTTATAATAGAAGTTTGTATCTATCTTGTGGACTGTACACTAGACACAAAAATCAACGTTGATTTGCAGAATAGTGATACTGTTGATAATATGCTATATAAAATCAAATGGAGGAACAACAGTAAGTGTAGATGTGAAGAGGGATGGAAGAAAGAGGGGAAAACAAAGGTACTGCTTAAAAAAATCAAAAGTGAATTCCTTAGTAAAATAGCAACTTAGAAATGTGAAAGAATGCATTCTATCAATACTCTGAGAAACGAGGTTAAAAAATTGCAATCATGTTGCCTCAAACAGAAAGTGATTTTACAATTCAATTATTTCCTTAGTTTGAGTTTTTTTAAAGGCAATTTGCATTTGTCACTGCTAAAGACATTTAGTCCATGGTAGCATTCGTTTCAATGCCCCCATCTAAGACTCCTTGGAAACACATATTTCCCCCTCAGGATTTACACTTGCGATCTTGTATTCATGCCCTTCTATTTCCACGGCATGCTGTGCCCTCAAGATTTGGTAGAATGCTTGGCTACATTTGCAGAGCCTGAGGTGCCAGGTAAAAGTGAGTTTAAGAAAGGCATCTTGCAGAATTTTCCTGATGACGTCTGCGAAATTGCAAGTGTGCAGGAAAGTCTACCTTTTCTGACAGCCTTGCCACACAGGCTCCGCACATCTCTGTACATTAGTGACACCTGCTCAAGCTGGTGTGCCAAAAGGTAGACTACACTAAAAAGCCCACTAACTTTCAAATTAAAGCTCATGTTGACATACTCGTATGTATTACCCAGTGGCTTAGTCACTGGTGGAAGCCATAGCTCGCATGGATCATATCTTTTCTGTTTCCTGTGTATTTGAAACCTGTCTACAAAAGATTCTGCTATGCATCATATCTTACATGTATTAAATTTATGAACTATGACAAAAGACATAATGGAGAAAAATAACTGAGATACATACCTAGTCTCAATTTTCAGAAAATGTTTTCACAGTAAATTAATGACAATGAAATAATGACACCGATTTGGATGTTTTATAATAGAAAGTAAATAGATTATGTAACTCCAGGTACAGACTTTGGCAATTATTTTTTTTTTCCTGTTTGACCTAATATTTCTTCATGTGAAGTTTCCACTCATTAGAAAAGTTTAATGTGACACCTATTTACAATAAAAAGATTAACAATTGCTCCCATGAAGGGGAAACACACACACGCATACACACACATACACACACACACACAGAGCATTTTGAAGTATTGTAGTATTTCCAAAATTAGAACACTAAAAATGAAAAAAAAAAAAAATCAAGCCAACAAGGTGTAAGAGACACTCTAAGGCAGATAAGATGAGAATAATTTTGGACTTTTAATACTAGTGTTTTTATTTCTACAATCTCATTTTACACTTGAGGAAATTGAGATACAGAGAAGTGAAAAACAAGTGTCAAAGAGAAGCAACAGCTACATTCTCTCCCATAAAATATGTATCTCTTTGTTTTTGTTCTATTTTCCCTTTATTTGACATTATAATTTTGTTATATGCTGGGAAATTAACATAATAATAAATTTTCTTCCACAACATTCAATCTCACTTACTGGCTTTTATGTAATAAAATGGAGAGATTTCTGCTTAACCTTGTTGTTAAAAAGACCAAAAATTCACAAAATTTAAAAAATTATTTGGAATATCATAGAAAATTTATCCTTTTAGATTAAAGATAAAGATTTCAAACCTTAGAGAAAAAATAAATATTTTCACATTTATCATGCTACAAAAATTTAAGTTATCAACTATGTTTGTGAAGAGCTAAATAATGTCAAGTTAATTTTTCATATTTCACATATATTTTAAATATAGATTTAATTTTAAATCTATATTTTCATTTTCCAGCATATTTAAATATCACAATTTTTAAAATATTTTTATTATTTTGAAGATATAATTGACATAGTTTTTGTTACTATATGGATTTTCACATACAAAAAAAAATAGCCCTTATGGATAATTGCTTCAGTTTTGTCTTGAGGCTGGTGAGATGGCTCAGCGGCGTAAGCGCCTGCCTGACAAGCGCAAGGTCCTGAGTTAAACTCCCGGAACCCACATATGAAAAAGGGGCCGGTGATGTCGCTCAGCGGCACGGGCGCCTGCTGGTGCACGAGGTCCTGAGGTCGACCCCCGGTACCCGCAAAAAAAAAAAAAATTATCTCGAAAGCTATATAAATATACTGATAATTTTAAGCTACATGTGCCTTATTCCTAGTACATTACTTTGCTGCAAGATACCCTTTTATAAATATTATGAAATATAGGCAAATAATTAATAGTAAAATTTGGTTCTAATACAAAAATATTTTATATTGTTGAAATCCATTAAGTAAAAATATAAAAAATACTTTTATGGAAGAATGTTCACAATGACATTTCAAAATGGCAATAACAAGCTTAGTATTAAATGAATATTTTGGAGGATTTTTAATACCATAGAATGAACTAATAAGGAGAAGAACAAACAAACTATTTTTGAAGATCAAAATATTGGGGTTTTACTTCAGCCTATATTTTGATTCTGAAGAATTGCTGGAATGTCCCTATGTAAGTAATAAATCTGTATTTAATATGAACATTAACAAGAAAAAAAAAAAAAAACTAGTTCAGTGTCCCTGATTATAAAGTACCTCCAAGCCCTTATAACATTCAGGGACAAATTTATTCTCTGTTCTATTATTCCTTAAATAATTTCTGAGTTCTTACTGAATTTCCCACTCTTTTCTACCTCCCCAGAACCCAAAAATGAATACAATGTATCTTACACTGAAGGAGCAAAATTCTGTCTCGGTAGTCAAGGTAAATATATTAATAAGTAATGATCACAATGTTAAAAACACTTGGAATTAAACTGCATAAAGTATATTTAAATTAGGTGAATTACTAGATGATAGTGAGATCATGTACTGAAAGTGTTGATAATGACTGAAGGAGTGATTCACTGGTAGGAAATATTGAAGGTAAAGTCATAAAAGTGATTAGGAAATTTCTTTGTACTATAGATTTTAAGTTGCTTTTAGAGATGTGAAATTTTTCACTGAACAGTAATATTTTTTCTTAAATATTTAGCCTTAATATTTACTTAAAGAAAAAAAAAAAACTAAAAAACAAGTGAGCAGAAACTAGGTATTTGACTGGAATACAGTGCTATTACCCTTCATGAACAATTTGGTTTGCAAAAAGAAGCATTTGACAAAGTTTTGCTTTTGGTTGAAAACTCTGCACCAGGTGACAATCATAAACAAGGCCATCTTTCCTGCACAAATACAAATGTAGCCATCTTTTCCAAAATCATAGAACAAATTAAGTTTGTGAACCAATGTACCGCTGTATAACTTTTAGGGTTGTAAAAAAATTAGTATAGGTCACTGTCCTTATTTTGTAGAGGACAAACAGAGGCCTTGAAAAGTGAAGGGCGATTCATGTTAAAGGACCTAACTAGTGGTTAAGAAATGATTTAAATGTAAGTGAAGAAACAACTTCACACAAGACACCTATGCAATCAAAAGTATATGTAAGTGTACCTAATCTATAATTGTAGAAGAAAGATAAACAACCATTAACAATTAAGACATAATAGAATGTAAGGAACTCAAAACTTAATTATGCATAATTTAGGACTTCAATTAAAAAGGAAAGAATATTAATTGTTTAATGACTCTAGTACTGTTTAAAATAAAGTTATACAGATGTTAATGCTACTGTTGTAATTGTACTGTGGATCTATAGTCAATTAAAAATAAATATAAATTTCTTGAAATTTTCAGATGTATAAATAAGTAAAGACTATCTAATTGAGAACAAGAAGAAGCAGTTTATTTAAGGAATGCTATATGAAAGAAAATCAACTTCCATCACTTGCACTTGGCAGAGATCAGAGATAGAAATACAATGCATTACAGCAAAAGAGGAGCAGGAGGAGGAGGAGAAGGATCAGGAGGAAAAGCAGGGGGAGATGGAGGAGGAAGAGAGGAGGAGAGGATGGGTGCTGATGAAGGTTGTTGGCATGGGGAAGTTGGAGGCAAATCATCTTATATTATCGGTTTAGAGAGAATACCTGGCTTTTTCTGGTTTGTTCTGATCTATATTGGCGGTGAAGAAAAAGGAAGAAAAATTAGGAAAGCTGGCAGTTTTCGATCAAATCATTACTGTTCTGGATACTGTGTCACAGGGCAATTTTCCTAGATGGTCTGACCCTTCCTTTCTTTTATTGTTAAATAAGACAATACTAGAGGTCTCATCATATGAAAATAACATTGTCACCTGATCTTCCATGAAATGAGGAGAAAGAAAGTTAATAGAATTTCCCAAATATGTCAACTGGCAATGACAATGTAATTCTACTTTGAAATTTACATCTTTAAATCCTTACAAAAATTTAACATGAAATAATCTAATGCTAAGCAATTAGTTATTTTTCTATTGTTCTATCTCCCTGTCCCTGCCATAGAATGAAAATAATTCACATTTCGTCCTTCATTTCTCCAGTTTTTCAGCCCTTCTTGGGCTATAAAACCAATTGTTTTGGTAAAGCCATGGTAAAACTTATTGTATTTCAGGGACTGTGATGTTGCTTAATGTTAGAGTCACAAAATAAATCCAGTCAAGAACTTTCGATTTGTTGTGATTTTGCACTTTCACAGTATATTCAAAACTCCTAGGGAAATGTTACAAATGACATGTATAGATAACAACATTACTCCACTTTTTTTTTTTTTAGTTTTTTGGATGAATTTCTCTTCATAGACTCAAATATTTGTTTATTGTAAGAAAGTATGGCGGTAGTCAAATGTTAAAAAGTGTTTTAGAAATCATGTTTCGCACATTCAGTATTATGCTCCTGATTTGATCATAGCACTGCCTTGTAAAATATTTTCATCATCAGCTTGCTCTTGCTTTTCTTCCTAAATTTGTATTACTTTATCAAAACTGTTACTGTCAAAAAACTTACTGAAACTTGTAGAAAAAAATAAATAAATGGAGGGATGTTTAAGTTTTTCTTTCTCAATTAAATCATATATTCTAAGGAAGTTTTATTTGACTGTTTTATTGATATTTCCATAGATTACTCAGATTATCTAAGCCACACTTTGTAAAAAATATGTTCACCTGGGGGCCAGTGAGATGGCTTAGCGGCTTAAGCACCTGCCCGGCAAGCGCAAGGGCCTGAGTTCGACTCCCAGAACCCACATACGAAAAAGGGGCCGGTGATATCGCTCAGCGGCACGGGCGCCTGCTGGCGCTCGAGGTCCTGAGGTCGACCCCCCGGTACCCACCAAAAAAAAAAAATATATATGTTCACCTTAAAACGATCTTTTCCTTTTAATCCATAGAGGACACAAGTTCTCTGACATATAACCAGACTCAAGATGAAGGATTTCATAACTTGAAAAATATGACATCTTTCTTTTTCAATTAAGATGACAGATAAACTCAACTCAAAATTTAATTTTACTATTTCCTCCATTTATAAAAAGTACTGTATTAGCTTTCCAGTTGCTGGGACACAATACCCAGTATCTACAATTTAAAAGAGGAAACCTTGAATTCAGCTCACAGTTTGGGGACCGTATGTTTACAGCTGGCTCTAAGGCAGGAAGAAGACTTGTGGAGTGCAGCTGTTTAGTTCATCATGGCCAGAGAGTAGACCAAGAAACTGTCAGAGCGGTAGTGGCAAGGAACTTTATGTGGTACCCAAGACTGTGCCTCTATGGTCCACTCAGGCACATTCAGGCATTTAAACACCTGTTAATCTGCTTGGCGTTTCTTGATCCATTGAAGTTGACCCATTAGAATTAAGGTTCACAAGGACATTCTTTGTTTTTACTTTTCTACTTTTTAAAAATATTTACCTTTTTTAGTATATGTTTGCAGTACATGATGATCACTTTTCTAACGTGGAGTTGGTACATGTACATAACACATCTCAATTCTGTTTTTCATCCTCTCCTCTCCTTTTCCTTTCCCTCCTCCCTCCATCACTTAATCCTGTTCGCATTTGCAAAAGATCTACTTCTCTATTTCCTATTATCTTTTATTTTGCTCTTTATTTCTATTGCATGGTTTCTCTTACAGGAGAAATACAGGAACATTTTTATAGACTAGAGAGATAACTTATTTGTATTCAGTAATGTATACTGTGTGTACATAGGCAGTAACTCTTGAGAAATTATCACATTAAAATGCTTTTTAGCACCTTTTACTTTTCAATATAACTTTATAGGTTTCAGGACAAGACTGTACAAAGAGTACCCAAACCCCCTAATCATCTTGTCATACAGCATTTAAAGTGAATTTCTTTGGCACTCCTTAAAACTCACTTCCCATGACTCTTTTTAAGAGATTTAGAACCACAAACCTTGGCAATATCTGCACTGATGCGCACTGATTTCACATTCCTTATTTATCTACCTTCGTGTATTAAGTAAAGAATACACCAAATAGGGCCGGTGAGATGGCTCAGCGGCATAAGCGCCTGCCTGGCAAGCGCGAGGGCCCGAGTTCGACTCCCGGATCCCACATACGAAAAAGGGGCCGGTGATATCGCTCAGCAGCACGGGCGCCTGCGGGCGCGCGAGGTCCTGAGGTCGACCCCCCGGTACCCACAAAAAAAAAAAAAAAAAGAAAAAAAAAAAAAAAGAATCCACCAAATAGAAAAACTTTTGTTCTTGAGGTTCAAAACAGGATATGTGTTTTATCCTTGCTTAATGTGACAGCCAAAATCTCCCTCAAAAAGTTGCTGGCACATACTGAGGATTTAAAATTTTACATTATTTAATATTAATGCTTGAGAATTAGAATCTTAACTGCCTAATCAAAACCAATTTAAAGTATGAACAAAAGAACCTTCCCTTTTGGAAGTTTGTGATTGTGTTTTGGACCATTCACTATGTTAAAGTGAAGTTTAATAAGCCACAGGCCCTTGAAAGCGACAGGATAATAGGACCTCGTTCTAAGCTAGTAATGTTTTTATCTCTTCATAACATGTGTATGTGGGGTTACCCAGAGGAAAAGAACAAATAAAACATAGGTGGATATAAAACAGGAGATTATTATGGGGCTTGGCTCATTGATTATTAGACAAGAAGTCCCATAACCTGCGGTCTGTATACTGGACACCCACGAAAGTCGGTGGTGTAATTAACTCTGGGGCTTGAGAACCAAGACAGCACATACTGTAACTCTCTGTTCAAGACTAAGATATGAGACCCTAAAGCTGTTCAGGTCTCATTCAGGAAAAGATGAAAGTCTCAGCTCACACAGAGGAACAGAATTAGCCCTTCTTCAACCTTTTTGCTTTATTTGGACCCTAATCAAATTGACGATGCTGGGGGTGGGGACAGGCATCTGTCCTTAATCTACTGATCCAACCAGTATTAATCTCTTCTGGAAACACTGACTGGCACATCCAGAATAAATGTTTTCACACTTATTTGGCTATTAATCCAGTCAAATAGAAATTGGCTAAAACATGTTTCTGTGTTTACCATTTTCACACTAATAAATGAGCTTTTAAAGAAGTTGTCACTAAAAGCAACGTTGTCTAATAAATTTATGTGTTTCTTCCCTTATTCACACATATGACCCCTCAAATCCATTCAGCATTTTTGCATTCTAGACTAAGGCAGGTGCCTCAGACTTAGAGAAATGGTAAGATTTTAATTGCTTAGGCAAATCCTCTGTTTTAGCTAAAAGAAATTAAAATGCGTAAATGATATTTTTATACAATTTAAGTATGTTTCCCTGTCATCAAAATCCAGAAATAAAGAACAGCAGCAATCATATGCTCAGCTGTGTTTTTGTCTGACAAACACAAATATAGGCTTTAAAAAAAATTTAAGGTTGGTTTTCTAAGGATTCAGTTAAGTCAAATGGAGAAAGAAAAATTAAAAGTAAGTCATATTTAAGTATAGTATCAAAGTTTGTGGGTCAAATAGAATTAAATAAGAAAAGGATTTTTTGATAATTTCAAGTTCTTTTTAAAAATTGTATTGATACTACTTTAAGTACTAAAACATTATCTGATAAATGTAACTTAAAAATTAAGTATAATTAATAATATATTTTAGTTGTACAGTGTTACCAATATTTTGATTTGCATTTTTTAGCATGAGCTCCAAATATTTGTATTAAAAATAACCTTTAAGATTTTATTTTCCATGGAGATTAGTAATTACTGATATATAAGTATTTGAAAAGTTATGTCTGAGGGACAGAAAGCCAGGTAAACAATAGTGAAATAAATGAAAGATACTAAATTTTCTAAATGGATTTGTATAATATTTACTTATGAAAAAATGCATTAATATCTGGGAAATTCTAATAGTGTGAATTAACAGAATAAACGTTCACTGCATTATATTTTTGAAAGTAGTCACAAAATGCTACATTGAGCCTTGGGGAACTAAATATATTACAGGCACGAAAAGTGTTTCATTTCTGATGCTGCTTTCAAATGACAGCATAATATGTTATGGATCATTTGATTTTTTTTGTATGAAAACGCTGCTCGGCGCCTGAAAAGGCATATGCTGCTTACGGCATGTGGTGCCGCCCTTTTCATGACAGCTGGCAGCAAGAAAATGCCAGTCAAAACACAAAATGTCATGCAGAAAATTCTCCAATAAAAGTATTAATTTGTAAAAATCATTCATAAATAAGCTTCATAAACTGCTTCCATTAATCTAAATATCATTAATCAACAGCAGTTGCAAATAATCTAAAAATCATAGCCTCAGAGGGTAGAAGGAGCTAAGAAATACAGGACCAGTTTCTTCTTAATTTGCACAAGATTAGGTTTGCTCTTAGACGCCAACACGCAGAAGCCCTCATGAAACCTAAGACTGAAAGTTGTGAGAGTGCAACTTTGACCTTTCTGAGGACTTTTAGCAAATTAACAATATTAGCAGCTACATATTTTTCTTAATTTTTCTTTAACATTTTCTAAACACAAAAATGCTTTAAGCTTATTTTCAGTCTCTTCCTTACAAGTATTTTACAGTAAATTTTATTTACTTATTTTTGCTGAGTTGTTAGGTTTTATTGAGCTCTTTTCTTTTTTAATTCATTAAATGGTTGGCATTAATTTATGAAGATTCACGGCATTTAGGGGTTTTGTGTAGCGTGAAGGCAGAAGAGAATTACACCTGGCAAAGAGATTTTTGCTATTTTTTACTTCAGCATGTCTTCTAACTCATTTAATTAAAAAGAACAGGAAATTTAAAAAAGGGATCAGAAAACAAGCCAAGAAATAATAATACAGTATTAGCCAACCAAGAAAATATATTTCCTAGTCTTCATTATATTTAGTGACAGAAAATATTCCTTTACATGTTCTGAACATTTTCACGAGACATAAATGCAATTTGTTAAATATGATGGTCTCATTTGGCCAATCTGAAATTATTACAGAGCTTATTTATTTAAATTGGTTAAATATAGGCATATAGATCCAGTCTCTCCTTATATATGTAGACAGATGATTTAATAATATAATAAATTTATAATATGAGATCATTTCACACAATTATTTGGAAGGAATATCAAGTAGAAAAGTTTAACATGTAGTATCTAAAAAGTATATAAAACAGAAGTCATATTTAGACCAAACAAAAATAGTAAAAGATAAAAAAACAACACAAAATGACATGGAATAAAAATGCAGTGACAGCCTTGGGATGTGAGGGTTTGACCACGCTTTTGTCACTCTGAGGAAATTTTGCATTTTCCATTTCCTTCTATATTCTTGGAGTGATGTGGCTCTCAAAGAAGCACACTTGGACTCTTGAGGCTAAGAACCTGACCTGGCGTGCAGGGTTTTTTCTGCCATAATTTATCAGCCAAAGCAACTCACAAGGCCACAAGGATTCAGCTGATGGGGAACTTCGCCTTTTAAGTAAGAAAAAATGCTTCCAGAATGCAAAAGAGTGAGGAATTGTAGACATATGTGTGGTTTACCAGAGAAGACTAATTCCTGCTGCTACTTGCTTTCATATAATCCTAAAAAAAGCTCTGTGAAGCTCAAACTCCAAAAAAGATGGGCAAAGAATTATGAAATGTTGATTTTTACAGAAAAGGAGACTGCTGAAATTAATCCTATCAACTTTCTAATATGAAAATATTAAGAATGAGAAATACCTCTAAAACACGGGTTTTTTTTCTCTGAGTGGTACAGTGGTTGTGAATATTTCATAGACTAATTGAAGTGATTTTTCAAATTATAAAAGTAAGTGTCATGAAATATGGAATAAAATATATTGTTTTATTATGAGTATATCACAAAGATAATAAATAAATATGAATCCAATATTTATTTGAAGCATCAATTCTGAAGGCTTATTTTAGTAGAGTGCAATAAAATGCATAAGAAATGGAGCATTATTTTAGTTATCTAAATAGCATCATAAATGCACATGACACTACAATGATCAGTGTTAGACAAATAGCAATTCCTGTTTGCAGAAATTATGGGAATATATAAATATTCTTGATGGAAAAGAAGCAAACACATAGTTTAAAGCAGGAATATGCATCTGAATTTTTGAAGGTTTTTGAAGTTTACAAAGTTGGAAATATTATGAATAGCAACAAATATATTATGAGTTGATAGGAATAAGTGACCCACATGTTTACATATTTTCCAATGTGATGAAAAGTATCAATCATAAAGAAAATAAAAGAGTATGGAATAACTCCTGCATATCATTCACTTAAGACTCAATTACTATCATTTTCTACAATACTTCACCTCTTCACCACTTCTCCTTGATCTCCTTTTTCCTCTGTTCTATGGTCCCTTTGTCTCTCCATCTTTTTTCTTTATTTTCCTGAAACATTTTAAATGATTCGTCATCTTACTCCAGAGAAAAAGGACAATGGCATTACTACATGAGGAAGATATTTTTATTGCTGTAATATTTTCTAACATATAGTTCATTTTCAAAATAACCCATTTGTTCTCACAGTTTCCAGTAGGGTAACTTTCCTCCAATCCAAGATGTTCTCAAAGGCCAGAGATTGCATTTGTATGTCCCTTATCTTTAGTCTTTCTAATTTTAGAAACATACAATGCTTTTATGTCTTATGTGATATTGATATTAATAATGAGTCCAGGCCAGTGGTTTATGGAATTTGCAACCACCTAGTTGTACTTGACTGTTGCGATTGAATATATTCCTGAAATATTTTGGTAGAAACCCTGCAAACGTGCTAACTGTATTGAGTTGGCTTGTTCCTAATTATATCATACCAGAAACACAGAAAGTAGGGTTTTTTTTGCTGTTTTTTATCACTTGTTCATGGATGTACCATCTGTGGTTTCTCCACACCAAGAGAAATATTTGTTTCCCTTTATAAATAGCAAGTGTATTACAAAATGGTACTTTGTGCCAGTAAGAATTTTGATTTCCCAAATCTTTGTGTACATTGATTTAAAAATCAATTCCTGATACATCTGAGAAATTTTTAATATATTTGTGGATACAAAAGAATGATTCAATTTTTTCACTAAAGAAAGCATTCTTTTTTCTTCCTATTTTTTATTAAGTACTTCGGATTTTTTTGATTATTTTTGTCTGAATACGAGGACTAATTAATTAGCAATAATCACGCCTTGGATAAACTTCTTTGGCTACGATACTGCCACTGTGCAAAGCTAAAGGGCTGATTAAAAATTACAGTGTGTGTTTAAAAATTCATTACATTAAATGACACATTGCCATTATTCTCCCTCAAAATACTTCGCCCTCATTTTGAACACAATTTTCCCGTCATTCTTACCACTTTTCAAACAGTTGTGAAATTCCTCTTTCATATCTTTGCAAGTTGTGATCAAAATTAACATAATGCTGCTGTCTAATGCCATCCAGGAGAAAGACAGACTCATAAAAATATTACTGTATCCTACTCCAACTTTTTTACTAGATCTGGCACCTTGCTATTTCTATTTTTTCCTCCATGGTCAAAATGTTCATAAAAGATAAGTGTTTGAATAGACTCAGGATATTAAGGAGCCAGGACAGCACAACTAAAGACATTGTAATAATTTTTAAAATATTTAAACATTCACTGTAGTTTTGAATTACACCTTATACAATCTATTGCCATTTTCATCCCTTTGGATCCCAAATGGCACAGAATCACCAGGAACTATATCCTTTGGAGATATCTTCACTCGGAGCATTTTCTTCTTTCAGTCTAGAAAAAGATGTTTGTGGCCAGCTTTTTGCCCCACTTTTGTCACACATCCAGCTATTTCTTCATGAGTTGTTTTAAGTGTTTTTCAACTTTTCATAATAGATGGAACAGATTTGGAGAGCCAATTAGCTTTCATTTTTCAAAATAAGTATATTTACTGTTGGTTCGAAATATATGTTATTCTAATACTATATTTAAATAAAACAAGTCCACAGTGATCGTTCTACTCCACACATATTAATGCCATTGGTGACTATAGGAAAAAATACACTTGCTCTTCACAAAAAGGCCAAGAAGCAATATATACAAGTATATGGGTGAAAAACAAACCTGTGAAATAGTACCTTTAATTCTATATAAAAATTCCATTTAAAAATAAAATACAAAAAACAAAATAGATGAATTTGAATGTTATATTTTAAAATGGAGCATATTCAGCTAAGTTCTAAGGAATGAATCATGTATTGTGAGTTATGTAATACTTTGTCCTCAAACAATTCCAGAGTATTTAAGGTGAATTAAATTTCAAGTTTGTGTTTTACTTAAATTCAGGGAGTACATGCCGTAATTTCTCTTGTTACATAAGAAAGTTCCATCTTTATTAGCAAATAAACAATAAAGAAGCTGATCAACTATTAGCTTGAGCAGTGACCTGCAAAGCAAAATTAAAAGTAGTTCATTCCCTATTGCATTCATTTTTAACCTCTATTTATTGACACTCTTGAGGGAATTTGTTTCACTTTCTTTTATCATTCCTGAAATTTCTGAAAAGGCATATTCATTATTTTAAAAGACCCAGAGCAGGATTTTATATTCACAAATGTGGAGATCAGAAATATAAGGCTTACTCAGCCATAGCAAGTCAAACTATATAGAACCCTTGCTCAAAAATCTCTTGATTGACTGAAATGAGCCTTGAGAAAACCACTTTGGGTCATATTTCAGTAGGAAAGTCATAAAGTCATACTTTATGACTATGTCAAAGAAAAATTGCAACAGCTGGAGTTAAACAATTAAGGAAGAATGTGGTCAAAACAATTTTAATGGGGACCAAGACTATTTCAATTGGGTAGAGTGATAGTGCTCCAGTCCACTGATGCAAATGACTGGAGAGGTTTTAAGGACTTCGTGAGCTAGAGAAAGGCACTAGCAGATGCTAGTGGGAGGTTAGTTGATGATGCTGGACCATCTCTTTCACTAACTAGCCCCAAGAAAATTAGGACCCTATCCCTCCAGACAGGTAGGGAGACAGAGGTACCATTTTCCTAGACAACTACGTTTCAAAGGAATGGTTGCAAGTCTTTGAGAAAGATTTTTCTGAGCTATAAAACTGGCCAGAGGTTTTAAAAAAGATTTACACCTCAGAAGGGTAGAGAAAGAATTTACAATTTCACTTTTTTTTTAAGCTAAATAAGAAAAATGTTGGTAATGAGCATATAATCAGGAAGAAATTTAAATTAATCTGAAATTTAAATTAGTCAAATTGAGGGTGTTAAGTTTATCTTTATTAATTGATAACTATCATACATTGGTTTCCAAAAAATGGCAGTGATGTATTTGAAATCGTATCATTTCATCAGTATTAGACAATAAAAATAAACATCTATCCATAATTTTTTTTCCTTAGAAGTATTTTATCTTTCAAGTAATTTTTCTTTTTTTTTTTTTTTGTGGGTACTGGGGGTCGAATTCAGGACCTCACACTTGCCAGGCAGGCGCTTATGCTGCTGAGCTATCTCACTGACCCCCTAATTTTTCTTAAAGTTAGCTAGATCTCAAAATCTTAACTGTGACTTTATTTTCTTTGACAGATTCATAATTTATAAATCTATCTTAAAGAAACATATTTTAGCAATTTTAAATACTCTAAAGTTGATCATCAGTAGAAAGCACATGTATGATGACAGGAGTTTCAAAAGAGGCCTCAAAATAAATAAATATCAAATTGTAGATCAGATCTGTTTCCATAATGTCAATTCTAAAATTTCATTGTATTATTTTGAAGTTTACATATTCATGACTCTATTGGTTAGATATTGTGATTCTAAAACACTTTTCAGGAAAATTAAGATTGAAATTCATATACTGTACAGTTTAATACTACAGGACTCTACCAAAAATATTGTCTCTCATTAAGCATATTTCAGCAAAAAGTGATTTTTAAAAATTAGTTAAGGTTAATATGACAACAAATTGGTGAGGAATGGAACAGTCAATGAAATTAAGATCTAGTGTTTGAAAAGTTAATCAAATTAATAATTGATGATAAAATTTAACTTTATTTCTAGATATATTTAGATTAAGCAAAGGATCTGTAGCTTTTTTACAAGAATATATAAGAGAAATAATATTTTAATTACTACAGAGAAACTGTCAGCATTAACTACATCAAATAAATGCTGAAACTTGAAACTAGAGAAACTTCAAATTTATCAAAACAAGTATGCATTATTTGTCTATATTGGACTTTGTCACTCCATGTTAGCTTGAAAAATGAGTGTTATTTCCTTAAATTTTTCAAATAACTTGGATAGCTTGATATACTAATGAAAATATTTAATTGAAAGAAAAATATTCAGATAGAATATTTCACTTCATAAAATATATTTTTAAATAAAATATAAACTAACTTCGAAAATCAAACCCACTTTAGACGCATGAGAGGAAAGTGAAATCCAATGTGGTCCTCTCATGAATACATTTTTGTAGAAATTAATATCCTTAATATTTCCATTTTGTTTGTGAATCTAAACTTCCAAATATCAAAAATTCTTCCAAAGAAAATCTGCTGGTTTTGTAAGAAGAAAAAAAGAGTTATAAATGCGTAATCAATTTTTACAGGTCCTTGAAACACTGAAGTTGGCAAAATCCCCATCCAAGTGTAAAACAAGCGAAGCTTCCAATTAAAATGTTACAAGTTGGTACTAAATCTAACCAACAATCTGAAACCCCAAGTAACACAAAAGATGTCACTGTTTTTTTAAAGGTGGTAGACATGCCTAACTAAAAAAAGAGATTTTTAAAAAGTAACTCTCCTAAGAGCAAAATAATTCAAAAATAGATATGATAAAGAAGTTAACTATACAGAATTAAAACATACTCAACATATTCCAATTTACTTAATGCTAAATTTTAAGAAAATGATCTTAGATTTATTGAAATTTATAACAACTATAATGTATAATTATTGGTATGATTACAGATATAAAAGTAAAATGAAGCCCGCTTAGAAAATTATTTCTTGTGTGAGAAATATTCCATTTTCATATAACTCAACTCAAAATTCTTCAATTACTTCTGGTATTTATTGAATTTCAGAAGTTTGTTTTAATAATTCAAGGGTTAGTAATATGAAGTTTTTCTGCTTATGAAATTTGCATTCTTGGGCTGGGGATATAGCTCAGTGGCACAGTGCCTGCCTGTCAAGCACAAGGTCCTGAGTCTGACTCCCTGCACAAAAAAAAAAATTGCATTCTTAGTAAATAGAATTTAGGTAGCAGAAAAAAAAAATAAAGAGAAGTAGAAAAAATGAGAAAAATTCATAATTTTAAAAGAAAAACTGTTTCAAGGCACAAAACTTCCTAAGGTTACAATGCCTTTTTCCTTCCAGGAAACTCAATACAAAAATAATTCTCAGGGTTTAAAAGTACAATAAGCCCATAAATTGGGCCCATGCTTTTCAACTGTAAACTGAGCTGCACTTTTCCTCAGACTTCCATCCGCAAGGAAGCAGCAGTACTAAACACGAAGCACATCCCTAAATTTTAGAGATATGCAAAGGGTTTTCTTTCAAACTTAATCAGCCGAATAGAAAGCCTGGCAGATGGTAGAGTCCACATCCTACACCACCCATTCTGAGAACACCCCCAAGACCTCATGAAAATGCCCAAGTCCAGCTGATACTGTGCCTTTTTCTTGAGATCCTGCACTCTATTACAGGATGTACTTTTTTAAAAAATCCTTCTAATACCTCTCACTGACGACTGGAAGTGCCAGTGTTGGAGGATCCCGCTCTGCCTTGTGGGTAAAGAGAGTTGAGATTCCTGCCTCCTCTTTGGGGAAACTGCTCATGCCCTCCCTGGTTGCAGAATTAACTAAATGACACTTGTAACACTGATAATGCCTAATTGGAAGTTGAATTTCTCTTACAGTTTGGTAACATCAGTATCAAATGTGGAACATTTTATCATCTAAGAGATGTGTTGGACTTTTCACAAATTCCTTAAAATAATAAACTTATCAGTACTTTGGAAAATCTTCTGCTTAAATAATAAATGTTAATAGCCAGTGGCCTTCAAATTTCGTCTTCTTTTTCACAAGATAAAAAGAATAGTGGTCATGACCAGACAAAAATATTCAGAATAATTATAAGGGAAGTGATTTCACAGTGAAGACTTGCCAGAATAAGATTATGTTTTGTCGGAGTGGGAAAAGGTTACACTTCTTCTATTATAATATGCATACCTATATTTCCCCTTTCCAATTTTTACCTTTGAAAGAACAAATTTATCTCAACAGGAAAAAGCATATCTTGCTGGTATATTTTACCTGAGCTTTCTCTAGACATTGAGGAGTTATCCCAGGGAAGGTAGCACCTTCTGCTCAGAGTTAGTCATTCTGAAGCGTTTTAACATGTTCAATGGAGGTCAATGACTGCATGTGTTTCGAATAAAACATTTCTGTGAATAATATATTTAACTCAGACTTATTAAAAGACATAGTTTCATTTGTCTCTGTCACTATTTTTAAGTGTATATATTTTAAAAAATATTTAATAATGTAAATTTTAAATTCCACTGGACTAAGTTTATTATTAACTCATTCAAAAAAACACTTACTGTATACAAATTATGTACTCTCCTATATAGGTCTTAGAAATATTGCTGAAAAAAGGAAAAAGAATGAAGGAATGATAAGGTCCCTGTTGTAGTCAGAGCAATGACCTGCTAGAAGTCCTCATCCAAATCTGTAGGACCTATGAATATGTTAACTTGGTTGGTAAAGGGGACTTTCCAGGTGTGATTAAGGGATTCAATTAAATATAATTGAATCATATTAAATATGACCAATCAAATTACTATTTTTATGTGGTTCCTGGGAGTCGACCTTAGGACCTTGTGCTTGCCAGCAGGCACTTGTGCAGCTGAGCGATATCACTGGCCCTTTTTATCCTTTATGTGGGTAACAGGAGTTGAACTCAGGACCTCACACTTGCCAGGCAGGCGCTTATGCCACTGAGCTGTCTCACTGGCCTGACCAATCAAATAATAATTGTTCTAATCTATTTGAGAGAGGAAGATTATCTTAGAGGACATCGGTAGATCCAGTATAATCATAGAATTTAATAATAGAGAAGCAGAAGAATCAAAGTCAGAGAGAAGATGGAGGAACAGAAACAGAAGTCAGAGAGCGGAAGTCATGTTAACTGTTGTAGATAACCCCCAGAAACTAGGAAAGGCAAGGAAATGTATCATCACCAAGAACCTCCAAAAAAGACACAGGCCTGCTGACATCTTGCTTTTAGGACTTCTGAGGTCCACAACTGTAAGGTAAATATATGTTGTTCTAAGGAACCATGCTAGTAGTAATTTAGAACAGCAGACAATGATAATGATAATAATATTAATAATAATGATAGTGTCTCTAGTGACTGGACTGATATTAGTGACTAAACATATATAACTAACTAATCAATACGTACTGAGATGTTTTGGGGAGCTATGTGTAGGAGGAGAGAAGATTAGATATATTTTGGTCAGGGACTTATCTCTTAAGATGTTATGTTTACTTTATTACTTGGAATAAAAAAAGCAAAGAGCCTAGCAAAATATGAGGGAAACAGTAATGTAATCATAGGGATTGCAAAAAAAAAATCTATATTCATTTCTCCTTTCAAAAAACATAGTCAACAAGGCTGGAATATATTTAAAGAGAAGAAATCATAAATAGAGGTTGAAACATTGCAGGGGCTCATCACACTGAAATGTATAAGCCGTAGTAAAGAGTTCTTAGTTTATTTTAAATGTAATAAAGACTTGTGATTACTTTATATTTGGGGGTGGTATCTGATTTAAACATTTAAGGGTGCAGTCTTTGTACCATGTGGTGGTCAGGGTAGATGAAGACAGAAGGAAAGGGCATCTAGACAAGGGACCATTTAAAAAAGTAGTGGAGACATTTGTATCTTCAGACAGGTACACGGCATGGGTCAGATTTGCAGATAGATTAAAATGGGAAGGCAGGAACAAGGGAAAGAGAGGAAAGAGGCACAGCACACAGGTCAGTGATGAGAGCTGCGGAGTGCACACCGGCTATATATCCTAAAACAGGGAAAGTATAAACAATGTTTTAGAAGAAATGGGCTAAGAAAAAATCTGGTTTGCATGTACTGCATTTGACTAGTTATTAGAGATTCGTGTTGAGATACATACTGAGAAGCAGAATATAGACATGAACAAGTCTAATTCAAGGGCAGGTTTGAATAGGAGATAAAAATATAAATGTCTCGTATTGCATATTAAAAGTAAAGTTTAATACACTATGGAATATTTTGTGAACTAGCATATGAACTTTGCCTTTATTTTTTATCACTGAGTGATAAAAGAATCTATTAGCAAGTTTTAAGTATAGAAGTAATATGATGTGAATTATCTTTTGAGTACTGTGTTAGCAAGTGAAGTGCAGAAAATAGAACTTGGGAGAATAGTTAGGAGAACACTTGACAGTGCCAGTCACTGACGGGCTTAATATGGATTTTAATAAGAGAAGGCCTCCTGCTGGGAATCCGAGACAACTACAGAGACATTTTCCATTGTTTAAAAGAGATAATATTGTGTGATAAGTTTGCTTTTGGACACAGAAAGTATTAGAAAACCATAGGACATACTAATAAGATATTAAGAGATCAAAAGATATGATCTTGACATACAGACATGGTGGGCAGGTTAGAGATTTATATTTGAGAATCATCAGCTCAGTGATTTTTTTTTTTATGTGTGTACCGGTAGTCGAACTCAGGACCTCGCGCTTGCCAGCAGGCGCTTGTGCCACTGAGCAATATCACCGGCCATTTTTTTCCTTTATGTGGGTACCGGGAGTTGAACTCAGGACCTTGCACTTGCCAGGCAGGTGCTTATGCCCCTGAGCCATATCACCTGCCCTAAGTGATTTTTAAGGTCATAAAATATAGTATGGTATATCCAAGGGAATGAGAGGTTTTTTTCTTTTTAATTTTTATTTTAAAGAGAAAAAGAACAAAATTGCAAAACAACATAATAGGAGGGTAACAATGGTTAATACATTGTATATTATTATATTTAAATTAGTTACTGAGAGTACAATATATCAGCATTCAATTGTCCAAACAATATTAGCACACACCTTTCTTTTCAATGAACAAAGAGAAATTAGTAGTATATCTATCTTAACTATCCTTTATGTATATATATATATATTTATATTTATTTATTTATTTATTTTGCTTTTCCCTTCTTTCTTTTCTCCATTCCCCCATCCCAGTTTCTCTTTCCTTTTGAACAGTTTCTTCCTATTTTACAATATCTATTGTACATTTTGGATCTTATTTACCCTTTCAGCTTCTCACACTAGGGAGACAGTACGATGTTAACACATGTGCGTCTGGTTTATTTCACTTATGAGTATGGTCTCGAGTTGCAACCATTCACCTATAAAAGTCTCCAGTTATCCTTCTTTATGGCTGAGTAGTACTCCATTTTATAAAAATACCACATCCTTTTTATCCATTCCCCAGTTGAAGGGCATTTGGGTTGTTTCCAAGATCTAGCTATGAAAAATTATGTTGCTATAAACATGGATGCACATATATATCTGTGGTACATTGTTTTTAATACTTCTGGGAAGATACCAAGAAGAGGAATAGCTGGGTCAAATGGGGCCTCAAATCCTAGATTTTTGAGGAATTTCCACACTGATTTCCACAGTGGTTGTACCAGTCGACACTCCTACCAACAGTGGAGAAGGGTTCCTTTTTCCTCACAGCCCCTCCAGCATTTATTATTGGTTCATTTCTTGATAATAGCCATTCTTTCTGGGGTAAGATGGAATCTCAGTGTTGTTTTAATTTGCATCTCTTGAATGAACAGTGATGTTGAACACTTTTTTTATATATTTATATGTCATTTGTATTTCTTCGTCATTTGTATTTCTTCATCTGCGAAGTGTGTATTCATCTCAGATGTTCAGTTTTGGATTGGGTCTTTAAATTTGGGAGGTCTGATTTTTTTCAGTTCTTTGTATGTTCTTGATAGTAATCCTTTGAGGAACAGCTGGAAAACATTTTTTCCCACATTGTGGGTTGTCTCTTCACTCTGATGGTGGTTTCTCTTGCTTTTAAAAGCTTTTTAATAAGATGAGATCCCAGTTGTTGATTCTTTGTGATAGTTCCTGTGCGATTGGGATTTTATTCATAAAGTCTTTGCCTACACTAATGTCAAGAGTTTTACCTACTCTATCTTACAGCAGATTTAATGTTTCTGCTTTAATATTTAGATCTTTGATCCATTTCGAATTTAGTTTAGTGCACAGTGAAAGATATGGGTCTAATTTTAATCTTTGGCATGTGCAGAGCCAGTTTTTCCAGCACCATTTATTAAAGAGGCTATCTTTCTTCCAGGGAATGTGTTTGGCATCTTTGTCAAGGATAAGGTGGCTTAGTATGTCTGGAGTTGTTTCAGCATCTTCTAATCTGTTCCATTGTTCTTCAGGTCTGTTTTTTGTTTTGTTTTGTTTTGTTTTTGCCAGTACCATACTGTTTTTATCACAGTGGCTTTATAGTGTAATTTCAAGTCAGGGATTGTGATGCCCCCTGCCTTGCCTTTCCTGCCCAGAATTTCTTTTGCCATTCTAGTTCGAATGAGTGCATTTTGAGAGGAGGCAAGAATCAAGTACTATGCCTTGGAGCAATTCATTATTTATGGACTGAATAAATAACAGCAAAAGAACTAAGAAAGAGTAGCCAGACTGTTATGGAGAAAACAGAGTTCTATCATCTTGTAGTCTGCAGACATTTTCTAGAGTAGGAACTAAATCTACTTATCATTAAATTGCTTTATCTGAAATTTGTATGGATATCTTAAATGTCTTAAAAAACTTTATCATATTTTAGTGCAAAGTTGCAATTTTTCTGTTTTATTGAATGACACCACGTCTTCCAAGATATTGCAGACAGAAATCTGGGACTCTTTTATTTGTCTGTACCTTAACTGCCCTAGACAAATCAGACTGTCTGTGCTTCCTACTTCTGTAATAGCTCTCCTTCCCATTAGAGAATTCACTGAGTAATCAACCATAGAATAGATTGAATAAGATATCTATTCATATGTGTATGCTAGTCATCTTTTGAAATTATTGTTTTTCTCTAAATTTTCTTCACACAGATTTATTATAGTTAAAAATTACTCACACATTTATTTATATATAACTCTCAGACATAGGACCCCTGGACTTTGCTGCAGAGCCTTCAAAGCAGTTTTTTTTTTGTTTGTTTTTGTTTTTCAGTCTTCGCTCAATGCATTTTTTTTTTTTTTAATGTGGGTACCGCAAGTGGAACTCAGGGCCTTACGCTTGGCAGGTGCTTGTGCCGATAAGCCATATCACCAGCCCCTACTCAATGCATTCTTTTTCTCTCCTTTGTCTTCACAAATTTTATCAATATTCTCCCTGTTCATTGGATCTTATTATTTTCAAGATAACATTATGTTGGGCTTTGAAAGGATTTTGTCATAAAGCCCTGGCTGACTTTTCTGGTTTTATCCCTTATTTTTTGATAAATCATATTACAATGATACATGGATACCCATGTTTATAGCAGCACAATTCATAATAGCCAAATCTTGGAAGTGGCCCCTATGTCCATCAACGGATGAATGGATAAAGTAAATGTGGTATTCACACTCAGTGGAGTACTACTCTGCCATAAAGAAAGATAAACGAGTAATTTGTAAGAAAATGGATACAATTTGAGGCAATAATGTGAAGTGAAATAAATCAGACACACAGCTTAAATATCACATGGTTATATGAGAAACCCAGAGTAAAAATAAAGAGCAAAATAACAGTTAGATAATAGGAAGTAGAGAAATCTATCTCAAATAGTTTTCTCTCTTGAAACTTTCTTACATTATCCAACATTATGAACTATTTTGCAATACCCTAAATGCACCATGCTCTTCAATTTATGTTTAGCATATAAAATTTGTACTTTATAAAGAGATCTATTCTTTTTACTCCTGTTTTAAGACTTATTTTATAAGTCTTTTATTAATGAGTCCATACAGAGTTTTTTATAACTTCTATTCAAATTTAACTTCTCTTCTAACCCTGTATATCACTAATTGTCCATTTTGTGTGGTTTATTTTTAAAATTTTCATATTTTATTAACATGAACATTATATGTAGCACCCTGATTGACTCATATATTTACTGTTGAGTTGTATTTTTTTGACATTTTTAATGATTGCCCTCAACCTTTATAAAAATAGTATATTATTTATATATCCATTTGTCTCTAGTTGTGTTTTTCCTTGTTTCTTTTTCTTTTTTTGTGGTGCTGAGGTTTGAATCCAGAGCTGCTCATATGCTAGGAAAGTGCTCAGCCACTGAGCTACATTCTAGCCTCTTTTATTCTTATTGAAATATTTCATTTAAGATATTTTACCTAAAATCTCCAGTGTAAGTGTGGTGTCAGAGGAGGAGCATGTAATTTAGCAGTGTAGCACTTGCCTGGAATACATGAGGTTCTGGGTTTAAACCTCAAGACTGAAAAAAATAAATAAATAAACGTAGTGTCAAGCATGTAGTAAACACTAAATAAATTGGAAAGTGAAGGAAATGAAAGAAGAGGAAGTTGTGCAAGAAGGAAGAATTTCTCAGTATGTACTTTAAATTCATTTGAATTAAATTCGATTAAAATTGGAAATTATGATTATATATGTTTGCTAGATTTCCATATGCAATGTTTGTATCTATACTCTTTGTTTCTTTTAGAACTAAATATTAAAAGACCAGGATGCTAAAGTGTTTGAAGTTTTTTAAAAAAATACGCCAGCAGTATACATATACACACATATTTATATTTATTTGTTTGCTCGTAATTTTGTCAAAGTGTATTATAGCATATTGCATTTGCTGTAATGAGGAATTTACATACTTTTAGTGTAGTCAGCATTCAATCAAAAAGCCTACTTTTCAGACTAGTAGTATACGTATTTCAACTACTTTTATCACCAAGGCATTTTTAATTCTTATAATTAATATCACTTTTAAGTTGTGACATCAATCACTTATTAATTATCAAAACAATTTTAGAAATGGGCACCATTGTTAAAATTATGGGTGTTCAGTGCATGTTGATTGGTGAAATTACGTTTGAGATTTTTTTTTGCTTTTTCATATAGGAAGCTAAAGTCTGGATACTTAGGGATGGTGAATAAAAATTCATTCTAAACTGTATTTATTATTTATTTATTGTTTTGGGGGGGTTCCGGGGGTCCACCTCAGGACCTCATGCGCAAGCAGGCACCCGTGCCGCTGAGCTATATCACCAGCCCTTTTTTCGTATGTGGGTTCTGGGAGTCGAACTCAGGCCCTCACACTTGCCAGGCAGGCGTGTGTGCCACTGAGCCATCACACCAGACCCTCTAAACTGTATTTAAATGAGCTCTTGTCACATAAGTTTCTGGCTGCCTCATACTGTTAAAATCTGCTTCAAAATATTATTGTATCTGACACAAGTCAACTTCTCATGAAAAACATGGTGGGAATCTGAAACAGAATGTTGGAGTTTTATTGGATAAGCTGTGGCCACCATCATCCTAGTATGTACGTTTAATAATTATCTTCTATACAGCTGAATTTAATGACTTGTGAGATTTTGGTAAAGTGACTACCTCACAGTCAACTGTTACTTTACCACCATTTTTTTTTTTTTTTTTTTGGGTACCGGGAGTCGACCTCAGGACCTTGCAGGCCAGCAGGCGCCTGTGCCACTGAGTGATATCACTGGCCCTTTTTTCGTATGTGGGTTCCCGGAGTCGAACTCGGGCCCTCGCGCTTGCCAGGCAGGTGCATACGCCGCTGAGCCATCTCACTGGCCCCATCACCATTTTTAAGAGAAGTGAAAATTAAATTGTCTTGGGTCAGCCTGAAATACCGGTCTTGCCTGGAAGATCCTGAGCACGGGCTGCATATGATATGGTGCAGGAAAAGCTGAAAGGGAGATGACAATCTAGGAGACAAAGTGCTGGCTGTCACTACCTTTATTGATGAAGACAAGTGTGTTTGCCAAAGTTCTTTTATAAATGTGCTGAGGTGTTCCAGGGCAGACAAGCAAAAGTTTCATAAGGTGAGGCAAGTAATGAAAGTAAAATCCTTTCTTCTGATGAAGCAGAACATCCTGTGTTTTCTCTCAAAAGACCACAGAAAATAGTATTCACATAAAAACAGGTTTGATCATCCAAAGGTTATTTATAAGTATATTTTCCTTGTCTTGATGCTTCTCAAGTGATTATACCTTATAACATAAAAGTATTTATTCTGTTTGCTTATTTGCTATAACTGAAGACATTGAAAACTCAAGGTTAGGAGCTAGGATTTAGGACCCTTGACAAGTCAGTGAAATGAAAAAATATAATGAACGCACCTGCCATCTCTCAACCCCAGAAAGGAGGGGTTAATTTCAGAATAAAATGCCATGGCTTCCAAAGGAAGCGCTGTTTCACACAGGATTCCTACATTTAACAAACCAGACACCCTGATTGAATGTAGTCTGCACTGCAATGTACTGACTTTCTTCCCTGACTTTCTTTACTACAGTGAACCAGGCTCCAGGTTGGAGTTCCCTCAGCATCGTTCTCCTCAGTGTGGTGGTGTTGTTTAGTGCCCTGTGAATTCTTCACTTCCTTTTACTTAAGGGCTCCCAGCTGTCTCCAAAATGTGAAATGGTGAAAACTTCATTAGCTACAGCTTAATGAAATATCTAGTGAAATTGAATATTATGACATTATCATAAGCATATGCTGGTTTTATGGAACATTCTCCAAATAGATATTCATGAATTTTTCCTTTTGCTCATTATTGTAACACTACAGTCAATTATCAGTAGATTTTTGAATTTTAAAACAGTGTAACACACAAACACTATAGTAGATGACTGGGCCATGCATAAATTATTTGAAATGACATGATACATATAAATACTCTCGCTCTTTCAAGTCAGAATTGTATCCCATCCGGTCCGAATAGTATCTCTTTTATTGATGAAGACAGAAAATCCCTACTTGCACACACATCTTGATTTTAGCTTGGTGACAACAGTATCACATTTTTCACCTATAGTACAGTAAGATGTTTCTATTGTTTTAAGTTACTGAGCCTTCAGTCATTTTTTTTTGTTATACTTAATAGAAAAGTAATACACAAGCACAAAGTTGAAAATCAGTAAATACTTACGGAATAAATGAATTAATCAATCAATCTGTCACACAACGCTGAATAATCCAGTATTATAAACACAATATAAGATCTGATGGAATAGAAAATTTTGATTATAATTTTCTAATACATTTTATGTCATTGTTTTTAATTTATTGTTATCTGATATTTTAAATTATAATTTTATGTAATTATATGCTCTTTTATTTTCTTTAGATTGATTTGCCTACTCTAAATTGTTCTTGTTAAGCACAGAACAAATCTTGCATGACTCACGTAACTGCAGTATTTGACACTACTTTATTAAAGTCTTACGTATTTGCTAGGACACAATACTAAACAATTCAAAGAAAACCACTTATTGAAAAACTGATTTAAATATTTAAATTTCATAGGCATTTCAATCATTCCTTTGTCTATGAAAGCAATTTCTTGGTCTCTCTGAAACTCTCCTGTACTCATATGCCCAAGCCCCAGCCCTATATAAATCTAACTATACATCTAGCCCTCTTCCATATGTGTCCAATGGTTTTATTTTTAATTTCATGTCCATTTATCAAAAACAGGCTCTTAGCATTACCTTCTAAGGAGACCACCATTCCCTAGTGCATTCAATTCTCAAATTTCATAAACATCTTTTTCATAATTTTTAAAGTTTTCTTCAGTTATTTGAACATCCAATTTTTCATTCACACACTCAGCTGATAACTGTGTTTCATTAATGACAAAATTAAAATAAATTGAAAAAAGTCCACCTATGTACATCTGTTTCTATGTGCCTTAGGTAACTGCTCTTCTGGTCTTAATTTTTTTTTTTTTTTTTTTTTGGTGGGTACCGGGGGGTCGACCTCAGGACCTCGTGCGCCAGCAGGCGCCCGTGCCGCTGAGCGATATCACCGGCCCCTTTTTTGTATGTGGGTTCCGGGAGTCGAACTTGGGCCCTCGCGCTTGCCGGGCAGGCGCTTACGCCGCTGAGCCATCTCACCGGCCCTGGTCTTACTTTTTAAGAGCTAACTAAGGTCAAACTCACAATTTGTACACCAGAGGCCATTGTACCTACACAATATTGCACCTGCAAATCTCTTTCTTTCTCCTTTGTATCATTCATTTTCTTTTCAGGACAGAAAGAGAAAGAGAGAACAGAAGCCTACTTAGTACCCTACTCTAATGCCTAATTCAAACTCCATTTTAAAAATCAAGACACTGTGTTCCTAATCTCTGCTTTAAATTGTTTACCTCTTTTTTTTTCTTCTTCTTTTTAGTTCTGAGAATTGAATCCAAGGCCTCACACATGCTAGGCAAGCACTTGATCACTGACTAGTACTCTCAGTCTCTTTTCTCCCTCATAATAAATGGTAATGTATTGCTTCTTTTTTTTAATTCAATTAAGTTTTTTGGTAAAATTTAGGTAGATGCAATGTTCAGACTCATCACAGGGAATTTGTACATGTACATAATATACCTTGATTTGTCTTTTTTTCCCCCCTACCATTCCCCTCCCCTCTCTTAAAGCCCTCTTCCCCTCCTTATTTATAAAGCTTTGTTTCCATTTTATCCTTCTTTTCTGAATTTTACACTTCCTTCATTCTTATAGATGACATGCCCCAAATCCTAATGTCAGTCTGTAATTTCTTTTTTCTCTTTTACCCTGAATTTAATTAACTGAAATCTTTTTTTTTTGCTTCAATTTATCTGTACACATTATTTAACCATGGTGATTCAAATCACTATTCCCCTTTTTTCAATTCTTGCATTAACATGCCAAGTTTTTATTTCTGTTGCTTTTTTTTCTTTGTTGTTTTTTTGGAAATGAGGTGTTAGATACTGAACCCAAGGGGTCTTGCTCTTTCTTTGTCAAATGATGAACTTCATTAAGCAACACTGCAATTAGGGTACTATGTCAAAATTTTTTTAGATCGTGCTATCATTTGACTCAAAATCTTGGGTTCTGACTCAGTTTCACTCAGTAAAACTCAAAATCCTTTAAGCCCTAACAATATTAGCCCTTTCTCCATTTTCTAACTATATAACTTTATATCTTAAGTCTCACTCTTCCTTACATTACTTTTTTTCCCTGTCTGTTTTTGTATCCATTAAAAACAATACACACGCTCCTTCTTCTGAGTATTTGTGTTTACATTTTCTATGTGGAAGGTTCTTGGCCTGCTGCTGATTTCACAATAGTCGTAAATGTCACCTTAGCCAGTAAAACTTCTGATAATCCTTTGTATAATTCAAGCATACCTCCAACAGATCTCTTCCTTTTCCTCTTTAATGATTCATATATTTTCTTTAGTAAGAATTTCCACCTCATTTTCCAATCACTTTACTTTTCTTTATCATCAGATTCTCCATTCCAACCCCAAATTACAGTGAAATCTACTGTAAAACATGACAATGAATGAATTAAAAAAAAAACTTAAGGAATAATGATTTGTTAACTTTCTCAAACATTCCTCATCATTTTATTGAAAGAAAAATTCACAGCACAGAATATGGTTCAATACCTCTTACAACATCAAACACATAACTATATCTAACACTTTGATAAAGAAACTGAATTTCTCTTAGTTTTAACTTCTTCATCTTTAAATGGAGAAAAATCCTCTCTCTCTAATATTCCTCTTGTTTGAATAATGTTGCCATCTTTTTATTTGTAGAAACATCTTTTTCTTTGTACTTTCTTTGTTAACTTCTATAGTTAAAGAAAAAATTCTGGACTTTCAGTAGTGGAAAATGCTGGAGAAAGAAGTGACAGTCCACCTGCCTTCCAGCCCATTTTCTGGGCCAGATCTGAGGTATAAAGTAATCAAGTAAACAGCTGGGGAGAAAAGGAGGTCCCACCTTACAAGCTGCTTTCTGGGACTAGATCCACATTCTGAATTACACATTAGCCCAGCAGCAGGATGCCCCGGTATAAACATAGTCAGAAAAGGTACCTGGCAAACTTATCTTATACACATTGTCTTCATGCATACACTTAGTGTCTTCTGCAACTCTTGTCCAATCCTATGCAGACTTGACGCCCCCTTGTGGGTTTTGACACCATGACAGTTCCCCCAAGGGCCATAAAAAGTCAAAAAACCCACTGCTAGATGGAGGGGGCTAAAGTCAAGCTGTGCTTTGGCAGGAGTCACACCTCAGAACAAACCCCCAATCTCACCCCAAACCCTAAGGTTTAAAACCCTCAACACCAAGTACCTTGGTGCCATGAGCTCTTTTCCCTGGCCGGCTACCACCCTGTGGAGTATATCTTGTCTTTTCTCTTTCAAAAAAAGATTGCCAGTATTATTTGAATTCAAGAAGCCTTAATAGATAATTCAATTTCCCATTACTTAATATAATTAGCTGTCCAAAAACTACAGGTGGAGAAAAATGTGAAGCATCATGACTGCAATTCATTCTCAGAAAAGAAAATTATACTTTAATTTTTAAATTATTTTTGGCCATGAATTTTATAAATCTTTGAGCTTGATACTGCTCATAGATATACTACTCAATTCCTTGTTTGTACATCAAGAACCTGCACAGCAACTCCAACTTGTAACACAAATACTGTAATGTTCTACATAGATAAACTACAATTATAATTAGTGGTATTTAGTACAAACATGGTATTTGAACCTTATGTAACATTAAATTTCCTGTTGAAAATGAATGAGAGTTTAAATGCTATTTTGGAATATGGCTAACATTACTTTGTATATTTGTATATCCAAATAATAAGATTTTTAAGGACAAAACAGTAGTTTTAACAAAGAATGATAATTGAATATGATCTTAAATGTCTATAAAGCACATTTAGAATTTTGGTTTTGAGTTATTTCCCATTTGGTAAATAGTACTGATACACATTAATTTCTTTGAACTTATATTAAATGACAAGCTTTTTAAAATAATCTTTGTAAAAACCCAAAGAGAGATGCACTATATTGGTATTACAAAGAAAGTTTCAAATTATCCACTCTACACAAGGTAAAATTCTGTTCCACTGTGATGAACACAAGATTTGAATCCTGATTCTAATCAACTTTAAATCATTATGTCATGCTGCAATCAAATCAGTGAGTGCTTATCCTGCAATCTCAATCTCTGTGTTAGTGTCACTATCTTTGTCCCAATTTTTAACACACAGACACACATAGACACACACACACACACCCCAAAAACACAACCTCACGGGGAAGATGCATTTACCATATAGATGATAAAACAGAAAATTAGACAAGCAAAAAGACTGTTAAATGTCATTTTGTGAGGAGAAAATAATTATGGTTTAAATTTGTCTTATTCATAATCTTGTCTGTTTAATCTTAGCATCAGACAAACTATGTAAATAGTTTTTATTTTTTTATATTCCCCCAAATCATGCTTCTGATATCATTTTGTTCCTCTGGCTATTCTGAGTCACTATTTAGTTTTCATCTTAAAATGCTGGAATATTAAATTTCAATTCTTTTTAGAACTAAATGAAAAATAATTTGAGTAACACAATTTTATTATTGCTAATAATGGGTGAGAATAAACACAATTATATATTTATATATCATATATATGTATATACGTATAGAGACCTTAGTTTCCATGACAAAACACATTTTCAGATTATTGTTTGAATATTCAAAATAGATTAAATGCAGGATGTAACAGTAGAATGTATGTTAATAAACTAGTAAAGAAATTCATAAACTTGAAGCCTATATTCTCTCATTAAAGTTTCAGTAGTATTATTTACCAAGCATTTGAAGTTCTAGAAGGTGGGTATTTTTTCTGGGCCTCAGGATTTTGTTTGTTTGCTTGTTTTTATTTGTTTATTTCTGATCTATAAAATGAATATCTTGGGCTGGTGATTTCTGCATTTCTTTTGGCCTACCCATGACATCACAATATTGTATTAAAAACATTCTGCTAGATCAATGTCAGTAAAGCAGGATGAATATAAATATTCTGCTCATTTTCCATGCAGAGTTTGGAAATCATGAGTAATGAATACAAAACTCACATTTCTTATTTATATATTTCTTGACCTCATTTGTGGATATTCCCTTTGCCGTAGCCTCTGGGCACATTTACAGGATTTAATAAAAAGAGAGACGATATTGGCAATCTTAATAGTATAGCAGAATGATAAACTCTGAGAAGGAAAGCTTGTCTTGCAAATTTAATTTTCTCTAAGCTTGTTAGGAAGAATATACTAGAGACTATAACAGCTCTCATCTCAAGCCATTGTATTACATGAACTTTTAAATTCCCATGTCAGCTAGTATTAATGCATTTAAAGGCACATTGCCTATTTGAGAAGATATAGGGTACATATATTGGTTTTACTGAAAATACTACTGTGTGGTTTACATTTACCACAGACCTATCTGGCTCATCTCCAGTAAATGCTTTTTAATAATTTGGGTTTAGAAAATATCTGATTGCCAGTAGTATTTGCATTCAAGAGGCCATAGTAGATAATTCAATTTCCCATTACTTGAAAGAATTGCCTTGTCCCATAATTAGGTTTACTGCAGGTGGAGCAAAATGTGAAGCATCATGATTACATTTTAATCTCAGAATAGAAAATTTTATTTTATTTTGTGATTACTTTTGGCCGTGAATTTTATAAGAGATGTTTATGTCATAGGCATCTTAGAGGCAATGTCTGCTTATCATTAAATGGCATATTACTACAAGAAAAAAATGAAAAGGTATTTATTAATTTCATCAACTATTTATATACTTGTAGAAAAGGCAAATAAAGCAATCAAAGCAGAATAATATCTGCAAAAGGATAGCATGAAGACAAAGAAACCCAAAGATGCAGTAAACATATATGAATGAAAACATAGTATGCAGCTTTTATAGAATTGCTTTCATTCAGCTCTTGCCAAAACTGAATACCAAAAACTATACGATCACAAGAGATTAACAAATTTTAGCTAAATATTGATGTCTAGGTTTATTTCATAAAATGTAGTATCAGATCATCTTTACAATTTATTAGGCAAAGACTATAAATTATGATACATAACTTGACACTGGGGCAGGGGATATAGCTCAGTGGCACAGCGCCTTTCTGGCAAGCGCAAGGTCCTGATTTTGAATCCAGGTACAAAAAACAAAAAACAAAACAAACACAAAAGAAAAACAAAGAAGCATAACTGACACTGCCTGGAAGATTTGTTAGCTTGCAGTACACCCCCAGACTGTTACCAGTCATATCTACTCCACATGGTTTCTAAGTCAATCTCTCCAAAGATCAGTTCCTATCGTGTCATTATCTTGTTAAAAAACCTAACATATTCTCCTTTGGCTGAATAAAAAGAACCAGATAATTTGTTGCCTTATATTTTCATATACATATTTTCTTCCTTAAGCTCTTCTCAAACAAATACTGTAAATTTAATTCTTGTTTTCTCTTGTCATTTTAAAACTCTCTCTCTCACACACACACACAGAGTATGCAATATCGGAACAAAGGTATTATGTTCCTTACAATAACTCCCATTACAAAAATGAAAAGTAACTAAACTGGGACCTACTCAGGAGTCCTTTTTTCATAGGAATAATTGCATTTTACCAAATAGTCTTGGTGATTGCCCCATATGCTGACAGTAGAAGAAACGATTTCGTTAGATTTTGGATCTATGTTAGAAGGCACTGGGTCATATATGTTTGCCACAGCTCCAGTTTCATAAGGTTCCTTTTTGCCTGTTATGTCGAAAGCTAAAGGGCAAGTGGTGTGTGAGCTCTCTGAAAGCCACACAACCTTTACAGGGCACTTATTACTAGTACAAATTTAATTGTCTGATGTCATTTTTCAAGAAGTCAAATCATCCCAATTAAAAATCTTTTTTGGTCACATTCATTTTTTCCTTGGCCATGCTGTTTCCAATAAAGTTCAGAAGTATATTAACTTGTTTTCTTTCCTGTATGTTCAGTGCATCTGGGTATTTTTAGCTTCTGCTTTATTTCTGCGCTTTCATAGCCTTTTCTTTCACATTCGATTTAATAGTTCATACCTTGAAAGCTTCTAAAACAAGAGACTTGCACAGGAAAAAATACCCTTATTTAACTTGTTGAAGCAAAATGTAGAAGCTTTAGGAAGAGAACAGGGCGCTAATTAAATAAATGACTGAAATAAACACTTTTGGAAATAATAAAGTCAATAAATACGTAAGTGATAGTACTACTGAATGCTTCTGAAACATAAGGCAATGGGCAGGCACAGTCAGAGTTCTTAAAAAAATGAGCTGTGACTCAAGAATTTATTATGGAGGGTAACGATGGTTAATAAATTGCATATTTTTATCTTTAAATTAGTTATTCAGAGTACAAGATATTGACATTCAATTGGCCAAACAATATTAGCACAAACCTTTCTTTTCAATTAAAAAAAAGAATCTATTATGTAGTCAAAAAATCTATTACCTGTCAGGTTGAAAGACATTTGATGATATGCAAAAAAATACAAAGAGTATATCTTCAAGGTAGACTATCTGAGAAAAAGTGAAGCCTATATTAAATAAATATCTAATAAGGATAAACTCAGTAAAAACTGAGATTGAAGCAAAAGGTAAAGAAAGCAAATTTCAACAATAAAATAACTTTTTAATCTTTTTTATGTGGTTGGAATTTTGTGTTCCACAAATTTCACATGTTGAAACATAATCCCCAGTGTAATTTTTTTAAGAGATGAGACCCTTGGAAGGTGATTAAATCATGAGTGGGATTAATATCATTCAAAAAAAGGCCTTCAGGTGCTTGCTTATCTCTTCTACCACATGAAAACACAGTTATATATGTCACCTATGGACTAGGAAAAGGGTCCTCACCAAGCACCAAGTCTTCCTATGCCCTGATCTAGTAATTCTAGTCTCCATAACAAAGAAATAAATTTCTGTTGCTCATAAGCAGCATAGTTTATGGTAATTCATTACAGGAGCTTTGGTGAACTGAGAAACTACTGTTTGCTTTTATATTGTATTACAAATTACCACAAATGTACAGTGATATATACTTACTGTTTCTCAGTTCCAGAGGGTCAGCAATCTGGGTACAGCTTGACTGGGTGCTTTACTCAAGGAGTCACAAGACTTAGTCATTTACATTTTCATCTGTAATTCAGAACTTCTTCCAAGCTAACAAAGCTGTTGGCAGAATTCATTTCCTTCCAGATTCAGAACTAATGGGCTCTTCTTCAAATCCTGTCTAGAATCAGATTTTTGACTTGCAAACTTTCTTTTACAAAGCTTATCTAAGGGCCAGATAACCTCCCTTTCAATTAATTTAAAATCAACTATTAAGAAGCTCATTGTGGGCTGGTGAGATGGCTCAGCGGCATAAGCGCCTGCCTGGCAAGCACGAGGTCCTGAGTTCAACTCCTGGAACCCACACACAAAAAAAGGGCTGGTGATATCGCTCAGTGGCATGGGCACCTGCTGGCGCGCGAGATCGTGAAGTCGACCCCTGGTACCCACACACACAAAAAAGAAGCTTATTGTATATACAAAATTTCATCAAGTTTTTTGTATAACATAATTATGAGTGACATTCTGTTATTTAGGGATATTCTCTGTCCATATAAATCAAGGTAAGACCCCAGTTGTATTTAAGACAAGGATATTGTTAAATGGTATACATGACAGAGGCGATAAATCATCAAGGACATCTTGCTTCATCTATTTAAAAATACAAATGAATATGGATCCTGTTAACATCTGAAAATCACTTATCCATTATTAAGTTATGAAATTTGCTCATTACAATAGTGAGATAAACACAATTATTTGGCTTTTCTCATTCAGCATAATTCTCTGGACATTCATCCAGGTTATTGTATATATTGTCTATTCTTTTATTTTTTTACTCAATAATATTCTTTTTATGGTTATGCCACAATTTGTTTACACATCCTCCCCTTGAATGACAAAAATAAATGCTTCCTGTTTGATGTTGCCACAGATATAGGTGTTATTAGCTTTCCTTTACAAGTTTATTCAAACGTAAGTTTGTATTTGTCTGAGCTGCATGACCCAGAGTGCAATTTCTTTGTTGTGCAGTAGTTAAATATTTGTGTGTTGTATCATTTTTAAAAAATGGCAAATATTTCAAGAACATCTTTATGTTTTTCATTTTTGCAGCAATGTCAGTGTGCCAGTTTCTGTCTACTCTTTTCAGGTTCCAATGTTGTCATCATTTACTTATTTACTTAAATCTTAGCTGTTCTGGTAGGTGTATAATGACATCATATGAAATGTTTAATTTACATTTGTACATCATTTTGAATGAAGTGATTCTTTACACCTTTTGCTAATTTTCAATTACACTAACTCCACACATAAACATATAGAGAACAATTTAGGAAATGATGCCAGGATTTGAGAATTGATCAGATAAATACAGATATTAAGCTTCTATCAAAATTAATAACAGCTCATGGGCTAATATATCAACACCCAAATCAACAATTATAATATACATCAAAAAATTCAGCTAGAGATTATGCACAGCTCAAAAAACCAAAAAGCCATAGAAATATGGATGTTAATGGCCTGTGTGATCATTAACTCTTATGTCAACTAGAGTAAGAAACACCTAACTGATTGTTTTTGTGTAATTCTGAGAGTGACTGAATAGATTTACTGAAGATAGAAGACCCATCCTGGGAGTAACTGGCACCAAACAATAGGCTTGTGGCTTGAATTAGTAAAAAAAAAATGTGAAAGAAGAAGGAAGGCTCATTTCTGTTTCTTTGGAAGAGCAACAGTCTTTGTGTTCTCCTTGGACATCCAGCTCTTGGCATCCAGTGTAGCCTCTTCAAACTTGCAGCCGAGACTCTTAGTCTTACCTCACAGGTTCCTCAGCCTTCCATAGCAGACCCTTCAACTTTCTGATATGGACTTGCTCAGAGCTTTACAGCTCGGGACCGTCAAATTTTGACAGGATCCTTCAGATAGCTAACACGCAGGCATCCCTGTTGTGCTCTTCCACACCTGACTCTGTAGGCAGCCATTGTAAGACATATATATATATTCTTATATTTGTAGTGACCACTGATGATACATCCAGCCTCAAGACTTTTCAGACAGGAATGAGGATTCTATTGAAAACTGTACTACAGGTAATAGGTGTTACATTCTGGTAAGAAATTTTCCCCAGCTTATAAGACTTAATATAACTGTAAATTAAAGGGATGGTAGACTAATTTACCTGGCATAACATTTTTCGAGTTGGCCCAATATTCAGGCTGTTTCATGGGTACTATTAGTGGCTTTTAGGCAGGCTTACAGTGAAAATAAGAAATAAAAAGCAGATGTAAAACATCTCCAGTTTTGCTAGAAATTTGAGGCAAAGGAAAACATGATTGCTAAAAATATTAGTATTTTAAAAAGTCAAGTGGACAACAGAAAAGACTGCTTGAAGACATCTCAGGAATTAGCAAGATTCCACCAACCACAGGCATAAAAGTGGAAAAGTAAAAAGTTTTGTTCAAGAAGAGAGCTCCTTGTAACCCTGCTCCACAAGAGGAGCCTAGGGAACTGGTTCCCTGTGATTATCTTCCCCATGTTCAATCACACAGGCACTCAGAGTTCAGTGTTGCCATGGTCCAATGGGTCCCAGTTACTGCTTGAACTGGAAGAAGACCTTGGAATCATCCACATGAAACTAGTTTTTCAGACATGTACAATGCAACAGTTGTAGGGTCATGGAGACTTCCACATGGATTTCAAAGGACTTAGAGACTAGCCAATAAGACCTCGAGAGGGCATTGCATAAAGCTGTAAAAGTGAAGCCAAAGATACAGAGAAAGTCCCAGAAGTTGGGACTGATAGGTATGTGCAAAGTGTGTTGGGGAAAGCAAGTGACAGTTGCCAGGGCCAGCATAAGTGAGAAGTCATGTGGGCTGCAAGGGAAATGACCATAGACTAGGAAAACCCAAGCCCTTCAGAGCCCATGTCTCACTACAACTTGCCCTGGGTGCTGAATATGGAACTACAGGATTGAATGTTTGACCTGCTGATTTTTGCTCTTGTCTTGGCCCACTTCCTTTTTATTACCTTACTCCTTTATGAGATGGGAGTGTTTAAGCTTTACCATTGTATTTTAGGAGTATTTAACTTTCTTTTGATTTTTAAATCAAAAGAGCTAAGAGTTCACCTTGAGTCACAGAGGAAATTTTGAAATTGGAATTTTTCAACAGGGCCTGAACTGTTAAGACGGACAACTTTGGGTCGGTGAGATAGCTCAGTGGCATAAGCACCTGCCTGGCAAGCGCGAGGTCCTGAGTTCGACTCCCAGTGCCCACATACGAAAAAAGGGCCAGTGATATCGCTCAGTGGCATGGGCGCCTGCAGGTGCACGAGGTCCTGAGTTTGACCGTCAGTACCCACAAAAAAAAAAAAAAAAAAAAAAGGACTGACAACTTTTAGTAAGGGACTAAATGATTTTGCCAAATTTGATGGAAATGAGTCCTTTGGAGGCTGAGGGTGGAATATAATGATGTGGATCTAAAATATTTCCCCAAAGTCTCATGAGTTTAGAAGGTGATTAGATCATAGGAGCACTGTACTATCAGTGTGTTCATCCACTGATGAGTTCGGTTGCTGGATTTGGTATTGGAAGATGGGCTGGGTTAGAGGGGTCACTGGAAGCATGACTTTTAAGAGTGTATTCTCGTATCTGGCTCCTCCCTTCTTTCTCTCTTTCTTCTCTTTCCTGTCTGCCATGATGTGTGCAGCCTTCCTCCACCAGATTCTTCCAAATCTTTTCCTTTTTGCCTTTGAGCCAGGACTGAAATCAAGACAACTGTGGGCCCAATAAACCTATCCTCCTTACATTTCTGGTGTTAGGGATTTTGTTGCAGCAAAAGAAAAGCAACTAACACAATAAGAAAGTAGAAATTAAGCTTAAATAAATATTTTATTGTAATAGTCAATCTTACATTGATTGGTGGTTAATTGACTGATTGATTGATTTATCAATTGATTTCTAGTGTTGCTGGACTGGGGAATGATCCCAGAGACTTCCCACTATGCACTTCTCTGGTGGTTTTTATTTTTTATTTTGAAATAGAATGTCTAAAAGTTGTAAACTTGGCTCTGCTTGGCTTGAACTTTAGATCGTCTTACCTCAGCCTCCCAGAGAGTTGAGATTACAAGTATGTGCTAACATGTTTAGGTAAATTTAAGTTTAAAACACACACAGTTCACCCAACATTTTACCTTAATATGGCCCATGCTATCCATCTTTATATGATAAGAACAAAATAAACTTTTTATATTTACACATATAAGAATGTGTAACAGGAAACATATGAATGCAAAGTATTCATGCATGTGTAGTTAATTCCCACATATTCACCTACTTGCAGAAATTCATTTTAAATCCAAATATTGATACTTAAGACACTCTGAAGCCCTTCAGAATCAGGTGTAAAGTACTAACAATTCGAGTTGTCTGATACGTAAATATCCTGTTTAGATTGAAGAGATATGCTATATTCTTGTTTCAATTAGTTTAACCTAAACAAATTTCTTTCTTTCATGGGCTATTTAGTGTTGCATTTGCTATTTTGTAAATCTTTTGATGATTACACTGTTTAAAGTAGTACTGAAATATATTGTCCAAGTGCTCATTGGAGTCCCAAAGTGCGAAATGGTTGTGATGTGATTTGTGGAGTGTATTAGGTATCCCTTTCTCTGGAATGGTCTCTGGAAATATCTGGTATGGTGTTATTGACTATAAACTCAATATGTAAACTGTATATTAAGTAATATGCCTTTAAACATCATGATACAAAATTATGTATTGATTGGCTGACAAAAATATTGTGGACAGAGTTTTGCAGGAATCTACCACTGTTATTTACCTGACAGCAATGGTACAGTATTTACTATTTTGGTATTCTGGTGATGTCATATAATGTAATCACCATAAATAAAAAGAATCTGCAGTATGATGTGTTACATATATATATATATATATATATATAGATAGATAGATAGATAGATAAATTGAAACACACACATATATATGTTCATATAAATATATCCCACATACTTATCCACAAAGGATAATTTGAATATAGAAAAATATTTCAGAATACAAAATTATTTACTAAGATACATTCTGTTTTGGGAAAATATGTTACCTTAGGGAATTGAGGAGGTTCATTTTGATATCAAAGGAATGGAATAAACCAAACCAAACAAAGTAACACAAATATGCAAAAATCCTCAACAAAACTTAAAGTCATTAAAATGACTTATGTAATAAAAATATTCATATGTGGAAAAAGAAATTTTAAACTAAATATTTTGGAAGATTTTTGAAAGTAAATGTTAAATGAAGAATTTTAATTTTCACACTCTCATAAATATATGTATGCATTTTCTATATTTTCATCTGTTGTTGCATTCTGTCTCAGCATTTGTCTAATAAGGTAACAAAATACATAGGCTGAAATCAGTAAACGCATCAAGATTTTCTTCAAATTATACATTTTATACAAAATATCAGCTCTCTGTTGATACCTATATGGGTATACCTAGTGGATACCTATAGCTGCGGGTATAACTCAGTGATGAAGAGCTTGCCTACCATGTCCAAGGCCCTGGCTCAAAAATCCCCAGGTTGGAAAAAAAAGAAAGAAGTTAGTTTATATAAACACATATTTCAAGGCAAATGAATATATCTCATGCCTCTCTCATCAACTATTTCAATAACTTTTGTATTTTATTTCTATAGGGTTCAGTTGCTTCAACCATATTATTAGCAAATTTATTTAGTTATTTTACTTTTCCATAATCCCTGAAATTATAACTTTTTTTATAAAATGCCTTCTAATTCATAATTAACCAAAGCAAGATGGATTTTAACCATTTGTCATAATAATTCCTAGTCAAAAATCTTTAATTTTCATTGAATTTTATGAAAACATCTTCATTCATGGGGGAGAAATTTCATCTTAGAGCAGTATAGAAATCTGCCCAAAGGGGTAGTGAACTAGGGAGCCATCTTCCTTGTGGCAGAAGGATGTAGCTCATACAGAGGAGACGTTCATCACAGGCCACTACAGCTACATCCTGAGAAGTCACATCCCAGAACTAGGAAAAAAGTCCCTGCCTCCTCCTCCTTCTCTATAGTAACCTTGTACTGACAATGCTTAACCTCGTGTCTGCTCTTCCTGTGTTCATCTGAGTTCTCTTTGCCTTTTTGAAACTAATTTCCCATTACTCAAAGCGTCTACCTGTTGTGATTAATGATTCTTCATAGTAAACTTTCCTGTTCAAAAACCAAAAGTGTAAATAAGGACAAAATGTATAATAGATATTGTGAAATAGGAAGAAAATGTTCAAATGGGAACGGGAACTAGGAAAGGGGAACTAGGGAATGGGGAGGGGGGAAAAAGGAAGGGAAAGAAAAAAAACAAGAAAAAATGAAAAACTGGAAAAAGGCTTTTGTAAATAAGGAAAGGAAGTGGGGTTGAAAGAAGGGTAGTGGAATGGGAAAAAAGAAGAATCAAGATATATCATGTACAAGTACAAATTCTCTATGATGAGTGTGATCATTATGTATATCTAAAATGTACCAATAAACTTAATTTTTAAAAATCTTAGTTTATATGCTTTAGAACACTGTTAGTTTCCACTTTGTGTTTCACAAACAGAAAAACTATTTATTGTGTCCGTTTCTCTACACTGCACAAAGTAAATTTTGAAATGCTTTATTATTCACATGGCAACAAATTAGTAGACACATGAGGAGCAAAAACATGAACAACTACTCTATGCACACAGTGGAACACTCAGTGGCTGTTTTAGTAAGGAGCTACCCTCTTGAATCAGCTGATTTTTCAGAACTAGATTATTTAACCAGACTTGAGATTTGTGGAAGGACTCGTGACCAAGAAATGGCAATTTGGTGAAACAATTTTGGGGTTCTATTTATTTGAAATACCTTTTACCTTGCTTTTCTGGAGTTGTTTTGATGCTTCCATTAGACATTAATATTATTTTATTTTTAATTCAACTTTAGTTACTATAGTTTCAGTTAGGTTTGGTGACTTGTAATAATCTGGTGTAACTAAGACAAAGACTATCAGATATCCTTTTTTTTTTCTATATTTACAAATTTTCCTTTTCTGAATTCTAGGTCTTCTGTGTTATAAATTGTTTGCATAATATAATTTTTTGTCTTAAAATATTCAATATTCAGATACAGAAATAATTCGTTATATTCCTTAAAATATCTTTTAAGTTGTTTTTTATGGATATATATATTATAGAAGTGATATGCTTCTGTGATTACTATTCAGTTCTGGAGAAGAGACTCACATATATAATTTATATTTACATAAAATTATGCATAATTTATAATACAGGATAAAATCAAATGTATAATTCATTATATAACATACTTTTTCATAATTTATTATATAGCATGTAATTTGTACATATAGTGTTTACACATTGTTCACTGATTTTTTAAATCTCTGTCAAAATACAGTGCCAAACTTACTTATATTTTAATACAATATGCTATTGCTCAGAATTTATCAATCAAAATCAATCTTTTTCTTTTTTGTATGATGGTTACAATGTAGAATCTAAATTTTGCATCTTTGCATGTTAGCATAACATAGTGGAATCTCTTTATAGGTGTGTAAAGGCAAATACTGCCCTCAACAAAGAAAAGTATGTTATGTCTTATATCTAGATGTCCCCACAAAGCCTAATGCATTCATAGGTGGTGCTTTTCTGAAATGGCTGGAACTAAGGTGTATAAATTTAGATTATGGGTAGGTGATATGTGGACTAGTCCACTGACTGGATTAGCATAGTTCTGGGTGTGGCTGGATGGATGTACTGAAGAGAGAAGGCTCACTCTCAATGTATCACAAACCTGTAGACCTGTGACCTGAATGAAATAAAAAGGGAAAGGGAGGTTCACTGCTGGTGCTATTTTGTGCTTCTTGTTTACCATGCCATGGACTGTTTCTACCCTGCAATACCCCTCTGCCATGCCACTCTGCCTGGAGCCAGCTGACTGAACTGAAACCTCTACAAACTGTTAGCTAAAGTAAACTTTTCCACCTTTTACTTGTGGTTGTAAGGCATTTTATCCCAGCAATGAGAAAGTAACTAAGAAAATATGGTTCTGCTTTGGTTGTATATACCAACAACATAAAGTATTGAACTTTTGATCATGCTCTAAAAATTATATTCCGTGTTAAAATTATTTTCAACATTCTAGAAGAAATTCAATAAAATCACTGATAGGTGATTTAATTTCTCAAATATACTTTTGTAGACTCCTATGTATTTTAGTATTAATACCAATTAAACCTTAGTATGTGGTGTTTTACTTTCTACCATGTGATAATATATTTTTTGAATAATTCAGAACAAATGTTATCGCATTTGAAAAGATATCAGGGACTTGAACTGTACTTCATTTGAAAATAGTTATTCTTTTTGTGTGTGTGTGTGTGTGTACCAGGGGTCAACCTCAGGACCTCGCACACCAGTAGGCTCCCGTGCTGCTGAGCGATATCAACGGCCCTTTTTTCATAGAAAATAGTTATTCTTAATAAAACATGATATATAAATCATTTACTGTATTCAATATTTATAAAGAAGATGTAGGAAAACAAAACAAAAAATGCCATTGAAGTCTATTTATGTAAAAAAAAACAACTTTATCTTCCATTTAATGTTCATTCAATTTGTTAAATATTTATTAACAAGATTTAGAAGAGCAAGAAAACACCAATAGATGTCAATGTACATAAAGGACAAATAAATAGTCATCTCTCATTTAGCCTATAGTCACAGTACTTTTTGTGGAAAGTTGACTATGAAGTTTTTACCTACCTATCTACTTAAAATTAACATTAAAATGCTTAAAAGTATTCCTGCTACCACAGACAGATTCAGCACACATTCACAGCACACTCATATATATCATAAACAAATCCCTAAGATGTTTATGCTGTGTCTGGTAGGATATAGATACACACATTTAAAAGTACATTAAATTGTAGTTCAGATGTGTCTGCAATCTCAAAACCCCCACCCACCCACACACACTTTTTTTCACTTTGCACAGACCTGGAGAAATTAAACCCTCAGCAAATGCATCCATCAGCATTCATTTTGCTGGGAAAAATACCTGATAGGCACAGCTTAAAGGAGAGGTTGAATTTGGCTCATGGATTTAGAGGTCTCCGTCCATGGTCAGCTGGCTTCAGGGCAGAAACAACATGGTGGAAAGGTACGGTGGAGCAAAGCAGGTTATTTAATAGAAGCTGGGAAGCAGAACATATAGGAAGAGCTTTAGGGAGAAATATACTCTCCAATGAGATGTCTCCAGTGACCAAATCTTCCAGTTTAGCCTTACATCTTAATAGCACTTTCAGCTAAGAATATCAGTGGGTTTATCCACTGCTTAGTATAGCATCCCATAATCCAATTACCTCTCCAGGGGTCTCTAATCTGTTCAAGTTCACAATTAGTATTAGCTGACACAGCAAATAGTCCCCTAAAAAAATTACATCCATAATTACAGGTTCTACTGAAACATCAAGGAATACATAGAAAATTATTCCTCCTGTTCACTCTGTGACAGGACATTATGGGTTATAATTGTTTAGACAGTTATACAGACAAATGGATAATAACCTGTATTCTTTTCTTCAGACATTTTCTTTGGCCAACAGGTCAATCGCTATATCATCTTCTACTTTTCCTTGTGTTGTGTTTTCAATGTGCACAGATAGCATCTAAAATTGTTCTTCTTTCCTAAATAAATAAATGCTACTTTTCAGCTTGAATATTCCTCAGAACAAAACAAGTGCTGCATAATTATTGACATAATTCAGGGTCCTGGGAAAGCTGTTGATTGACTATGCATTGTGTTAAGGGTGGTATCATCATCTTCTAAATCCATCATCTTTTCATGAAGGGATGGAGTGAAAATGTAGTTGGAAATTGTGATGCTAAGAAATATAGGTTTTTTTCTCTTTATGTGTCTTCAGTATATCACATTTCCTGAATCAAGTATGAATTTTATATATTATGTAATTGTGTACTAGGGCACATTGTGTATGGCTGTGTGGCTGTGCCTGTTTCCCTCCTGCTTTAGTCAGTTGTTCATTATTGGGACAAAATACCTAACATACACAATTTGAAGGAGAAATGGTTTATTTTGGCTCACAGGTTTCAGCCCATAGTTAGCTGGCTCTGAGGCAGAAACATCATGGCAGAAGTCACAGTGGAGCAAAACTGCTCACCTTGTGGCACCATGCATGCAGAGTGAACAAAAGAGCCAGAAAGAAATTCACCAACAGCCAGATGTAGTCCCCAGTGTAATGCCCCAACCAGCCAAGACTCCCCTGAAGTGTGCTTTCCTAATTTTCTAGGTGTCTCTCAAATCAATAAAGTTGACAATAAAAGTTAACACTCATGTTAACAGAGAGTATGGCGATTGAGATACAAGTCAATATTCTGTCCCTGCTACTTAGTGTAAATTCTTTAATCCATTATCAATGTATAATTCAGTATCTTATTGCATACTGTCAAAACATTTTGTAAAGAGTGGGTGTTAAAACATTTCTGTGGAACAAAGTAAAAAGTATCCGTAATCTCTGAGGCATTTTCAATTGTCTTGTGGCATTTGATAGTTCCTTATTTAATTGAAGATTTGCATACATATTTTTATAAAATGCTGAGTTGAGAATTCCTCAGCACAATGTTGTGAGAATTTTTGTATTGACCCCTGGGGTTTCTACATCTCTTTTAAGCTCTTGCATTATATTAGTTAAATATTGCTATGTAACAAATTATGACAGATTTTGTAATTTAGAAGAATATTACAGTTATCCCTTGGTTATCAAGGAGGATTGGTTTCCAGATCCCACCATACAGTACAGACACCAAATCCAAGGATGCTTGTCTCTTATAGGCAATGGTGTACTACTTGTATATGGACCCTACAATCTTTTTCTATACTTCCAATCATATGTAGATAACTTGTAATACATAAAACCCTTTTTATGCTGTGATGCATGAAAACAAATTTTGTACATGTTCACCCCAGATATAAATGTTTTTTAATATTTTTCTATCCACAGTTGATTGATTCTCTGAATGTGGAGTCAGAGAATACAGAGGGTGGATATAGAGGGTCAATTGTACATCATTGTCACCTCTATTCTGTTCAGGGTTCACATGGCTCTGATCAGGTGTTAATAAAGCCTCTCTCACCTCTCAACTCTGGAAGGATTTGCTTCTCAACTTATTTGAGTTATCAGATTTTATTTTTGTATAGCTGAATAAATGGGGGTCCAACTTCTTAGTGACTGTAGGTTGGAGGGATCCCAAATGACCCAGATAGAGGGCATCAGTTACTTGCTATGCGGGCCTCTCCACAGTCATGAGATATTGCTTCCTCAAGGCAAATGGAAAAGGCACTGTCTGAGACAAACTGCAAAGATCAAGTCCTATATGAATATATTATGTATTACATAGCATGTGACTTATAATGCACAATGTATAACAGTGTAATGACCTGTATATTCTGCAGGCTATATATATATTGTAAGCAAATCACAAAGGGATATTTTCACTCAGTTTGCTACATCAATCAAGCCATTGTTAAAAAGAATTGAAATTCATTGAAAAAGCTTTTCTTCAAAGAAGATATTTAATAGTAATATGTCAATAAAATTAATATGCATTATTTTGTCTTTATCATTCTAGTAAGGATACATTTTGTACTTAAATATTTTTAGTTCTAACTATCCAACAAGAACATGCTACATTCTATTATATAATATTTATCTTATGTATCTTTGATAGCATTTTCTTTAACTTGCCATTTATTGAACAGTCATAGAACAAAAAGCATTCAATGTACAAAATGATGCCCTTGTACCTTACTCTCACCCACAGAAACACACTGTACACTAAATGAAAAACAAAAAACAAGATGATGATATTAACATTATTCAACGTGGTATATTTTGTACAACATCATTACCTCCAGTGACCCCAATGCCTTCAACAGGGCCCTCCTCCCTTCAGTACATTCAACTAGGAAGTCATTGATTGAACAGATTGATCGACTGATGAATGTAGTGGCCCCATAATCTAATCACCTTCCAAAAGCCACATCTCTGACACATGAGACATTTTAGGTCTAAACCTTCACACTAAATATTTGTTAAACTAGTTTAGAATAAATATATATTTAACAATAAAAATCACTAGTGTGGAGAGGTAGAGTAAAAGCTTAACAGAAAACAAGATTAGAAGAAGGTTGCTTTTAGAAGTAAAATGAGCTGTAGTGACAAAGATTATTTAAATGAATGTTTTTATGCTGGTTGAAGAACTCAGCTGGTGAGAACGAATGTCTCTCCTTGGATGATTAGTTGCACTAAGATAGGTTTCAGTATGCCTTTTTCTTTTATAGGTTGGTTAACCCATTCTGTCCAGTGGTGATATGAAACTTTCTACAGTCATCTTCTTGCTTCTCCCCTTTGAACAGCGAGGCAACTAACAACCAAGAATTACCATATGACACAATTAGAAATGTGATATATGTGGAATTGCTTAGTAAGGGAGTCCTTTATTGTAAGAAGATATATATTTTGTTGAAAAGTCTTATATCTTAATCTGTCCAGATGTTTGTGCCTGGAAAAAAGAAACAAATCACAGTATAGTCATTTGAGGTTCAATTTACATATTTAAGGTTAAAAAAATTTTTAAATGTTTAAATTGCTAATGTCACCTCTGGGGATCTGTAACAGGAGAAAACTAGATCTATTTAAGTTTACTCACTGGTAATTGGAGTTTGTGCTTCTTGGGTCCTGAGGAAATCCTTTTTTTTTTTTTTTTGTGGGTACCGGGGGGTCGACCTCAGGACCTCGCGCGCCAGCAGGCGCCCGTGCCGCTGAGCGATATCACCGGCCCCTTTTCCGTATGTGGGTTCCGGGAGTCGAACTCAGGCCCTCGCGCTTGCCGGGCAGGCGCTTAAGCCGCTGAGCCATCTCACCGGCCCCTGAGGAAATCCTTTTATAAGAACAAATATGATAAATAATAAACAGACCAATAAAGACTCTTCTATTTTACCTATTAAAAGTATTTGGAAATTACTATAGCTCAGTTTTAGCCACATTCATACTCTCACCCACAGAAACACACTGTACACTAAATGAAAAACAAAAAAAATAAGATGATGATATTAACATCCTTGAATGTGGTATATTTTGTACAAACATGTGCTTTTTTTTTTTTTTTTTTTTCTTTTTAAGACAGGGTTTCACTATGCAGTTCAAATTGGACTCGAACTCACTTTGTAACCCAGGCTGGCCTTGAACTCACAGTGATCCTCCTGCCTCAGCCTCTGGAGTGCTGGGATTACAGGTGTGTGTCACCATGCCTGGCCACACATGTGTTCTTAGCACTTTAACATTGTTACTTCTCCAAAGACCAGAGTCAATCTGCATCAGTTATCAGACTTGTGACCCCCAAACTCGGATACTGAAATATAAAAATTTAAGAATTAAGTAAATCTTATTTACTTAATTATAAAATTAATGATGCATTTTCTGTTTCTATTTCTGCTGATCTTTAAACATTTTTATGGTGAAAAATATTAGTCAAAAGATACATGATCTGGTCCATTTTATATTATTTATATTTCATTTTGTAGCTATTAAAATGCATATTGGATTGCTAGGGCTGCCATAACATAATGCCATGGACAGATTTTGTTAAATTAAAGAAATTTATTTGTCCAAAGGTCTGGAAATGACAAGTGCAAAATTAATGACAGCTTTGGGTTCTTTTGAAGTGTTTGTCCTTGGGTCACAGATGGCCATCTACTCATTGGTCCTTATGTGATTTTCTCTTAAGTTTCTGTGACCCTATCTCTTCTTACAATGTTACCAGTGATATTATAAAACCTCATTCTAAGTCTCTAAGGTTTTACAAATTTTAAACCTACATCTATAATAATAGTAACCCTGGTTAAAATACATGTCTTTATTGTAGAAATTATAGAAAAAGTTGTGCTTTTTCTCCCTTAAGCTCTTAATACTAGACAAAGGAATTTTAGATGGTAAAATAGAGACATATCAATTGAATGTTTACAGCAGTCACTTGGGTAGATTGTCAAGATGTCAGAAATTAATTATGAAGTTATGGCTTTATATGTGTCTTTAATTTTTATCCCTATTGTTAAAGTGGGAATTTAGTCACCATGAGAATAGGTGTTGACCCATTTGCATTTGACCACATCTAAAAAGCAATATACAACAAAACACTGAAAATATTAATGCTATTAGGGTTTGAAAGGGCCTACAAGAAGTTGAATTTATACTGAACTGTTCTGTGTTACCTGAGAGTTCTTAGTCATAAATATTAAGTTGCTTTAAAATTAAATCTAATATAATATATTTGTGTACTTTGATGAGAAAGCAGGGTATCACTAAACACACACACACACACACACACACACACAAGCACCACAATGCATACCCTCTCTAAGAGTCAGGAGTCACTAAAGTTCTATTTCAATCATTTATATAGTTTGAGACCTCTGTTGAGACAAAAATTGACAAACACACACACACACAAAGTGAGAAGCAAACTATCTGTAACTTAATTACCTCATTTATGAAAAAAATAGATTAATACTTTGTCTCCAAAATTCCTCTCATATTCAAATTCTGTAATGTTATAGGTATACAACACACTCTTCCTTTATACACTTCACAGTCAATTATGGTAATAACCTCTTTGTATGTAATCTAACTGATCTTTCTTTGCCTCATTTATAGGATGTATGAATCTGCATATTGGCAGAACCTCCAAATTATGTGGTTTATGTGGCTGGATATTCCTACAGAAAGAATAATTAGAAATGGAATATTTTGCTCCTATTCCCTAGTATTAAAGGAAGCAGCTTAGGATATTGAAGCTGCCAGGTGCTACCAAAAGCAGATAGCAATCAATGACCTTACGACTGAACCAGTAAAAACAAAAAGCTTTACTATTCCGCTGAGAACGAGAAATGCAACAGAGACACTACAGGAAACAGCTTACAGAGTACAGAGTATAGAAAGAAACATGCTGAAGTTGGTTTGAAACTCCCCTCTCCCGGTCTTCCATTGTTCCCTCCCACTTACTGGAATTCACCCTGAAATCCACTACAAAGACGCATTACTGATGCAACCCATAGGGCAAAGTAAGGGTTAGAAATATCAATGATTAACTTAAGGTGAAGGAGGAAAGTCAGCGAAACGTTGAAAATTCATACCCTTTGGCACAACTCTAATCCTAGTAAATCCCTCTCTCTGCCTTTCCTATATTTGCATCTTGCATCTGAATTTGGATGGTGGAAAACCTAAACAGCAAAATGAATAGAAGCATTTAAATGTATGATAACTACATTCAAGTGAACCTTTATTGTAGAAAGGAATACTAAATGATTTTAGTCTGTCAATTATCCTATACTTCCAGGATATATTAGTAGACCTTCTCTCTTTCATTCTTCAAATATTCAACATTTCCTACCCCATTCTCACTTTTATATAATGACTTAGCTTCAAACTTTGATTAAATGTTACGGTAACCAGAAAACAAACAATGTCTATGGACTTCTCCCATAACCCATATTTTAGTATCTGCCGTCATCTTCTATGTTTTCCAAATTAATTTGGGTGAGACATTGTGACTATACCTATAGCCAGCATTTCTTCCTTTGGGGCACATCTCATATGATGTCATCTTCTCAAAACATTTACTCCAGAAAGTCTCCCTTTATACTTCTTCATAGTCAACATTTACTCCCTAGAAGATCATTGCTATTAGCATATAAAAATGCTATTTTCTTTGATAGTTCTGTGACCTTTCAGCAATGTGACTTAGTTAATTACTCACTCTTTGAGTAGTAAACCATTTGGCCTTGCCCAAAGAGAGGACTGGACCTTTTTTCCCACGCTGTTGGCAGGAAAACTCTGAAAGCTTGGAATTTCATGAGTGATAGGAGTATCTGTTATTCATCTGTTATTCAGAGGCCTGTGGCACCAAATGCGATGATTTACGTTAATGAGGTGACTCGTGGTGTTCTATCTCCAGGGAATGAACAGATGGAGACTGTGATCAATCTACTCAGGTGATTAGTCTAATCAATTATTCCTATAAAAGGAAGCCCCAGTAAAACTCCTGGACATTGTAGCTTGATAAGTTTCCTGGTAGTAAATACTCTGAACATATGATATGCAACAATCCTGTTGAATAATGTGTCCTGAAGACAGTGAAAACTTTATGTACGGAATCCTTGAAGATTCTGCCATTTGTGCCTCTTCCCATTGTTAGATTTGATGTATACTTTCTCAGTAATAAACAATTGCCATTTGTATATAGCAAGGCCTGCTTATACTGAGTCCTTCTTGGGAATTATTATACCGGGGGATGATTCTGAGAACCACCGAGCTTAGACTTGGTGTCCAAAGTGAAGACAATCTTTGAGGACTGTGTCCTCAGACCTTCCAGTTTGGGATAAATCTGGGCCCTGCTTTTTGATAAAATTCTTATTTCGAATGCAGAGCCATATTTTAATGTTTTTCCTCCTGATTCATTGGTCATTCGATCTATCTAATTTCCAGTTTTCTTCTCTTACTTAGATTTTACTACTGCTTTGCTGCAGGGCTAATTCTGTTTTTCCTTTTCCTCCTTTTAATCTGTAGTAACACTGGTATAATCGTATTCAGTCTTAAGGCCTTAAATTTCATCTCTTTGCCAGTGATGTGAAATACCTATCACTATTCATTCACTGTCCTCAAATCCATAGTAATATACTTAATGACTTAATTAACACACCCATCTGGACAAATGATGGGCGTCTAAAACCTAACATACTCATATGAATACCAATCTCTTACGTCCCAATTTTACCTGTGGGACTCAGAAAATGTTACCCAAAAATACTTAAAACTAAAAGACACTAGGAAGGTCTCAGAAGCAAGAGGGTAACTCTAACTTTCCACACATTTCTGAGTGAGAGCTGGTTCTAAAGAAATTCTTTGGTCTCCCTTGCCTGAGAGTAGGAAGTAAAACCCACACTGCAAAGCAGTCCTCTCCTGTATTTAAAGTGAAAGAATACCATTAGATCTTTTTGTCCAATCACATTTCCAAATGTTTTTTCTTCCTTCCTTAAATATAACCATAAATAGTAGACAACTTTCCCTGGGCTTTTTGTCAGGGGAGGGATGCACTATGTGCTCTAAATTCAGCTATACCATGTAAAATAAATTGATTAAATAATTTGCTAGGCATTTTTTCTTGTTAGCCTGCCTTTGTTTTTGTCATAGGAATGTCGTCTGTGACCCTTCCACTGGGCGAGGAAAGGTATCACATCTTACTGCTCCTACAAACGTTGGCCAGCAAATTCCTCATTGGTGATTTTCTTCCTCTAAGTTCATGGCAAACCAATCTTTGATTTAGTCAGGCCCAAACTTTTAGAATTATACTTGAACTCTTCACATTTTTATGTGAAAATTGTCTGGGAGGTATTTATCTTCAAATTAGGACCAGGACCTTTTGATTTTTTGCACCACGTTTAATGCTACCAACTCATTGATTCTTTCCTGATTACTATAGAAGTATTTTTAACTGTTACCATTGTTACTTCCTTGACTGCCTATAGCCTGTTGTGGTCAGCATTCCCATGACTGGGACAAAATACCCCACTCAGGAAAATTAAAAGAAGAAGGGTTTATTTTGATTCACAATTTCAGAGGATTCAAAACATGGTAACATAACTCCAAAGCAGAAATGGCAGGATGCATGGGAATTGCAGAGAAAAGCTTCTCAGCACATAGCAATCAGGAAGCAAGAAAGGTCAGAGGGGGAGAGAGAGAAATAACTTTAAAGACACTGTCCTCCACACCATGACCTACTTTCTTCAATTCAGTGATTCTTGAAAGACACTTCAGATCATGCCCTTTCTCTACTTAAAATCCAAAGTTCTACCATTTCAAGTGGGAAAATCAGAGTCTTTGCAGAGATCAACAACCTGCCTCATGATATCATTACTTACTTTCAAATCTTATCAGCCACTCCCACAAGCATGCTCCCCATTAATGCCTGTGAAGCAATGGTCATTAGGAAATTTCGATCCACCTCAACTGCTTCTTTACATTGCTAGAGGTACTCTTATCTCTGATGTCCTAAAGACTAATAAACTCTTGGCCTTCTTCAATTCTTTCCTCAAATATCAATATTTTTACATGTCCAATCTTTTCAATTTTTAAAACAATTACCTATTTCCTAATATTCCTAATATCTTTCAATTATATTAAAATGTTATATTTATAATTTTTATTTTTAATGCACTTAACTTCTAAAATATTATGTAACTTACTTTCATATTTTTTTTGTTTGTATCTTTCATTAGAATTCAACTTTTGTGATATGAAAGGTCCTTATCTAGTTTGTTTTTGATCAAGCCAATGAAAATATATAACTAAAGCTATGTTCTTTTCAATAACGTATTTTCTCATCCATCCATAAGTTGATGGCTGAGGACCCTATAATAAGAGAAAGATTGGCAAGAGGAAAGCATAAATATTGTTTATTTTAAAGTTTACATGAAAATCAAAAACTAAAGACCCAGACAAACAGGGAAATATGTATACTTTTATGCTAGATTTGATGGAGTGAAGAGTAATGGAGAAATATGATTGGTGCAGAAAACATAGGGAGGCTTACCTAATGGGATTTTCCTTATTATCTCTATCTCTTAGAGGAGAAGCATATCCCTTTTCTCTGGTTATAAAAAGGGAACCTCTGGAAAGATGGTCTTATGACCTACGTTTGAGGAAGCTGAGCAAGTTTTTATCATATGTAATAGGGAGCAGCTGAGCACGGTGGCGCACATCTGTAATCCCAGCACTGTGGAGGCTGAGGCAGGAAGATCACTATGAGTTTGAGGCCAGCCTGGGCTACATAGTGAGTTCAAGGCCAGCCTGAAATACATAGTGAGACCTGTCTCATTAAAAAAAAAAAAAAAGGGGCCGGTGAGATTGCTCAGCGGCACGGGTGCCTGTTGGAGTGCGAGGTCCTGAGGTCGACCCCCCGGTACCCACAAAAAAAAAAAAACAACAACAAAATATGTATTAGGGGAGTAAGGGGAATGTGACAGTGATCTTTCTGTTTGTGTTGTATTTTCAAATGCCAAGGTAACATATTTTGAAATAGTATGTGATTGTCATGGTCACAGGCATGAAAATTCAAGTCTGTTACTGTTCTCTGTCTTACAATATTTCACTTAATAAAGGGTTAAGTGTGAAGGTTATACCTTTTAAATACTAAATTCCTTATTTAGTGTTTGGGTTGTTTGTTTATTTGTTTTCCTTCCCTATTTTCTGCATTTTTAAGCAACACACTTAAATTCCAAATTATGGTAGAAAATCTGTACTGCAAGATTTAAATAAAGAGTATTGTACCATTTTTTTAAATTTAAATTTATTTTCATTTATTTCTGCGCACAGATACATCCTAGCCTAATTTTATTTTTCTTTTACGGGAATTTGCTTTTAAAAAGACAGAAGAAAATAGCAAATTCATAATTCTGAAATTCTCCTAACATTTGTATTAGTTTTCTAACTTTGTTTGAGTTTGACCTACTTTCCCAGGCTAACAGATATGATAGAACTCACTATTGTTCATCTGCATTTGGGGACTCTAATTATAATTTGTATATAAGAATTACATATTCTATGCCTTACATACCCCAAAAATATAAGCATTAGTATGCAATGTGTTTTAGTGAAAATTCAGGGAACTGATTTAAGTCACATGGGGGAGAATAACCTTTGAGTAATTCTCTTTTTTTCCTTTCAGTTAAAGGGAAATTGTCCCAAACTCCATGCATTGTGGACTGGTGATATCAGCTCAATAGAGTCATGTGTAAAATTTGTCTAAGTGATAAATAAAGTTTTATTTCAGGGACTGAGATTATAGCATTTCAGCATAGCAGCCTGCTCCTACTGATACAGTTGGGAATGACTTAACAAAATATTTTGCCAAGATGGAAAAATATTTGCTTGTTCTCTAAACTACACAGCTATATATCTTTACTGACACCTTCTGTTCCAAAGACAATGAAAACGTTTTAAATTGCTTTAAAAGTAAAACCAAATAATTATTTTAATTACTGTTTTAGTTCTGATTAGACTCTGTCACATGCAACACAAAGTATCAAACAATAAGAGGCATTAAGAAGATAGAAATATGTTATGCTTTAACAAAAGAGATGTCTAGAAGGGAGCTGAAATTTTGTATAGAGATATTCTGGTACTACCATATGCTTTCACAATATCCTCTGCCTCATCTACCTTCATTATTAGGATTCTTCTGGAATTACTAAGTAGAGGTAACAATATATATTTGCTTCCTGACAATGTTTTTAGTTTACAAATATTGTTTTGGATTAAGTTTTAAAATATCTTGCTTTATTCTCTAATGGGCTCCAGATTGAACACTAGATTCAATAAATGCATTTGATGAATGGTCTCTCCTTGATCAAATTCTATCTGACTCCTCAGAACTTTCTTCCCAGATGGACTCTGAATGTTTTACTTCTGTGTTGAACTTGGCATTGGGCAATTTTAAGAATAATTTTCCCATGTTACCTTTGCGAGAAATCTCCATCTTTGGTATCTGATGATAGTTGAAATCTGATAAGGGGCCAGTGATACAGCTCAGCGGCATAAGCACCTGCCTGACAAGTGTGAGGTCCTCAGTTCGACTCCTGGTACCAGCATATATGAAAAAAATAAAATAAAATAAATAAATGTGATCAGATTCTTCACTGTCTATTATCTCCCCAGTGATTCGGTTGTCCTAACTTGCCTTTAATAGTTGTATTTTGTCAGCTTAACTATAGTTCTTTCTTACCCCTGATGTTTCCTCTGTAATTTTGCATCCATTTACACCTCAACCCACACTGTGGGTATAAAATCACAATTTTTCTTGTGCTTGGAGCTGAGTACATCCTCTCCCACGTTATTATGAAACTCCATTGTAGAAATTTGTCTTGAATTATCTCTGCATTAAAAGGAGAGATCAAGACATATGGTGTGGTGTAATTTCTTGCTCTATCATTTGACACCTTTACCAGGTATGCATTAATCCTGTATCCTCTCTCTAAAAATTATCTTTCTTTAATTAAAAAAGATTATTGATTAGATAATCAGAGGGTAAAAGGATGAGGTATATAATGAATCTAGCTTGCAGTAATTTTTAATAAATACTTGCTATGATTATTATTATATAAATAACCTAGACTCTAATTATTATAATTAATGTAAATTCTACTAGGAAGCCACATAAACTCTTGAACATTATCTGCAGACTCACTGAAATAGCTTTGTCCTACTAAGCAGACATATGAGGGCACTCACTTATGCAAGCAGGGGTAATTAACCAAGCATTCCAATTCTATTATAGAGTCTTACATCCTCCATCACAAGTACTGGAGAAGGATATGCTCTCTCAATTTCTGAAAAAAGGTGTTCATCCCATGCTTACTTTCAGAAGATTGATTGGGTGTGGATGCTTCATTTCCTCTAGATGAGATCAAATTAGCAATTAACTCCTTCACAGTAGAAACTGTCTGAGTTTAGGAAAGTTTTATAAGGTCTTACATTATGAAAAATTAGCTTTCACCACAATAATAGATGAGGTTAAACAAACAGATTGCCCTGAATCAGGAAAAGCATGATTATAAGTATGCATATTCAATAGGAATTAACATAGGCTTTATGTTTTGTTAAGTATTAAAATTATTTTTGAAAGTACATTGGCTTTTATGGTATAATTATAACATAATTAAACACATATGGAAGGGGATTTATCATTTCAGCTTGTTTGAACTGAAAGAAATAGCAGCTTTTATTTTCAGGTGATAAGGAAATTGCATTGTAAATTTCATTATCAGTGAAAATGACTCTCAAATTATGAAAAGACAAAGAGAAGAAAATAAGAAAGGAAAGCTTTTGAAGTTCAAAATAACTGAAATTAGTGAATTACTCCAATTAAAACTGAACACAAAAATTCCAGAGATGATTGTTGATACTGAAATGATAACATAAAGTTAACTCTAAATTTCAATTTTGGTTAAATTCAGAACACATAATTAGGTATGTATTTTCAATTTAAAATACTCAAGTTGTCTTTTGTGTTGATGTAATTATTCTTCCTTCATCAGATCTTGTATCGGTTATCGTGTTTGTATGTTTGGTTTCTCCGAGTCCTGACCAGGTCAAGTCAGTCCTATCACTCAGATTCCTAACCCCATTATTTTGCCAAAATTGTTCCCTTCTTCTCCCACTTACTTAATGTATTTTCTTTTTGAATTGTAAATCTGCTAATTTCCTTTCTCACATCTTAGTATATTTATTGTGGGATTAATTGCACTATTCTAATGAAGATTTCCTTATTTGTTAAGCCTCCAAAATCTCTTACATGATATAACGATATAAAACCAAATATCTTACTGCTGGCCCCTGCAGTATCTATTTCTCCAGGCAGAATAATGCTCTCAATGGGATAAAAAGGTAAGCATTGAAGTAGGTCAGGGATTTCCTTACAAATAGTATCACCACTCGATTGCTCCACTGTAGAAAATAACAAGAGCATGTTTTTATCTGATTGTGAAACCTTTGGCATCTTCTGTACACTTTCAAGGCTGCAGGCCACAGTGGAATAGGTTGAATTAATCTCTTTAGGTTTAAGCTTATTTATCAAAAGGAAGAAGGCTGTATGCCAAAGTCTTAGGTCAAGCCCTGTGTTTTCAGTACCACCTTCCTCCTTCATGCAATGGAGATGTGACTTAATAATGTCTTTACACACTGAATAATGCTTTGCAGCTACCTTATGATGGCAGAGCACAGTAAGACGTTGTGTAAATATTGAAATATATAATATTAACCCACATGTGAATCCAAAAGAAAGAGAATAGAAAGATATAATATTCTTCTGAGGATTCATTGAAAAATAAGATTATGATTTTTTTTGATTTTTAAAACATGCATGTGTATATTTGGGTATATGTTTATATAACCAAAATAAATATAAATTCAGGTTTAAGCTCATCACAATTCAAAATTCTTAGAAAAATATTAATCACTGTCTAACCAAAATATTTCTTAAACTATTATTAAATTATATTAAATTATACAATATACTGTAGGTCCTTGAGTGAATTCCATTTGGTCTTCGGGGTCATTCAGTTCAGACTTGGTAAGTACTGGTAATGGAAACTAAGGGCATACTTGTGAGAGGTCTGGTTAGTAATGTTAACATATTTGTCACCTTAGACAAATTTACCATTTAGCAAGACTTATTATTGTCAAACTTCCAACAGTACAGTGTCTCTCAAGACAAAACACTCTCTCTTATTTCCAAGGCCAGTCCAAAATAATTTATTTCTTTAATCCTATTATTACATGCCACTTCTCCATTTCTGTCTTTCTGTATGCATTTATTGACAACCTACCACATATAATTTCACATAAAAAATGATGAATAAAACAAAATCCTTACCAAGCAAAACTAAGGATATTAAATATAATGTAAACATATAAAACATATAATGCAACATAAACATATAAAACATAAAAAATGTTTTATCATTTTTTAAGTGCTAAATGCTTTGGGCAATTTAAAACTGAATTGGGCTAAATAGTATGTGAGAAGAATTGGGCATCATTCACAGAAAGAGTCATGTATAGTGAAGATTTGTATCCAAGTATGAAGATTGCTAAAGCATGTATTTCTGGGCCAAGAAAGTTTAGGTGTAACCATTCATATCCATGTTTAGTGGGCAATGTAGTGCATAATGATAATGATTGTAACTCAGGATGAAATGTTTATAAACAATGAAGAAGTCCACTGATCAGAATTGAACTGCCATGAATTTAAAATTCTGCCTTATTCATTGGATGGGTACTATGGGTGTGGAATAGACACCAGGTTTGGATATTAGGAAAACTATGAAGAAAGCTACTGTACCAGTTGATTGTTGTCATAATAATGCTAAGTAACAACCTTCCCTCCTGTCAGTGATTTACTACAAAAAAATTATTTATTCTCTTGGATGTGCCATATGCTAGAGTTGTGGGGTCAGGAAGTCTTCTGCCTTGATTTTAGAAGAAGGTCTGGGAGGCCAGGCAATGTGCCACTGAAAGGGAAGTGTGTGAAGCTTTGAGTGTGAAGCCAAAGGTGCAGTAGGGACCCCAGAAGTTTGGAGAAGCCAGGAAAATGGATCATCTGAGGAAAACTGCAAGATAGAGCAAAGAGGGCCCAAGAGAGAAGCCATGGGAGCTACAAAGACTGAAAGTGCCATAGAGGTGGAACCACCTAAGCCCTTTGGAGTTCACATCTTGCCACAGATTGCCGTGGATACCGCCGATGGAACTATAGGACTTAATGTTTGCCCTGCTGGGTTTTGGACTTGCTTTGGTCCCATTCCTTTCTATCCCTGTATTTTTACCTTTTGTAATGTTAATGTTTATCTTTGCCACTGCATGTTGAAAATGCTTAACTTTTTTTTCATTTTTTGTAGAGAGGCTTGCAGCTAAGAGTTTATCTTAAATCTCAGAGGAGACGAGACATGGACTTTTCAGCAATACTGAAACTGTTAGGACATTGGCAACTCTTGGAGATGGACTAAATGACTTTTGAATAAAAGGTTGTGCATGATTTTTTGAGGGCTCAGGGGGAGGGTGTTATGGCTTGTTTCTCGATGTCCCTTTAAAGCCTCATGCAATCATGGGTGGGACTTTTTCAGAGGTGGCTGTATCTAGAGTGTGTGATGCTGCAATTGATTCATGGTGCAATGCCACGATCAAGGCCACTAGGATTAAGGGTATGAGTCTACCTACCCTAAATAGCCTGGATAAGATATAAGGTATAGAAAGAGCTGTAGTCATCCATTGTTGCTTTTTAGTACCTTCTGCCTGCCATAAACTGTCTCCTCTGTGATGCCTGTCCACCATGCCACTCTGCCTTGGAGCCAGTTTATTAAGGACTGAAACCTCCATGAACTGTGAGCTAAATAAATATTTGTTCCCCTAACTTGTAGATGTTGGGTATTTTGTCTCAGAAATTAGAAAAGTAACTAACATTGAATTTGGTACCAGAGATGTGGGGTCCTTGCTGTGACTGCACCTGACCATGTGGTTCAGAAGCTTTTGAAGCTGGTTTGTGGGAAGGGGAAGTGTCTGGAAAGATTTGAAGCTGAAAAACTGAAAAGTAGAGCTGGAGCACCTGAGGCTGTACTTGATGGGAGATTCGGGTCAGAGCTCAAAAGACAAGAATGCTGATAGAAATCCTGTTGGTTAAAACCCAGGGCCAGGATGTTTCTGCTGGGAAAGACTGCATCAGTTTTTGGACTCCAGATGATGTGTGTTATGGCTTGGCAGAAAGTGTGCATTTTTTTCCTGTCCACCGACTTCACCTGGGACAGGGATTAAGGGTGGAACTAATTAATCTTGGTGAAGAAATTTCAAGGTAGGCTAATGTTGAGGCAGTGGCATGGCTACTGTTGGGGGCTTTTAGCCAGATCTATGTTGAGAATCAAGTGATAGGAGCCCAGCATAATTGTTTAACATGTTGATTTGGCCAGAAAGGAAGCACTAGTAAAGGACCAATGCAGACCCAGCAGAAACCTCCCACATCAGGTCTTTACCTGGATAATTTCTATTAGCCTCTGCTCTTTTGAGCTCTGACAAGAATCTCCCCTAAAGCACACCCTCAGGTGTTCCAGCTCTACTTTTTCAGCCGGCATCTCCAAACCTTTCCAAACTTTTCTCCTTCCCACAAGCCAGCTCCCAACACTTCTGAAACACATGGTCAGGTACAGTCACAGCAACAACCCCACTTCTCTGGTACCAAATTCTTTCTCAGTTACTTTTTCTCATTTCTGAGACAAAAATGCCCTACATTCAAAATTAAGGGAGGAAAGGTTTATTTGGTTCACAGTTTGTAGAGGTTTCAGTTCATAGTTGGCTGGGTCCAAGGCAGGGTGGCATGGTTGGGCATTTCAGAGAAACTTTTCATGGCAGGCAGAAGGCCTCAAGGAAAGCAAGGGGCCTTAACAGGCTTTTCTTGCCCCTTTTACATTCTATCTAGGCTATGGGGAGCTGGGTGGTGCCAAAGCAATCAGTGGACTGATGTAATAATCACACACCCTTAATATCAGCATCACACACTCTAGATTCAGCCACCTCTGAAAAAGTCCATCATATGATGGCATGAGACTTTGGGGGGGACATCTAGACACAAACCATCACAATAAGAAACATCATTAGTAAAGTAGAAATGCAAAATAAAAAGACCAGGAAGCTAAATGTTTTATTTCAGATTAAGGATTTTACCAGTAGTAAATACAGTGTTGTCTAAATAATGTAAGACCAAGTGAGAAGATTTCAAAGAAGTAGTTAGAGCTCTTGCTGCTTTCCACTAGCACAACCCACCAAAATTGAAGAGCCACTAAAAACACACAAGTTTACACCAATAAAGTCTACAAAAGATATAGACCAATAATGTTTAAATATGATGTAAACAATTGTAAGTTTTTTTTTTGCCTGTGTAATAATGTGATTTTAAAATTTCACAACCATAAATAATTAGCAGTCATTGGTATTTACTGCACATTAAAGCATATATTTGGGAGTTTTCTTCTATATGTTTAAATTTACATAGCACATGATGCACAGATATGCAAATCATTAGGTTAGCTGAATTATGAATAACATAAAGATGTTACACAGAGTTATTTACAAAAACACTTCAGATGAAATATTTGACAATCCTGCTTGTAGAAACCCTTTTCCAAACAAATATGTATTTTCAAGTAATGCCCTTGCCCTACATCCTATAATATAACACTGGTTATCCTGGCTGTCTTTAACTCTGTCATTTTACACTTCTATTTAAAAATACAAGCTAATTTGCCTGTTTTCTCTTCAAAAGCCTTTGAATCCTCTCATTTTTTGCTTTGTTTACTTCCCGCATGCAAATCTCACAAAAGTAAGTTATTAAAAAATATTTTACAAAAAGGACAATTCACTTGTTTGAAGAAAACAGTGGTGGCAGACTGTAGTATGTTGGAACAAACACAGGTTATGTGGGTGCCTTCCCAACTCTTCATTTAGTGATACCACTTTGGCAGCTTTAAATTGTTGCTTCTGTAGAAGGAAAGGAAGGGAGGGGGTATGCAGATAATTGGAAAAGGAAATTGGGGATTTTTATTGTTCCTGGAGAGCAAGTTCAACATTTTCTATTATAACACCAAAGCCATTTGCTGGTATGAAATTATATTAATAATGATGACACCATTAATATTTGAACATTTATTTTTGACTAATGTTCTAAGCATTTTATCTCATCAAACCAGGTAACACCAGCAATAGTTATATCGAGCAGGTTTATATAATATTCATTATTATGAGACAATAATACCACAGCCAGAGATGGATATCCACTGTATCTAATTTAAGGTAATCCTCATAGTAAGATTTGGTACAACAATATAAAACTGTCTCACCTAAATTCTGAACAAAAGCTTAGAATATTGGAAAGAAAATATCTGGAAGTCAAAAGGTCTGAATAGAAAGGTCTGTGCTCAGTTCTCATATGCTGGCTTTCAGAATTTTTTTCCTCCAACCTGAAACTAAATTTCCACAAATAAAGTTATGGATGAAAAGGAGTATCTTAAAGATTGTTAGGAAAGCATTTCTGTAAAGTTATAATGTGCTTCAATGCTATTGAAAACTTAGATTAATATTTAAATAATTCTGCTTAAATTTCTTTTTAGTTTTACTCACTCTTTTTTTTTTTTTTTTTGTGGGTACTGGGGGGGTCGACCTCAAGACTTCATGCGCCAACAGGCACCCATGCTGCTGAGCGATATCACCGGCCCCTTTTTCGTATGTGGGATCCGGGAGTCGAACTTGGGCCCTCACGCTTGCAAGGCGGGCGCTTACGCCGCTGAGACATCTCACCGGCCCTTACCCACTGTTCTTCATTATACCTGTACAGCCAGTTATACAAGTTATTGATCTGTCCTTCTTACACAAAAATTTCCTAAGATTTTGGATATTTGAGAATTAGAACATTTTTATGCCTCAAAGATTTTACTATTTGCATTGGAATTCAGATACCAGTCAGCTCCTGAAATATATGATTATGGCCACTATATTCCCCTAATTTATTTTTCTACAGAAATTTTAAAAGTTTGATGCTTGCCTCGGACATTCAAACAATGGATGATGTTTTCCAACTTATTTTCCTCAACTTCACTGAGGTTGACTGACCAAAATTGTGTCTATTTAAAGTGTAAAACTTGCTGCTATATTTACTGTACAATGATTGCCATAAGCAAGTTAATTAACAAATTCATCACCTCCCATAAAATACCTTTGTATGTGTATATGTCTATGTTGGGAATATTCAAGATCTAGTCTCTCAGCAAATTTCAAGTAGATAATACATCAATGTTAAGTTCAATCACAATGGTATTTAGTCTCCACATAGTATTCTTCCAATAAATAAGTTTGGACAATTTCACAAACACAACCTTATTTCCCATCCCCATCTCCAGACTTTGGTATACAGAATTGTAATCTTTATTTCTGATTGAATCATCAAAATGTTTGTTTATTTCCAAGCACTCTGCTCTGTCCCATTGATCCATGCATCCATTTGTATGACATACACTGTATACTCAATTGCTGTAGCTTTGTAATATAATTTTAAATCTGGAAGCGTAACCACTCCATAGTTATCATTCTTGCTCAAGATTGATTTAACTATTTTGTGTCTTTTGTGAATGCATACAGATGTTAGGATTATTTTTCTATTTCTATTAAAAATTTCATTGAATTTCCCTATGATTACCATAAGGTTTCCAGAAAAAAAAATGCAGTTTAATAGTCTATTTTATTACCACTCACATACAAAAACTCTACACTTTTAATTCTCCCCCCACATTTCATGTTTTTCATGTAAAAATTTACATTCTTTCTTAAATTTCCACTAACAAGTTATTATAGCTGTTACACTTAATACTTCTTTCTTCAAACCTTTATACTTGAGTTAAAAAAGATTTCCATACTACCCAGGAATTATTAGAATATTATGAATTTGTATATAAGTTTATATTTAACTGTGGCTATTACTCTTTCATATATTTTAACTTTGCTCACTGTTGTCATTTCATTTCAACTTGAATAACTCTGTATAGTAATTTTCATTAAGGCAGATTTCATACTAATGAAACTCTTCAGCTTTTGTTTTTGATTGAGATTATCTTTATCTTTCCTTCATTTCTAATGGACAGCTTGTTCTAGGTAGATTATTCTTGCTTGGAATGTATCATTGTTTATTTGTTTGGTTTTTATTTCATGATTTTTTTTGTGGGTACTGGGGGTCGACCTCAGGACCTCATGCGCCAACAGGCGCCCATGCCGCTGAGCAATATCACCGGCCCTTTTTTCATATGTGGGTTCCAGGAGTCGAACTCAGGCCCTCGCGCTTGCCAGGCTGGCACTTATGCCACTGAGCCATCTCGCCGGCCTTATTTCATGATTTTGATTACATCATTGAAATCTTTCTCAGCCTGCAAAGTTTCTGGTGAGACTTGCATTATTAGTCTTATGAGAATTCACTTTAAGAAGTTATTCATTTCTTTGTTTATTTTGAAGTGCTGGTGATTAAACCCAGGGTCTTGTGTCTTGTGTATTGTAGGCAAAAGGTATTACTCTGAGCTATATCCCCAGCCCAAAATTCACATCTACATGACACATTTCTTTCTTTCTTTCTTTCTCTTTCTTTCTTTCTTTCTTTCTTTCTTTCTTTCTTTCTTTCTTTCTTTCTTTCTTTCTTTCTTTCTTTTGTCTAATGCTGTTCAAAATAGTCTTTCCTTTTTGACAATCTGATTATAAAATGTGTCAGTGAAGAATATTTTAGATTAAATCTATTTGGAGAATTTTGAACATCATGTAGTTGGATGACTGTATTTGTCCACTTATTTAGAAGTTTTAGAGCCATTATTTCTTTAATTTAAACATTTACCCTCTCTTTCTTTTTCTCTTTTGGAGATCTCATAACACACTTGCTAGTTTTCTAGATGCTGTCTGAAAAACCTGCAGCCTTATTTTACCCTTCTTTGTTTCTTTTTCTTTCTCTTCTTTGACTTGCTACTTCTAAGTAACTTTTCTTCCACTGCGTAGATTCTTTCATTTGAGTTATGAAGTCTATTTTTAGTATTATATTGCATTTTTCATTTAATTCATTGAATTGTGCATTCTACAATTTGCTTGTTTCTTTTGTAGGATTTCTGTCTTCGGTAAATGTGCACTTTGTTCATGTACTGTTTCCCTTATTTTTTTGAGGTATCTGTGTTCTTTCATAGCACTCTAAGCTTCCTTAATCTGAATTCTTTGCAGTTCATCTCCTTTTTGTTGGTGTCAGTTATTGGAAAATTGTTGTTATATTGGTGTCCTTGATTTTTTTTATTTCCTTTCAAATCTAGCATTCCTGTCTTCACATTTAAAAAAAAAAAAAACTCTCTTCCAATCATTTCTGAATGGATTTGGGAGAAAGATGCCATCACAGTAAGCTTGATTAAAGACTCAAAGGTTATGCCAGAGTTTTTCTATCCATGCACCTACCCCATACCTCTTATTGCTTGGAAGGTAGATGGGGATTAATAATTCTTAAGACTATATTCCTTTGCTCGATCCTGGAATACAAAATCAAGTGTGAGAACTGCAACTTTTTTAGGGCATTGCCTTGAAATAATCGTGTGATTTTTCTAGTCCTACAGAGTTATGCTGGCAGTCTGAAGCTGCTTGTGAGTTTCCTGCAAAAGCTCCAACTTGGCATCTTCCGGGCACTCCCCACACGGGGAGGGTGAGATCTGTGGAGCACTGCAAATACCTTCGGAGACAGTTGCAAGGTCTGCAAGTGACATATTCATAGCAGTGGCTCAGTGTGGAAGTCCTGCATGGGGGCTAATAGTGCTTCTGGCTTCTATGTGTGCATGTATTTGTGTGTGTGGGTGGGTGTGTAGGTGGGTGTTAAAACATGGTTGAAATAAATCTCTACCTTTTTTCCCTTTTCTCAGCTTATTCCAACCACTAGATAGCATAGTATTCCAAGTGGGATGAAAAGGAAATTTTCCTGTTAGGCAGTGCCCTGCACAGCAGGACAAGCTAGTCCTTTGTTCACTATGTTTTCATCTTCTTCTGTGTGAGAAATTTTGGGCTGAGTGCGTTTCTTGGCACTGAGTTATGCCAAGGTGGCAGAGGAATGATGTGAGTAAAAAGAAACTTCTTGCTATCCTACTAAATGTGTCTACACTCTGAATTTTGCTCTGCCTTTCTGGGACTCCTCTTTTGATGTCCTGGATTCTTGAAAGAGGTACTATTGTCAGTAGGTGGTGGAGAAAATTGTTGCTTCTTTGTGGAGATTATAGTAGAAAACTTCTACTTTCTTGCTGATATTACTGTTTCCTAAATAGTCTTCAATCCTTGGTAATGCCAGCTTTCTAATTAAAGCATTATCATGAATTTTACTTTCTTACCAGCCTGTGTATTAAATTTGCAGTCATCTACACCTTTTCTGAAAAGATAAAATATTTAATGTTTCATTTTTACTTACTTTATTACCTAAAAACCCTAAAAATCTCTGTGGCCCAGCAGCTACCTAGAAGCAGACATTCCTAATGTATAAGGGTCTGCTTAGAAATTTAATGCTGGAGTAATCCAGCAAAACATAAATATTTTTATATTAGTGTAAGAATGGACTGATAGTCATCTTCTGATCCATGTGTAGCTATCATTTCCATGAATTAGTTTTCTGTGAAAAGATTTTTTAAAAATTGATAATATGTGGCACTTATGTAGACTCACTAAGCATTTTTTTAATTTCCTGATGTTTATTTTGCCAAATCATTTGAAACATAAGAATTCAAGGAAATGTTTTTAAACTGCATGCTTTAAGAAGATTTAGAAAATGTATCTGTTCAATTTTGTCTCTCTCTCTTGTTCCATAACATATTAACATTTAAACTTTATTGTTCTAGAAAAAAATTGGAAGAAGAAAATGTGAAGAAAGATATACCAGGAAAATAACATGATAGTGTTGGGTCAGGTAAGATTGGGTCTCATTTTTTAAAGGACAACATTTGTTGGAGAGTGAAGAGTACAAGATCAAAGTGAGGATACCTTTCAGAAGTCTAATACCACCCTCTAACATAGAGACTATGCAACTAAGTTTCCTCAAACAAGGTGTTGATATGCAGAATTTGAGTAGGGTATACATTCTGAACATATTTTGAAGGAAGAGACAAGATTAGTTGCTGGATTTTGATATGAAGAGAACAAAAATAACACCCACATGTTTTCACCATCTTAAGAAACTGTTTGATTATGATTGCTATTTACTGACATGGCAGCCACACAGGAAAAATTAATTTGGAGAGAAATTTTGATGGTTTGGTTTTTAGCATATTAAGTGTCAAAATATATGAGATATCTAAGAGAAGTAATTGGTTTTACAAATATGTAAGATTAGGCTAGAGCTTAAATGACAAATTCAAAATGGTGTAATTTCTGCACAATTTCATTAGAATATATGTTTTGTCTATAATAAAGGGAAAGAAATAGGATGCACAACAGTGAGAGAGAGTCGTAGTTATGAAACATTGTGAAGTGAAAAATTATTTTAAAAACTATCAGAAAAATGTTTCAGTTTGATCATTTTCTAGAATTTTTTTCAAATTTGTCTATATTTGTATGCGTTTATAAACAAAGGTTATTCATTTTTAAGAATATATGTATATAGAGTTAAATGAAACAAAATACAATAATCCCACAAACCATAATATATTTTTGATGCCTTAAGATAAAGTGCCAAATTTTATTTAATGATAAAAAGAAATGGAGTGTTATTTAATATCATAGATATACATAGATATATTATACAAATATAGGTATAAAAATATTCAGAGACAGTTACACTCTAAATGGAGAATCATAAAGCTTCTCCAATCAAAGTCTTGGACAATACAAGGATATTGCTCTGACAATGATTGTTTTAGGGAGTGCTAACAAAGACAAATTTTTGCAAAAAGTAAATATAATATTATACAGGAATAAATCAAAATTATTATTTGCAGATAAAATGATTAAAGGACTAAAAAGAGAAATGTGCTTAAAAATTGAATTCACTAAATAATGACGTTAGTATAAAAACCATTTGATTTCTAATAATATTGAAACCATCTAAAAACTTGAATGGGAAAAATTTTTTAATTTTGTTAGAAAAATATAGTGAAGGAAAGGTAAAAACCTGGATCCAGAAATCATAAAGAACAAGATTAAAAAATCTGACTATGTAAAATACTTTCTTCATAGAAAACCAGGTTAAGATACTGCAAAATGAAGATTATATATTGGCGATAATTTTTTATTTTTTATATTTATTTTTATTTTTTTTTGTGTGGGTACCGGGGGGTCGACCTCAGGACCTCGCACGCCAGCAGGTGCCCGTACCGCTGAGCGATATCACCGGCCCTTTTTTCGTATGTGGGTTCTGGGAGTAGAACTTGGGCCCTCGAGCTTGCCAGGCAGGCGCTTACGCCGCTGAGCCATCTCACCGGCCCTATAATTTTTTAAATTCGTATGTCAATGTGTTAATTTCTTGAATGTCCAAAGTGCTTTTAAAACTCTTAGGCAATATTAGAAAATAATAATCCTGGACTATAATGCACAAATGACTAGTAAAGCTATTAAACCATATTTAACATTACTTACAGAAATATAAGATAAAAGAATAGTAAACTAATATTTTAGATAGCTGTCTGATAATATATAACTTTGGAGACTGGGGTTTGTTTAGAAAGGCTGTGTCTATACCTATAACTTCAAGTTTTACCTATTTGTTTTCCAGCAGTTTAAGTGTTTCTTTTCTAATGTTTAGATCTTTGATTCATTTTGATTTTAGTTTGTGCATGGTGAGCGATATGGATCTAGGTTTAATCTTCAGCATGTGGATAGCCAGTTTTCCCTTCACCAATTGTTAAAGAGCCTATTTTTCCTCCAGTGAAGGGATTTGGCCCCTTTGTATTTGAATTAGTCAAGAAAGCATCTTGTAAGTTTTAGGGTAGCCAAAAGAGCAGTTGTATATTAGGAATGTATAATAAATGAATTAATAGAATGAAACTAATAAAACTAAAGTGAAAAAATACCCTAGAGTTAAAATAATTTAATTCAGGAAGACAGAAATAAAGGAAATAGAGACTTAGGGTTACAAAACAGTAAGTGTATAGCAGATAGTAGACTGAAACCCAGACATGACAGTAATTACATAAAGAACAAACTAAACCATAATCTTTGATTAAATGGCAAGATTGTCAGACTAGCAGTACGAGGTTAAGAAAAATATGCTTCCAACAAGAGATATACTGCAAACGTATACTAATAAAAAATACCATAAAATAAAGGTAAATGTTTAAAAAATAACTATATTTCAATGCAGTGTAAAAATAATACATGAGGGCCGGTGAGATAGCTCAGTAGCATAAGTGCCTACCTGGCAAGCACGAGGTCCTGAGTTTGTCTCCCAGTACCTACATACGAAAAAAGGGCTGGTGATATCGCTCAGCGGCATGGGCACCTGCTGGCGTGTGAGGTCCTGAATTCGAACCCTGGTACCCACAAAAAAAAAAAAGAAGAAAAAGGAAGTATAAACAACAGAAAAATGCATACAATATAAACACTAATCAAAAGCAAAAAGAAAGCATCTGTATGTGTTTCTCAGTTAAGTAGATTTTAAAGTGATAATATCACTATAAATAATAATTTTTACAGTGGTTTTTAAAATTCCCCAATCTTTTAGTAAGATGTGAAATTTTATGTCTGCATTAATCTAATATCTAGTCCTAAAACAACTTTTACCAAACTAGGGATAGAAGTGAGATCCCATAATATGAAAAAACTTATAAATAATAGTTATCATACTTAATAGCTTAATATTGAGAAGTTTTTTTTTGCTAGAAATTGTAAATAAATCAAGAATTTATTTAATTGATGCTTGCTTTCAGCAGTATGCTCAATGTTCTAATGTCCAGTAAAATAAATAAATTTTTTATTTCCATTTCCAAAGGAAAAAGTAAACTTATTTAGAGAGGGGCTGTTGTTATTCTTCTGAAATAACAATGGAAGTGCATTAAATTTAGATAAATGTCTGTATTTTATATTTAAGACTTAAAATGTAGAATGAACAAAGAATTAGTTTATAAATCATAAATAATATAAGCTGTACTAAATTCATATACATATACATCAAAAATAACTGAATTTTGTCAAGGTACTGTTTATGAAAGGAAAAGAAATGAAATTAGCTACTGAGTTGCTATCATAATGCTCTAATCCTCATGGATTTTGCTAGCTATACTTAAATTTTACAGGTCTATATTTTCTGCTAAGGAATTCACCTAAGCAAATGCAATTCTATCTGTTGACATTTAAACAAACCAAAAGTTTTTATTTATACAGATCATTATATACATTTGGAATGTTTTCATTTTGTCTCAATGAAAGTTATCCACAGTGTGCTCTTCAGGCATAATATAATTTAGCAGGAATACAGATAATTCAAATATGTGAAATAGAGAAGGAAGGCGGAAAAAGAAAGATGGTCTAGTTTTTATCAAATGTTTAATATGTGGTTGTGAGTACATTAGGTACACATCTTTAACTCAGTTTACAAAGAACATGATATCATTCTGCATTTCCTAAGAATGAGCCAGAAAATCAGAATTCTTCAGTAACTTACTCAGTTATTCAGGTTTTATGGTGGGCAGATAGATTATAACTTCAAAGGATAAGAATTTGTCTTTGTTGCATTTTCCAAACTGCCTTCTGTTCACCCATGTAGTGACAAATAGACATGGGTACACATTACCCTCATTGTAGAATGTCTTGTTAAATCATTTCTATTTAAAGTTGCAATATTTAAATTAAATTAATCTTTACTCATTATTTCACAAACATTTTCTATCAAATAACATCCTGTTTGAATGAATTGAGAAGAAAAAAACTCTAGGTTAAATCAATGTCAACAAACATGAACTGATATTGTTTATAGATTTTTATTAACAATCTCAGAATAAATTTCATTTATTTTCAAAGTAATATGAGTTCAACTCCCAGTACCCACATAAAAAAATAATAAAGTTCTTATCTGAAAATATATTTTCAAACAAGTATCTTAAAGAAATATGCACACATTGCTGTTATTGGTTGTGCATTTGTTATATAACATAGTATTTAAATGAATAATTAAGTATAATAGTAACATGAAAGATAAATCGATGTACCTATTGAGTGCAGGATATTTTACAAATCAATTTGTGCTTCCAACCATACAAACAACGAACCTTATCTTGAGCACTGTCTATAAGAATAGATATCAACATAAGCATTTAGGATGTCATGCTAAAGTGGATACATTTGCATAAAATGTATCCATATGAGGCACAATGGTTTGTCAGCAGAAAGAAATATAATTTCATAGAGTAGCTGATGTGCAGCTCATGGTAGTTGATGAGTAGAAGGATGGTTAGGATCCCATCATGAACACTTGGAGTGAACATTGAGAATAAATAAATAAAGTTAGTGAAAGGATAAACACTCAAGTCTCCACCAAAATTTCTAATAAAATTAACAAGGTTATATTATACATATGAAAAGTAAAATAAGACAGAAAACATATGAATCCAAATAAAAATGGATTGCGCTACATAAATATCTTCCTTGGACATTTCAGCAAAACATAAAAGTACAATTCTTATGAATTTCCAGAAAATCTATTTCTAAAATTTTTTAGAAAATTTAGTTCTTTTAAATTCCTGAATGAAAATTCATCTGTTTTATTCGCTGACATACTTACTTATGTTTTATTAATAGATGATATTTAGGGTACTCCTAGGGGTTTACAGAAAAGTTGAGTCCAAAGTACTGAAAGTTTCCTTATACTACCACTCCTTCCACTCTCAGTTTTCCCACTACAATTTTTTTTGTACCGGGAATCGAACTCAGGACCTTGCCCTTGCCAGGCAGGTGCTTGTGCCACTGAGCTAATCTCTGGCCCATTAACATTTTTAATTGTTATAGCATGCTGTTAGAATTGAACCAATATTGATATTAAACTCACTCTTTGTTATGTACAGTTCTATGGATTTTTCCATGTGCATAATATCATGACATTACATTATCATACAGAAAAATGTAACTGGTCTAAAAATCCCCTTGCCCCTCCATTTCATCTCTCAGTCCTATCCCTTCTGACCAACACATCCAGTAAGCACATCTTTTTTCCCCATTTCTCATTTTTCCATAGTTTTACCTTTGCCAGAGTGTCATATAATTGAATCATTCTGTGAACAGTATTTTCATAATGGCTATTTGCATTTAATAATATGCATTAAAAGATCCTGTAGGACCTTTTTGAAGCTTGATAGCTTATTCGGATTAATAGTCTATTGTATGTGTATGCCACAGTTATTTATTCAACAACTGGAAGACATCTCAGTGTTTTGGTAATTCTAAATGAGTTACTACAAATATTTATATGCATGATTATTTTGTGTGTGTCTGTGAACCACACATATAGTGAATATTTAAATTTTAAAAATTACATTAAAATACACATTGCCATTAATCTTCTTCAAAATACCCTCTCTCACTTCAAACACACTTATTCCATTGTTGTTGACACTTTCTGAAGTAATTCTGGAAGTCCTCTTTCTTGAGTGTCTTTACAAGTTATGATCAAGCATTCAGAGAATGCTAATGCATGAGTGCCGTCCAACAGTCTGGTGAAAACATTATGGCCCACCCTCTGCCACCTTACTCACCAGATCTGGTACTGTGTGACTTCCAGGTCTTCCCCAAAGTCAATATGACCATGGTAAGTAAATGTTTTGAATGGATTTAGGATATTGAGGCAGCCACAGAAATACAACTGAAGGTACTCAAGAAATAAGCCTTCCAGAATTGTTTTAGAAAGTGCCAAGAATGATGGGGCAAGTGTGTACAAAGTGATGAGAGGAGTATTTTAAGGAAGAATATTGCCAAGGTGTCTTTTATTGAAATAAAATTTTTAATGTAAACATATATCATATATTGATTGCAGTGTGGGTGTGTGTAGACATGTTTCCAATCTATTTATATAAATACTGGAAAACAATTATTGATTTGTGCATTAGGGCTATGCTTTACCTTTTTAAGAAACTGCTAAATTGTCCTCCAACATGGCAGCATCACTGTCCATTCTATCAGCAAATCATGAGAGTTCTTGTTGCTCCATACCTCATTGGTATTTAATATCAGAGTTCTGGATTTTAGCCATTCTAGTAGTGTGTAGTGGCATCTCATTGTTATTTTAAATCTGGAAATAAAGTCACTGGATTAATAATTAGTACAAAGGAGGTCTACTTAAATAAAATGAAGTGATAATTCAGTATGACTGGTGTACTTATGAAAAGAAGAAATTTTATTGTTGACTTTTTACAGTTTTTCATTTGTCATACAAGCACTTTATCAGAAACATGTCTAGCTAAGAATTTCTCCCAGTTTCACCTTCAATTACTTGAATATGTTCATACAGTAATAATTTTAATTTTGAATGAAGTCTGATTTACCAACGTTTTATTGCGTTGATCCTGCTTTTGGTTTTATATCATCAATTTCATCACCGAACTCAAGATCACTAAACTTCTCTCTTCTATCTTCTAGAAGTTTTATAGGTTTTTTTTTAATAGTTGTGTGTATTTTCCTTTATAATTTTTTAAGAAGATGTAAAGTTAGTATTTCTTTTTTCACACATGGACATCCTGTTATTGCTTCTCCATCATGGGCTGAAAAGACTGTATTTGCCATTGGATTGGATTTGTCTCCTCATGAAAATGTCTGTGTTTTGTTCATGTATTTCTAAGCTCCATATGTGTTTCCATTAATCTATCTGTCTATTTTAAAACTAATTCTACACTGTTTCTATTCTTATAAATGCCTTAGTAATTTTCTCCTTCCTGGGACATGATTCTGGACACCTAAAACTTAAGGAAATCTTTATTTTGGCTCACAGTTCACAGAGGTTTCAGTCCATAGTTGGCTGGCTCCAAGGCAGGGCGGGGCAGCAGAGGGGCAACACAAAGGAGGCCTGCTCTTTGCCTGGTGGCCAGAAGCAGAGAGATATCAAGGGAGAAGCAGGGAGGGGATAGACTCGGGGCATGCCTCCAATAACCCTGCCTTTTGCACCAGCTCCCACTTACTATCATCACATTTAGCTGTAAATTCATCCGTGGATGAATCTACTGATAAGTGTGATGCCCCCGTGATCCAGTCACCTCTGTGAAGCCCCACCTCGGAGGGCATGAGGCTTTGAGGGACCATGCAGACATAAACCGTAACATCAACTTTACAACTAAAGAGGACACTGTGTAATTTTATTCCTTGGACTTTGGTCTTCAGTGACATATTAACTATTGTGTTTTGTTGTTTCATATAAACTTGGATGTCAGTCTCTCGATATTCATGAAAAAACATAATGGAATTTTGAATAATAATTTTCTGATTCTGTAGAATGAATTGACAATATGACTATTTTTATTTACTCAGTTTTCAGTTTCAAATGTCAGTGTTCTATTCCTGTGACAAAACACCTGAGACAAACAACTTAAAGGAGGAGATGTCATTCAATTCTGGTTCAAAATTTCAGTGGATTTGGCCTGTGGCCCCTTTGCCTCATAGCTTTGGGGCTGAGATGAGGATGAATGATAATGTGTGGAGCACATGAGAAGCAAAGCTGATCCCCTGATGGCAGCCAGGCATCAGAGAGGGGAAGGAATTGGCCCAGGGTCCCTCATACACTTCCAGTGGAGGCTTCTCATGACTGATTCACTTCCTCCACTGCAGCCCTCGCTCCTGTTTCCACCGCTTCCCAATACCACTAGGTGAGTACTGCAGCCGCAACTCATGGGACTCCGGGAAACTTTTCCAATCTTAACCATTCCGGGGGTTGAAGATCAATTTTATTGTTGAAAATCTTATTATTAGCAACATGATTATTTTTGTTATAATATGAATGTATAAAAAAATGAAACTTTTCCCCTCTACACTGACTTATTCCTCAGAGTAAGCTCTTTTAGCTGAATCATTTATGTATGTTCCATCATTGCCAACATCATTGCTATTAATATGCTTATGTTTTTCTTTCTTATCTCATGTTCTTTTGATAACTGTAGATTTACCACTATGAAAAAAAACTTGCTTTGTTTCCTTCAGTTTATAGTAAGTAATTTTTTCTTAAAAGAAACCATAATGTGCATATAATATTGCTCAGCTTTACCTTGCCAATCATGAATTCCCTTGCTCCTGAAGATATTATTCCTAAGAATATTTGATTTTTCTCTTTCCAATTGGATTGCTTATTCTCTAGTCTTATTGCAATGCTGTTTTTCAGAAATATTTTTGCTATCAGGTCAAATCCATTGTTTCCTCAAGGATGTAACTTCTTTCTTTATTAATATCTCTATGTCATCTTTGACTAACTATACCAAGAGGAGAGGATATATAAATTTTTGATTCCTTTTAAGCACATAACATATCAAATTTATTTTTAAATGTTGTGTTCCTGATTTAGATTTTAACTTGAATTTCTGTGATTGTAAGTGATGGTCAGTATTATAAAAAATGTTTTAGTACAGATTTGTGTTATTTACTCTAAAGTACCCTGTGTAATTTTTGCCAATTTATGTTTTTTATGTATATTTTAAAATTGATTTCTAGAGTTTATATATTCTGAACATGAATCTTTGTGATTTTTCAACCAGCCATACATGAGTCTAGGTTCGCTAGTATATTTATTTCAAGTGTCATTTGATGAATAATTTTTTAAAAATTTTGTGAAGTACAAACAAAATTTTCTGTGACAAAAGTTCAATTTGTATTAGTTAAAATATTTGAAATTATATTTTAATGAATTTTTCTAAAATTTTAAACACTTTGGGGGTGTGACACAGTGCTAGAACCCTTCTTAGGATGCATGAAGGCCTGGATTCGATCCCATGTACAGTTAAAAAAAAAGTAGTATAGTAAATAGATTTTTTTTTTTTTTTTTTTTTTTTTGTGGGTACCAGGGGTCGACCTCAGGACCTCGCGCGCCAGCAGGCGCCCGGGCCGCTGAGCGATATCACCGGCCCTTTTCTCGTATGTGGGATCTGGGAGTCGAACTCGGGCCCTCGCACTTGCCAGGCAGGCGCTTATGCCACTGAGCCATGTCACCAGCCCAGTAAATAGATTTTTGAAATTAGATTAGAAAATCTTTAATTGACAATAAATTAATATTTCACCTAAATAATTGTTCATTAATTCCTTATCACTCATCTTCATCAATGGTGTTGACATATATGAAATTTTCAATTATTCACAAATGCACTTCTGCAGTCACTATTTACTGCCATTAAATATTTTTAAAAATCTGTTATTGGCAGTTTTTCTTCAGTACTAAATATTTTTGTTCTAACATTACAAAGTGAGCTTTCCCTAAACAATTATATATTCTTTGAAGTGCAATATATGGCCTTTGTCATATTCCTTTCCATATTAAACATGAAATATTTTGTAAAGTTTCATAAAGAGCCCTGCTGGGATTTTGTGTGCAAAGGGAAGGAAAATATAAATCAATTATAGAAGAACTGAATCTATCTTTGAGCATAATACATTTCTAAATTTATTTTGATCATTTTAAATATACTTTATTATAAATTTACAATTTTACACAAGAGAGATTTATATCTATTTGTGAAATATTTGGATAATCCATTATCAAAATTTTCTTCACTTTCTAATCTTGAAGTCTGTTCTTTCTTTAATTTTATTTATTTAATTGTACTAAATATGAATTTCAATTAAGGTCATCAATGTATTATGTAATCTTCTTGCTTTTAAGGTAATGCTTCTAATATATTGCTATAAAATGTGATTTTTAAATATCTTTTATGATAGAACTTTATTTAGATAAGTGGACTTATTCCAACTTTCATTTAATAGCTTCTATATTAAATATTGGGTACTCACATTTATGCATTGTTTTCTGCAGTTTCAAATATAATTTTATTTAAGAACTTCATAGTAGTGCCGGTGAGATAGCTCAGTGGCATAAGTGTCTGCCTAGCAAGCATGAGGTCCTGAGTTTGACTCCTGGTACCCACATACAAAAAAAGGGCCGGTGATATTGCTCAGCACCTGCTGGCACACAAGGTCCTGAGTTCAACCCCCAGTACCCACAAAAAAAAAGAATGTCGTAGTACAATTTGCATTAATTTTACAATGATAAATTATCATTATTTCCTAAAAAGAAATATTATCTTGAAACCTCCTGCTATGAAAGAATGTTTACAAATATCTAATTTCTCTACCTTGTTTCAAATACATAAATCGCACTAAAGTTTAGTGTAAGTATGGTGTCTTGTTAAGTAAAAGATTTTATCATCAAAAACATGTTCCTGCTGGGCGTGGTGGCACACACCTGGGATACTAGCACTAAGGAGGCTGAGGCAGGAGGATCATTATGAGTTCAAGGCCAGCCTAAACTACATAGTGAGACCCTGTCTCAAATTAAAAAAAAAAAGTGCTCCTTCTAAAAATTTATGCCTAAATTACTTAAAATCCTTTTTTTCCAGGTATTAAAAAATCTTCCTCTGTTTTCTTCAGGTTAGAATTTAAAAATTTATTTTGTTTAAGCAGCAGAACATTTTTTTCTATGCCTATACCTTTAGTTTCTTCTTAAAATTGTTTTATTTTTAGAATATTTTAAGTGTCTTTTTCTTCATCTAGTCAGATAATATTCACCTTTCCAATAACTATTTGAATAAGTTTACATTGATTTAGGACATGTTTATATTTGGATTTTATTCTATGATCTCTTATAGTGTTTTGGATTCTTACTATTTTTTTGTTAAATTTTTTTTCTCATCTCTTGCACTGACTCCCTATTTTCAGAAGTATTTTAATTGCTTTGGGGTATACATTTAGCCTATTAGTATAAGCTAATAATATAATTATTGGTATAATTTATTGTATATTATTATAATTTATACATTTTAAGTTTTTCATTATTGAAATTTTAAAAATGTTTTCCACCTTCATGCTATGTAATTTCAGATATTTTTAAAATGCTTCTTGATGGGCTCCATCATTTTACTCTCTTTATATGGGTTTATTCCTGTGAGAAGTGATCAAAATATACAGGGTGAATGTTTGACTTTTAAAAAATTATACTAAAATCACATTGCCATTAAGTCTCCTCAAAATACTGCCCCTTTCTTTGGCTACACATCCATCATTCTAGACAAATTCTGAAACAGTTTTGGAAGTTCTCCTTTTTGAATGTCTTCATGGAGTGCGATAAAAAATATGGCAAATGTTGGGGCCAAGTACCATCCAGCTTAAAGGTAGGCTGCTAAAAACATTCTGGTCTGTCCTCATCCACTCTATTCAACAGATGTGGCATCTCGTGACTTCTGGCTCTTCCCTAAAGTCACAATGACCGTGGAAAATAAATACCGAGAATCTATTCAGGGCACTGGGGCAACCACAACAATGCAACTAAATCCATGCACGACAGTGGAGTTTCCAAACCTGTTTCAGATATTGGGAAGAACCATAACATAAGCGGTTAGCATTTTGTGGGGGATTTTGGCCATATATAATTTACTATAACAAATATTTTAAATTTAAATACTCACCATATTTTTGATCACACCTAATTATTAACTATAATTTTGCAGTACATGCAACTTTATTTTTAGATATATTATGACAAAATAATTTCATATTATAATGGAATGGTAATAGATGGGATTTATCTATGAATAGAGAATTATCATTGAATAGAGACATTTGTGTCACTGTAGTATAAAAAGAATATCAATATAAATATTTTACATGATTAATCAATTGACTTATTTTAAATCTAATTTTGTTCACATAAACACCTACAGTGTTAACCCAGTTACTTTACTGGTAAAAAGTCTGGATTTAGTATTCATACTCAATAATTGGCATTACCTGAACTATATTCTCAATTTCTTTTAATTTTTAAAGATCATACTGGTGTGGAAAGAATCCTGTGTATTATTATCATGTACTAATGCAGAATATTATTCTTTTCCTCTTGATATTATTTTTAATTCTCTAATTTCAGTACTACCACCTCGTCTGTGATTTTATTTAGAAAGAAGCATAGACTAATAGATTTCATTTGTCTTAGTGTCATTAAGAGTTTTATTTTCTTATAATTCTGTTTCCTTCAAAACATACATTTTATCACACTGTTTTTTAAAGAATTACAGATCATTATTTGTAAATATGAGTAACTTTGCTTTTAGTGTATGTGAAGTAAATTCTAAAAGACTGTGATTATAAACTCCTACATTTTCACACTTCTGAGAAATTAGGGCTTTATTAAACATTGAATTCCATTTGCTTCCCATGAGAAATGAGTTAAATGCTGAAAGTATTTGTTGTGAATTTATCATATTTATATTTACTTCTGTGAAATCCTCATGCAGTAAATTCTTATTAGCAAGAATAAAAATGCTATGAATTTAAATATAGAAATATTTAACAAGAATTTTTATCTGTTTAATGCCGATAAACCTTGAGAAAGTAGATGGTGAATTTATTGAGTGTATTATTTATTTATTTAATATTTTTGAGTGGATTATTTACAAAGAGCCTCATATTACAGTAACTCTATTGTTGTTGTAAACATTTTGTTCCTACTAAACACAATAAAGGCCTCTCATTTTTATCATCATTTGTCTAATATAATTCTCATTGTTAAAAGAAAAATGAGAGGAAAACAGCAAAATAATGTTTTCCAAAGAGCTTAGGTTCTAAGGAGTAGTAAGAATCATTTGAATCAGAAGAATATTTATTAAATAATTATATCTATGAGCAGCTATATTGTTAATCTACAGAAACTGTGATAAAATCATATCATTATTTCATTTTACAAGTACTTACAGAATAGCTAATAAGTTAGACTTCAGTGACACAACAGTGAATAAAACAAATATTTTTTGCTCCCCTTCCTTCCCACCATAAAACTAGGCTTATATGAACATAGATAAATAGGAAGAATTTGAAAATAGCAAGCATAAACTAGCAGTGCCTGACTTACCACTGGCAAAGGTTAGGAATGTGAGAAGTGTGTGTTAACTTTATTATTTGGAATTAAACTTGACAGTCACGATTATGATAAATACAGGATAAGTTATAAAAATAATGGAAATGGAATGGGGCTAAGACATTAGTAAGAAAATATTACACTAGCCAATGAACAATGTCACACAATTCACAGAACTGAATGAAGAAAGGGAAGATAATGTTTAGTAGCCAGCATATTGAGACCTCTCACTAAACTAGACTTAGGGATACATGAAGCTCTTAGAAGGAGCAGTATAACTAGATGCAATAGAGTGTGAAGGCATGTGATTTTTGGATTAAAAACTAATAATTTCAGCTGACTGCAATTAATGTCTACTATGCAGAGAGTAGATAATTGGAAGGATTTGATAAAGACAAGTTTTTAAAATAGTCGATCTAGAATTATGCTTGAGTAAGGAATTGAAAACAACTGAAATTTTAAAAAAATGTCAAAAAGGATCCTGCAAAGTGGATTTTGAATTCAATATGTTTGTTTATTCCCAAGGATGGGTTTTATATTACAATATTAAAGAATAGAACTACAATTCCATATGTAAAATAAAATAAATTCATATGGTATGTGCATAATTGATTAGGATACCTCATTTTGTGTTTTTATATTAATCAACTAATGTCTGATAGTTTCAAAAATTGACAGCAGTTTTCCTATACTTTCAAATAATATATTAGCAATTGTGCATTTTTATTTCTGATGCAAGTGTTATGCATATTTATCACTCTTCCCCCATGGATTTTTAACAGGAATTTAAATATTTAAACACAGAAATCTGACTTTAATCTGAATTAGTATATTATATAAAAAATAAATTGTAAAAGATCATTTTCACTGTTAAAGTCATAAAATTAAAACTGTAAGAATATGCTCATTAAAATATATATTATACTGGAGTGTATTTAATATTTTTCATGGATGATTATCTTAACTTTATGTCTAATTTTTTGCATGGAATTATTGCATGAAGATTTGAGAACTATAAAAGTGTATAAATAAGTAGTGTATGGAATATACCTATATCGCTAAAAGCTTAAATTTTATTAAGAAATAACATAATGTGTAATATATATTTAAGGGCCAGTGATATAGCTCAGTGGCATAAGTGCCTGCCTGGCAAGTGCGAGGTCCTGAGTTCAGTTCCTGGTACCCACATAAAGGAAAAAATACCTATATATATATATATATATATATATATATATGTTCTACATTTTTGAATATATCAACTATTTTTCTTCATTTAGTGAATTTAATATTTGCAACCATAGGCATATTCAAAACATATTGTTTCAATGTGCAAAATAATAAATATGACTTTTTAAGTCTAATTTTAAATGCCATTTTATATACAATCACAGTCATTTTTAAAATACACAATGGGTTGTAGACATCGATTCTAAGAATATGAGACTCTGTGATGGGCTTAGAAAATAACACTTTGTTCTCCTATAAATATATCCTTGTATTATTCCAGATGATCAACAGCTGCTGATTGCATCAGCTGACAATTCAGTTTGACAATGAAGCATTCTTTTGATTTTAAAATCTGCCATTATTATGTATGTACAGATACAATTTTAAAAGTTAAAAAAAGTGTATTCTGTTTTACCTATGTTGGTATGGGAGAAAAATATTTTTAAACATTGTAACAATAGTGTCAATATAAGACATACTTCATTCCCCATTTTTAGAAGTTTTAAGTTTAAATGAATATCACTGCACTGATCATTATCATTATTATTCAGTATTATATTTTTCCTGTGGAAAGAGTGAAAAACTTGCCAATATACCACAATCTCTGTCAAATAATTTTATTATGGGATCATTGCAATATCATTCACTTTTGATATTAAGCTGGAAGTTAATTTGAGTGATATCAAGTTAATAATCAGCTGGTAATTTAAGTGAATATTTTCCACAATGTTTGGTAAAGCTCATTGCTCTGAAAACGTATTGATTTGTTTTGTGAACTAATATATACTTGAGTCATTGCTCCTTCATTTGGTTGTAACTACAAATTTTGGTCTAATCTGTATCTAGCTGTTTAATTATGAAAATGTCCCTATTGGAATGTTATATCATTTCCAGCAATATTTACAATTCATGTATTCTTAGAATCCAAAGGAAGTAACACATTTATCAATCAATTTCTGTAACCACCCTCCATTTTTACTTATTGTTCCAATATTCTGTTTCATATCATTTCAGGAAATGAAGATGTTTTAATTCTAGAAATATTTGAGCATATGAAATATGTTTGATTATCAACCTATTAATTCTATGAATTCTAAGTAAAAAACTTGTGACCTTATGCTAACCTAATACTCTATTCTTTAAAATTTATTATGGAACTATAAGAAAAACAATTAAATTTTTGTTCCAAATATAGGCTCAAAAGAAGAAAATGTACTTGAACAAAATAGAAATAAACAACTTGCAATTTGTTAAATTTGGCATACATTTTGTTTACTATAGCCCATTTTGTTTTTAAAAAAAGTCTTGAAGTATATTTCAGAAATATTATGCAACAGAGGACTTAATTTCTATTTTTCAGAAATTCATCATTAGTCAGATATTTGCAAACAAAAGTTCATCATTAGTCAGATATTTGCAAACAAAAATCACTACAGTATTTTTCAACACATTTTTTGCAAGAACTAAAACTGAAATTTGCGTTTATGTGAAAGTAATTTTATTTGCTTTAGATTTCAAAACTGATTATTTTCAGATTAGGACCACATGATTTAATATAATTCCGATTATAGCCACTTGCTAAAGGAATTGATCTTATATATCAGTGGCTCTCATTTTCTTTTCTTTTTTTTTTTTTTTTTGTGGGTACCGGGGGGTCGACCTCAGGACCTCACACGCCAGCAGGCGCCCGTGCCGCTGAGCGATATCACCGGCCCCTTTTTCATATGTGGGTTCCGGGAGTCGAAATCGGGCCCTTGCGCTTGCCGGGCAGGCGCTTAAGCCACTGAGCCATCTCACCGGCCCCTCATTTTCTTGCTTTGTTTATTTTGATTATAATTTATTTAAAACTTTGTTTTTCTTCTTTATGGGCAGCCAGTAAATAATAACTGGACAATAAAATGCAACAAAGTTTAGAGTAAGTTGTAGTAGTGTGGTTAGATATACATCTCTTTATTAAAAAAACACAAATTATTCACATTTTTAGAAAAGTAATATATTTTTAAATATTTTACATTTCATATGTAATAGGAACAACATTATTTTTCATTACTAATTTTATCTGTGAGGAGCTTCATTTTTCTGGACTCATCTTTTTTTCATGTTTTTTTTTAGTGACTCATATCTGACCACTTAATGTTCCATTTTCCTGTCTGGCATCTTTGCTTAAGGAATAAACATGTTATCCAACAAGCATGAGAAATATACATCAGAAGTTTGGCTGGACTTTTTGAATTGAGGCAGGCTTACTATTCTGGGGATGATAATAGAGCTTAAAGTTGCAAGAAGCTACAATTTGAAACCCACATAAGGGGAGAAGTTCAAAAAATGAAAAATAAAAAAATAAAAAATAAAAAAAAATAAATGTATTTTAAAGTCACTGAATCTAGCTATACTAATGGAAGCCTATATACAGGCCAATAAATTTATTTTCTCTAAATCTCTTTAAACTGATGTGCAAATTAGATTCTCTAAAATTTAGTCATGAAAGAGAGCAATTAACAGCTAAAAGCATTTTGAAACTAATATTATTAAATGAAGGCTAGTAGCTATCAATGAATTTTTCATAATTTTTTTCTAAAAAAATGACAAATTTAAAAATTCATTTATTCATTCAAAATATTTATGTAACACCCATGTGGGAAAAGTTAGCACAAGAAGTAAGACCTCGGACTTCTTGATGTTTTTTGAATCAATTTAGTGTCAAATGTTCTTTGTATTTATTTTTCTTCAATCTGCCACATACCTCTTAGCAAATGCATCTTTTGTAAATATAAAAAGACATATTAGAATTATGACCATTTTGTCCAGAAGATCCAAAGACTTACACTTTGGGACTTGGAGGGGTGCTGGTAATGACTGACCTATCTTCAGCTCATGGTTGTCTCCCCCATTGATTAAGTTACCATGACTCAACTTTGTTCATTAGAAAACTTACAGTTGGGGTTTAAGGCATCGCTTATCCTAAAGAAGGATCCACTCTTACCATCAAAAGCAGAGTTATCTATATCTAATTGCCCACTAGATGCCTCCAGTGTAATTGCTAATAATGATCTATCAAAACTCCTTTTTGTCTTCACAGGCAACCTCTAACTTTATAGCTGTTACGTACAAGGAAGAAAATGCATCTCAATTGTCTTGTGGTCTTTGGAATTCTGAATTGCTTAGATCAAATCCATAAGTAGGTATTTTTTCTTTTACATTTTAAGCCTATAGAGGAAAAGATACAGAAGTATAGGACTCATGATGTTGATATATATTTAATTTTTTTCTATAGCTGCTCCTTGCTTGTCACAAGAAATAATTTTTAAAAGATGTTTGTTGAATTTTTAGTTTTACTTTTATTGTGGATTAGAATTGCCTCTAGGAAACAATGTGCAGAGTTATTAATATGTTTATTAATTTTTTTTGTGGGTACCGAGGGTCAAACTCAGGACCTCGCACGCCAGCAGGGGTCCTTGCTGCTGAGCGATATCATCAGTCCTTTTTTCATATGTGGGTACCAGGATTTGAACTCAGCACCTCGCACTTGCTAGGCAGGCACTTATGTCACTGAGTCATCTCACCAGCCCATATGTTTCAAGTATAAATTGCCCCTGGTTTATTATATCATTTTGTTTTCTCTACAGTCTTTGAAAGTAGTAATATTTTTCCCATTAGGAAATATTTTTCCAAATTAAGAGATATTCCAAGTAGCATAATTAAGATACATTTAGGGGGAAAAAAGCAGAATGCAGATATCACAGACAAGGTGGTAAAAACCCATTCTCTAATTGAGAAATTGATGTATAAGTAGCTACAGAGATACACAAGAAATGTTTGAAAAATATGGTAGATGCTTCAATTTTAAAAAATTCATTGCAGTAAAACACATGGTCATCAATCTCCCTCAAGTCATTTTGTAAGACCTCTTTCATGAATGTCTTGGATTGGGGTTCTGTGACTGCCTTGACATCCTGAATGGATTCAAAATGTTTACTTTCATGGTCATTTTGACTTTGAGGAGCTGTCAAAAGTCACAAGGTGTCAGATCCAGTGAATAAGGTGAATGAGGACACACCATAAAATTTTTATAAGCCCACCTTTCCATTGGGTGCCACTTAGTAGCAGCAATTACCAATTTTTTAAATCACATCTCATAAAGACACTCATGAAAGAGGACTTCCAGAACTGTTTTAGTAAAGATCAAGAAAGATGGAATAAGTGTGTTTGAAGTGAGGGACAGTATTTTAAGGAGGATTCATGGCAGTGTGCCTTTTACTGTAATTTTTTTGAAAAATGCAAACATGTACTATATATTTTCATTACGCCTTGTAGATATTTACATATAGTTGGTTTTCTTTTTCTTAATAAAAAGCAAATCCTCTGAGAATATCAAACACAACTTACAGTGTTTCTTCTTATAACATCTCTTTGAAATCAACATAGTAGGTTATTTTGTCCCTTTGCTTTTGGAGCATTTTGTAGGTTACTGGTTCTGAAAATATATGGATGAGGGAGGGTTCACTTGCTTATTTCTTATCAACACTAAGCATCTTTGGTTTTCACACTATCTCTTTGAAATTTTAGAACAATAAAAATATTAGGATATTTAGGGGAAAGCAGTAAGACAAAACAGAGCAGAATTGTACCATTCTGTTCATATTTGTTTGCCCTGTCCTTCCTTCCTCCCTCCCTTCCTTCCTTCTTTCCTTCCTTCTCCTCCCTTCCTTCCTTCCTTTCTTTCTTCCTTCCTTCTTTCCTTTCTTATTTCCTTCTCTACTTCCTTCCATTTTACCTTCCTTCCTTCCTTTTCTTCCTTTGTTTTTCAATAGCATTGAAATCTGAGGAGAAGGGAAATAGAAAAAGATCAACTAAAAAGCTTGAAGTGTCTGTACCGTTGCTTAAATTTTTCATTTTTTTTTAATTTTGAGAACTCTGCCCAAATTTCTAATTTAATATTTTCACAAATATGAATTCAATGTAGACAGATGAATTGGATATTTTGCTTAGTAACTAGAATGGAGTGGTAAAAGTGCTACTTGCAAAAAATTACAGTAGTTCATATGAAAAACAACAAAATGAAAACATAAACAGGAATGTAAATTAATTTATATTTGCAACACAGTAGTTGTCCTTTATCTGCATTTTGGCTTTCCACAGTTTCAGTAATCCATATTTTGTTGCAGCCTGAAAGTATAAATTGGAAATTCCAGAATTCAGCAATTTATAGTTTTAAATTGCATGCTGTTGTTCTCAGGAACATAATAAAACATCACATTGTCCCTCTCTGTCCCACACTGAATATGAATCTTTCTTTGTCCACAATATCTACTTTATATATTATACTCACTTGCTAGCCACTTTGTAGGTATCTCAGTTGTCAGGTCAACTGTCATATTATCACAGTGCCTGTGTTTAAGGAGCTTTTTTTATTTAATAGTGGCCAAAAACATAAGTACTGAAACTGGCAACTTGTATAAGCCACAGAGAATCAAAAAGTGTTTCCTTAATTCTAAAAAATAGACAACATAAAAGTGTACTATGACAGTTACGTGCATGTTGTCTCAGTGTCAAAATATCTAATTATTATAATTATGCTATTAGCTATTGGTAATCTTTTACCTCACTAATTCATAAATTTATTTAGAAATCTGAAATTTATTTACCTAAAGAGGGATTTAGGTACTGAAAAAAACACAGTACATAGTGTTCAGTAATATCTGTGAATTCAAAACTCACAGTTTTGGAGTTGATTACTACTAAATTATGAGGAACTACTTGTGTAATAACAAAATTATTAATGTGACAAGGATATTTTAAAGTTACCTTTGACAGAAAGTAACAATAAAATGAGATATTTTAGAAAATAGATTTAATTCTGCAAGACCAAACTGAATGGACAATATAGTTTTTGATTTAATCTTTTAAATATAATCATGAATAACTTTTTTCTTGAAGTTTCTGGTTTATTTGAGTCAGTATTCCTTAAAAATTCTACCTCTGGATGCCTTAGCATGCTTTTCACCCCTAAATTCAAAGTTAAAACATCCAAAATATTATATTTACATTTCCTCATCATTTCCAGCTCTGTCACATCACTTATGGTATATTTCTATAATATAAATGGTGTCATAAATGAAATTGCATGTAATAAAATATCATAATAGAATAAATAAAACAGAGAAATAGGTGGGTACTTTTTATTTTCCTGGAATTTTTAACCAATTATTGCTGCTGTATTCAGTGACAGAAACTGGTGATGATGAAAGGCCTGTATTTTCTTCTGCTGAGCTAAAAACAGATAAGGAATGAAGGGGAAATTTTTATAATTTTATTTTGAGGTACATATATAATCATTCTTTTTTATTTTAAAGAGAAGAAAAAACAAAACATATCAAAAAAGAACAAATTTTCAAAACAACATAATAGGAAGGTAACAATGGTTAATGCATTATGTATTATTATCTTTAAGTTAGTTATTCAGGATACCAGATATTAGCATTCATTTGTCCAACCATTACTGGCACAAACCTTACTCTTCAATGAACTAAGTAAAATTGGTAGTGTATCTATCTTAACCGTCTTATATATATATACAATATTTTTCCTTTCCCTTCTTTCTTTTCCCTATTCCCCTATGCCAGTCTCTCTTTCCTTTTGACCAGTTTCTTTTTGATTCACCATGTCTAACATTTTGGATCTTATTTACTCTTTCAGTTTCTCATATTAGAGAGACAATACGATGCTTACACATGTGCGTCCGGTTTATTTCACTTATGAGTATTTTCTCAAGTTGCATCCATTTACCTATAAAAGTCTCCAGTTTATCCTTCTTTATGGCTGAATAGTACTCCATTGTATAAAAATACCAAATCTTTCTTATCCATTCCTCAGTTGATGGGCATTTGGGTTGTTTCCAAGATCTGGCTATTACAAATTGTGCTGCTATAAATATGGGTGTACATATATCGCTGTGGTAGGATGTTTTTAATTCTTCTGGGAAGATACCCAGAAGGGGAATAGCTGGCTCAAATGGGACCTCCAACCCTAGTTTTTTGAGGAATCTCCACACTGATTTCCACAGTGGCTGTACCAGTCGACACTCCCACCAACAGTGGAGAAGTGTTCCTTTTTCCCCACAGCCCCTCCAGCATTTTTTATTAGTTGATTTCTTTATAATGCCATTCTTTCTGGGGTGAGATGGTATCTCAGTGTTGTTTTAGTTTGCATCTCTCAAATGACTAGTGACATACATAATCATTCTTTAATCATGATTTATTCAGGTGTGAGTAAAGCCACACAATAAAAGCAAAAGATAACCAATTTACTTTTCAAGGTGAAAGCTAAATGAATCCTCCAAAAGTCATTTAATCTCGTCTTCTTCATCTCATCAGGGCTGACCCTAAAATGAACAAAGACAGAGGAATCAAAGTCTGAGATGAAAGTGAAGAGAGCCCTTTTCAGTCATTAGTTTTTTTTCAATCATTCCATGATTCATCCACTCAAACCCTACCTGAGTGCTTTCCCAGTGCCAGATCCTGGAGATGCAGATACTTAGTTTTAGCCTCATTATTCTAAATTCTTATATTCAACAAATCTGCAGACCATGAGGCAAAGCTTTGAGGTGCAAAAACATGTGGTAAACAAGTCCTGAAGATGAAATATTTTTAGTAGAATAAGAGCAATAAATAAATAAATAAATAAATAAATAAATAAATAAATAAAAGAACAAAGAAAGGTGTTGATAATTTGGAGAAGAAAGAAGAATTGAGTGTTTGAGATGGTTTAATGCTATGGATAGACATAGAAAGCCTGAAGGGGAAAGGAAGAGGAGGAAAAAATTTACCCAGAAGTCATTGTGAGTACATGAAAGGGCCTCAAACACAGGATGAATACTATTAATCATTACAATTTAGAAAAACTGTTATTGAGTTAGGACCCAAAGAATGTGAGAGAGCAAAACATAAACAGATCAAATAGAAATTCCAGGGCTGGAAATAGTAGGAACAAAAGCTGAGACAGGAGCAGGCATATATGCTTGAGGAAGTACAGTAAGAATGCTGTGGCAGCAGACAGTTCCCCTATTGACTGTGCTAGAATATTTTTAGAAAATTACCTAAGTCAGAAAAAAAAATCATTCACATGATCCAATTTAAATAAAACTCTACAGTATGGTTGGGGCAGAATTATCATCCAACAATAAAGTGTAGTTTCTTTTATTTTTTCTTACTCTCTGATTTTGTATATAATTGCCTATAAGGAAACTAATGAGGAATAGTTGTTTTATCACAATATATGTAGTTAGGTTTTCCTAGGCTCCTGGTATAATTTTATTCCAATTACAATGCAGAGTTTTCAAAGAGAGAGATCCCAAATAGTAAAATTCAAACTTTTAATGCTTTCTTTTTGTTGGAAACAAAAAACTTTCTTTGAGATAATATTAACCATTTCTCTATTAGCTACAGTAGGATTAATTATAAGTTTAGTTTTTATGGCTACATTGATAATGATTTTTTTTCAAATTGAATATACTTAGCCTATTACAAAAATAGGAATACATTGCATTTTCATCTCTAAAATTTATTTCTGAAAAAAGAGTTAAAATGGCATTTTATTTATATATGTTAAATTCTTTATTAAATGTTCCATTTAAAAAATTTGCACCTAGATCCATATGAAAAAATATTTGTATGAGAGATTATGGTGCATGTCCCAGTGCCGTTTACAAAGTACTGCTAACCTGGCCCTGAAAATAACAATAAAATGATTTTTATGGTCTTCAACATTTTTCTCAGACTTTGACAACTAATATAAAAATATGAGATTTTTTAATCAAGATGTCTTCATGAGAAATACCTTACAAACAATAAATACTTGAACATTATTAGCCTAAGTTGAAAAACCTAATTTGTAGGCACTGTAATTTTATAATTACAGCTATGATTTTGTCTCACAAAACAAAGAGTGTCATTAAAGACAAAGAGTTCATTAAATTGACTGCCAGCACCTTTAGAAATTTTTGAAACTATAATGAAATACAGTTGCTTCTACTTTCATACATGCATTATTTTAAAATAAAATAGAAAAAAGGCACTTTAAATGTGGATGCATATCAAATTTTATCCATGAGGTTAATGAATTATTTAAAAGATTTTTAAACCTCTTTCCTTTACTTTTTAATTTTTATAATTTTTTAAATGCATGTTCCCAGTATATAATGATTACATTTATCTTGGGGCATTGGTGCATGTACATAGCACATCTCATTTTTACTTCCCTTTCTCCTCTCCTCCATTCCTTCTCTCTCTTGATCCAACAAAATTGGAAAAAAATGTGCTAGCAACTTCTTGGACAGAGGAGTAATATTTGTAATATAGAAAGAAGTAAAAAAAATTAGACACTAAAGACTTAAAAGCTGAAGTCCAAGGGTCATGCTTACTTCATACTGGGAGCTGCAAAGTTACTCAGTATGAGAAACTTCAACTCCGCAGCACAGAAAGGCAACTGTAAGTTTCTGAAAGGACCCAGTGGGAGTACAATAGCCATTCCTTGCACAGAAATAAGGGCATTTACAAAGGACAGTACATCTAAATACCAAAAGGAACACAGAACAGGTACAATGACCCATGAAACAACATGCAATCTAATGTATTTGTTAATATTCAACCCTCCCTTTGGAGTTAGGAAAGAGCTATTATTTGCATATGGTTTTTCCTTACTAAAACTCATGCTAAGGCTTGCTCTGCAAGGTAACAGTAATGAGAAGGGACAGTGTGTTAATGAGTCTTTTGGTGTCATGAGGGAGATGCCCTCATGAGTGGATTTATGTTTTTCTCCTGAAAATGAGCTGCCTATTAGGGGAATTTGTCCACCCCCTTCTCTCTTCTGCTTTCCTTTATGTTCCCACCACATTTAGAGCAGCACATGGTCCTCACTAGTTGATGAGGAAATGCTGGTGCCTTTCCAGCCCCCAGAATTGTCAGCCAAAATAAATCCCCTTTTTTGTTTTCATAAATTAAACAGTCTTAGGTGTTCTGTAATAGCATCAAAAATTAGACTAATTTGGAAAGGGGGAGATATAATATCAAGTTAAGGAGAAGAAAAATGGGGCTATAGTGAAGATTTTCCTGACATTTTGTAAATGAAGAAAATAGCCTATTAAGCATATATTTTCATATAAATGCATAGTTAATCAACAAAAATGTAGAAATTCATCTGCTATATATTGAAAGAACTTACAATATCCGAAAGTGCTTTCATGGGAGCGCTATCTCTCAGTATAAATGAATCAATTTTCCCTTTAATTTAGCTTCCCAATCAAATAATTTTTTGAGTCCACCTCTGACAAAAGACACATCTCACTGAGCAGTGCTGAGGATTCTACTCTAGGCTGTAGTTTGGACATTCAGATGCTGGGGATACATCCATTTGGAATTTCTCAAGGGTTATTCTCTAGAATTTTGACATTGGCTACATAAAACTTTTCATTAATTTGCATTTATTGCATATTCAGCAAAAAATTTCTTTGTCACTCCATTAAAAATTCATAAGCAAATGGATGTATATCAAGCAAAACTTGTTAAAGTCAAAGACATAAAACAAAAATAAATTATCTTTTTTCTATTAAAGTATTATGTATTCATTCTGCCATTTAAAATGGCAGAATATCTTGACTTAATTTTGCAAGAAGTTGAAAAAAATAACCAAGTTATGTAGAAAAGCTTTACATATTGAAGTTACATTTTATCTTTATTCTGTGCTTAATCTCACAATTAGACAAATATTTCAGAACTAAATTATCAACAGATGTAGTTAATTCTGATCAACATGGCTTCTGATGTTATGGCTTATATCTAGATGTTCCCCCAAAACCTTGTGTACTCATAGGTAGGCTTTTGGGAGGTGGCTGGATCATACATGTGTGATAATGGTTTAAGAGCATGTGATAACTGGATTAGTGCACTGATTGGTTTGGCAGAGCTCTGTGTGTTAAAAATGGGAACACCCACCCTAGGCATTGGTAGCATCAACCAATAGGCTTGTAGCCTGAATGGAATAAAAGAGGAGGGGAGGCTTACTGCTTGCTGCCTCCTGCCCATCATTGACTATTTCTCTTCTGCAGTGCCATTCTGTCATGCCACCCTGCCTTGAAACCAACTGAGTATGGACTGAAATCTCTACAGAATGCAAGCTAAAATAAACCTTTCCTCCTTTAACTTGTGTGTGTTTGGCATTTTGATCAGGCAAAAAGAATATAAGACAGAGATGTCTCTGCTGTTCACTTGAACTTGTGTCTATCAATCAGGACATGACTACACTAATTAGTTGCATCATTCCTCTTTCTTTATACTAATGATGTCAATTACAAGCATTAGACTATTATGTGGAGGAATGAAAACAACTTTCAGCACTGAAAATTACAACTCAAATCTTCTATGCTAAATTTCAAAGGACAGATGACATCCATAAAACAAAACACTGATGGTAAGGTCTGTGAACTAAGACAATCATTTACATTAATATTCTTTACTTACTCAATTTTACTAGCTGAAATTTATTTCTCTAGAAAAAAATGTTTCATTCTTAGGAAAACAATATAATTAAAATGCATTCAATCTGGCTAAATTCCTCTCCAGAAAACTCTAATCTCACCAGAAGTTTAAGAGTCCCCTTTTAAACTTATATTCAGAATAATGTATTTTTTGATCCCTCAAAAAAGAGGGATTTATTACTAAAAAAAGATTCAGATCCCTGACATGGGAATACAGCCAGATCTCAAGGGACACAAACCCAGATTTCTTAGTTACTTTCTGATTCCTGGGACAAAATACCCAACACTCATAAATTAAAGGGAGAAAGACTATTTCAGCTCACAAGTTGTAGAGATATAAGTACATAATCTGCTGACTACAAGGCAGGAAGAACGGCAGAATGGCATGGAAGAAGGTAAACTGTTCAAAGTGTGGCAAGCAGTGTAGAGGATATTTTAATTGTTAAGGAAATATTAAAAATTATATTTCTAATATTAGTATATTTCTAGCACTACTCAAGGATAAGACTGAGAAACACAGCCTATTCCCATAATTAGAAAGCTACAAAACTTAACAAGCCTTAACATTCCAGGTGCCAGCTGCAAGATAAGTGTAACTCAGCCAGACAGTGATGTTTTGCTTACTTTCAAGTCCCAGAGACTTAACATTTCAAGGACAGCTCGACTCAGTCTAAGACAGTGATTGATTCCTCCTGCTCACCCTAGCCTTGACTTCCCTGTTATAGGATAGAAAGCCCCCAATTAAATTGCCTGAACCAAACCTGCCAAGCAACGTATGACAGGACATATGTAACCAGCTGTAAAATATCATGTTATTTTCCTTTCGTACTTCATTCTGAAAATCTATATAAGAAATGACCCTACCCCAAGACAGCACTGATGATTTGAGACCTGATTTCCATCAGCCTGCTAGCATAATAAAAGTTGCCTTCTAACTCCTCAGGTGCAAAGAGTCTTCCATTTGGTTTGATATCAGATTTCTGTAACAGCAGGAAGCACAGCCTTCCTTCTTTCCTCTTTTATTCAATCTTACCTGCAAGGCTGCTGGTTGGTGCCAATCACACACAGGTTAGGTCTTTCCCCTCAGGTGAGTCCCACACACACACCCAGAACTATGCTAAACCAATCTATGTGCTAGTCCAGTATCACAAATCCATGATCCAATCACCTACAAAAGCCCCACCTATGAGAACATGAGCCTTTGGGGGACGTTGAGATATAAACCATAACATTTTCCTCCTGGGCCCAAAAAGTCTCATGTGCATCCTTTTGTTCAAAATGCATTTAATCTATTTCTAAGAGTTGCCAAAGTCCTAACAGTTTGAGGACTGCTGAAAAGTGCAAGTCCAAGGTCCTCTCTGAGATTTAAGGCAAACTCTTAACTATTAGTCCCTGTAAAATGAAAAGAAAGTTAAACTCTTCCACCACATAATGGCACCAGATAAACATTGACATTCCAAAAGGTAGAAATAGGGGAATGGAAAGGAATGGGACCAAAGCAAGTCCAAAATCCAGCATGGCAATATAAAATGCTATACCTGCAGTCCAACACCCAGGGTAATCAGTGGCAAGTTGTGAACCCCAAAGTACTTGGGTGACTGTATTCCTACAGCACTTCCAGTGGTTGCAGACCTCATGGTCTCTCTCTTAGGCTAGCTTTGTTCACTCCTTGTGGCTTTCCTGAGATCATCCCTGTTCCTATCTTCTCCAAACTTCTGGAGTCTCTGTTAAACTTTTGACTTCACACACTGCCCTCTTGGGAGGACACTTCCTGGCTCCTTGGCCTCCTTCGAAGTCTGAGGGGAAGTTTTCAGATTGCAAAACTTTTGCAATTTGAATGTGCCTAAAACCAGCACCATGTGGATGATACCAATGTCTGCCATCAGCTGGAGTAGTAGCCAAGCTTCCTCCTCCCTTGGTTGTAGGGATCAAGTGCCTGGTTTTCTGAGCTCTATGAACCCAATACTAGTAAACAATTTCCCCAGGCTGCCATCACTGTAGAAAATGGAGCCCTGGGGCTCTCTTCCCAAAGCAGATTTTGCTTTTGCAGCTTTTTCTTTTGCAGTTTTAAAGCTACATAGAGTGGAGTCCTGCTGGTTCTTCTAATGCCCTCAGGCCATCTTTTCTATTATCCTGTTCCAAAATACTCGGCTTTTTAATGCTAACTTTTTTGGCAGCCAAGTTTTTTACTCCATCTCTAGAGGCTACAACTTTACCTGAGATTCTTTTCTGGCCAAACTCAAAACTTTTTGAATAATTTTGCTGGACCATGTGTTCTTGATTCTCAAGGAAGAGGTGTTTAAAACAGTATCCTTGCCACTGCCTCAACATTAGGCTGCCTTGAAATTTCTTCTGCCCGATCAATTAGTCTGTTGCCCTTAATCTCAGTCTCCTTCTGTGTCTCTGGACATAGAAAATGCCAATAAATTTTCTGCCAAAACATGACATACATGGCCTGGAGTCCAACTGCCAATACAGTCCTTGGTCTTAACCAAAACTCCCTGAACATAGTTGTTACTTGCTACATTTCTATAAGCATTCTAGTCTACTGAGTTCTAACCAGAATCTCCCATCAAGCTCAGCTCTCAGCAGTCTAGTGTTGCTTTTCCAGCCAGCATCTTCAAACCTATCCAAATTCGTCCCATAAGTCAGTTCCAAAGGCTTCTGAATCACATTGTCATGTAGTGTCACAGCAATGACCTCACTTCTCTGGTACCAAATTCTGTCTTAGTTACTTTCTCAATGCTAGGATAAAATACCTGACACCCACAAGTTAATGAAAGAAAGTTTTTCTGTTTGTTTGTTTTTTGGGGTGTTTTTTTGCTTACATTTTGTAGAGGTTTCAGTGAATAATTGGCTGGCTGCAAGGCAAGATGGCACAGTAGAGGGATGTGGCAGAAGAGAAACAGTACATGGTGTGGAAAGCAAGAAGAGTCTTTCTTCTTCCCTTTTTATTCCATTCAGGCTGCAAGCCTATTTGTTAGTGTCACCCATTCTCCCGTAGGTTTTCACTCTTCAGTAAGTCCGTCATGCACACCAAGAACTACGCTAAGCAAATAATTCGACTAATTCAGTATCACTTATGCATAACCCTGTGATCCAGTTTCTCCAAAAAGCCCCACCTATGAGCTTATGAGACTTTGGAGACACATCTAGGTATAAACCATAAAACTGGAGCTAAAAAGCTGGAAGGAAAACAGTGACCACCGTGTGTGTGTGTGTGTGTGTGTGTGTGTGTGTGTGTGTGTGTGTGTTTCTTCAGGGCCTCACCTAATCAGTGCCACATTTCTTTGGCTCTGTGGTTCAGATTTCCTTGTTGATCAAATTATCCTGCTCCTCCAAACACATTATCATCCACAGATCCTCACTCAGAACCTTCATTTTTCTGACGTAGTCTGACTAGCATCTCTATGGCCGAATTGAGAATTTCCAAGTTAGCAAATAGAATAGGAAAATCTTTCTCCCACCCCACCACAGACAGAGACTCTAATACAAATATAAACAGCTATGCTAAGTCTCAAATGAATTGCTGCTATTTGGACTTGTCTCCAACCTGTCTTCCATTAGAATACTGAGCATATTTCAAACACATATGAAAGTCCAATTATTAGGGATGTACAGCCAAAAAAAATAAGGGAAATATTTAAATTTATTTTTTAAATAATAGCTTTTTGAAGGATACAGCAAATTATTACTTAAATTAGTACACTTTGTATATTTTATTTAGAATATATATATATATATATACTTTCATCATAATTGTTTTCATAAACATGAGTTTTAATGTACAACCAGTAAAAATTGAATTGTTTCTAACATTATAACATAATGGTGAGAAACATCATTGATTTTTATATGTTTTAGGGAAAACAAAAGAATCAATAACACTCAACTTAATTCTTACATCTAATTAGGACATAAGAGAATGCTATGAAACTGAAATGGAGGAACTGAGTCATTTTTATATGGGCAAGGCAGACAAACAAATTTCATCTGATTGCACAAAGTGATATGAAGAATATAGGAAACAGAGAATATGGATGCAATGGTAAAGGTACTGCCTTATTTGGAAATATAAAATTGCTATCAATTGGATGTAGAAAGAAATAGGTTTGTCAAAAGAATAAATATGGGACAAAAAGATACATTACAAAGTATTTATCAAATGAAATTTTGAAATTTAAAATGATTACAGTAAAATGAAATTAATAGATTAAAAAACAAAGGAAGATGCCTAAGTCAAATCTTATCAGTAATGACAGAAAACATTAATGTAGTACATTTCCCCCAAAACTAGCAGGGGATCTCAAGTGGAAACAAAATTATCATTTCGCCAACTTCAATCAAAATCTTTGAGGTCTATATAATCAGAAAGAACAATTTTTTTAAATTTATATGAACAGATTAATTTTTAAAAGTATGATAAACTCCTTAAATAGACACAAGAAGATAAGTATACATTTTGAATATCCTGAAATATCTACTTGAAAGATACCACCTTAATATTAATTATTTGTATAAATTATTTAACAAAAAACTAACACATCATATTAACTTTCTGGGAACATAGAAAAAGATGGACATCTCTCAAAACTCAGTGAGTTGAGTAAATCTTACACTGAAACTGGAGAATTATTAAGTACAGGCTTTCATAAACACATATTGTGGGATAATCACACAACATAAAATGTAAAATTATATATAAAATTTTAAATTTAGATAATATAAATGGTCAAAGAATTTATCCTCAGAAATCAATAGTTCATGATGAAAACTTCTAAAATGTAACAATTTAATAGGAAATAATTTAATGCAATTAATTTATTTAACAGATTAATAGAGGTAGTTTCTTTTTCAAAAGACAGAAGTTTTTGAAAGTTCATTATAAAAATAAAGCACAATAAAAGGGGCATAAAAATAGATTTCTATAAATATATAAAATTATCCACCATTGCTTTATAGTCAATCACATCCAAAATTACCATCACTTCTATTATTCAAGATTGTGAGGGCTGGTGAGATAGCTCAGTGGCATAAGCGCCTGCCTGGCAGATGCGAGGTCTTGAGTTTGACTCCCGGTACCCACATATGAAAAAAGGGTCAGTGATATCACTCAGCAGCATGGGCACCTGCTGGCACGCGAGGTCCTGAGGTCGACCTGTGGTACCCACAAAAAAAAGATTGTAATAAAGTTTGTAGTAATTGCAATAAAATGGAAATAATAGAGGAAATGATAGGGTCTAATAAATATTGGAAACAGAGACAAAACAGATGTTGTTTTGAGGAGTTATAATTTTAATTTATAATTTTCATCGCTAAAATATTAGAATTTTTGAAAGCTTAATATTTTATTCTAGAATTTAAATAAACCTAGTATCCTTTTTGGAAATATAAACTATTTTTATTGCAAAGTTAAAATATTTCATTGTGCCATACACAAAAATAAATTCAAAACAGATTAAATAATATTTAAAACTACATATACATATATTAGAGAAAATTATGGGATGCTTTGGTGAATGAAGGTTCTTTAATGCAAGATTAAAATTATATATTATAAGAAAAAGAGATTGCCAGGTACTATGTCATGATATACAAGTTAAAGAATTCATGACAGATTTGAAAATATATTTGAAACATACATAACAGAGTAACAAATAGTGCACATTACAAAAAATATTTCCTAAAATAAATCATAGTTTTATTACATTAAATTTTATGTAAAATGATTTGGATCAGTTTCATGTACAACACAAGTACATATGGCAATGAATGTTTGAAAATTTTTCACTTAGAATGTATTTGTATAAACAAAAATAAAAATTCAGTGCTGATGATTTTGGGATATTGGCATACTTAAAGTGAGTTAGTTATATGTATTATCGCATGGCAATTTTAGAGAATCATTTGGAAAAATTATCAAAACTTTAAATGAACAAAACTTTTAAATTTGCCTTGGGCCAGTGAGATGGCTCAACAGCATAAGCACCTCCATGGCAAGAGCGAGGTCCTGAGTTCAACTCCTGGTACCCACAAAAAAATAAAATAAAATAAAATAAATAAATAAATAAACTTGCCTTTCCTTTCTTTGTGCATATTTACATATTTGATTTTGAGAAATATAGAAAAATTTCTCATCATGTAACCTAATTGTATATTTTTTGCTTTATTTCATGATATCAAAATTATTGGAGTGTTGTTGTCTTATCTCTGTTACCAGTTTCAGTATAAACCTGCCCAAATTTGGGGCCGGTGAGACGGCTCAGCGGCTTAAGCGCCTGCCCGGCAAGCGCAAGGGCCCGAGTTCGACTCCCGGAACCCACATACGAAAAAGGGGCCGGTGATATCGCTCAGCGGCATGGGCGCCTGCTGGCGCGCGAGGTCCTGAGGTCGACCCCCTGGTACCCACAAAAAAAAAAAAAAAAAAAAAAAACCTGCCCAAATTTTTGGAGCACTATAAATATACAGGTTCTTATTGTATAATGGGAAGGAAAACTATTAGCTATACATATTATGATTTCTTCAGATGAAAATTGATTGGAAGGCATAAATTATGTTGAATTTCTAAATTTAACATGAAAATAAAACACATAGTTTTGATATATAGTACTCACATCCATCACTGTCTAATGGGCTAGATTTTTGTGTGTGTGTGTTCCCAATGTTTGGATAATTCTCATTTCATTTTAAGAGTGCTTAGTACTTGAATTCTTTCTTCTTTATGGATGAGAATAAGCTCCCTCCCATGACTAATGACTAAAAGCCAAATATCATTTACTTAGTTCCCCAGCACTAAGAAATGACCATTCTGGAGGAGGAAGCCCCTAGTTACATTCTATGTCAAGGACAGCAGGGACAGAGTGTCTTCATGTCTCCCTGGTTCAGGGATTGGTTTCATTCTGAATGTTAGCCACTATGAATTCCAGCCATTTCTGAGCATCATTTGCCTACTTTCTGATTATTTCATTTATTATTCCTTCAAACTTCCTTTTTATGTTTTATTAAATTTTTTTTTGTGGGTACCGGGGGGACGACCTCAGGACTTCGCGCGCCAACAGGCACCCGTGCCGCTGAGCAATATCACTGGCCCCTTTTTTGTATGTGGGATCCGGGAGTCGAACTTGGGCCCTCGCGCTTGCAAGGCAGGCGCTTAAGCCACTGAGCCATCTCACCGGCCCTATTAATATTTTTAATGAACAACCTTCATTGATACACAACCTAGATTTGATGGCTTCACACAAAGTAAACAATTAGAAATGGCAGCATAGCATAGGAAGAAAAAAACCACTTTGGTTGAGGTTAGGAGACACAGTGTGGTGTTCATGGTGTTCCATTAATTAGACTCATAACCTTGAGAAGATTCCTGGCCATCATATATGATATTAAGAATTTGTGTGTATATCACCATTTGTGTATGCATGGTTCTTGATTAGCATGACAATTTTCATTGTAACCTTTAAAGTTATAATTCCAATTTCTGTTTTTACACTGTAGTTAAAATTAAGCATAATATTTCATAAAAAATGAAGGAAAACAAAAGCCATTACAATTAGTTTTTTAAAATAAATGAATGAATGAATAAATAAATAAATAAATGTAAATTTGTTAATAAATAAAATGGCCCCAGAAAGAGGGAGGGAAGGATATAGAAACAAAATGGGGGAAAGTAAAAATTCTGTCAGATACATGAGTATGATTAATATAGTGGCACCAAAATATAGCTCTGCATTCCAAATGCAACTACATATGCTAGTTTGGATATTTATCTGAAATTAATCTTTCTGTCAGCAGTATACTAAATCACTAACCTGGTCACCTGGAGTGAGTCATTTACTGCTCTGACACAACAAACTGTTCAATAGTGGCTTTTCTCATTCTGACATTAGCAAGTGCATAATTGAAAAGCTGTTGATAACTTACCTTTGTTATCCCTATGGAAGAATGTGCATAAAACAACAACTGCTACCTTAAAATTACAGCTGGAATATTTAGAGAAAATAAAATTATTTTGGGACTATCTCACCTAGTTTTGATCAGCTGAAGAGCAAGTTTGGCAGTGTAAAGAATAAAAATGATTGATGTGCTATTTTTCAGAGAAGTAATTTAGATATCAGAATAGTAGATTTTTCTTTCTGCAAAAGAATGAATACAAATGTGGACCTGTTTATACAGTGTTATTAAATGGTGCAAGGAACACTCACCTTGTCCATAAAATATTTCTAAGGGGAATGAACTTTAAATGTGCTTCTATTTATGTGGTTACCAGTATATTCTATAGCAAGCACAATGGCAACTATTTAAGAAATATTTTAGATTGCACAGAATGTGTATAAAGTGTCTGGTAATATGCTTTTATTTTTTTATTTATTTTTTTTTTTGTGGGTACCGGGGTGTCGACCTCAGGACCTCGCGCGCCAGCAGGCGCCCATGCCGCTGAGCGATGTCACCGGCCCCTTTTTCGTATGTGGGTTCCGGGAGTCGAACTCGGGCCCTCGCGCTTGCCAGGCAGGCGCTTAAGCCGCTGAGCCATCTCACCGGCCCCAGGTAATATGCTTTTAAACATACTAAATTTATAGAAAGTCCAATATATTCTTTAAAGAACAAAGGAAACTGTAATTAATTTTAAATGTCAGAAATCCTTTCAATAATTATTATCGCACCCAAATTTGTGACAGGCATTTTGACTGTGTTGGAAATCTCAGAAGCTTAATGCCTTATACCTTGCTGGAAAAAGTAGAGAAATGCATGGAAATGTGATTCTCAGGCTCTCTTCCCCTCCCTGTATGCAAATCCCTTAGTGGTTTATAAAGGATTTCACAGCCAAGGTTCTCACAGTAAATAATTTACTTTCCCACCATATAGTTTATGGTTGCTATATACACTCTTTATGAGACAGCAATAAAATTCAGTAGGTTTCTTTATTTGACCTCCTCTGTTCATTCATGGAAGTAACACATCTGACCTCCTCTGTTCATTCATGGAAGAAACACTTCACTGTTGGCTGCAGCAAGCCTCTGTTTCATTATAGAGCTAAGCAATAACATTCTTAAAAAATCAAATCCTAGGGTTAATGAAATTATCACACATGTTCTATATGAACCAGTCATTTTCTTAAGACAAAATCAGTGAAACAACTGTGACAAGCATAATTTCACTGCCATGTAATTTCATGACTGATACTGATACACGACCACTCAGGTAAGGTGTGCCTTAATTTTTGACCCTTACAAGCTATGAGGTGATTTTTTTTGCTATTTTTATCTCTAAATTTTGGCAATTAAATTGCTTTTATATCAATAATTAATTAATTACTAATTCAATTCCCAAAAGAGATGGGCCACACAATGTAGATCAAGTCCTTTCCCTATATCTCATTTTGAATCTTAATTTGCACAATTAATTCCATTCCTGCGCTTGTTTTTTTTTTTCAGAACTGCTCTCTGTGGAAAAGCAAAAAAGCCTCATGATCTAATGAAATAACCAATCACTAGTGTACACACGTCTGAATTGCAAGATAATCCTAAACATCATGGTGATGTTTTTGTAAAATTTTTTTAAGGAAATCAAGGGAACAAAATATTTGTAAAAGGCATTAATTGAGTATTAGCAGATAATTGCAGGGATCTGGCCACAGTCTTTTGGGACTGACACGTGTAATCAAAACATTTTTGTTCTATTGCTAAATACATGTGCATGCACACACACACAATACACGGCAAATATTTTACTATAAACTGTCAAATCAAAGGATTTAATTTATTATTCAACTCTTGTGATAGACATGGTATCTATATTTTACCTGGCTTTCACTTTGGATGCATTTTCTAAGGCTACTGTTTCCAGAAAATTCTGGCTTTTTAGCATTTTAACAGTTTTTCCCATGAAGAAATCCTATATATTTTGAGTCTCATTCTGTATTTATCTCAATCTTTGTGCTCTTGTACAGATATATTTTGGTAGGGCTCCTCTTTGTGACAATTGTATAATCCAACATAAAGATTTTTAATAGAAGAAAAATAAAGATTTCTCTGTGAGAGAAACTAAAGAATGACAAGGACATTTTTTCACAACAGCTGATAATTGCACAGGCTTAAAAGAAAAACAGGTGGGTGATATCTCAACGTGAAAAATTTACTTGGCATGGGAAGCAGTTTCAGGTAGCTTGCTCAGTCCCTTTAAAAGTCTATCTACATGCTGAGAAAGCTATTATTGCAGAAATGCTACTTCAAGAAATTAAAAGAAAAATCTCAATGTCATTGCCAAAGTTAGGTGACTGGAATTGTGGCACCAAATGCTGAGTGATGTGAGCACGTGTGCTCCTTGAGGAGTGCACTGAGGAGCTCTGGTTTACTCCGTTCTGCAGAATAACCAGCTCATGTATTCTACTCACAGAGAGCTTACAAAACTATCTGCAGCATCATAAAATACCTAATAGAAAGCTTAAAATGTAAACTTTTGAATACTTTTCCATTTATGTCTACCTTTATCTTGTCTTCCACTCACCCAAGAATGTACCCTAAGGAGATTAAATCTCAAAGAATTCATTTTGAGAATATGTTTCTTTAGTACATTTAAAACAGTTTTTAAAATTCTATTTTCTGGTTACTTGTTATTTTCCACTATCATCCAACTACTATAATATTCAGAAAATTTATTGTGTAGCCCAAGGCCTTGGAAGGATAAGTTCAAAATGCTGTATAACTGTAGATTTGGGCATGCTATTTGAAGCTAGACAAATTGTGCTCATTGAAGTATAGTTTACTACTTCGATTATGTGAGGTATAGGAAATTAAATGTGTATGTTTGACTGAAAATGCGGTGCAAGATCCATACTCCAACTAGTAAAGAAATTATGTTCATGTCTAAATGGTATTTTGATAACTGTATGCAACTCTTTTCTGAAGCCTCTCTTCACTACTTGGAGGCAGCATTATTCTCTCATCTGTGCTTTTATAGTCTTTCACGAAATCCCATGTGAACACTTACTCCATTACAGTATAACTTGTTTTATATAGCTTTTCCCCCTAAACAGTGACTAAATTCAAGGCAAAGATGTGATTTTGCTTTTTTATGCTCCAAACATATCTCATTGTCTAATCATTTATTAGACAATCTAAGATATTTGCAAAAGGTTAGCTGTTACTTAAAGTAATTTTAATTTAAGACAGTAAGACAAAATGTCTAAATATTGAATTTATTGAGTAGATAACTATTACTTATTTACACCAATTTAGTGAATGGTCCCAATAGTAGAGTATTGGAAGAGAATTAGACAATTAAATTGAAGCCCAAACCCACCAGAAAATATTAACAAGAAGATGGGAGTGGTATGAGTTTAGGACAAAGTCTGTAGTGCAAAAGATGTCTTAGCAGGATGTACAGGGACATCCACAGGACTTGGTGACTGACCTTATTATTCACTCGGTTTTTGACAGGGGATACACAAGAGTCAGGTTACAGATGCAAAAAAGTACACTGTCCTCACTGAAAATATTCATGTTGCCCTGGGTCTGACTACATGGGCTCTTTGTTCCTGCCTACAGCCTGACACTGGCTTGCAGTCTTCCCAGAATGACAACTTCAGTCTCTCCTTTTAATACAAATTCTCTTCTTCATTTCACCTAGATTTGGTTTTCTTGTATTTTAACTGAGAATCTTGCTTGAAACTGGCACAATGATTCATTTTTAGGCATTACTGAACTGCTTCATTTATGAGAGCTAGGCTGCAATGTGGAGATTTTTCACCAGAAATGAGATACAAACTTTGTGGATTAATTGTTGTTTAATACATAATACTTGGCAAAAGTATCACCGTGCTTGTTGGTAAAGAATTTGTCACATAAATGAATATGTGAGTGAAGGAGTAATTATAAGATTTGCCAGAGGGAAAAACAGAAGTTTTCTGTGCCACTCTGCAGACTCAAATTACAGTTTAAATCTTCCTCGAATTCTGATGTAACACCACAGAATCCATATATAAAGTAGTGAAGGAATATTCAAAGGCTTTTTAGATAGAGAAGATTTAGTTTACTAATTAACTGAATCCAGTGTCTTACATGCTCTTGTGCAAAAGAACTAAGTGCTATCCTTATCAGAGTGGATAAAGTGCAAATTTTCAGATTGAACCTAGGGTTCCAGTCTGTGAAATGTACAAATTTAGCATTTACAAGGGCAATAAAAGTGCTTTTTTTTTTTTTTTGAGAATATGGTCTCTACAGTATTTGTAGAGAATTGTCTTATTCTTTTTCTCTTTTTTCCACTTCTAGGGATTGAACCCAGGACCTTTGCACTGAGTAAATTTTCAGCCCATTTCATGTCATTTAATATAATATAATTTAATTTAATTTATTTTTATTTCATTTCATTTCATGCTGTATTGAAAGAGGTTCTTACAAAGTCACTAAATTGCTCAGGCTAGGCTTTTACTCAGCCTCCCAGGGTGCTGGAATTATAAATATGTGTCACCATGCCCAGCTATTCTTTTGGTGGCTTAGGTTATCAGTTCACCCCCTGCTCCAAATCTCCCAGTATTATCAGGAACAGTGAAGGGTTTAAGATTTTATTTTGCTTGCCAACTCGCGAGTGAGGCTTCCACAGTTTCACATCTAACAAAAGCTTGATTTCAACACATTTGCTCATCTACAATCTCCCACTTCCTCCTGGATATTTTCAACTTGGATATTTTCAGACTATATCAACTTAAACACAGTTCAAATCAGTCTGATTCTCCCAGCTGTTAAGAAAAGTATTTCTGATTTACTTATTTCTTCTTATAGTACCATAATTCTTATAGCTATTTAGGCTGAGGACAGTGGGAACACATTGGATATAGTCTTTTCTTATTTAATCAGTGGATTCTCCCTTGTGCAGTATATTGCTTACCAGGGTATGTGGTGATGATTCCTCTCCAATAAATGTATTGTGAAAATTTTCTTGAAATTTTGGTTTAACTATCAGTTTTTGTTGTTTAACCAGGTCCCTGTATTCCTTACAATTCAGTCTGGTTTATAAACTTTGCTTAAAAATACTTATTTTTTAAATTCATATCAGCTCTTATAATCTGTCATGAAAATACTCTTTTAAGAATCAAATTGAAATAGTGATTTTTATTTTAGTTAAATACTTGCACCTCTTGTCCTTTTGTGCAAACCCAGCCCAACAACTCTAAGGTATTATATATCTGTTGGGAGACAAGTTTCCATAGCATTTCTGCACATTTTGAATTACCTATGGTTTTGAATTATCTTTTCAAACATGTTGGTTTAGGAAACTACTTTCTTAGATAAAGTATTTGTCTTCAGGACAGAGAGATTTGTTTGCTAACCACTATAACAAAGATAATGCTGTCTTTCAAGCAATGGTTGAACAGATTTGCTCACAGGCCTTTTTAAAGAAATTGGATTTCTGAGCTCAGGGTTACTCAGTTGTGATAAAAACCCTATGTCCAATCTAGGAATTCAAATTATCTCTTATTGTTTTGCTTTCCTACACTGTAGTGCAACTTTGTGATTTAAGAGATTTCCTTTCTTTATCTCTTCAAACCTAGTGCAAAAAAAAGCCAGCAAAATAGTATGTGATTTAAAGCTATGTGATGAGTGAGTGATTACAAACACCTAAATTTTCTAGATTGAATCAACAACCCCCCACATACCCATACACACTCACACATGTAATATAAGGTCACTAGTAACAAAGATTTTGAAGACTTGATTTGAGAAATATTTTGTATGGACTATATAATGGGTTCACCTAATGAGAATCATTTACTTAGATCTACTGTAAGCAAGAGGACTCTTTTGAAGGGGGTGGGATAAGAAAGTAATCTTGAATAATATATGTGTTGTTGCTCTGTATTGTATGTTGTCTTAGTTACTTTTTCTACTTGCTGAGACAAAATACCCAATACCCACAAGATAAGGGAAGAAACATTAGTTAGTTCACAGTTTATAGAGATTTCAGTTCAGAGTTGTCTGGCTCCAATGTAGGGTGGCATGGCAGAGGGGTATGACAGGGGATAAACAGTCCATGGCAAAGCAGGGCTGGCAGAAGGCAGCAAGCAAGTGACAAACAGTAACCCACTTTCTGTCTCTTATATCTTATCCAGGCTACAGAAACAAAGGGAGGGTGGCACTTACACCCAGGATAGGGCACCCTCAATCCTACCCAGAACTATGCCAAACCAGTCAGTGGACAACCTTAGTAATCACACATACTAAATCACCATCATACTCTCTAGATCTAGCCACCTCGAAAAGCCCCAACTATAACCACATGAGGCTTTTGGGGGACACCTAGACGCAAGACATAACATACGGCTTCAAAAGCTATAGCTCTAAATAACTACAAGGACAATAACCTAATAAAATTGTGTCCATTTTCTTAACCAAAACAGAACGTAATTCTCTAATCCACATTCTTCTTTAAGAGGCAAGCTTGCACTGTTTAGCCACCTTGTCTAAGTATAGGGACTACATTTCCTAGCACCTACTGCAAGAATTTCTTACTTGTTAATAAGTTGAGGCCAATAAAATCAGATTGTGTGTACCATACTTAAGAGATGTTATAAAAAGCACACCATTTCTTATTACTTCCCATTTTTGTTGGTTGAATGCAGATATGATAGTTTTAGCCAAGGTAATGATTTGGATTGTGTGACCTTGGACAATATATATGTTATATCTGGGGCTTGGTTACTTCATGTACAATGTCACTGGGCTAATTTGATTGTTATAAGTAGTAAATGAGGCATAAGTAAAGCTGTTTACTATGTTCATGGCACATAGGAAGCAATGAAAACATTTTTGTAATCAATATCTTTGTAGTTATTTTTTTCAGCTAGTAGAGTAACAGTATAGGAAGTGCCTGGCCTTCAAAGAGCTGTAATATTTTTTCTGGGTTGACTTCATCTATATGGAATTCTATGAATAAGAAGAAAATCTCCCATTTTATCTTATTTATTGTTAATAGCCTCCATTAGCTTAATTTTAGTTTTTTTTTTTCTCTTGGTCATTCTCAATTTAAATGTTAATTGATATATTTGGTAAGTGTAAATTTAAGTGATTATTAAATTTCTAAGAAATCAGTTTCAAGAAAAGAAAAAAAAGGATTCACAATTTAGAACTCATCTGATAATGACTATGACCTACATAGTATATTTTTGTATGGATACATTACCACAATATGCCAGCTTTAAAAGGCAAAATAATTATCTCAAGGAAGCAAGCTAATCAAAGTCAGAGTTGGATATTCAGTTAAAAAACCTTTAACGTCACAACCCAACCTCAGCTTCTTGTTCTACGGTACCGTATTTCTGATCAGTAGGATGATATCAGAATAGTTTTTAAGAATGTAGCCTCAAGGAAGCAACAGAGCCATCTCTGCAAAAACAGAAACATAACTGGCTGGTCCTCTCCAGAACTGATTGCCTGAAGTAGCTATCAGTGCTGTTGCTTTGGACATTTTGGTGAGTTGTGCAATCACACTGTAAATTATTGTTGTGTTGGGAGTCTTAACTGTTAAGTTCCCTTTGTTGGTGATTATGCTTGTATTCTATGGCAACATACTGGAGTACATTTTCTTTCCCATTCCTTTCTCATTTCCAGTAAAAATTCCCAGAATTATTTCCCTATACATATATTACTTTCAGTCACTGGGAATTGAGCAGTGAGAGGATTTTGTAGAGGCTACAGCTTTTTTTGTTTGTTTGCTTCAGAATCTTTAGTTTTCATTTTTTAAGTTTTATGCTCCTCCACTTACATTTATTTTAAAATGATAAAGCAAACATCATTTTGTTAAGGCATTTGTTCACAGTATGTGTATTCTTGTTCAACTTCAAGATTGCAAGAGAAGACAAAAAACATTAATAATTACAAAAAAGTGCAGAACACACTAACTATTGTAGTTAGAGGTCATGCTCCCTTGAAGATCCTATCTCAACAGGGACTCGAGTATTTTTAGATCAATTTGCCTGCAGCTTGTTCCCAGAGACACAAAGGACCCTGGTACCCACTAAAGCTCGGTGGAAAGAACTGAGCATCACCCATCCTTAAGCCCTTCAAAGAAAAAAAGTCCAGTTCAAGGTGTGTCTCTTCTGTCACTGGTAGACAAAGTGGGCAGAGTCTAGATCCAGGTTGATTTATCCCAGCAACCCAGCTGTAAATTTACAGTGGGGTAGTGGATAATCCTAGTGAGCCTGTACTTTCAGTTCTACTGAAGTTCAGGCTGGTTTCTGACTGTAAGGCTGGGACCTGATTTGTTCAGCCCACAGCATTCCATGTGCCTCCTGCTAGCTTAAACTCTGTTCCTTTACCTCCTGCTGACTTGAACTCAGTTCTGCCTTACCCTGACAGTAGAAACCACCAGATGGAGCCAACCTGTAGCTGCTCTGAGTTCCAAGCCCAATTAGTCCCTCTCCAAGATGGCTACCAGCCAAGTACCTTCTTCTGGGAGACGTCTGAACCTGAATAACTCACTGGCCACTGTAGTCTACTGAATCCATTGCTTGTTCCACTGGTGTGTTTCTCTGTGGAGGTCTCTGGGGTCACCAGTAGTCACTGTGTGTCTGCAGGTTTGAGCCACCCCTCCTGTGAAGTGAGTCAGGTCAGAGAGAAAGTGCAGTTTACCACCTCCTACTTCTTCACTGAAGACTCTTTCTTTGCTTTCCCCATGGGCTTCAATTCTCACTTCAGATCCTTGCTAGGTCTTGGGGATCCACTTCTCTCCTTCCCTTCCTCACATTGCTATATTTCAGCATCTGTATACCAAATCTCTCTGCTCTTCACTTCCCCACCATCTTCCCAGAAGTTCTCAAGCCCTTCAAATAAAAGGCAGATTCCTGTGCTCCCACAGAGAATTATGTGGAAAATAAAGTATTTATTTTTGATAATTCAAAAATTCATTTCCTTCTGTTACACTTTTGGATATGAGAAACAGTAAAAGGTAATGCAGTGAGCATGTATGAGCTCAACTTGTATTCATGTAGACAGTGTTGCTAGGGAAAATAAGCCAGGGAGGTTATGTGACAAGACATATGTAACTTATTTCCACTCTCATAAGTGAGAGGGGAAACCAAGAAAGGGTGATATTATCAATCCTCAAATGCTGATATTTAAATTGAACAAAGTATTGTAGTATTGCCTAAAGGAGAGATGAATAATTTAGAAAAAAACTTCAAATTTATTTATTATTTAATGGATGAAATTTTCATTTACATTATATGTCTAGTGTAACCTACACATATGATTTGTAAAATTATATTGATTATTTATTTCAGAAATGGATTTTTTCTTAAAATGATGAATTTATAGACTGATTCATAATTGAAAGTAGGCAGAACAAAATTATAACTCAAAAAATTTAGACCACTCAGTTTTTCAACCTGTGTATACTTTCCTAGTGGTGAATCTTGACTTTGAGTGAGACAAAGAATGAAAGAAATGTGATTCTAGAAAAAGATATATAAAGGAAATATAGGAAGTTTCTAATTGTGCTCTAGAATTATCTGAATTAAGAAAGTGTAATAGTCAAATCTTTGTCCCATCTCACATCTTTGAAGTTAAAATATTATCTTTAAATTTGAACTTTTCTCAAAAAGTAACTACCATAAGGCATATATACTTTGATATATCTTTTGATTTATTTTTATGTCTAAGAAATCTGTCCAATAAATAGTAAGATTTTATTACTCTGGCATTTTTAGGGAAAAGACAGTAAAATATTACAATTTCCTTGTTTATATTTTGTTAAAATCTAAAATATACTCAGGCTTTCTTTTCTGACTTTCTCCTTATTTTTCCTCTGTTCTCATTTTCTCTTATCCTCACCCTCTGTGGCTAAACATTAACACACAAAGAGTTTTAACTAAGAGAAATAATAATTCAAAGATTTATTTTATTGTCAAGTTTTATGAGATGTAGTAATTCTAAAATGAAGAAATCTACCTAGAAAAAAACAAAGCAAGTAAAATAAAAGTTAGTTGTCTATGGCTCACAACTTTTGACAATAGAGAATTTACCTTTTTGTGCTACAATTTCTCATCTTTAGGGAGGAGATCATAAGTTAAAACTTGTACAGTTTTTAGTAGTTTTAAACAAGGTGACATTCGCAGTGCCAGACAAAGTTTAAACAGAAAATACCTGGGTAGCTATTAGTAATATCATAAGATTTATCAAGCCATTGTTATGTGGCAGACCCTTTGTTATTCAGTATCTTCAAATATATCACTTTTGTTCATCATAACAATTCTATGATAATGGAGCTATTATTCCCATTATTGTAGATGAAGACACTGAAGTAAGAGAGTTTTTATCGCTTACCTAAAGTCATTAGACTTGCAAAAAGTATGACTCTAAATCTAATTACAAAATATTATACTATTCTATTCTATAGGAAAACATAAAAAATTTCTACAATAATCATTGTGTTCATAATATAGTCTAAAGAGTAGTTACTGATGTTATAGTAATTTAAGCCCTATCTCCATGGAAATTGGTTCCTTAAAAGTCCTCTTAGAAACATAATAAAATCAAAGAACTAATATAAAACAACCGATTCTCATAAATCCAGGGTTACTGTGGCATATGTTGTATTCTGGGTACAGAGCAGAATAAGAAACAATGAAGATTTAGCCACCAACAATCCATTTCTTGGCTGGGTTTCATAATGACTCAAGGGAAAATGTATAGTGTTTAATCATCATAAATTACAGTACTTAGAAAAATGTGAAACGTGTGTAAACATGGCTTTTTTCTACTGTTTGAGAAATACCATAACTTTTAACTCACACCATATACATATGTATGTAATTATACCCCCTTTGTCCACAGGGAAATCTTTCCAGGAATTCAGGCAAATATTAAAATTTGCAGATGTTGAAGTTCTTTATATAAAATGGTATAGTATTTGCTTATAACCTATGTACATTCTCCCATACAGTTTAAATCATCTCTAGATTATTTATAATAGCTGAAACAATATCAATACTATGTAAATGGTTGGTAAACTATATTATTAATGGGATGATGATATAAGGTATAAGTATATGCATATTCAGTCCAGGTGGAACTTTGCTTTTTTCTCTCCAATATTTTCTATCTGTAATTGGTTAAGTCCATGAGTATAGAATATGTGGATATGGACCACTGCTGCTATTTATTTTTCAGTGAACTGATCCTCAAAAGTCATTAATTCCACAAATGTACTTAACACATTTTATGCTATGCATTGTAACAAATAGAAGGGATTATAGGGTCTCAGAGAAATAGAAGATGTTTACACACTTTTGTGACTATTATTCTAACTTATAAATCTTATTGGATTAAGAAATGCCAAGGGGATTAATAAACCCACTTCTGGGTGTGTCTGAATGAGTCATAGAGATCTGATGTTGGGTAATATAATTGTTCTTTGGCCCCTTTCTCTCTGGAACTGTTCTCATACTCAGCTTCTTGGCCCCACAAAGTGAGCAGATGAGATTTCCCATTCTTTTCCACCAAGATGACTCAGCCTTGGAGACAGCTAACCATGAAATGAGTCCCCTGAAGCCAGGAACCAAATTAATTTAGTTTTTAAGATTTTGGGTGAGTACTGTATCCCAGAATTAGGAAAGCTAATACATTTTGAAATTTGTAGTTTCATGTGGCAGACAAGCAATCCACTTTTGATTAAATGAATAAAATGGACAAAAACTGAAAGCTTTCACTCTAAAATCAGGAACAAGACAGGATGCCCACTATCACCACTCCTACTCAATATAGTCCTGGAAACATTAGCCAGAGCAATTAGTCAAGAGAGAGAAATAAATGGCATAAGGATAGGAAAGGAAGAAGTTAAATTATCATGATACTCTACATAGAAGACCACAAAAACTCCACCAAAAGACTTCTAGAATTAATAGTCAAATTCGGTAGCATAGCTGGATACGAAGTCAACACTCAAAAATCAATAGCATTGGGCTGGTGAGATAGCTCAGTGGCATAAGTGCCTGCCTGGCAAGTGTGAGGTCCTGAATTCAACTCCCGGTACCCACATACAAATAAAGGACCAGTGATATCACTCAGTGGCTCGGGCACTTGCTGGAGTGTGAGGTCCTGAGTTTGACCCCTGGTACCAACAACAACAACAAAAAAATCAATAGCATTCCTATACACAAACAACAAATTCACTGAGAAAGAAATGAGGGAAGCCACACCCTTCACACTAGCATCCAAAAAAGTGAACTACTTAGGTATCAATTTAACAAAGGAAATAAAAATTCTGTACATTGAAAATTGCAGCACTCTGAAAAAAGAAATGGAAGAGGATATCAGAAAATGGAATGATATCACTTGCTTAGGGAAAGGAAGAAACAACATAGTGAAAATGGCGATAATTACAAAATAGTTATACAGTTTTAATGCTATCCCCATCAAAATACCATTAGCATAACTCACAGATCTAGAGAAAACATTCCTAAAATTCATCTGGAAGCAGAAGAGACCTAGATTACCAAAGGCAATCCTGGGCAACAAAGGCAAGGCAGGAGACATCACAATCCCTGACTTGAAATTATAATACAAAGCTACTGTCATAAAATCAGCATGGTACTGGCAAATAAAAACAGGCCTGAGGATCAATAAAACAGATTAGAAGATGCAGACACAACTGCAAACACAGTCAGCCACCTTGTCTTTGACAAAGGGGCAAAACATATTCACTGGAAGAAAGATAGCCTTGTTAATAAATGGTGCTGGAAAAACTGGCTGTCTACATGCCAAAGACTAAAAACTACACCTATGTCTACCACCACGCACTAAACTAAAGTCCAAATGGATCAAAGATCTAAATATTAAAACAAAAACACTAAATCTAAAAAAAAGAAAGTAGGTAGGAATCTTGAAGACATAAGTGTAGGGAAAGAGTTCATGAACAAAACCCAAATTGCAGGGGAAGCACTTCAAAGAATCAACAGCTGGGATCTCATTTTATTAAAAAGCTTTGGCACATCAAAAGAAATTACCAACAGACTGAAAAGAAAACCCACAGAGTGGGCAAAATTTTTAGCCAACTATCCCTCAGACAAAGGACTTCTATCTAGAACACATAAAGAATTGAAAAAAATCAGGCCTCCCAAATTCAAAGACCCAGTCAAAAAATAGGCATCTGGGATGACTATGCACTCCTCAGATGAAGAAATACAAATAGCAAATGAATATATATAAAAAAAATGTTCAACATCATTGATCTTTTGCAAAATTCAAATTAAAACAACACTGAGAATCCATCTCACCCCAGGAAGAATGGCTATCATCACAGGATCAACCAATAACAAATACTGGTGGGGCTGTGGGGAAAAAGGAACTCTTCTTCACTGTTGGTGGGAGTGTAGCCTGGTACAACCACTGTGGAAATCAGTGTGGAGATTCCTTAAAAAACTAGGATTAGAGGTCCCTTTTAACCCAGATATTTCCCTTCTGGGTGTTTTCTCAGAAGAATTAAAAACATCATAGCACAGCAATATATGTGCACCCATGTTTATAGCAGCAAAATTTGTAATAGCTAAATCCTGTAATAGCTAAATCCAAATGCCCATCAGCTGAGGAATGTAATAAAGAGATGTGGTATTTTTATATAGTGGAGTACTACTCAGCTGTAAAGAAGGATAATCTTGAGGATTTTTTAGATAAACAGATGCAACTTGAGACCATTCTCATAAGTGAAATAAATCAGACTCACATGTGTAAATATAGTATTATCTCCCTAGTGTAAGAAGCTGAAAGAGCAAATAAGATCCAAGGTGTACAATAGATGTTGTGAAAGGGGAAGAAAGTGCTATAAAGGAATGAATAACTGGGATGGGGGAAAGGAGAAAAGAAGTCAGGGAAAATAATATATATATCATAGCTAATATAATTTCACTACTAATTTCTATTAGTTCATTAAAAAGAATTGTTTGTGCTTATATTGTTTGATCAATTTTTCATGGCTTTAACCTATAATCTGATCAACTACTTTGAAGATAGCAATAAGCAATATATTAACCATTATAATCCCCTATTAGCTTGTTTTGAATTCACTATCATAGTTTTTATTGTTTTTCTCTTTGAAATAAAATTTTAAAAATAAATGAATAAGGCCCTTAGAGAATATAAAATGTTTAGTGGAGGAAATCATTATGGTTACTTACTTGTAACTGTGTAAATTGTGAAAGAATGGCTTTAGGTAGTATGACCATGGAAATTGTGACCCATTGTGGCAATGCCATGTAAGATGTTTGCATGATACAGTAGCAAGGAGTCACGTAGGTAAAGAACTAGAACAGTGATGAAGATAGAGGGAACTCCGAGTATAAAACCAGTAAGAAGAATGAAATTAGCATGCTCTACAAAGAAAGGGAGATCAGTGTGCCTGGATTGAGCAATTTGGAAAGTTACTTGAAAGGATGTTGGAGAAATTTATAAAACCATGATTGTCTTATTCTGCTCAAGTTGTCATAAGAAAATATCCTACATGGGTGACTTGAACAGAAATATATATTATCTATAGTATATAGTTTTGGAGCCTGGGGAATGTAGGATTAAAGTGCCAACATAGTAAGGTTCTGGTAAAGTTTCTTTTCCTGGCTTGCAAATTTCCTCCTTCTTGTAATGTGTTCACATGATACAAAGAAAGGGTAGTCTGGTCTCTTTCTCTTCAATTAAGGGCCTTGGTCTCATGGGGATTTCAGAGGGAGGTGATTTTACCTACATGACCTCATTTAAACATAATATTTTCCTAAAATTCAATCTCCAACTACCATCACCTTGGGGATTAGGATTTCATTATATGAATTTTGGTATGCGTACTTCTCTTGGCCCTTGCCCAAATAAACAAGGCACGAGGAACTGACTTCCATATGAGTACTCTGTGTGTAGGCAACAAAACACTTGCAATTGTTTGATTCTACACAAGACAGCAGGTCCATGAGTTTGTAAGCAGCATATGAGGCTCTCTATGCCTAATAACTTTATACTTATTTTAGACAGTGGCTGTCTGTAAGGCAATGAACTCTCTAACTAGACAGTGGGGTTTGCCTTTCACTTCTTTTACCATATGTTTCTTTTGTAATCTCCCAGTCTCCCAGTGTGTCTCCTGTGTGTGGATAGAGAACCATAATATTCATGTCCATTTTATTCTTTCACATTTTCTTTCTGTAATTCACAGTGTCTTAGAAAATGTCATTTCAGTGGGATTCTTTTTATATAATTTTCACTCTCTTTATGGACTAGTGTTTGCCCTTAATTCTTTCCTGTAGCTATAATATTTGAGTAGATTGAGATGAATCTGGCTTGTCTACTGCAAGAGTGGAAAAATGTCATTGTAATATTTCATAATTTTCCATTATGTATACTTGCATCCAAGCATATGTATGATGTTAATTTGCATCGCTAACATTTATCATAAAATCTTAAGAAAACAGTTTGGTAAAGACATTTTTAACACAACTTTTAAGAATGCAATCTTCACTCTATTCTTATTTATGCAAGACCTAATGTAAAATTTTCCTACGTAGGATAATTATTTGCTTTATGGTTATAATACTTAAAATATGGGTCACCTATTATATATTTAAATAATCTTCATTTCTATAAAGGTGATTATAATTTTGAGATTATTAATTATAAAATCACGACAATAAAATTTTTCATATTTTTTTATTTCACCAATTGGAATACTCATGTAAAGTTTCCTGTTAGCTCTGTACATTTTGTACTCACACAGTAATTAGGCTTATTTTTATAAGAGAACAAAATTAACCTCAGAAAAATTGTTCAGTGACTTCACTTCCTCTTCTTCAAACTCACAGGAAAATGGAAATGCTACATGCAAAATATGAAATGAGTCTTCAAAAGAACATTTGCTACATCAAAAATTCGTAATAGGTGCCAGGATAAATTTGGTCCTACACTGTTTTCCTGAACTGATAAAGTTTTAAAGATATGTATGATATTCTTCCCTATAACACATCTGAAAAAATCTATAGAATTAATAAATTTTTAAAGAAAAATATTTTCTCCCTCATACTATGTGAAACAAACAAAAAGACCATGTAAGATAGAAGTAGACAAGGCCAAGGACAGAGATGTGTTAGTATTAAAGCCATCCACTTTAGGAAGAAAGATTTGATCAAATGCCCACAAACATAAGAGTTTTTATATATGTAAGGTTATTTTACAATACATTATTATATATTTTAGGATATAAGTTGCAAAATGCCGATATGTGAATATTGTCTTTTGTTAGGTACTACACTAAAATATCTTTATTGAAAAAAAATATGGAAGTATTAGCTATAATTATCTTCCTATTTTAGTTTGGTATCCCTTTGTCCCCCCAAAAAAGACAAAGTATTTCTACAGGATGAAAAAAATTCATGGCAATTACCCAGTTTTTCATAGATTTTTTGAGGGGTGGGTTATATATCTCATAAGAGTTAACCATTTGTTCTCAAAGGAGAAATATATTTCTGGAACTTGTATTTTTGTACTAGATGACACAATATGAAAGTAAAAACAAAGAAAAACCACAAAGAAATAATACTTAGACATTTTAATAATGTAAAAATATAAAGAAATGAATATTAATATATATATATTGATAAATGAATATTATTCTTAGACTGATCTATACATCATGAACATTTTTTAAGATATAAAGTTATTTTCAAGGTGTCACACCTAAAATTATGGGCTTTCTGTAAAAAGTAAAAGGAATTGCTTCAACAAATATGTAAAATGTACAAATCACATTACTCTAATTTCTACTATGTATTATAAAGAAGAAATCAAGGATTAATAGCATGGCCCTTGTTTTCAAAGGATTTAAGATCTTTAAAGGGACACAATATATTTTCAGAAAAATGTTACATGTAGACAAAACAATCTATAATCTGACTTTCTTTAGTCTCAAGAAGAACAGATTTGAGATAATAATACCAAAATGATTAATGAATGGTAGATAATTTTATGAGTAGCTCAAAGGGTGAAGTCCTGGAAAAGGATATGTATATAAAGTAGGATCTAGAAAATGTTGGGCTATGTTGTCACTTACTCAAGAAGAAGGGCCAAGTATAGAAATGAGCAAACCATTATTCTCTCACCTCTTTCTAATTTGTAAGTACTTCTATTTTTAAAGATATTATTGTGGAATAGATTAAAATGGCCGAATTTTAAAAGCTTATTTAATTCAATAAGCAACTGGGAATCATAGATTTTCATGAATGTATTTTTAAAACCAAAAATATTGTAATTTCTTCATAAGAGTTTAGAAGCACATTTTGAGCTGCCCTGTGATATCTGCTCAGCTGAAATCTAAAGTAGTGTGTTCTTTCCATCAGTAGTTTCCCTATAGAAAAGTATAACTTACCCCATTGTTCTTCCATTGCTTTCTTAAAAAAAAGCCTGTATTCCCTTTTAGAAAGCAAGATGTTAGAATTAAATGAGTGAATACTACCAAACCTGAAATTTTGACTAAATTTGATGTACATAAAGTAAATTGAAAAATTTCAAGTGAAAAAATTTGAAAACTATTTATAGAATACAAAATGCTAGATGTGAAATCAGATTAGTAGATTTTAAAGATATGGATCACAGAAAAGTACTGTGCAAGTAAAGAGTATGTTAACTTCATTGTCTTTTAACAGTGTACACATATATCAAAACATCATGCCATACTCAAGTCCTGTTGAGTCTTTCAGAAACCAAGTGCCCAAACTGCAACCCAAAACCCACTTATTTATTGCAAAGTGCCAGTATTGCAATTAAACCTAAATACTGAGGTTTTAGTTTAGAGAAGTCAACTGATACATTAACATCTTTGCCTTAAAAAATATAGGTTTGCCACCACTGTCACACACCATAAATAAATATTACACCTTAATAAAATGGGGAAGAGGGCAAGAAAGGAAGAAAGATTGGCCCCATGGAATGTTCTAATTTTATATATTCTCTATCCTTTCTTTTTTTTTTTTTTTTTTTTTTTTTTTTTTGGGTACCGGGGGGACGACCTCAGGACCTCGCGCGCCAACAGGCACCCGTGCCGCTGAGCGATATCACCGGCCCCTTTTTCGTATGTGGGATCCGGGAGTCGAACTCGGGCCTTCGCGCTTGCAAGGCAGGCGCTTAAGCCGCTGAGCCGTCTCACCGGCCCTCTCTATCCTTTCTTGATACTGTATATTTGCCAAACAGAAAGGCTTTGGGAAATTTTAGTGCATTCTTCCAACATATTCCTTGTCTAGGAAATTAATTTCCATGGAGAATTTGGGATAGTTACAAAAATGTAAATGGCCAACTGCCAAAAAGACCAGGCCCAACCATCATAGTGTAAAGTTTATGGCAATGCAGGTTTATGAACAGGAAACATAGTGTACAAAACAGGGTAAATAAAGATTGTAGAATGGGCCCCCAGTGATTAAATTTAGTCCACCCATTGCCCCAATGAAGAGAAGCAAATACATTCTGGATCTCAAAGAGGATGAGTACTGCTAGATGGAGGACCTCTGGGGAGAAATGATATTTTCATGGAAATGTAAGCATAGTAAGATTTTTGCTTTCAATGTGTAGAATAAGCATGCATGTTTTCATCTAAACTGGGGCACTTTCAGGTGAAAGGTGGCTCAAAATTTGTGTTATTTGATCACAATATACTTCAATGGGCAAACTCAGATAAACTGTCACTCTTGGCTGGAGGTGTTCAAGTCATGGTTTATGAATGTGTATTTGGCTTACAAATGGAACTCATCAAATCCAGCTGCTGAAAATGAAGAGAAAAATACAAAAAATGTGAAGCTGGAACTGAAGTCACTGGAAATACTTTTCTGAAAACATGGAACTCCATTCAGGAATGTCCGGAAGATGGCATCTTGCCCACCTTCGCTTCAGCTGAATTGACCTTGGAGCACAGGAATAGCCCACGTTACCCTCTGTGGGATATCAGAGGCCAGCTTTCCTGGGCCAGCTCCCATGCTCTCTAACAAATGGCTTTCCTGCAGCATTTGTATCAATAATAAAAATTAGTATTTTAAGATGAGTAACAATGATGTGAATTAAAACTCATACTCTCACACTTTGAACACCAAATTCCATGATATCTAAACAAATTAGACAAAGATGAACAATTGAGACCACTTTAATATTTCATCTTTTTCAATATATTTATGTCCTTTATGGTCGTATTTTTTCAGAAAACTATTTCTTGAAGAAAATATATCTATATCTTTTTCCTCATATTTAATTATTCTGTAGTCATTTCATGGCAATCTTGTTACAGCAAAGAAACTAAGTTCAGTGAGCATGAGTGACTAAAATATTGATTAAAGCACTAAAGTCAGCCAACTTGGAGGAAAATTTTGATTTCTAAGTCGCTGTACAGTTTCTAGATAGTCCAGTGGCTTGAACAATTTGATAATCTTGTTGAGGCTCTTTGACAATTTATGCTTACATAATACAATTTTTATTTTGAAATCAGTAACATACTGGTACTTTAAGCTTGATAAATTTTAAGATGTTCCCCATCTTACCTTGTTTTATTAAATATACAATCACTGGTAAATCACTTATGAGTACTATAATGAAAATAAAGGAAATAAAGGCTCACTTCTCAGTTCTCGAGTATGTATAACATAGAATAAACTACATCAATTCTTTGGGCAAGATTTTAAATTTGTTCACACTTTAGCATACACATTTATTTATTTTTTTGAACAAAAATTATTTTAAAGGGAAATAAGATGTGCATGTACTTCATTGCCTTCAGTTCATTTGCTGTTTTCTTCTAAGCATAGGCTATCAGTGAACAATAGAATTACTAGAAAAAAGGTATATAGAGGTATAGTGATAGCAAGCATTTATATGTCTTTATTATGGGTTTAGCACTATTTTATACAAAGATTGATACTATAGTTATCTTTATTTTGTAGTGAGGGAATTGAGGCACAAAGACAGCTAGTAAGTGGCAGAGCTGAGATTCATTTGTAGGAAATCCTACAGTATAATTAGCAAGGTGAGGGAGAATACAAATTAGGTGCATTAATATCAAAGTTGCTGAAAATTAAGATTTCTTGCCAACATATAATTTTAAGCGTATTGTTGATTGGGTGTTGGTTTGAGTATCTAAAATTTACTCTCAGTATTTCAGTAAGCATCTGCTGTATTCACTTTTGTCATTTTCCACAAATACACCTTATGTATTTCACTTCACTTCTCATTTAACTGCTCTATACAATATCATCTCCCCTCTCTACTGTGTGTGCAAGTGTTGTTTATGTGTCAGTGTGTGTTTCTGTGTGTGTGTGTGAGAGAGAGAGAGAGATGCAGCTCTCTTTCAGATACAAATCTCTGTGAGGTTTGAAAAATGGGGTTTAATGAAATCTTTTTTCTCTGATTCTAGGTCTGGGGTGTATCTGGAGATTATAGGGTTCAGACTGCCGCCAAGAAGGCTGCTACTGTTATCATACTGAACAGCTGCTGACAGCTCTTAAGCTTCATATATTTCTGTAGAAGCTCTTCGAACTCTTTTAAGAGTTTACTCAGAAAAGCAAAAGGTAGGATCAGGCTATTGCAAAGCTGCCTGTGGTATTTAATCCTGCAAGGTGACAGGTTTCCTCAAGATGAAACTTTCTAAGTCATAAGCCAGTTCAAAAAGAGTACTTAATTGTGTCTGTCTAAACTTTGTTTACACTAACTTTTAATTCATTTTGCTTAAATGGAATTTTATTGCAGCTGTCAACAGCAGACTGCATGCTGGGAGTTGCACACAACCAAAAATATTATCCAAGACTAAGTAACAGCTGGATAAAAACTATGGGACCTCCCACATATCTCCCACTGAGATCTAGATAGTGAGTGAGTTATTTGACTGAGTAACAACAACAGCTGCCAAATAGGTCATTTTTTTAAAAACCCAACTTTTGAAGCTTTGAGAATTGAAATGAGCAGGCTTCATAGAATTACCAGGGCTAACAACAAACAACAAAAATTTTAAAAAGTAGGAATATTTATTCTCCAAATGAAGTCTCCTATGTCTTAAATTATGTTGGGTCATCTTTTAAATCACTATTATATACTTATTGCAGAAATACTTTAATTGAGATGAATAGTAGTTTAAACTATAGGCCTACGGTGCCAGTGAGATGGCTCAGCGGCGTAAGCGCCTGCCTGGCAAGCGTGAGGGCCTGAGTTCGACCCCCGGTACCCATAAAAAAAATAAAATAAAATAAAATAAAATGATGGGCCTAACATCTGTTCTGTATAACATAAATTACTTTTTTTCAAGTATCTGATGAAGCAAGTACTGAATAGGGCCAAAGTATGTTGCCCGCATAATTTTTAGTTGCCTATTTCAAATAACTTATTATTCACAAATAAATTGCAGATACTACTGGGAATCTACTGCATGCACCAATAAGGTACTTGCTTCTCAAATGATTCAATCTAATATTTCCAAACTAAATTGATAATTTTCATTTAAAATAGAATATATTTTTTAAAAATTCAATGTTAAATTAATTAAAAGTAGCTTTTGCTTCTAAATATTTTATTACTAAATGAAACAGTTATCAAATTAGTGTCATTCCACCTGAAGTAGTTAAATATTCAGGTAATTATAAGATGGAAGAAAATCCTCACTATTATCACTAACGCTCATCCAATTTTTCTATCATTCTCAATGCTACAGATAAAATGAAAAAAAATGTTTAAAAAGCTACTGATCTAAAGCAATTTAACATAATATGAACTAAAAAAGAATGAATTAATATTTTGTGGTGTTTAACAGGATTTTTTAAATATCTTCCCACTTACTGACATACAATCAGAAGAGCATATTAAAGTAGTATTATTTGTAACACACTGAGCAATTAAGTTTTCCTAGTTACTTTAAACAATGGAGTGAATATCCTTTTCAGGGTCATTGTAAGCTTTAAAATCATAATCTGTTTTTTATCTAGTTAAGAAATGTACAGTCTCACAGATAAGATATAAGACATAACATTTGGAGAACACAAAATATTGATGAGAATATTCCATGAATTACTGTTTTACAGTAGAAGAAAATAGGAAATATTATCAAATTTTTTCCTAATTCATGTCAATAGTGAAATCTGGCTAAAAATCTTTGGAAGGATTTGAACCATTGCCATAGCCAGTTGCTTGCATGTGTAAAAATTGTACTAAAGTGTAAAGATGTTTATCATTTGGGTGTAATTTGTGCAGTCTCTTTACTTTTAAAGGAACACTTAACAGTATTTTGAGACCATGTTTTGTGGAATCAGATCTCATTATTGTATAAAATTCTGTTCTGGTGAAATAGATGATTCAGAAAGATGAAGGATGTTGGTCCTTTGAAAGTTATGTGATCTCTCCCTTTTTGCCCACACAGAGAAGAGATGTTTCCAGGGAGAGAGCTTTGAGATAAGAGAATATAATTTAATGGATAAAAGCATAAGGGCATTTGAAGTGGATGTTTAATATTTGATACAGCCAGTCGGAGATTAGCACCTGAATTTTTGCTAAGGTAAGAACAGCATCGAGCTGTACTTATGTGTGTATTCATACAAGTCAGTAGTTTTATAAGCAGTCCTTGCAAGTAAAACAAATGTGAAATAACAGCAGAAATCATCCCCAGAAATAAACCTTTTTAAACTATTTGTGTTCTCCTGGTGTGAAAAAGTAATTATTTTTATAAAATGTATTGTGAACAAGTTGGTGAAGCTTAAATCTATTAAAGAATAGTAAAACATGGAGTGATAGTTTTAAGTCAAAGTTTCACTAACTATTCAGATCACCATGAGCTCAGATCTCTATTCATTTATTTTTTGGGAGCAGACTGAAAATCTTTCACAAAACAGCTCACAGTTGGTTGCAGGGGATCAAGTATTTAATAGTAGCTAGCTTTACCTATCCTGACATCTACCCCTAATTACTAGTAGGCTAAGAGCTTTTTCAAAGAGGTTTGTTATTTTAGGAATGAGCACGTTGTCCTCAAAAGATTACATAGATGACCCTGGAGGCAAAGCAGCTCAAACTCAGTCACATATCAGTAATAGGCTTTTGGATTTCCAGCTGTTGTACCTCTAGAGTTTGTCTAGATCCAGCTGCCTACTTTATGGGAGTAGTTCCATTCCTCTCTGTCACTACAGGTAAGCTTGTTTTGAGACTGAAACAAAATTTGTTCTTATCCTCAAAGTAGTCCCAAATTTTTCTTCTATATTCTTTATGTAATAGAAATCATAGCCATCCAGCTGGTATTCAAACCTGAACTCTAGAACTCATCCATGATTTCTTATTTTTGAAATTCCATTAACTATATTAAACATGTCCTCCAAATCACTGCAATCTGTGGACTTCCATTTCTGTTGCTGCTTTGTAACTCTAGGGCACTATCCTTTCTAGCTTTTATTACATATCTTATATCCAGACCCCAAGAAACCGCACACACCCAATTATAACTTTCAGAACGGATTAGTGTAAACTTTTTGAAATTGCAACATGTGATGGAAAAATACAGTGAGTAAACATTTATTACAGTAAATGCAACATTGCCATTAATTCTTCTCAAAATTCCTGCCTTTATTTTGGACACACTTATCTCATTGTTCTTGCCACTTTGTGAAGCAGTTCTGGAAGTCTTTTATAAGTGTCTTTAGAAGATGTGACAAAAAATCCAGGGAATAGTGGTGCTAGTGCCATCCAAAGCAAAGGCAGGCTTATAAACAGACTGTGGTGTGTACTCATTCACCTTATTTACTGGATCTGGTACTGTACAAATTCTGGCTCTCCCTCAAATTCAAAATTACTATGAAAGGTATACATTTTGCATAGATTCAGGACATGGAGGAAGCCAAGACATGGCAAAAAAAGACACTTAGTATAAAGGACTTTCAGAACTGCTTCCAAAAGTGGCAAGAATGACTGAATAATTGTGTGGAAAGCAAGAGAGTATTTTGAGGGGATTAATGGTAATGTGTCTTTAATTGCAATAAACTTCCAAAATTTAAACACATATTTTAATCATACATTTTAGAACAAAATTATCTGTATACCAGTTAAGATTATCTTCATACCTTTTCTCTTCACTTAGACACATGTAAATTTTATGTAGAAGGGATATATATCACAGTGTAGAGGTAAAAATTATCACAATGATTTGTGCACACCATTCTGTAATTACACAATTCTTTTTTCTCAAATGAATACTATTGGTGTTTTGTCATAACATCTCTTATATAGAATTAATTCCAGTTAGCAAGTAGTAACTTTTCTATAATATTTCATTGTAAAAGCTCTGGGGATTCTGCTAGTCTTTTATGTTTTCTTTTATCAGAGAAAACTAATATGCTTTCAGTTCGGTTGTACAATTATTTAATTAAAAAGGGAAAATTGTTTTCTTATATGTAGAACATTATTTTTGAAATGTATGTTATAAACTTTTGAAATTCATTTATTCTTATTGTATATTTAATGATCCCAAATACAGATGCTATTTCTGGACACTAAGAATTATTTTAATGGTCATTTCCATTTCCAGAGAGGTTAACTCTTATTTCTCTCAGTATAATGAACTCTGACAACAAATGATAGTTAAGCATGCACTCTTTTGCAGGGGGACTTCATTGTGGCACCACCTGCTAACACAGCATCAGGTTATTATTCTTTCTTTAATTGGTATCAATTTACACACACTTACTAGGTATTAAAAATTAGATATGATTTTTTTAAAATTTCAAAGAAAAGTTTTAAGTGAAATCAGAACAGTGCATACACACACACACAAACATGCACACACACAATTTTATTTTTATTGTGAATAAATTTTTATGAAAATTTTCCCATTTGATCTCACATTTTATAAAATATATTTAAACATATTTATTGTAACTATCTTCCACTAGCTTAGAGTAATCTAAACTTTAAAATGAAATAAAAATTAAACTATCTCTTGATTACAATTAATATAGTGCTATCATTCTTTAATAGTAAAGACACTGTTAAAATGTAGCTCTAGAAAAATAAAACTACTCCACAGTTTTAAAGACAAATGCTAAATGGGACAGTCACATGTACTTATAGATAGTGTCCTATTTCTCATCTTTAACATACAGGAATCCAGTTAATTCTCACATGTTACCTCATCAAGAAAGTCCTTTGTTGAACATACATTTTAAATAGCAGACACTACTTGGTTATATCTTATCTCCTTAAATTTCTTGGTTTTCTTTAAGTGATGACATTATATATCAGATTGCATATCTGTTTATTATATGGTTCCCTTGCTAGAATATGATATCCACTATTTCACATTCACTGTTGTTATAAGTGATATTCAATCTTGAAAAAAGATTTTGTAGGCTACTTTATCATGAACATTACTAAAAATTAGGTATGAATATTACTTAAAAATGTGGACAAATATCAATCATATAGTATGAGTATTTCAAAATATAGAGAATTTTTGAAGCTATGAATATTAAAAACTATACTCATTGAATTTTTACAGATTTCCTTTCTGTTACTCTGAAATTATATAATTCTACATATTTATGATTCATAGAATGATATGAATGTACAAAGTGAGTTAAATCGTTGATAAATAGTTTGATTTAATTCATTTGCTTTTACAACAATTCAATGGGTAGATATAAATAAGTTAATAAACTTTAAACAATAGCAGTAATAAATTAGTCCCAATATACCCTATCTATCGTATACAGTATGTTGACTTGAATTTCCTTTCAACATTCAGCTATCCCTTCATCTTAATTCACTATCTTCAGAGCTTAATTTTTATAGTATGATTATATGTGGTTTTACTGTTAGCCATATCTTTCTTGCCTACAAAAATTTCTCAATATGAATTATAACCACCATTCTTCTAAACCATACATGAGGATTGGTAATTTCTAAATATGTATATATAATATATAGGTATAAACATGAGTAGACGTACATATATAATACATTATATCTTATTTGATAGTGTGCACATGTGTATAGTTATATTTATATATATGTAAATTAAGATCATTACCAGTAAACATCATGATTAATAATCTTAACTGGTGTTCTGTACCACTTGTGAATATTTATATATTTTAACCAAGTACTTTTATATTCTTTTTAAACATATTTGCTGTTGTCTCATTCTGTGGTCCTTTTTTACTGACATCATCACATCCTTAATAAGACCTTCATCTTTAAACAATACTACATCTCATCTTCTCTCACCTGGGGGGATGGGCCCTTCTCCTTTTTAAAACATCTTACCCATCTGTGTCCTTACTGCATAGTTCCTTAATCATGGTACTATTGACATTTTATTATGGGTGACTGCCTTTTCATTTTAAGTTACTTAGTGTATTAGTCACTTTTTAGTTACAAAGCCAAAATACCTAATATTCATAAATTAAAGGAAGAGAGGTTTATTTGTCATGGTTTCAGAGGACTCAGGCCATGTTAGCTGGATTCAAGGCAGAATCAGCATGTTGGATTGACACAACTGTGCCAAGCTGTTCATCTTATGGAAGCCAGTTTACAGAGAGGAAAGGTATAAGCCAAGAATAAGAAGTGATTTTTTTCCATGTCACTTCCCTAGTGACCAGTTCCCACTGACCAGGCCATATCTCTGCACATGAAATTTCTGGGGAAAAGTTTTAGATCTAAACCATAACATTCCCTAAGCCCCAAAGGCTCACATTTATCTCAGTATGTAAAATGCATTTAGTCCATCACTAAGTGTCATCATAGTTAGTAACCATCCCAGCATTTCTTAAAAGTCCAATTTCAAAGTCTCCTCTGGAAATCAATGCAAACCCTTCACTGTGCATCCTTATAAAAATTAGAAAGAAAAGTTAAATACTTCCAACATGCAATGGCACAGGGTAAACATTTCCATTCTAAAATGGAGGATAAGAATTATAGAAAAATTTGGACAAAATCAAGACCAGAAACCAGCAGGGTACACATTAAATCCTATAGATGCATGCCCAGTACCCAGGAAATGTAGTTTTGACATGTGAGTTCCAAATGTTTGGGTAGCCCCGCTTTTATGACCTTGTTAGTGGTAACCCATGTGGGCTGGCTGAAATCACTGTCTGTGGCTTTCCTCTGCAGACAGTCCATGTTTTTTGAGATATCCAACTTACCAGTGTCTCACTGTGCCTTTGGTGTAATTCTCAGGGCTTCCCATATCACCCACTCAGGGCTTCCCATCTGTGACTGTGATCCTGACATACCACATTACCTGGCCTCCCAGACCTTCTTCTGTGGAGGTAGAAGCCTCGATTACCCTGTAATTCATGAAACCATAACTCTTATATTTTGCATACCTAAAAAGCCAACACCAGGTAGATGACACCACAGTCTCCTGTCATCTCAAGCAATAGTTTGCCCCCTTCAACCATGACTACAATGACTCCTAACTACCCGGATGGCTGAAGTCCAAGAAATACTTCCTTAGAATGCCATGGGTGAGCAGGATGCTCTGGGTCTTTCTTCTCAAAGAAGTTTCAAAGACTTTACTCTTATACACTTGAGTCTGGATGAAATTTATTCTATAGTGCATGCCTCCAAGGCAAAATAACATGGTGGAAGGGCATGGAAGAAGAATGCTGTTCATTTCATAGTTGCCAAGAAGCAGAGAAAAAAGAGAAGAAACAGGGATGAAAATACACATGTCCAGGTCATTCTCCTAGTGAACTGCCCCTTCTTACCAACAAGGCCTTCCTCTGAACATGAGAAATTTTTTTTATCTAAACCATAACATTTAGTAATCATATCCTCGCCCACAAAATGCCAGTTATAACCCTTTGTTCTTATGAGAACCAAAAAATTTTCCAACCATATTGACAAGATCCCTACCAGGTGAGAACCATTCCCCCAATAAATACCACACCCCAGTCATGGCATTCAGAAGACTTGGGTTAAATTTAACAATTTGCTAGTATTTAACATTTATCTAAAATTCCTTTCCAATAATATGTAAATATGACTGATTTTCTCTCAAATAAAACTGAACTCTACAAACTCCTCATTTTTTTATTTCTTACTGATCATGATAAAATTCATCAAGTCTGGGGGCCGGTGAGATGGCTCAGCGGCTTAAGCGCCTGCCTGGCAAGCGCGAGGGCCCGAGTTCGACTCCCGGAACCCACATACAAAAAAGGGGCCGGTGATATCGCTCAGCGGCACGGGCGCCTGCTGGCGCGCGAGTTCCTGAGGTCGACCCCCCGGTACCCACAAAAAAAAAAAAAAAAAAAAAATTCATCAAGTCTCAAATTAATTTCTTCCTGGGATTGCTTTTCTTATCTCTTTGATTTGTTTATGTAACTCTAATAAGACACTATTTCTTTTCTCTTTCCTTTGTTTCTCATTTAAACACTGGGCTTAATGCTTTCAACCCTCCCTCAATTGCAAGAGATTAGGTTCGTTTTATTCATCATTATAGTTCCAGGGTCTATCAAATTGCACAGGAAACAATATTATTTGCTCAAAAGTATTTTTAACAAATGGAGGAAAATATAGATGAATTAATAAAGTAATAATAATTTTTAAATTCTTAAATATTTCAACAGGAACTCCTGAGCTTTGTTCCAGATATTTATATTTTAAATTATTTATCTTGAGCAAATCAATTTTAATTTTCATGGTTATTAATATTTTTATGTATATAAGTAGAAAACATTATATATTTGAAAAATTATTGAGCAAATAATATGAGAATGAGAGTATGATAAATGTCATGGTTAGTAGAAATAATAATATTTATTGAATAACTACAATTTTCTGGGCATTGTGCTTAACACTTGCAGACTATTTCATTTAATTCCTATAATAATCCTAAAGGAAAGTATTATGAATATCACACTGAAAACACTCAAGTCTAGTTTATGTGAAGCCAAATGTTACACCACTATTTTGTGACAGAGCCAGGACTTGAACTCTGCAATAATGAATCCAGAAGCATGACTTTTGTTACTATGCTCTTGTATGTCTATCCAGCTTTTATATACTGCTTTTTTCTTTGATTTTTGAAATGAATATGAAATATTATTTTAATATAAATATTGCATTTTGGCTGAGGCTTTATGAATGATTTGAAAAATTATTATAAGATGAATGATCAGAAACAGTAATAGGTAAAATCTATATGTTCAAGGAAATTAATTATATATTTTCTATAATTGATATTCAGATGTCTACTAAATATCTAAATATTTAAGTGTTTTCAACAAAAACTCATTAATCTTGATTTTCCTCATACAGGAAATTTTCTTTAGTCAAAACAAATTTTAATGTCAAATTGTGTGCAAATATGGGAGATAATACATATGGAACATCTTTAAAGTATTTTTAGCAGCTCTGAATAGCTGACATTTTTTAAATGAGTGCATTTATAGTTTTTGATTAATTCATAAAATAAACAACTGTGTTACATATGCCAACTAACTTTATAATGACTGAAATATTGGATTCAAAACTTCACATTTCTATAGTATACCTACTTACAAAGCACTTAATGTAGTGGCTGGGATTATTAAAGAGAAATGGTTTGTGTACATGTGTGTATATACGCATAATTTAAAGAAACATAATTCCACAAAGAACAAAGTACATTGATTTTATCATATTACTTCAATTAAAAATAGTATATTGAAGGATTTTTGTGTTTACATATTTGTTTTTGTTTTTCTTGGGTCATTTTAATTCATCATATATTTGAACCCTTTATTTCTGGCAAGCACCATGAAAGCTAGGAATAGAAGTAGGAACACTAAGTCACATTCCAATGTCACAAGACCAATTAGTAAATATAGAGATAACATCTCACAGATACCATGCTTGCAGGCTATTGTCTGATTCACTCATCCAGAGTATTTCTTTCACCTTTAAATCTGTGCAGATAAGTCCTCTAACATGATAGTAAGCTTTAGTTTGATGGATCTAAGGAATTAAGCTCATCCTATAAATAATCCAATAATGTGCATTATGAATTCTTCTCATTCACTGTGCACCTGTTCTTTCTCATTATATCTAAAAATTGGGGATTATTCAAAAGTGCTCCACAATGACTTTTTGTAAGTAAGACAAGTAGAAGAAATTCTTCAAGAACACAGTGAATTGATATTAGAAGTGTGCTAAATAACTAGGTAGGAGGGAAGTGATAGCAACAGGAAGATCATGAATCATGTATCTTTTGAAGGTAGGAAGGTTGATAGGCTAAAGAGTCATATTTCCATTGCTGTAAAGTACAAAAGTTATAAGGGATCTCAATTCTTGGAATATCAGTCCATATTCCCAACTAATACACTTTTCCTGTATTCACTTTTGAAAATATTTAACCAATGTGACTTTTTACATCTTCAAGTATATAATGGTATTTTTTCAGTTTTTTAGTCATTTGGTATCTGTAAGTAAAAACAACGCAGCCTTTTTTTACAACTGAAATTGTTTCAGTTGTTAAATCGCTGATCCTTGTCTACCTTTCAAATATTCTTAAATTGTGGAATTGACATAGGTTAGCAATAGTAATTTCCCCTCCTAGAATTTAAGTAATGAGGAGATTAATGCTGAATTCAACCAATCTCCAACTAAATATTTGTATTTAGAATAGTATGGTACTAGTTTAATTTCAAAATGTTAACATAATTCCATCCATTTGCTTTTGAAATAAGTGGATTAGCCTTTTAATATGGTGTGATACTTTAATAGAGTCAAGACTATTATTTTTATAACTATATGCTGATATTCCTATAGATGACTCCCAGGTGATTAGAGGTAGAAGAAAGTCACATATAAAAATCGTATCTATTGTTACTGATCCAATTATTTTTAGAAGACTATGTACATAAAAAATTAAGACAAAATTATAGCAGACAAATGTAAGTAAGCAAAGCCCAAAAGTCTCAAAACTACTGTACATTTTAGAAAGCAATTTTCTCCCTCTTTCTTTTCTTTCCTCTTTCTTTTCTTTCCTCTTTCCTTTCTTGAGAATATTAAGGATCTATTTTAGAACAATATTATTACAAAGGTAATAGTGCATTGGGGCAGAGTAAACCAAATTTGAAGAAATTATTTGCATATTAAAATCCAATAGGACTGACCTATTAATGAAAGTGATACGAGTAGATAATTTTATACAGTATTAGTTATATGAAAAACATGAGATTATCTTTGGCTTAACTCAAGCTTCAATGTCTCCTGTTATGTTCTTTTCTATTTATTCTGCCACTACCATTTGTTATACTATACTAATATGCTATAAATTCTAAAACTCAGAGAATTGGTTTTCTTCAGAAAGAATATATAGGGATACTTTTTGTCTTAATGACAGTGTTACATCCTGACAAACATATAGTATATTAAAAGTATCATAAGTTTACATTCAATTAGCACATGTAATCATAGTTTAGGAACAAAGGTACCCTAGAGAATGTGGGTTGTCCACTGTCATGATCAGAAGACTGAGTAAGGGCTGTTTCTCACTGTGATGTCCAGGATCATGAGAGAGGAGCATAGTCCATAGTGCTAGGCCAGGAAATGATCCAGATTCAGAGTTCAAAGTAAGACTTCTGTTGAATGCATATGGTTTTTGCACCATTGTAAAGTCAAAAAATCCAAAGTCAAATCACTGTAAATCAGGGATTGTTCATCCTTCAATGAGGGCTAATAAAACAATAGTAGCTAATATGTATTATTTATTTGCTATACAACAGCATAGAGTATTATGTATGTTATGTATAATATCACTTTCACCATTGAAACCAAAATGTTAACAAAGAAAATTAGAAAAACAGAAACAATAATTTTCATATTCATAGAGGAAAATTTAGAAATTTTAATGTACTCTACTATAAGATTTTTTCATTCACCCTTATTCTTAATATTAAGTACTGAACATTTATTTCCTTCTCTAAACTCTATGAATTGAAAATAACTTCTGCACTTTAACTGTTAGGAAAACACTACCCGAGAATATTTAAACAGCTCTCTTTAAAAATTGGCTCCCTTTGTTTAATGTCAGCATTTTGTGAGGCTGCTCAGTTCCAACAGTGACAGGAGTTTTAGGAAGAAAATACCATCAGAGAAATAATAAGCTATTGAATTCACACTCAAAAAATCCTGGGTGTGAGTCTGACTCTATGTTTAAAATTAAGAAAAAAAAAACTTGGTACAATGTTTTCAAGGAGTATTCATAGTAAGATTTGGAGATTTATATCAGACTCTTCAGATAGCTGTGCTATTTAGTAGAGGGTGAGGATTGTTATAAGGTGGTAGGGTCAATCATTATTTGTTTTCTCCAGGTAAATTAGGAGGGTGTGGACTTGCATCAGAGAGACCTGAGATCAAATTAACCCTCCACAATGTACTCTGTTAGCTTTGGCAACCTCCTCAAAGCATTTTCAGCCTTCAGTAATTGTAACTAAAATGAAATTATTCATATTTTCTTTAAAGAGTTGTTGGTAGGAAAGTATTTTGCACATTTGTATCTTAGATAAATACCAGACATTCCTTTTATTATCTGTCCAAAATTAAGCAGCTCATTTAATCTTATAGTACAGATTAGGAAAAATAATATATTCATGTACAAGGAAGAATATGGAATAGATACTTAATTTGATAATTATTTTATCAAATAATAGAATCATATAAATTCAAGTCATAATTCTGATTTCATAGGTGTAGGTTGAGGATATTTGGAATTGAAGCTTCAATGTTCTTAAAATTATGTATGGCAAACACAACTCATCATAAGTGACAGGAGAACTCTAAATGAGCAGTAGGCCTTAGAAATAATGTTCAGGTATAGAAAATATACAGCAGCCTACTATGGCGTGATATTAAGTGGTCACTCTCTGTTCAGTATACAGACACAGTTGATGCCATTTACCTCTGACAACCTTGCCAGGCCCCCAGAGTCACAAGCACAATTTTGGACTACTAGTTGTTTCTCTGCAGATTTAATGATTTTGCAAGTATGTTGCAATTTTTCACCATTTCTCTTTATTTTGAAGTCCCAGGGTGTGAAACTGATTAGGTATCTAAAGCCATGAGCTACAAATAATGATCAATAACCTTAAGTTTCCATAGTTTGACTACCGGCCCTGTTCATAAGAAGATCCATATAATGGGAGTGTCTTTCAAAACATGAAGTGTTTTTGTTTGCAGAAGAGTTAAAGCTTCTTATGTGTCTAGAATATAAAAATTCAATTCAAAAAATATTCATCCTCCATAATATTTCAGAGGTTAGAAAAATAATCAAAAGGAAAAGAAACAGCTTTGCCCTCATACAGTTTCTATGCTAAGGAAGATCTTTGTGATGATTAAGCTTAATTGTCAACTTGCATGACTTGAAAGTCACCTGGGGGACTGGAGGTCATGGAGGAATGACCTTGAAAATTACATATGGTAATATAATAAAGAAAAATCTCAGTCACCATCAGAGTTGATATGCTAAGGAAGATCTGATAGTACACAAGTAAGCTCATAAATACATGCTTCTGCCAGCAGTCATAAGGGCTTTGTAATGTATTAATCAAGGTAAACATGGTGAAGAAAGAGATAAAAGACATATTTTATGTTGGATAACATAGCAAGTCCTGAAATGCAACAGGAATCATTTTAGCTGAGCAAAAATTGAATGATGGCATTCATGTAGATGGAGAATGGAGAAAAAAATGATTTGCTGAGTAAAATCAATATTTCAGCTTTGCATAGGTTAAATTGAGTTAACTATCAATGATTAAATGAGAACAAATAGATATCTGAATGTAATTGGAGAGATCTAGATAACAAATGTAGCTTTGCAAAATTATCAACAATCAAATGAAAATTAGAGCTTTAATAATAAACAAGATGAACTGAGTTCTGAATGTGAATAAACAAGTGAAGCAGTTCATGATCTGGGCTCATGAGCCTCTTACAAGCCAGAAGAGAGGAAAGAAGGAATAATTAAAAGAGATAAGAAAAGGCTCTAAAAGAGTCTTCTCTACTTAACTTGAATTCTGGTGTGGGGAGAGGACAAGTTTTGACATAATGACAACTTTTGTTTATTTTTTTATTTTTAAGGATTTTATTGAACTATAGTATTATTTCACAGAACCTGGGTAATAATTAAAGTTATGAGCACTTTGTGAAAAAGTATTCTCCTGCTGGACACCACTAACTACAAACTACTCTTAGTTTTGTCTCCTACTTGCCCTTCTGAATGTGCTCATTACTTTTGGGGGTTGTATCAGTCAGTGTTTTACTAGAGTAACAGATATAACACAAGATATGCATAAGAAACTATAAGATTGGTACAAGAATATATAAGAAATTACAGCATTGGTTTACAATGGTTAGCCACAGAGTTCGATGAGGTAGTGTACACAGGGTGTCTGCACACTGGAGGCTGAAGAGTTCAGTCTAAGGTCTGGACTCACTGCAGTGACCCATGCAAGTCCATATCAGCAGGCTGATATGGAGTCTACACTGGAAGAGTCTACACTGGAAGGCTAAAACATCCAAGGTGGAAGCTGAAGAGTCTGTGCTGGACGCCAGGAGATGACATCCAAACTGAAGTTGAAGACTGGAGCTGCTATGCAGAACAGAAGCCAGTCCATCCCTCCTTATTTCCCTTTTATACCGTCCAGGTAATGAGCTACAGATAGCCACCCTCAGGCAGGCTCTCTACATCATAGGGTGTAGAATTGCTGAGCTGCCTTAACTAAACTGAATTTTTCAAGGTGATACAATCAATCAAATATTACAATCCACCCCTTGTAAACTTGGCAACCAGATGCATTTCTTTAAACTAGTCTCCAGATACAAAGACATTCTTATAATCACACCTAACATGTTATAACTTCCCTGTGTACAAACAGAAACACATGGGGCCAGTGAGATAGCTCAGGCCCAAGCACCTGCCTGGCAAGCATGAGGTCCTGAGTTCAACTCCTGGAAACCATATAAAGGAAAAAAGGGCTGGTGATATCACTCAGCGGCACAAGTACTTGCTGGTAAGCGTGAGGTCCTGAGGTCGACTCCTGGCACTCATATTAAAAAAAAAAAAAAAAAAACAGAAACACACTAATTCCTTCACCAGAATATAAGGTAAATTTTCTTTGGGTGATGCTTATCCAAGTTATTTCATAACTTGAATATTATAACACAGGCTTAACAATCTGTAAGAACCAGTATTAAGTCTATTAACATTATATTACATTCCATATTAGTGGAGAAATTGTACAGTTGCTATCCTCTTTTCTGTAGCTTATCATGGAGGCATAGGTGGTATTTAGAACTACCTTCTTCCACTACCCATTCTGCATTCCCTTGGTTATCAGCAAGCACCTCAGTAGGTCTGGGTTCTTTCCCTGGTGAAGTAACCCATACCTTCATTGCTGAAGGCTCTGGACCATTTGTCATTCTGCATGTTTAGGCTGTTATAGTTTCCCATTGACTTTAATAACATGGCATGCTAATACTAAGAGGTGCCCTAAGGGATCTCCTGCACTCCATGTATATTTTTCCTTTCCTCCATTGTGGAGCAAAAGTCCAATTTCCCCTTGATAGTCTTGGTACATCACCCCTCACAACACTGTGACTCCCTTTTTAGCTTGTTTTATAAGAGGCATGAGGAGACCAAAATGACCAGAGGGGAGTCTTAACTTCCAGTTCAATGGTATTATTGTTGTGCTTCCTGGTACAAACCTTCTCCCTTTGGAACTAAGACTTCTAAGCCAGCAGAACATAAGATAATGGGAACAGGAAGCAAAAATTTTGCTAGTGGATCACTAGGGGTAAATGGTAAGTGGTACTATTCCTACTTCCACCCCTAATCCTGGATCCGTGATTCCTGGTTATGGGAGCTACAGTACCATATAGTGGATGCTGATTTCAATCATATACAGCCTTTTGAAGTACCTACCCCTGCAAGCTATTGACACCTAGTTGTAACTGTGGTGTAACTGTTTCTTCAAAGGTCATTTCACCTTTCTATCAATCCAGCTGCTTCTGGATGGTGAAGAACATGGTAAGGCCAGTGAATTCCATGAGTATGAGCCCATTGCCTCACTTCTTTGGCTATAAAATGTGTTCCTTGGTCAGAGGCAACAGGGGTCATCATGTGCAAATTTGTGCAAAAATTTCATCACACTTAGCTCTTTGAATGAGATGCTGCTCACCATTATGCAGCCAAAGTCCCCTTTGTCACATTTTATATGGCCACCCATAATGGCTCTTAGAATTCTAGCCACAGTGAGAAGTTAGAGTTCCTTCTTTCTCTGAATGAATATTTTATTTACTTTAAAAACATTGTAAAATTTAATTAAAAATTCCCTATTTCATCTTCTTATATATGAAATCAGAGGCATATAAAAACAAAAAGGGAAATTATTAAACATTCAAATATATTTTCCATGAGTTTCTTAGTGTACACATCTAAAATGAAACAATAAAGAAAAATGTTGCCAAATTTTCATATTTTTTTCCACTTCCCCATCTGTTTCTGAACATTTCTCTCAAGACAACCCATGGGAATTTCCTCAGACTACATTCTTCTTATCAGCATTTTGATCTGCTAATAAAAACAAGAAGAAAAGTATTCAAGCCATATACATTTAGGCTGGAAACACATGCCACATAGTCTATAATTGCATGGTGCAATGCTTATAATTCATAGTTATATATATGTTAGTATATCAGTGCAAAATAAAATCTGTGTAGCTTAGGAACTCACCAAGGAAATAACAATTAAGTTTGAAAGTCACCACTGAATCAGCAGTTCATTTCTTAAATATAACTAGGATATTGTACAACACAACTCTACACATACTTATAATTTTGTAATTCAGTCACATTCTCTACTGTGACCTGCAGTACTCAATTCATCCATTCTTTCTAACATTTACTTCAGACTATGTAAGGAAATTCAAGTCAGGGGTGGATAAATCCTATTCAAATATTTAAAAAAATAAATTCACTGAATCCTATGGGCCCAGAAATAATTTGAGTTAGCACCTAAAATTGATAACATTTTGTGGGATGCACATGAATATATTGTGGAAGAATTTGTCTTCCATTGATTTCCCAAATGTAGCTGGAAGTTAAACTGAATATGGAGCATCATTTGCACATTAATTCTGCCTTGGTAAGAACATGGGAATTTTCATCCTGGATCAGACTCATCTAAATTAAGGCATGAACCTTCTTTACATAATCAAGCTGTTCATTCAACAAATATTTCTTGCCATTTGCAAAAGTCCATAATGTATTTTGGGTAATAAGAAAAGAATAATGAACAAAATGTATTGTACCTGATTCATGGCACTTAAACTTAATGAGGATATTAAAATTTAAACATACTCAAAATTATTATTTTCTTCAATTTATAGTTGTCATTCACAAACACATCATATATATATATATATATATATATATCTGTATTTCCTTTAATGAAATAAATACATAGTAATCTCAAACATGTGGGGTTATTACTGTACTAATTTTAGGTTTAATGTAATAAATTCTATAAATAGTCATTTAATATATTTTCTTTTAAAACTGTATCTCTGAAATTGCAAAGATTTCTCTGATCCTAAAACATGATTATATGATGAACATATATTAGCACACAATATTCACATCAAGAATGATTTCATGAATGTTTGAGATTTATTGAAGTTATCAAAACATTTAGATATTATTCCTTTACTAATTGAACATGCCATTTATATGATCTGGAAATTATCATGCTATCATGCTGTAAAGAACTGTACAACTCTGCACACATATTTACTATTTAATTTTAATTTGGAGAAATCTTTTATAGTCATATAAACTTCTAAACTATAAATTTCTGAAAGATTAAAACTATTATTTTCCCATCATGCTTGGTTATCAGTTGACACCCCATAAACATTATTTCATAAAGGAATGAATGGCTACATTACTGCCTAAAATTTCATTACATTCCATGGCAGTACATATTATTTAAACAGCTTTTGTATTGAAAACTTATTATTTTGTAAAATTAGAGTAGATTTCCTCTTAGTGCTCCAATTTATTGCTAGGTAAATCCCTTGGTGGCTTTTAGTATACATTTAATTCATTTCCCTTTTCATGTTTAAAGGCAACTTGTATTACAAAGGAAAATTTTTTTTCATTTCCTTTCATTGCTATTCAGATGTAATAACTTCATTGTATAGTACTTGACATTCCCTTTTCTAAAGATAAGATTTTAATTCAATATAATACAAAACTATTCAATGATCATTAGTTTCTTTTAAATCTGTTTAGCTGTGAATAGATTCCCATTGTATTAGCACATACTGATTTGAAAGGAGCAGTCATGTCCAAATCATTGCAAAATCTCTACCTTTATTATGACATCCCAGTAGTAGACATTTCCTCCTTTATTTTCTTCTTTTTCTTTTCTCCTCCTGCTCCTTTGATTCTGCTTCTCCTTTTACTCTTTCTTTTCTTTGTTCTCCTCCTCTTATTTATTAAGCCTGTTCTCATTGGTGACTCTGTTGAGGTCCATAATCCTACACAGGAGCACAGGTCTGATCTGGAATTGATGGTCTGAATTTAAACTTGCTATAAAAATTCAGAATTCATTATGTATTTTTTATTTTCTATGGGAACATAATACAACTTTTTGTATGACAACTCCCCTGAATGAATAGTGCTCATTTTCATCTTATAGTTCCAGCTGATGTCCTTGTGCTTAAAGCATTAGTTACTTATGCCATGAATGTGTTTCTTCCTTAGGAGAAAGAAGAATATAAAAGACTGACATCTATGTATTTCTAAAATTCTTTTTGTAGTTCTCTCCTTTCTGCAAATTTGTTCTGCAAATTTCCAGTACTTCAGCTTCTTTGAATTCTAATTTCTTCCTCCCCCATTCAGGAAGATCATTTCTTTGTCTTATTCTCCCCTCTCTAACCTAACCTAGAATTTATATTCATATAGTAAGTCATGATCATCCTATCCTTAACTAATTTATAGAAATTTTATGAATTTGTTCCCAAGTATATAGTTGTTAAAAGTAAGAAGAGTCATTTGAAATGAAGTTATCTTATTATGGATGTAAATAGATGGCTTATGCTTATTTGTAAAAATTCAATTAACATTTCAAAAATTAAGAATTCTTTGGTGTTCAGCTGCTAAATGAAATGTATTTACATAATGTCTCTGTAATACCAAAAATATACAACAAAAAGCAACCTGATTTCTGTACCATTTTTGGCCTCAGAGATTTCAATTTGTAAGTATTAACTATAGTTATTCTCATTATTTTATTATGAAATTATGATTTATTTTTTCATAAAATAGATATAGAAAAAGACATGACAGTATTCACCTGAAAATACAACACAAATGTACTTCAATACCGAAGACTTCTCATGCAATAGCAGTGTAGATCATTAGTTATTCTGATTAAGAGTAGATTTCAGGCAGAGTTAGTATGGCTCTCTGTCCAAATATAGAAATAATTACTGTGGTATAAAGAAGTAAAGGGAGTGTTTAAATAGTAAAATAATTTTGCAGCTGATATACAAAACATAAACCTGAAGTGCACGTGGAGAAGTATGAAGCAAGTTAAAATGTTTAACAGAAAATTAGCTGGTAGGACACCTCACTGGATATTCACTACCCCAAATATGTTTTGAAGCATGTATTTAGCTCATCTGTGTAATTCAGTGGCAAAATTAAAAAGCATAAATTTTATCCTCAATTGGTTAGTTAAAGAGTATAGACAAAAAAAATTTGCAAAGGCAGTGCAATGAGACATGCAGTGTTTGTAAATTGAATCAGATTGTCTCTAGGAAGCTGTGAACCCACCTGTACCTTCAGAATTGAAAGATGAATATTTGTCAGTGAGACCGATGGTTGTGAGATGGAGAATAGCCAGCAATTCCAGGCAGTGTGAACAGTAGACAGGAATATCCAAAAGCAAATAATATTACAGTTAGTTGTGGAACTGAAAGTGCAGTAAAAAAGACAAAAATGATAGAATTTGGAGTTAGATTCAGGAAAGCTAAGTTGCTGACCACTTTTATAGAAGCAAAAGTAATTAAAGTTTCTGTTTAGTCAATAGAGTTTCCTCTTTTTTTGTTTAGTTGGCTTATTGCACTTTTTTTGCCTTCCTCTATTTTGTGGTGAGAGGAACGTATCAGCTGTGGTACAGTGTGTAGCTTAGAAGGACTTTACTTGAAGTCTTCAGTGTGTTGCTCTGAGTTACCATGAAGCAAATGTGGCTAGAATAAAGTGATAGATTCAAGTAAGTATGAAGGATTAATCAGGAGGATATATTAACAAAAAGTAAATTTTTATTTACTAAATTGTAATGTTAGATTTTTATTTTTATTTATTGATGAATGTGCTTAACTTATGTGCACCTAATTTGCTTCAGAATGTTTAAAATAAAGAACAGCTAATATAGAGGTTTACTAGGCTTGAGGGTGAAGTTAGTGAAATGGAGGGCTTATGAAATAGGATTTTGACTTTATTGATTATAATGTTCAATTAGAATAGAAAACTCAGAGTGTTGGGAAATGATGATTAAATATCCTACGTTTGAGATGATAGCAAGGACATCTGAGTAAGAATATCTAGCTAGCATTTGGAGACAATGACCATAAAACACTTCAGGACAGATATATATATAAATACCTTGTATTTATAAAAGTAAATTTGATTAAACAATATAAGCACAAAGCTCTCTTTTCAATGAACTAAAAGAAATTAGTAGTATAGCTATCTTAACTATCTTGTGTATATATATATATTTTTTTTTTTCCTTTTCTCTTCTTTTCTCCTTTCCCAATCCAAGTTTGTCTTTCTTTTTGAACAGTTCTTCCCATTTCACAATACCTATTCTACATTTTGGATCTTGTTTACTCTTTCAGCTTCTTACACTAAGGAGACAATATGCAAGTCTGACTTATTTTACTCATGAGTATGATCTCAAATTGCATCCATTTGCCTATAAAAGTCTCAAGTTTATCCTTTATAGGTGAGTAGTACTGCACTGTATAAAAATACCACATCTTTTTTATCCATTCCTCATTTGATGGGCATTTGGTTTGTTTCAAATGTTTAGCTATTACACATTGTGCTGCTATAAATGTGGGTGCACATATATCACTGTGATATGATTTTTCTGGGAAAATACCCTGAAGGGGAATATCTGGGTCAAAAGGGAATTCTAATCCTAGTTTTTTGAGGAATCTCCACACTGATTTCCACAGTAGTTTTAACAGTTTACACTCCCACCAACAGTGGAGAAATGTTTCTTTTTCCCCACAGCCCCACCCGCATTTACTATTGGTTGATTCTGTGATGATAGCCATTCTTTCTGGGGTGAGATGGAATCTCAGTGTTGTCTTGATTTACATTCCTCAAATGATCAATGATGTTGAGCATTTTTTCATATATTTATTTGTCTTTTGTATTTCTTCATCTGATAAGTGTGTGTTCATCTCAGATGCTCATTTTTGGATTGGTTCTTTGAATTTGGGGATGTCTGATTTTTTTCAATTCTTTATATATTCTAGATAGAAGTCCTTTGTCTGACAGGGAGTTGGCTAAAATTATTTTCCCACTCTGTGGGTTTTCTTTACATTCTGTTGGTGATTTCTTTTGATGTGCAAAAGCTTTTTAATAAGAGGAGATCCCAGTTGTGGATTCTTTTAAATATTCCCTATGCAGTTTGTGTTTTGTTTATGAACTCTGTGTATTAAGCACTGTTACTCTCCTATTATCTTGTTTTGAGATTTGTATCATTGTTTTTATTGTTTTTTCTCTTTAAAATAATAAAAGAAGAAAAATAAATTTGAAGACTTTAGAATGAATATGATTTTCTACCATGAAAACTGGCCAAAGGCTAAATCTTTGTAAGTAGAAATGTTTATGATTTAAAAATTTATTTTCCCCAGAGGACTGAGTTTTATCAAACATAAGGATTGCAATACTTCTTTGCTCATCCAAATTTTCCTGACTCAGAATAAAACATTTATTTATTGGAGATATTGTCATATAGAATGTCTCATTGTCTCCTTGAATTGGTTTTCATTTGTCTTCTTCTTCTTTTATTTTTTTACAATACTCAGGGAGCTTTCTATTTGGCAATGGCAGTATCAGGACCTAAAATTCGTAGTGAAGAAGAAAGAGAAGAGAATCCTTTTCCTTGAGGAGTTTATATTCTAATAAAGAAGAGTGATATTTAAAAAACAGACTGTATTAGTTACATTTTCATTGTTGGAACAAAATGCCTGACATACATATTTTACAGAAGAAAATACTTATTTTGGCTCACAGTTTCAGAGGTTTCATTCCATAAGCAGCTGCATCCAAGGCAGAAACAACATGGTTAGGACATGGCAAAGGAAAGCTGCTGTTCACCTATGGCCAAAAAGCAGAAGATAGAAGATCCAGAGAGGAAGGGGCCAGGGACCCATCCAAATACAGTTAGCTGAATGCTTGACTAAATCTCCTAGGTTTCTCATAAGCTGCCAATTAAGACTAATCACCACACAGACCTAAGTTTATATCACTGTTTTTCTATGCAACTTATACCATTAGGTACTTGAATATAAATTTTATACTGAGGACTATATGAACTCATGTCAGAGTATCTTATTTAGTTATGGGATCAGATTTTATCATGTATAAGGATTATGGGACCTATCATGAACATTTGTTTCATTTGGCATTATTTAAAGATCATTATTGACTTAATATTGAAAGACAAAGTTTAATTTTAGAAATATGAGACCTCAAAGGAAGGTGGAAGAAGACAGATACACATAGAAAATGCAGCACTTCTTATCAATCAAAGGAAGGAGTATGTGAGAAATGTAAAATGTAATCCAGTGTGTTCAATCCAGTGTGGATGAACTAATAAGCTTTGCTTCCACATGTTAGGTAAATGCTGCACCACTTGGCTACATCCATAGCCTAATTGCTTTTCGATTTCTATCCTAGGATGGTGGAAAATTTTGGTCTTTCTGCATCACCCTCCCAAGTAACTGGGATTGCAGGCAGCACTACCACACCTAGATTTCTTCACTTTTTGAATGTGCCTTGTTCTATCTTTATATTCTGTGTGCTCTTTCTCTGTATACAAATCTTTTATTTTTCCTCTTATATTTCAACTAATCTCATTTTCTCTATTAATTATTCTGTCATTCCTCAATTAGGTGAAACTCTGTTAGATGCTTTCACAATATTGGGTAACTTTCATTTTATTGCACTTACCATTTTTTTCCTTAGGCTTATTTAATATTTTACTTACTTAAAACACCAGTACTAATCATGGTATTTTTTCACAGTTTGTTGTGTAGCTCTTACAAAATAGATGATCAATAAGCACATACTGAATGAATGAAATGATCTTAGATAGACCATTGATGAAATTTTCCAGAAAACAAAAGATAAACTGATTGACTTCATTGCTAATACATATCACTAAAAAAGGAGTATGATTTTCTAATGCACAGTTCTGCTACTGCTTATTTGTATGTTCTCTTGCCTATTGTATTCCCACAAATTTGTTTGATTCATTGAAGCCTTAGTTTTACTTCTGGTAAAAGTGTAGGATGGAGGGAGAATAGATGGGAGGGAATAGCAAAAAATAGAGGGATAACAAAAAAGGAATTAAGATGTATTATGTACATATACCACTTCCCACAAGGAATGTAAACATTATGTACTGCAAACATGTAGTAATAAAAACATACAAAAAGTAGAAAGAAAAAGAAAGAAACTGGCATGGATCAAGCCTGAGAACTCAGATCCTGACAAGCACAGAGCAATTTACAAATATCCAATGAATCTACCAACTTCTTTTACTCTAGTCTTCACAGACCCTTCTAGATCTCCATTGTCTGTCTGGATTGGCATATAGACCCACAGGTTAGTGGGCTGTCACACTGTGTACCTGTCAACTGAATTTCTTACAGAAGTGACAGAAACATTAAGAGAAAGAGACTCAATGTCATGGAGAAATAATATTTCCCGAAGCTATTATTGGAATTTTTGTGTTTTTTTTTAGATAGACATCCACTTCTATATGGACACTTAGAAATGTAGAGCTTGCAAAAATATTAAAACTGATAGCTATTTCAGAATAGAGCAATGGAGCATGATTTCCTTAAATCTTCCTTTGAGCTAACTGACTTTTGTATAAAAATCAATATCATTTGTGACATTTTTGAAAAGTTATAAAAAGAGGATGAAGCATGCTGTTCATGTTCTTTCAACCAGATCCTTAATAAAGTTACCAAATGCTGTGGGTATGGGCAAGTGGTTCGCTAAATGGCCTTAAGAAATCTGTCACCTTTCACATTTCCCATTCAATGTTATACTTAATTTCAGTTCTACCCACATGCAAATGCATTTTCAAAGAATAACATCAGCAAATATTTATTCTAAAATATTAGTAGAAAATGAAGCACTACAATAAAGTATTCTTCTCTACCGGTACCTCAAGCTTGATTCCCCACTTTCCTTCCACCTTTGTTGGGAAGAACCATTATTTGTGCCTACTAAGCACTAGGAAAGACCAACCCCAGAGGAAACCCTACCCAAAGCAGGACCAAAAGCTGGAGACAACATGATAAGCAAAGCAGTAGTGGGAAAAATGCCAGGTATGACTCAAATGAAGTCAGAATTAGAGACCAGTACTGTGAAGATGCTTTCAGGATCTGAGGCACCAGAAAGAGAATCCACATGGACTCTATACAGTTAGAGGCCTTAGCAGTGATAGTTAAGAATGAGTCTAAATGTGCTCAGAAGATCATGTTAAGCCTACTCTTCCAATATCTTTGGTGTGGCTCATGAAGCTTAACCATAGCACTCTAACTAATGTGTTAGGACCTTTGGGATCTCAGCACTTCAAAGACAGCTTTCCCAGCACAGTTCTGGTTTCCAGATATCTGGCAATTTCAGCCTGCTAGTCATACAGATTTTTCAATAGGGATAATAGTTACAGGAAGGGAAGTATCAGAAGTATGAGAGGGGGTGACCCCATCCAACTGCTTGAGATCTATTCATGGTAGAAAGGCAGGACTCTCCCAGAATTCTTGCATCTCTCTGTTACACTTGAGGTAATTCATTTATATCCTTGGTGAGGACAGAGTTGCTAATATAGTTTCAGTCCTATAGATGAGGCAGATCTGAGTCATTTACTGAGCCCTTATTATGAGCCAAACACTGCTGTAAATGCTTCACATATATCAGCTTATGTAACTACATGCACAACTCATGACATTAAGAATGTTAGTATCCTAATTGTAACATATGAAGAAATAAATAGAGCAATGGCAAAGCAAATAATGTTCTGCTGAAGTGAAGAGTGATAGATATATAAGAAATGGTATCAGTATTTTTCACATATTCTCTATGCCTTTCTGTTTGTCTGCTTTATTTTCTCTCTCTTCTAGTATTTTTCTCCTCACTTCCTTAATCCTCAGACCAATACTGATTGAAAGAAGTCACCTAAGTGCAGACATACTTGGTGCCCTAAAGTTATTCTCTGTGCACTTAGCATTCTCTTTCCAGCTAGTGGTTTTCTTTTGAAAGCCTCTGGTCAGTCTACATAGAGGAATTCTTTACTTGGAGTGCACTTGGCCAAAGTGCAGGCTTATCAGAGATTTGTTTCCCTTGACATCAGCCCTAAGCTGTCATGGGAAAATATTAGAAGATATATACCCACGTACTTCACCCTCACATATAATACCTGGGAAGCATGTTCTCTGCTGTCACCTAGATGTGTCCTGCAGGGCTGAATCTGCATTTCTCACATTATAGAACTGCAATGGTTTTCTCCCTTTCCTTACATGGCTATCTATTCTTTATATTGGAATTGCTTTCCATATAAATAACTTGCACTCAAATCCTTATCTTGGGGTCTGATTTTTGGGGAAGCTCAGCCTCATCTATTTGTCCCTCATTTGATTTTCTCACCAGGACATTTTGTGTCTCATGTGTAATAGCTGGCTTCTTTCTTTCCTGAAGATGAGGAAGAATCGAGAGGCACAGTTTCTGAGGACTTGATAATTTGTCCCTGAGTTGAAGGAATAATGGTACTATCGGAGGGCCAGTGTTATACTCTTCAAAAGACAAGTACAGAATCATTCCTGTGTTCATTTGCCTCTTAGAAGTATCAGCTGACATTTGGTTAAAGCAATTTATGAAGATGAGTATGGAAAAAGGTCTAATATTTCAGTTAGCAGTTTGGATCTGGCATGTCATTTTGCAACTGTTCATGAGTTGATTACGAACTCAGAAAAATGAGAAACAGAAAAACTCAAATTAGCTTCTCTATCCAATTGTCACTAAAGCTTTCTTTATTTAGATTTTATACAGCATCCAGTGTTTCTCCAGTGCCCTTTCCTTCATCCCTCTAGAACCATGTTGAATATTTTCTGTAGGGCAGGTCTGCCGGTGACACAATACCTCAGCTTTTTGTTTATCTAAGAGTGATTTGATTTCTCTCTCACCTTTGAATAAAAATTTCTCAGAATATAGGATTCCTGGTTGACATTTTTTTTCCTTTTAACCCTTTATATATGTTAAGGAGAGGATCACTTGTCCTTAAATGCCCTGGAAGTCAATGCCTTTGGCTTTCAAAGTATGTGATGAGAAATCTGCTCATAATCTTACTGAGGGATCCCTTGTTTGTCATAGATTCATTCTCTCATACTGATTCTAAGATTCTCTCTTTGTCTTTGCTTCTGAAACTTTCATTATAATGTATTTCATGATGGACGTCTTTGAGTTCACCTTACTTGAAGTTTATTGAATTTCCTCAATGTTGATGTTTATATGGTTTATCATATTTGGCAAGCTTTCAGTCATTATTTCTTAAAATATTCTCTCTTCTATTTTCCATCTAGGAGTACAGACAGGTGTATCTTGGACTACATGATGGTGTTCCAAGTTCCCTTATGCTCTGTTTACTTTTCTTCAGTATTTTTTCTTCTGTTCTTCATACTCAATAATTTCCATTATCCTTTCTTCATTTCACTGATTAATTCTTGCCAGCTCTGATCTGGTTTTGAATCCCTTCAATGAATTGTTCACTTTACTTATTGAAATTTTTATCTGTAGAATTTAGTATTGCTTTTGGGGAGGTTATCTCTCTTTTGATATTTCTATTTTTCATCAACTTTTTCTTGACTATTTCCACATCTTCCTTTACTTCTTTGAGCATTTTTAATACAATACAGTTATTTTATACTCTTTGTCCAGTATGTCTGCCATCAGATCTTTTCCACAGTCTTATTTGTCTATTTCTTTGTATGTATCATATTTTGTTGTTGTTATTGTTTTTATTGTTGTATTGGGTATGGCCTTCAGTAATTGATTTTATTATTTTTGCTATATTGATATATTCTGTCTAGGAGACAAATAAGATTCTGAGCTGTGAATTTAATGTCTTCTCAGCCTTTTTGAGCCTGGTCCTTTCCTTGGGTATACCCAATCACTTACATTTTCTCCATATATGTAATTGATTTTGAATAAGTTTATCTTCCATATCTCTCTTTCAAAATGAGAAAAATCAAAAAAATGTGAGAGGATCACTTGCCCTTAAATGCTCACATTGTTACTTCAACAAGAAGTGGAGAGGCTAGCCATAGTAGAGTGAGGTGTAAAAAATAATCACTGCCTACATCTTTGTTAAGCCTGTGTGAAAATAGGCCACAATCATCAATCAGAGATCAATTTCTGATATTTGGAGAAGAAGGTGATGTTTGTGCATCTTTGCTGTCTTAACTATGTAAAAGCTGCTCCTTGAATTCATCAAAAATACATGCCCATGGCTAGGGAGAGGGAGCTACTCTTAAGCTAATAGTTGAAACTGATTAAAATTAATTCTAATTTAAGTTCCTTTGGAGGATGTAAGACCTATATAGATTTCAGAGTTTCAAAATGGTTACATCCGAAAGTTTCTTCCAGAGCTACTGTTGTCTAGATAGGGAGTCAGATTCCTGAGGCTTCTTAGTGTATTATTTTCCCAGAATCCTCTAGAATTTCTTTAATTTTGTACTTAGAAAAATCTGATTATATTTCAACTGTATTATCATTTTTTTAAATTGGTCACATTTTGGGGGAAAATATGCTATGTATTCTATCTATACTGTCATTTCTTATACTTAAGAAGATAGAAGAAAAAAATAAAAATGAAAATTGTATTGTGTTAAACTTACATCCAAAGAAAGGGCAGATTTAAAAATTTTCTTCTGCTCATCAGAAAAAAAGATGATATAAAAGAAAAAAATGAAAGGTTCTGAACTTCAGTTCCTATTGGATTTGACCCAGTTTGAGTTTGCCAACAGTGTATATTCATACAAGTTAAGTGAGGAGAGATACAGGAGGGCAGAAAGGAGACCTGTAAAAGGGACCAGTTATTTTAAGTCTGTTAGATAGCACGGGAATAAAACTTGCAGTTAAGTTTCCAGAATCCCTTAGCTATGCAACCAAGATGTTCTGTTTGATTGAATAAGTCATTTAGTTCTTCAGAGGGACAATAAAGTGTCCTCATAATGCACAAGCAATTCTAAATAAAAAGGAAGAAAGCAAAGCATATGAACAACTTTCTGATGCCCTCTCAGTCATTTCAGAAGTGACATAAAACTTTATCCACTGCTGAAAATGATAGATAATGTGAAATTTAGTTTGAATAAGAAGAGATGTGTTTTAGGAAGGTGAGGGTGTCAGCTCAAAAGGAGAAAGAAAATGAAAACATTTTTTAGGAGGCACCAAAAATCCAAGTTCCTCTTTTTCACTTAAGGTTGTGTTATGGCTTGTATCTAGATGTCCCCCACCTCAAAGACTCATGCAGTCATAGGTGGGACTTTTTGGAGGTGGTTTGTGTGTGATGCTGGGATTAAGGGTGTGTGATTACTAATTAGACCACATATTGGTTTAGCATATGTTTTAGTTACTGTTTTCATTGCTGAGACAAAATACGAAACACCCAAAGTTAAAGTAGAGAAATTTATTTGGCTCACAGTTTGTAGAGGTTTCAGTTTATAGTTGGCTAGCTCCAAGACAGAGTGCCATGGAAGAGAGTATTCCTAGAGAAGAAACAGGTCACAGCAGGAAGAACTTAGCAAGTAGCAAGCAACAAGCAACAAAGGACAAGTGTCTATCTCTCCCTGATATCTTATCCAGGCTACTGAAACTTAGGGCAGGTAGCACTCACACCCTTAATCCTAGCATTGCATCCTTGATCCCAGGATCACACACCATAGATCCAGCCACCTTTGTAGAGCCCCATATATGACTGCATGAGGCTTTGGGGGTCACCTACATAAAAGTCAAAACAGCACAGTTCTGGGTGTGGATAATGGGAAGGCCCAACCTGGGTATGGGTGGCAAAACCCAAAAGGCAGGAAGCCTGGATATAATAAAAGCGAGAGGCAAGTTGCTGCTTTGCTACTTGCTGACCCCTGCCTTCTGCCTGCCATGCCATGGACTGTTTCTCCTCTGTGATTCTCTTTGCCATAACACCTGGCCTTGGGGCCAGACAACTGTGGACTGAAACCTCTACCAACTATGAGTCAAATAAACTTTTCTACTTTAACTGTGGATGTTGGGTATTTTGTTTCAGCGATGAGAAAAGTAACTAAGACAGGTTGTGTCCAAGTTTTTTTTGTTTTGGTCTCCATTTTTTGATATGTTGACTTCCTCATTGTATCTTTTCTTGTTTCTGACAATGAAATAGATTAAGTTATCCAAAGTCAGCATATCATCAGTAATACACAGCTAATGGGAATCAGATGAATTGGCCATGAGGTTCAGTTATCAAATATTGGGTCTAATTACAATTATAGATAAGAGCACCCAAGGAAATCCAGGCCCTAGCTTTAGTTTATTAGAAAAATTAAAACATACATGCAATGAGTAAATCTAGTTTCATGTTATGTATTTAATTTAAAATGGAATATATGTTCTAAAATTCTCAAAATGGCATTGGCCTCTTTCTTCTCTTCCCCATACCAAGTACTTGGTTTATCTTTATGGTGTTACTCTCTTTAACTACCATAATTCCTTTGACCCTAACTGTGTACATGGTTGCTTTGGGGACAAAATTTAAGTTTTTCTAATAGTTTTGCTGTGTATTTTGCCCCAGATTTCCAAAATAAATATAGCCAGAGGGGTGCAGCCACAGTAACCATGCCATAGCCTGAATGTTGGACTGCCTTGGAAGATTTTTTCCTCAGATCCATTATTCTATAGCTCTTAAAGTCAGCCTCCCATAAAGTCTCAATACCTAAAAATATGGAGGCAGATTTCATTTCAGGGTATAACATGCATTGCCTCTAGTCCAGTTCTCATTAAAGTTTTCATTCACATCTGAAGCTTCATGAATGTGACCTTTACTGTGCACATTCCTATCAGTGTTCTGGCCTTCTGAGTTCTGACAAGAATAATCAGTCAAGCTCTACTTACAATATTCTAGGGTTTTCCAATCTAATTCTCCAATTTATTTTTCCTACTGGGAAATGAACTCACAACATCATGCTTCCCAGGCAGGTGATGTACCACTAAACTATATCCCCATCTCCTAATTCTCCAAATTTTTACAAACTCCTCCCACAAACCATTTCTAAAACCTGAACAGGGCTGGTGAGATGGCTCAGCGGTGTAAGCGCCTGCCTTGCAAGCGCGAGGGCCCGAGTTCGACTCCTGGAACCCACATACGAAAAAGGGGCCGGTGATATCGCTCAGCAGCACGGGTGCCTGTTGGCATGTGAGGTCCTGAGGTCGACCCCCCGGTACCCACAAAAAAAAAACCTGAACAATATGATCACATATAGTCATAATAACAACCTCATAACTTTTACCAATTTTCTGTTTTACTTTACTTTTGCTAGAATACAATACCCAACACCCACAATTTATAGAGGGGAATGAAATATTTGGCTTATGGTTTCACTGGATTCAGTCCATGTTTGATGGGATACAAGACAAAAACATGGCAGAATGGCATGGCAGAGCAAAGTTGCTTTTTTCATGGTAGCTGGACCACAAAGCAGAGCAACAGTGCTATAAAGGAAAGGCTCAGGGATCACACATATTATCAAAGGTCACACCTCCATGACCCAAGCACACATACCTGTAAATGTGCTTTCTTAATCCCCTAGAAAGCTCCTGAGCCAATCACTTTGACAATTATGTTTAACCATTAAAAGCCCCAAGGTACAAAATTTAAGTCTGATACTGAAATTGCATCAAAAGTGAGACCTTAAATGTTCTACCATAGGCACTCATATTTCATTGTCCTCCCTCTACCTAGATCCTACTTTTCCATATTTTCTTGTTACCAAGTTTACTCTACAATGCTGGAGATGGGCAATTCTCAAACAGATTGTATGGCTTACAAATCCTGAAAGATTAACTACAGGGCCATTTACATAACATATTTGTTATGCTGACTTAGGGGGAATCCTCACTTATCTAAAAAGAATCTAAAAGTTTTACAGTCCTGGACAAAAGAGGAACTATAATTAATTATACATTTGTCTTGGTTACTTTTCTGTCATTGCTAGGACAAAATACCCAACAGCCAAAATTAAGTAAGGAAAGGTTTATTTAGCTCACAGTTTGTGGAGGTTTCAGTCAATAATCAGCTGGCTCCAAGGCAGGGTGGCATGGCACAGGGGCAACAGTTCAAGGCAGCAGCAGATGGCAAAAGCAACAACAGCAAAAGGGGAGAGAGCGAGTCTCTTTTCCTCCCTTATATTGTAAGCAGGCCAGTCCCGCTATGGTGGGTGTAGCACTCACACCATCTCCATGCCCTCCTCTTGCAGAGGCTGAGGATGTTTACAAAATGAAGGCCCTGGCCCCCTGCTCAGTTGCTTAGTTAAGCTTCTAAATTTCTGAAGTTGACGTGATGTGTCAACCATTACATTTAGTTGGAGTCTCTGAGTATGCAGAATGACAACTCCCCATAGAAGATGTACCCGGTGATATGAGCTTAGTCAGTAGAGGAAGTAAGGTTTAATGGCTGATATTTCCATCTGCCACCTGCTCAGTCCCTTCCTTTTGTCCATCCAGAAGTAAGTACTGATGACTTAGGAGTTCAATCACCTATGGTAAAATCTTGACCTTACACTTTAAAAGAATACAGCTTGCTGAGACTATGTTTCTCCATTTATAATTGTGGGCAGGGAGAGAAAATAACAGTGCCTGCCTGAAAGGACTTGGACTTTGAGTAAACAAGATAATTAGTGGAAGGAACTTAGAACAGAATTTGGCACATAGTAAGAGATTAAGTTCGCAAAAAATATCAGCAATATTGTTTGATGCTGTGAGTATGAGATGACTATTAGAAAACTGAAGCAAACTTTTTACTGAAGTATGCCTGCACTTTCTGCTCTGTGTGATAAAAAGAAGAAAGTTACCATTTCTTTCTTGCTTTAGTCATCTGTTATTGACTTGTGATAGACTTACTGCAGAAGATTCCATAAATACTTAAGGTTTTTGTGTGGCAAAATTGAAACCAAAAAATATTTAAGATTAAATAACATGTAAATATATCTCAGTAGTATAGTTCATCAAGTCCCATTCCTAAAAGTTAGGTTAGGAGAACATTGGAATTCTGGATGTGAGTTTATTAAGTTAAATCTTCAAAGTCTGACAGCTAAAGTCATCAAGAGATGAATAGATATAATATTATTATAATTTAGATAATGAATAGATTAATTACATCAAAATATTAGGATAAATAATGACAATTATTTAATCAAAGTTTAGAAGGCTATATAATTCACACATCAAATTGAAGAGTATCCTTAAAGGGGTCAAGAAAAAGATTGTACAATCCTTAAAGAACATTACATAGCACATTAAAGAGGACTACAAGAGTATAGTCTTTTACATGAAGTATCTAATGTCCAACGTTTTAGTCCTTCAGACAGTATGATAAAATCAATGACACAATAAATGTCTCTATGTTGTGTTCTGGCCATTTCTGTTTGCCTGGATGAACATTAAAATGGTATCATCTGCTTAACAGATTCTGTATTTATCCTCACTGTTTTATACTGCTCTTTTAATCTTTTAAAACTATTTCATTATTTATATCATTAAATGGTCAAGCATATGTGCCACTTTAATTACATTTAAATACATTTGCTGAGATTTTTCTATTTCTCTTTTCTTACAGTTAACTGATCATAGTTTGAGGTAGATTTTATATAGAAGTTTCTATCTTAGAATGTGAAGACAGCCCAAAAGTCATGGCACGAATGTAAGTGGTATTCTGAATTAACATAAAATCAGTTACATGAATCTAAATGGTTACCTTTTTATGTATTATTTTTATTTCTTATTGAATTCCTGGCTTTATGCTGAAAAAATATTAAATTATATAAATTTATGCTCTATTTGTCTGGAGGCAGGTGTTAAATTCAACTGAAAATACCTCTGATTTGAAATTAGCAAAGTCTTCTAAAACATAATCATCAAAAATATTTTGGTCTAAAAATGATAATATCTTACATAAATTTGAGGGCTTGCAATGAACTAGGCATTATTCAAAATGTTCAATATATTTTAATTAAAATAATTAACAAATGTGTCCTATTCTGTCACCTTGAGATATATGGTGGGTAGAACATGGACATATTAAGAACATTGTCCAACTTTATGAAGCCAGAGATTTTCTCAGTTGGGATTAAATAGACTGCATGACGGGCCCAAAATGCATATTGACTGCCAATCTATTAATAAAATATACTGAAAGTGTTATGAAAATATCACCCTACCCACATTTAAGAATATAGATACTACTTTCTTGAATTATATTTTCTTCTTATTTTCTCAGGAAACTCTAGTTTGAAACAAAGCAAACCTAACTCTGTTTTGGCCCCCTGGGCCAGTAGGCTGAAGGAAGTGCTGTCCTCTGTTCTATTCCTGCGCACCTCAGCACTTTCTCTCTCTGGGGCATAATGTTGGTCTTAATCATAAATTGAAAATGAGAAGCAGAATAATTAAAGAGCAAACTGTAATTATGAGCCAGATCTAAAGGGAGCCAAACTAACATTGAGTATAGGCCTTCAGTTTCCTATTAGAGCATTTAGGATTAGCTGTAAACAGCCTTGTTAAACCCAATTACACAGTTCATCAGAAGGATTTTTCTCATTAGCACAGGCTGAGTGACTCGACTTTTCAAACCATGTTGCTGCTTATGCATGAACATTTCCTAACATTAACTTTGTCTTCCAAGATTTAAAATAATTAGTATTTTAATTATCACAGTGCTTTCCAAAAATCATCCTTAAAAGATATTGTATGGCTTATGAAATTTTTTGATGATTTTTTAAAATGTATTTCAAGAATAAGCAGAAGTCACTAACAACATTTAAAAATATAAAATGTAGCTTTCTCCATTATATCATTACATAGATTAATTTTGAGGTATAATAAGATACAGAGAAGCTAAACAAAGAATGCCAACAAGTGCTAGATAAAATTAATTTATTGGAGTGCCTATTGATTTGTATCAGTCACAGTGCTGGCAACATTTCTTCAATGAAAACTTGAGAGTAATATAGTGCCAAATCTGGAGAGTATCTGTAACATTCTTATCCTCTCTTATACCATAGTAAGAAAATTATTTGACCTGTTTCTTTCTACATATTTTGGTGATTAAAATACTGAAAACAACTTATTTTTCAACATATGCTTGGCAAATGTATTATCACATATTAATGTACAACAATATTTCAATCATCTTAAGAGGAATTTTATTTTGTGATTCCCACACTGATATAGGCCTTGTCTATCTAAAATCTCAATAGGGTTAAGGTTAGTTTTAGGTTTAGGGTTAGGGTTGTTTCTTAGTTGTTATGTTTCTAGAGGAATTTAAAAATCAATGAATCTTTGCTTATGTAGTACACTTAAGCTAAATTTTATTATACAAATGTATTAATAAAATTCTTGAAGCTGAATTACAAAAAGTGACTTCCATATTTTCAAAGGAAATAACTTGAAGGATTTTAAGGATCATTGAGATAAATTTTAGATTTTCTTCCAATGTCACACATTCTAAATTAATAAAGCCCCATTAATACACTTTTATTTCAGTAATTTCAGTTACAGGAATATGTTCATTTTTAAATATGACTTAGTAATTATAATGTACTGAGTACAAAATGCCTGCTAGTAACATGATGTTTAAAAACCAAAGACACTGTCAAGTACACAAAAAAAGACCTGGTGAGCAACACATTCTACTTGACTAAACATTTATAGTAATTCAGTTCATGTCCCCAACAGTACACAAGTATTCTCAGTTGTTAGGTGAACTCCAAAAAAACCAATACAGAGATAAAAAAAATTATTTAAGTTGACAAATGATGTTACAAGTTCTTTTTCTGTGTGTAGGGTCATCATTTGACACAGATATCTGGAGTTTACATCTTCCACTTTCTGTGTGCTTGTGAGACATTTCCAATGTGAAAACCCTTAACCTGTCCAATACCCATTAATTTAAAATTAAAATCCTTGACTATGAGGAATAAATAAAGCTTAGTACTGAGGTTGAATATTTTTAATTGGTTATTTGCCTCAGGAAAATAAAGCATTATTTAAACTTGCTAGTTCAGGACACAAATAATAGTGGCAAATACAAGTAAAATGAAGAAATGGTATAAACAAAATATAATTTAAAATATAGATTATATATAATCAACCAGTTTTTCTTGTGTCTTTAAATATTGGGTTTCACAGCATAATTTTGAATGTCATAATATATTTGAATTTAATAGGTATAGCTTTCCTAGGAAATTCAACTTTGTGGAAATAGCTGAAGGCTTATGCTACATGACAACTGTGAGGCTACTATAATTTACTTACTAGATTCACACTGCTCATCTTTTAAAAATAATAAATTATTGTTAAATGTTGCAGTCAGTTTACAACTAAAAATTGAATGTTATTTTTCATATTTCCACATTTACAGAATGAATGTCTAAAAATAAATTTTGAAGAAATATTTGCAAATAATTGGGTATAAAGAAGACTGGCAGTTTTTAATAGGAAAAATACATCTCAGCATTATTTTAAATTATTTTATTTTACTCTTAAAATTTAAATATGGTTAGTAATTTTGATTCCTAGATTCAGGACATAGCTGATTAGTTTCCAACATCATAAATGAATGCCACTAAGAACTTTCCAATTTGGAAACCAGAGGAAATATGTTTTCATTTTTGTCCATTGGCCACAAAATTTCTAATGTGAATGAATTTCAAAATCAAACTTAGCCTGTAGCTAACTAGTTTTTAGTGAGGTGTAGTTGTTGATCTATATTTCATATAAACATAAATGATTTTTCTGGGTCAAGTAGATGGCTCAGTGGTGTAAGTGCCTACCTGGCAAGCGCGAGGTCCTGAGTTCAACTCCTGGAACCCACATACGAAAAAGGGGACAGTGATATGGCTCAGTGGCACGGGTGCATGCTGGCACAAGAGGTCCTGAGGTCAAACCCCGGTACCCACAAAAAAAGAAGATTTTTCTTAAAAAATACACTTTTTAATATTTATATTATAAACACTAAGCATGTATAATTGGCTAAAACTAAACAAGGTGTAAAATAAAATGTTACCTTAAAATAGCCTTGAGTACACTTTTATCTGTTGTATTTAAATAATAGACTAGATAAAATATTTGTTTAGCCAATTATGTTAAAAAGAAACTAGTTTTACCTTATGTGCTGTACTATTTGATTTGGTAAAGATGATCTGAAAACTTTTAAAAATTCAAAATAATAAATTTGATTATCTATTAACATAGACCTATATGTTTTAAGTTGAATTTTCCTTAGATAAAAACATATCCCAAATATTTTTATACAAATAGATTGAAAATGTTTTAGAAAACTTATCTTATCCCTTAACTATTAATTTTCTTTTCATAATTTAATAAGTCCATTGTCAATGTCCCAAATGGAGTTGAAATTCTACAAATAAAATGATATACATATGTTGCAATTTGTAAACTTTCCCTCATAAAATATGAATCTGAGAGATCATTCTCAAAATGGGTGTGTTGTTCAGGTACACTTAAATGACAATACCTGCAATTATGTCCCCAAATAGAGAAGTTCAGCTGATATGGGAAAGAGTAACTATATACTGTTAGATATTGCCATTCAGGAATTATTTCTCTAGGGCTATTATCTGTATAGAAATTTAAGTGCAAATCATTTTTCATGATTATTGCTACCTTCAGTTTTGAGTGGGAATTTCTAATTCATAAAATATGTTAGATATCAATGGATTGATCACTATACTATTCACCTAGTGAATCTGACAGGGTGTGAGAATATGCAAGGACACAATGCCACACACATTGTCACTTAGACTAAAAAGTCACATAAGCTTATTTTTAAATGAAAGAAAGAAAAAATTTCAATAACATTGTTAATCAGTGGTCAAATTTCAATGGGATATATTATCTTGAATCAAAATCTTAACTAATCTATGAATTAACACATGAAACTATGTCAAATTCATATATTGGCAAAGAAAGCTGTTATTGAATAAATTAAGGCATTATATAAAACTAATGAGAAATTCACATATTTTCCCATTGAAAACTTATTATCTTACTATCATTAATTAAGTCAGACAACATTTCCCTACAGCATTATCTCTGACCTCTTTTCTATGATATTTACTATTCACAGTTTTGTTCTTGATTTGTGGATAATTTTGTCTAAGTCCTAATTCTAAAAGTGTTCCTTCATCACTTCATTTTCCCTCTTATTAGCTGTTGCTTTACACAAAAGATCACTGAGTGTCAATTCCTTTTATCACAGAAGGGTCAATTTTATCTAAAAGTCAAAAAACTTAGCCGTATTTCATTCCTCGTGAGGAAGTATGTAAGATTTAAAACTATTGTTTAGACATAATACATATATGCTCCAGAAATTTCTGTCTCTCACGTGGAATCTTCTTAGAAATTATGTCAAATGTTGTGTTAGAAATTGTGACAAAATTCTATGTGTGTGCTATGAGCTGAATTTTACCTGCTCCCTCAAGGTCATATATTGAAGCCCTATTGCTTAATGTGACTGTATTGGAAGATAGGGATTTTATAAGTTAATTAAAATTAAATAAGGTCATAAAAATGGCATTTTAAACCCCATAAATAAGACCATTCCTACTCATGCCATATAAAAAAGAAAAAGTATCTTTTTCTTTCTCCCAGTTTCTCTCTGTACACAGATAACAAAGACTCTGTACACAAAACAAGAAGACAGCTGGGTGTAGACTAGGAAGAAGGCTTTCACCAAGGACTAAACTGGTTAGCACCTGAATGATGGACTTCCAGTGTTCAGAAACATGAAAAATAAATTTCAGTTGTTTATGTCTTTCTGTCCATGTTATTTTGTTATGACAGCCTGATTATATTGTAAGTCATTAAAACAAATGGGGCTGTGGTGGTTAACTGATTAATTGTCAACTTGAGCGGGAATGCACAGGCAGGGCATCAAAATTTCAAATTGATTATGTGGAGTATTTCACCCCTATATTCAAGCATTGATCATTATCATAATAATACTTTATATGAAGAAGCTGAATTATACCCACTTTCAGGAATGTTCAGGTAAACTCTTAGGTCAGTAACTGATTTTAAATTGTGAGTTTAGATCGAGGTTTTTTATTATTGAATTGAGAAAGTTAACTGAAATAACTACACAAGACCCCACAGGTACTAAAAATATATTAATTGGCTAAAGTAATATGGAAAATATACTGATAATTTAAAGTAATAATTTGTACTATCTAGTTTCTAATGAGATTTTCTGCAAGGTATAGAATCATAAGACTTTATTTCATAGCAAAAATATAATTATTTTGAAATTATTAGACCTTATTGAGAGCCTATTAAAGAACATGGAAGTTTGATTAGGTTGGAGAGAGTGTGATTTTGATGCCAAAATGAATCAAATATATTGCCTGCTCTCCAACATTTCCAGGTGAAATACATAGTGCAAATAACTGCAATACAGTTGAAAGACTTAACCATGTGATGGACACACCATCAATCCAGGTAACTCCCAAATATAAACAGGATTGGAATTTTATAAAATGAGACACGAGAAGGCTGTGTAATCTGTGATTATTTTTTAGGTTGCTATTTTCTTCTTTATTTGTGCCAAAACTCTTGATTTCTATAGCTAGGAGATAGTTTGTTTTTCATGTCCCTTGTTCAAAATCTTTGGTAGAGCCTTGTTTTGATAGCTGTCAGAGCAGTTATAGAATTTTAAGAATTATCCTTGGAATATTTGTGGGCTTTCATTAAGTAATCCCAGTTAAGTTTCAGGGAAGAACATTAGAAAGAAAAAGTAAGGGAAGAGAAGACAGACCAAATAAAAATGGAAACAGCAAAAGTGAAGCCAGGAAGAATGAACTCTATCACATAAAAATTTACCTTGACTATCACTTGGGCAGTGTGTTCATGTAGGTACTGACTATCCCAAATGGTGCTCGGGCGGGTGTCATTTCAACCAGTTGACTCCTGTATTAAATAAATTTGATAAAACTGTCATTTTTATATTTCCTATTTTATTATATTATAAAAATTAATGAAATTATGCAGTTTTTGGTCATTCTATTTCTAAATAATTGTACTGCTAGGTGGTTAAATTCATTAATAGGAATTTGAAATTTAGTAAATTTAGAGAATAAATCCTGTTCATCCTAATTATTGTATTTGTGCACATGAGAAATGATATTAAAATTCTTGATCTCCAATTTCACCATCTGTAAAGTGGTCATAAAACATTATTATTAATTATATTTTAAATACATGTGAATATTTTCTGTAAATCATTTTTATAACATTGCATTGTCATTCAGAATTTTTAATTTATAAATTTAAAGAAAGAAGGTGTCATTATAACATTTGCAAAATAAAACCACATGGTGAAAATAACTACTAAAGACAAATTGTTCTATACTCATGTATTTTCCAAATGACTTAATTCTGATAGAGAGTACAAAGATGAGGAGAGATAATAATCTAGTAGAAAGTTAACAGTGCTCTTAAAAGAAAATCAATGACAAAGCAAATTATAACCTTAGCTTTGAAATAAAGTAATACAGAAGAAATCTAGATTGTTATCTATGATGAAGAGATTTGTGATAATGAAGTCCATTGAGAGCAGGGAGGAATTATTATCATAGCTTGTAGAGCTTCACTATATTGTTGCAATGTCCTTCTTATTTGGTTATCATTTTATGATTTATACAAGCCTGTCATATTTTTTATCTTATTTGAAATTTTTATCTAGCTTGTATTGTAGGTGGACCAAGTATCAGTCATCATTTTTTAGTGGAGAAAAATGATGATCTGAGATATTAAACAATCTCTTCCAAAGTTATTCATCTGGTCACTGTTGACAGTGAAATTACTAATCATTCTGAAACTTAGCATAACATTTTATTTCTCTAGTAGCTACTAGGTACTAGGTAGGCATAGCTACTCCAGTATTTTTTTCTTTTCTTTCTATTCATTTAAAAATTAGGAATTATGTTGTTGGGAATTATGCTAGAACTAGAAATAATAAGGTGAATGAAAATCACATGATTTTTATGTACATAAATCCTAAACTCTAGAGAAAGTAAGCTGACAATAACCAGATTACAAAAATTAAACCATCTTCTGAAGTATAATGAAGATAGTGTTGTGATTGGGAAGGTCTGAATGTACTGACTACAGAGGCAAGGTTAGAGAAAGCCTGTCCGTGTTGATAAATTCCTGCTGGGAGTTGAACAATACTGAAAAAACAGTAATGTGAAGAGTTAAGAGAGTTGAAAATAGAGAATATAAACTGTGATGTTAATATAGAAAATAATAACGCTAAAATTTTGGCAGATTTCCAGGAATGAACAGAGACCAGTATAGATAGAGAAAGCTGAGAGATGTTGCCAGCATTAAGAACAGAGAAGCAAGGACAGGTCTTTAGGAGCTTATGTAGACAGTTGGAAGAGGAAAGAATTGGAATTTATTTTAAAATATTGTCAACCAATTAAATATTTTATTTTTCTTGTATTTATTATTTTCATTTAGATTTTTATTGACATTCAATTTACACCACATAAAATCCATTCACTTGAAAGACACAGTTCAATTTTTTTTTTGTTAATAGAATAGTAAACATATGAAGATAATCTAATTTGAAAACATACTCATTATCCAAAATAAAACACTATCAGGAAATACCCTCCAGTCACCTAAATTTCCAAGGTTCAATTGGTATATTCCTAAGAAAACATTGCCTATCCAAGACATAAAGATTTACCCTAAATTTTATCATTTGCTTTTAAAGTTTTACCTTTTACATTGTGTTCTGAGATACACATAGATTATTTTGTGTATGGGATGAGTTAGAGGACAAATTTCATTTTACTTGAAATGTATATTCAGTTGTCTTGGCAGTATTTGCTTATTCTTTTCCCATTCTATTTTCTAGGCACCCATAATGGAATAAAATTGACCACAAAATTAAGGTTTATTTTCTGACTGTCAGTTAAAATATATCAATATATAGTCATATAATTATATATGAATATGTGTATATATACATATGTGTATATATATTATATATATAATATATATATGCTATGTCAAAAACTTAGTTCGATGAATATTGCCATATTTGTCTTCAAATAGAAATGAGTGTGTCCATCTTTGATTTTCTATGTTGTTTTACATATTTTGTGTTATTTGCAATTCCACAGTAGGAACCCTGCCAATACTTCCTAAAGTGCAGCTGGACTTTTGATGTAGATATATGTTCACTTTTGTTCATTCTCTTTTCTCTCTGCTTTATAGACTACATCATCACTATCAGCCTATCTTCAATTTTCTGATTCTTTCTACTCTGAGCTCAAATGTTTTGTAAATCCCTCTAAGAAGTTTTTCTTTTTGTATATTCTACTTTGCAACTGCAGAATTTTCACTATCTCTTTCAAAAAATTTATATTTACTAAAAGCCTCTATCCAATAGGACACTGTCATCATATATTTCTTTAATTCTCTGCTATTGATGTATTCTTTCCACAAAACTTAGGTAAGAAAATGGAATACTGTCATATATCACAATTGCTGAAATTCACAGAATGGCTATCCCTTTCTAGTTAGATAATAGCTGTGGGCATTTACTCCTGATGCCACCAGAACCTATGAAAGATTTCATAGAGAAAAACCATGGAATTTTTTAGGGTGGATTAACTAGCTTGAAAGACACAGCTCCTCAAAATTCTTACTTGATTTTTTTTGTATGTCTTTGAAGAGCTATGTCACAATCGATTGTAAGACCTTTACTCAGTCTGCAGTTACATTGAATGACTGACTTTGCCTAAATTTAACCAATACAACAGGATTTTTCCTAAAGTAACTAACTCCACCATTCTGGCAGTTAAATCATCAAATTTTAATTAAAGAATAATGTGTTCTAATTTATAAGTTCAAAATTTCTCAGCATTTTTATGAAGAATGAATTATAGTGAACACAAGCAGAAATTAGAGAGTTCTCTCAACAAAGGTGTGCCATTGCCCTAGTGAGAGATATTTGAGATATTAGTTGAGATGGAAAACAGTGGGAAAAACTGACTTGTTCACTAAGGCCAAATTTGATAGGATTTGACTTTGGGTTTAAATTTTTGCATTTAAAAACAAGTGAAATTTATGTAGGTATCCACAGTGCTATCTTGAATATATGGTGAGGATTCAATAAGATAAAAGAAAAAGAAGGTAACAAGTTTTAATAATAAAATCAATAGTTTAGGGTTGTACATGTTATTTTTGAGATCCTTGTGAAATAGAGTTTTTATGGAGATAAATAGGTATTTGTGGAGTTTAGAGGAAGGAATGCATTTTATCTATAAATACCTTGTACATATCAATAAATTTGTAAGATCTATTATTGAAAATATTCTACATAAACAATAAAAACCAACAAAAATTGTAAGTAGGAAGTTAATATTATTCTGTGGAAAAGACGACATACAAAGATTGAATAACAGAACCATGTATGGTGACACATGCCTCTAAGCCCAGCATTTGGGAGTATGAGGCAGGAGCATCACTGTGAGTTCAAGGCCAGTCTGGACTGCAGAGTGAGTTCTAGGCTCATCTGAACTACCAGGGGGACACTGTCTCAAAAAGACAAAAAATATTCCCAGTAACACACACACACACACACATGATGAATAGTGGATATGTTGAAAGAGCAGATTCTGAAGTGAAAAGAACAGTAAAGTTTGTTTGCAGGAAAATGGATATTTGTGTCAGCTCTAATTGAATGACTGAACTGGGTATGTGAAGAAATGTATGATCATATCTGGGAACACTGTGCCTGTTGGCAATTTGGAAAGAATAGTAAAAAGTATTGTGTATTAGTAAGCAAGATCATATGTTGAGGAATTAACTAAGACCTTAAAAGGTACAAGCAAAGAAACAGGAAGGAAGAAAATGGAACAATTTCTTGAAGGAAATGGATACATACATTAATCTTGCTTAGGTATAATTAATAAGTTTAAATATTTGACAAGTCAGAAAATTACCAGCATATTTTGTAAATTCACTGTTATTTATTCAGAGATTACCTTCCTTGTTCATGCATAAAAATATTTGCTATATCCAAGATTATTGTTTATTCGATTTAGGAAATACAGTGCCCTAAAGAAAATTGTAGAAACAGGATAACAATCTTTTTTAATAGTAGGATGTATACTTCTAAGTCATAAACAAACCTCCAAGGTTAATATACCTGCAGCTGTTGAAGGGAGAAATGGAGATAGAACAGCTATTGCTTAACTTTCTAAGCTATGTATGCTATTTGGGTTCTAAAAGTTCCTTAAATATAGCATCATTTCTCCTCAAGAAGGTTTTGTCTGCTCTGCCTAGGATTCATAACTTCTTTATACTACAATTTTCTGACTTGGTTGGGAGCATCTCTATTCTAAGTAATAATTCATGAATCTTTCTTTAGCTTTGAGCATCTAGTGGAAAATCTCTTAATATTTTTAGTATTTCCTTACCCATCCAGGTCCCATAATGACCATAAACACATCATCTACAGACTAAGCAAAAAGCCTAAATATAACCCATGGCAACAACAATGGCTGTTCAATTTGTTCAAACATTGAGAGAACAGTCTGTTCCCAACTCTCATTATTCTTCATTGTCTACCATTTTTTGTTGCTACAATAAAATACTTGGGTACTTTATAGAGAAAAAATTTAATTAACTCACACTTCTGCAAGATCAGTAGCATGGCAGTAGCATCTGATTGGCTCTGGTGAGGGTCTTCTGAATGTAACACATGCCAGAAATCATCATGGTGCTGGGGTATATACAAAAGGCTACATCGCATGACAAGACAGAAAGCAAACAAGAGAGCTGAGAAAACCATCAAATTTGCTTTAAAACAACTCATTCTCATAAGGAATCACACAACTCATGATACTAGCATTAATTCCTTTCATGGACAGTGCCTCAAATGACCTATAACCTTTGAGTAGGGACATCTCTTAAAGGTTCTAACACCTCAACATTATCAACTAGCACTAAGCTCCTAACAATTGTACTTTCACAGGACACAAACAACATCCATATAATACAATATTTTCACAGTCACCTATACAGGTGCAAGTCATTTCCTATCTTTTGTATTTAGTGGTGTCAGCCAGGCCAGAGGTAATGCCACAGTTCTCTGTGTATGCTATCTACAAGGAAATCCTTTAAAACTTTCCATTTCTCTTTCAGATGTCTGTGTCATTGAGATTGAAGTTACACTGAAGATTGGTCCTCTTCCCAGAGAACTAGAGGATAGTCACAGTGCAGCAACTTCTCTCTGCCTTTATTCCTCCCTTAGCTCATTGCATGCTATCCATCTGAGTTATCAATGCTTGGTAGAAAAAAAAAATTCCTTACATACTCATGTGAATCCCTTTCACAAAAGAGTTCTTTTTTCCCTCAGTATCACATTGATATCTTGCTCAACTTGATGTTGGCACCAGCTGAAATGCAGGGCAAAATAATCTCATTCTGGTGTTGTTCATTTGTTTTCAGAATGGCATCTTATGATCACTAGAGAAATCATTTATCCCATGTATGATTTTGCAACTGAAACACTAAAATTTTTGAACAACAATGTATGAAATATTAAAGAAGGTATCTAGTGTAAGAAAAATTAAGTGTAGATAGAGGAAAGTTGCAGATAGAAAACCTATAAGATAGTTGTGGAAGATAATAGTAAGAGTTTTTTATGACTATATCAATGGAAAATCATTGCAGAGGAGAGGATCCATTTGACTTACTTTGAACAAGAAAAAATTTTGTTTTATGGGGGGAGGGACAAAGTCTCTTTATGTAGCCTAGGCAGTCCTTGAACTCATTATATAGCCCAGGCTGGCCCTAAACTCATGGCAATGCGCTTGCCTCAAAAGCAGAGATTACAGGCATACACCAAAATGCCCATTTTAGACAAGAAGAATTATAATCCCAGAATTCAGTGCTTCTAAGGTATTAGAAGGAACTAAAACATAAATTCTAAGTTCATATCCTGGAGTTACTTCTGAAATATTATGAAGGTGACCCACTACAGTTTCTTTTCCATGTGCAATGAATTTTGGAATTAGGCAAGAAAGAAGTTCCTTCCATTCAGTGCAACTATCAGGAGATGGGAATGGATGCTGAATCTCTTAACATGAAGAAATATGAAGAATGAATATGTTCTAGTTGTGAGTAAGAAAACAGAAAACACTCCAAGATGATCAGCTATCTACATGAACTTTCTTGAAAATAGCTAAGATAGGTGGAAAGAGGGCTACTATTACTGTTTTACTTCTTGTATCTCCCATACCTTAAGTGACAGCATGGTTCTAATACGTAAAAAGTCACTTCAAACAGATGTTGTTGGACTTCTGGGAGGATGGCAGGATGGTGAACAGCAGAGAAAGAGCATCTAGGTGATTTGGTGTCCAGACACTGGAATATAGCAAAATAAGAAAGAGAAGAAGGACCAATGTGAGTCCCCAGAACCCAGGAAGTATCTGAAGCCAGAATTGAAGCCCCAGAGAAAAGCAAAGAGAAAAATTTCATTGAAGAATGAGGCAGGAGGCATTTTCTCCCTGAGTCCAGGCTCATTGTATGGGAGGGATATCTTGAAACTGCACATGCACAGTGAATGCTGACACCCCAGTGGTCTCCACAGAGAAGCACACCAGTGGAGCAGAGCAGTGGATGCAGCAGACTGCAGTGGCTGGTGAGTTGTCCCATTTGGACAAGAGAGGGTGACTGGTTGTGGGCCATTTTGGAGAGCAGCCAACTGAGTTTGGAACTCAGAAAGGCTGCTAGCTCCACCTAGTGGCTCATAGCCAAGTTCAAGCTTGTAGTGCATGGGAGAGGAGAAGGCTGGACAGTTCTGGTTCCAGCCTTGCTTCCTGAAGCCAGCCTGAACTCTGGTGGAAATAGGTGTGCAGGCTTGCTGGGATCATCGTCTACCCTGCCATGAAGCTGTTGCTGGCTTGCTGGGATTGTTTGATGTGGATCTGGACTCTGCCCACATTGTCTACCAGGGGCAGCAGAGACACAATCTTGCAGTACACATTTTTTCTTTTCTTTTCTTGTTTTTTCTTTGTCTTTATTTTCTTTCTCTCTTGTTTTTAGTTTTTTGTTGTTGTTTGTTTGTTTTTCTTCATTGATTATTCTTGTTTTTATTTGAATGTGAACACGGTTTCTAGTTTGTTGTTGTTGGTGTTCTGGTCTGTTCTTGTTTTTATTTCTTCCTTATCTCTTTCTCTCCTGTCTTCTGCACCAGTTTCCCAAAGTTTGTGTGATCCTCCTTTGTCCTCCAGTCTTGCTTCTAATCTCTTCCTTTTCTTTTATTTCTCTATTTTTCCCCTTAACCACTTTTAAATATTCTCCCCTGAAGGTGAAATTGCCATATTGTGGGCTACCTACTGCATGCAATTTTCTGGTTCATTTTAGATTTTGTTATATATACACAAATCTAGTTCATACAGTTAAAGGTAGGAAATTAATAGTTACCTCAGTTTGTCATTCTCTAGCCTGTGTTTAATGTTATTGTTGTTGCCAATTGTATCACTTTATCCAAAGTAACATAATTGTTCTAACCAGTTGTTCTTCCTGGTATACCTAACTGAGATTGCCTAAGGGTCTTAAAGAATATTATAGGTCAGTGCCAAAGAACCAGGGGCTGGGCAAAATAGGCATCAACATCTCATCACCAATTAATTAAAGAAGTAGGATCTTGCAAGACACTCAAAACCCAAAATCCAGCTACACTTGGAAGACACCTCTGAGAAAGAGTCATTTCCATAATTTTCTAAATACTAGCAATAAAGCTACTCACTATAGGCAATTTGCAATTATCAACCTAGGAATTAAACAAAAAGTGAAATGAAAAGACATTTAAACAAGTTGCAACCCCAGAGGTCCAGCTCACCAAAGGCAAACTCAAGGAGTGATAAGATAGAACAATCTGAATGTCATCCACCTGGACTGTCTGAAGTTGTAACAGTGGAAGTAATTAAGTTGTTGAAAGAGACTCTAGAAAATATCAAATCAGAAATAATTTCTCAGGTAACTACAGAGATGGTGACCATAATGAAAGACATGATTTGTTACTCTAGAGCAGATATGAATAAAAAAATTTACAAGAGCTTTGAAAAACGCTGGAAAATATGAATGCCCAAGTTAAGAAAGAAACGTTATAGATAAAATAGAGTCAAACAAATATCCAGGAGTTTTAAAAATCCATTGAAAGCATACAGAGCAGAATGAACCTATGTGAGAATAGAAGCTCAGATATAGAAGACAGGATTGTGGTTAGCCATCATGAAAAGAAAGATTTCTTAAAAAAAAGTGACCACGAAAAATCAATCCAGCAGCCATGAGATGATGCCAATAAGAATAACATAGAATTGATTGCAGTCAATGAAAGTGTGGGAGATAGCACACAAATGACATTAAAAAAAAAAAAAAAACCTGTTCACAGACATGGAAAACTTCTCTGACAGGGAACAAGTGTTTGAGATACAGATAAGTGAGGCATATAGAACTCCAATTAGCCATGATAAAAAAAAAAAAATCTACAGCAAGGCACATAATAGTCAAGATTCCAGAAATTCAACAGAACAGAATACCAGAAGCTTTTAGAGAAAATAAATCATCAATAAAGGAAAGCCCATCAGAATCATGGCAGACTACTCAACACAAACCCTCAAGTCAAGGAGAGTTTCAAGCCCTAAAAGAAAACAATCTCCAAAACAGATTGATTTAACTTGCAAGACAATCTTTCAAACCTTATGGAGAAATAAGAAACTTCCATGACAAAGAACATCTGAGGAAATTCATGAACACCAAACCAGCACTCCAAAATGTTAAGAAGGACATTCTAGAAAGAATAATAAGGATTACAAATCTGTGAACCCCAACGAATGAATGCACCAGGCAAGCCAAACAATTAAACAAAGGGGGGGAAAGGGACCCAACCACAGGAAAAGAATATGAGAAGAACAAGTCAATACATATCAGTTATAACCATCAGTGTTAATAGTCTCAATTCTCCAATCAAAAGAAACAGACTGGCATTATGGATCAAGAAGTTGATCCAAAAATATGCTCCATACAAGAAATACATTTAACTCAAAAAGAAATACATAGACTAAAAATCAAAGGATAGAAAACAATATTTGAAGTGACATAAACCCAGAATAGAGCAGGGGTAGCTATTCTATTTGCAGACAGAGTGGATTCCAAGCCAAGACTGATTAAGAGAGACAAGGAAGGTCACTACATCCTTGTAATGAGAACAATCAAACATAATGTGATAACAATCAAAAATATGCACCAAATGCCAGTGCACCCAATTAAACAAAACAAATATTAACAGACATGAAAAATGAAATAAGCACTAATATAACTGAAATGGAGGACCTCAATACCTGTCAAAAATAAACAGATAAAGTAGACAAAAATCAACAATGAAATATTAGAACTGAAACAAACTTTTGAACAAATGGACTTAGTAGGTGTCCACAGTGTTCCACCCCACAACATCAGAATACACATTCTTCTCAACTACACATGGGATATTCTCTAATACGGACCACATACTAGCTCATAAAACATGCTTATGTAAATGCAAAGAAATTGAAATTATCCCACGCATATTATCAGACAATAGTGCAATGAAATTGGAAATCAATAGCAAAACCACAATAGCTCCATAAACACATGGAAATTAAATAAGACACTCCAGAAAAACCAGTGAGTCACAGATGAAATTAAAGAAGAAATTAGACAGTTTCTAAAATTAAATGATAATACCAATAGCACATATACAAAATTAGGGGACACAGTGTAACCAGTCCTATAAGGGAAATTTATAATGGTGAATATGCATATCAGGAAAACAGAGTGAGCACAAATAAAAAACTTAATGTTGGATCTCAAGCTTCTAGAAAAGGAAGAGCAGGTCAAGCCCAAAGCTCATAACAGGGAGGAAATTATTAAGATCGGAGCAGAATTCACCATGCAATAAAGACTAATAAAACAATACAAAGAATCAATGAAACAAAAAGTTGGTTCTTTGAAAGATTAAATAAATGACAAACCCTTAGCTAACCTTATCAAAAAAGGGAAGGTAGAGATGGAAATCCATTCAATTAGAAATGAAAAGAGTGAAATGACAACAAGTTTTGCAGAAATGCAGATCATCTGTACCTTCTTTAAGAACTTCTATTCTATTAAGATGTAAAATGAAGAAGAAATGGGCAGATTCTTAGATACATATAAATTAACAAAGCTTAATAAAGAAGATATAAAAATTCTAAATGAGGGCCGGTGAGATAGCTCAGTGGCATAAGCACCTGCGTGGCAAGCGTGAGGTCCTGAGTTCAACTCCCAGTACCCACATATGAAAAATGGGCTGGTGATATCACTCAGTGGCACGGGTGCCTGCTGGTGTGCGAGGTCCTGAGTTCGACCCCTGGTAACCACAAAAAAAAAATTCTAAGTGAACCAATATCAGTCAATGAAACTGAAGATGTAATTAAAAACATTTAAAAAAAGAAAATCCCAGGCCCTACTGGATTCATTACTGATTTCTACAAGAAATTTAGAGACCTAATACTGCTACTTCTCAAACTCTTTAATGAAATTGAAAGGGAAGCAAGACTCCCAAATTCATTCCTGGAAGAAAGCATTACCTTGATACCAAATCACAAAAGGACAAAACCAAAAGAACTACAGACCAATCTTCCTAATGAACATAGATGGAAAACGCCTCAATAAGATTCTGGCAAACAGAATGCAGCAAATTGTCAAGATCATAAACCATGACCAAGTAGGATTCATCCCAGGGATGCAGGGATGGTTCAACATATGCAAATCAGTAAATGTAATACACCGTATTAACAGAGCAAAGGACAAAAAACATGTGATCACCTTAACAGACACAGATGAAGCATTTGACAAAATTCAACACCCGTTCATAATAAAAACCCTATAGAAAGTTGTAACAGTTGGCCTTTTTATCTCAACATGATAAAGGCACCTATGACAAACCAACAGCGAACATCATACAAAATGGATAAAAACTGAAAGCTTTCACTTTAAATCAGGAACAAGACAAGGATGTGCACTGTCAACACTCTTATTCAATATAGTTCTGGAAACATTAACCAGAGTAATTAGACAAGAAAAGAAGTAATAGGAATAAGGATAGGAAAGGAAGTATTTAAATTTTCATTATTTGTGGATGACATGATACTTTATACTGAAGACCCCCAAAACTCCACCAAAATATCTTTATATTTAATAACCAAATTCAGTAGTGTATCTGGATATAAAGTCAACAGTCAAAAATCAATAGCCTTCTTATAAATAACAAACTCAATGAAACAGAAATGAAACAATACCTTTCACAATAGCATCAAAAAAGTAAAATACCAAGGAATCAATCTAACAAAGGAAGTAAATGACCTCTACATTGAAAATTATAGTACTTTAAAAAAGAAGATTGAAGAGTATATCAGAAAATGGAAAGATATCCCTTGCTCTTGGGTAGGAAGAACTAATATAGTGAAAATGGCCATACTCCCAAAATAGCTACACAGGTTGAATGCAACCCCAATCAAAACTCCAACAGCATATCTCACAGAATTAGAGAAAACAATCCTAAAATTCATATGGAATGAGAAGAGACCTAGAATAGTAAAGGCAATTCTGGGCAACAAAGGCAAGGCAAAGGGCATCACAATCCCTGACTTGAAATTACACTACAAAAGCAGCATGACAGTAGCAAAAATCCAGACCTGAAAATCAATGGAACAGATTAGAAGATGCAGAAACAACTCCAGACATACACAGCAACATTATCTTTGACAAAGGTGCCAAACACCTTCACTAGAAGAAAGGTAGCCTCTTTGATAAATGTTGCTGGAAATACTGGCTTTCCACATCCCAAAGATTAAAATTACACTCATGTCTTTCAACATACACTAAACTAAAATTGAAATGAATCAAATATTTAAATATTAAAACATATACACTAAATCTTCTGGATGATAGAATAGGTAGAACTCTTGAAGACATTGATGTAACTAAAGACTTTATGTACAAAACCTCAGTTACACAAGAAATATCACAAAAAATCAACAACTGGGATCTTATATTATTAAGAAGTTTTTGTAAGGCAAGGAAAACTATCAACGGAGTGAAGAGACAATCCAGAGTGTGTAAATAAATTTTTGCCAGCTGTTCCTCAAAGGATGACTAGCTAGAATAAAGAAAAAAAAAATATCAGACCTCCTAAATTTAAAGACCCAATCCAAAAATGTGCATCTGAAGTGAATAGAAATATCTCAGATGAAGAAATACAAATGGCAAATAAATGGATCAAAAAATGTTCAACATCATTGGTCATTCAAGAAATGCATATTAAAACAACCCTGAGATTCCATCTCACCCCAGAAAAATGGCTATTATCAATAAATCAACCAATAAGAAATACTGATAGGGCTGTAGGGGAAAAGAAACCCTTTTCTGCTGGTGGGAGTAGACTGGTACAACAACTATGGAAATTACTATGGAGATGCCTCAAAAACTAGGACTAGAGGTTCATTCAACCCAGCTATTCCTCTTCTTGATATTGTCCCTAAAGAATTAAAAGCATCATACCAAAGTGATACATGCCCACCCATGTTTGTAGCAGCACAGTTTGTAATAGGTAAATCTTGGAAACAGCCAAAATGCCCATCAACTGATGAATACAGAGAGAAGATGTGGGTTTTTTTATACAATGGTATACTACTCTACTTGAGACATTTCTAGCTAAATTAATGAAACTTGAGTACCTATTTTTAAGTGAAATAAACCAGACATACATGGGTAAATACTGCACTGTTTCTCTGGTGTAAGAAAACAAAAGTGTAGGGCCGGTGAGATGGCTCAGCGGCTTAAGCGCCTGCCCGGTAAGCACGAGGGCCCGAGTTTGACTCCCGGATCCCACATACGAAAAAGGGGCCGGTGATATCGCTCAGTGGCACGGGCGCCTACTGGCACGCGAGGTCCTGAGGTCGACCCCCCGGTACCCACAAAAAAAAAAAAAAAAAAGTGTAAATAAGGACCAAAATATATAATAAATGTTGTGAAACAGGAGGAAAATGTTGAAATGGGAAGGGGAAGTAGAAATGAGGGATGGAAAAGGAAGGAAGGGAAAAGAAAAAATGATGAAAAAAGAAAGAATAATTAGAAACAAATCTTTTGTAAATAAGAAAGGGAAGAGGGCTTGAAGGGAAAGCTGGAGAATGGGAAAAAGTAATCAAGTTGTGTCACATAGAGGTACAAATTCCCTATGATGAATGTGATCATTATGTATAACTAAAATGTACCAATAAAATTTATTAATGAAAAAAATAAAAATACAAAAAAGAGATGCTCTTGAGTGTGCCTTTCTAGAAGCAGTTTAAAAAGTTGCAGCACAAATTGAATTATTGAATTGTCAAACTCTTATTCTATGTATGATATAAACTGTGTTTTTTCTCCCACACCCTCAATATTCATATATTGAAGTCTTAATTGCCAGTTCTTCAGAATATAAATTAATTTGGCAAAAATATCTTTAGAAAGGTAATTAAGTTACAATGAGGCTATTTGAGTTAAGCCCTAATTTAGTATTATTGTGTCTTTGTAAGTGAGGAAAGGAGAAGAGGCATGCCTACAGAGCAGGATAACCAACCTTGTTAGGAGGGGGCAAAGCATAGTCATCTGCAAGTAAAGAGAAGACCACAGAGGACATAGATATTATTGGCATCTTGATCTTGGACTTCCAACCACCAGAATTGTAAAAAAAAAAAAAGGAAAATTTTCTTTAGCTGCATTAGTCTACAGTATTTAAAGTGCAAAAGTTCACTTGCTGGTTTGTTTGTCTGATTTGCATAACTCAGTGAATAAGTTACCCACCAGGTTGTTAAATAAGCTTGAGACAAAGTGACAGAATATAGTATTTGACAGAAAGCCATGATTAGACAAGGCATTTGGTAGAAACCCTTCAGTAGACAAAAATATATATTTTGTATATATTTTATATGCATATATATTTTCATATTTTATATTTATATATTATTTACATATTATGTATATGTATATATATATGTATATATATATTTGCTTTTTGTGGATAACCAACAAATAGTCATCTCTCCAGAAGCTAACCCTGAATATTGAGGAAGATATACCGAAAACTAGCCATATTTGACAAATTCTTGGCACAAGTAATTCCCTGAAAACCTGCTCAAAATATATTATATATTGGGTTCAAATAAAATAAATGCTTCTTGGTTCAATGACTTTATTATTATGTAGTGCTACACATTTATGTTTAAGTTTCCTGAGATGTGAAATAACAAAAATAAAAATTTATTAAATGATAAAGATATTCACAAAACAATTATTTGTGGAGATTCATGGCTAAACTTATTTCCAATCTTATAATATATGCTTCTGTATTAAACAATACTAGTTTAATAAGTAGGTATTGCTATATAGAACAGAATCAGTTACAGTAATAGAATATTCCCTGTAAGTAATTTCCTTATCTGATTGTCATTTGCTTGGATGTGCTGAACTTCACTTTCTTTTATCACAGTCTTAGATTGGTTAATTATTTATAATTTCCCCCTGAAAAAATTGTGATTAAGTCATTTCATCTAACTACATTCCTAAAGAGACCAATATACAATTAATTGTGTTCAGTGATGGATAAATCCATTTTGTTTTCCCTTTGAGCACTATCAACTCAGTGGCTAAAATTAAAATGCACCAGAACAGTACTTGGAGGATGTGAAACATAGATTTAAGCATTCCCTTCATAAGAAAATGTGAGTTCAAATATTATTGTGACATAAATCAAATAATGTGCTTTACAATCAAGAGACCTGATTGTGGGTGGTTGGTATGTGTTTCCCAAGCGAATATTGAGTTCTCTAAGAAATAGGCCCTTTGGACATTTATTCTAATGCTGAGATAAATAGATTTGAGTCTCATTTTAGATCCAAGAAAGGAATATCAGTCCACTCAGGAAAAGGATAGGAATGATGTAGTGTGCAGTGTGTATATATTGTAGGCATTCACCACATAAAATTAAGCACGCAATTAGTCAATAATATAAGTCAATTGTAAAATCCAGAGTGTCATTCAAGAATCAAAAAAGTGATTTATGGAGCAATTACTATGAGTATTCAGTTGAACAGCAGAGCTTTCTTCACAGAATAGTCAGGATTTCTGTAAAATATCCATTGTAGTGGAAGAGATGAATTATACAATAATAAGACCCAATGTGCTCAAATTATGTTAGAAGGCAGACTTACAACAAATATGGTGCCACATTCCCAAAACCAGGAGAAATTTGGAAACTATCTTGGTAAGTTCTTTAGTATGTCCTTGATTAAGTGGAGGCCATATTTCAAAATTTAGAGGGATAAATAGGCACATGCCTATGGTTGTAGCTCTCATGGCCTCTGTTTCGGGCTGGCTGTGCTCACTCTCTGTAGCTTTTTTCAAATGTTCCACATTCTTAGCTTCAGCAACATTCTGGGGTCTCCATCGCACTTTAGGCTTCACTCTGACAGCTTCACACACTGTCCTTGCTGGGGCTCACTGCCTGGACTCTAAACTGTTCTTTTGAAATCTAGGTAGAAACTTTCATAACCCCATAACTCTTGCATTTTGCATGCCTGTAAAATCAGTACCACGTGTTTGACACCACACTCTGCCATGCTCCATAGGTCTCCGTGTAAGTACTGTGCATTAACCTATTGCATCGCTGGAGCTCCTTCCATAGGTCTCTGAATGGAATCCTGAGATATGAATTCCCTAGGTATCTGCCATTCCAGAACACAGTGCCCTGGGGCTCTCTTCTCAAAGTGAAATGTTTCACTTTTGCAATTTTGAGCCTCTGAAGGGTGGGACTTGCTGGTTTCTGACATGTCTTTAAGCCATTTTTTTTCTATTTTTCTGTTGTAAAGTACTTGGCTTTACAAGTACTTCCTTGAAATTGATAGAGGTAGTTTAACTATCTAGCTTATAAATATGCTGCTAGCAATGGATTCTTATAATTAGTAAGATAGTAACCTGGTTTGAAGAGTAACAAATTTCCTCTTTACCAAATTAGTCTCATTCTCTTAATCTCAGTCTCCTGCAAAATCTCTGGACAGAGCAAAATGCAGACAAATTTTCTGCCAGAGCACAACATATAAGGCCTGAAGTTCAATGGCCAATGGAATCCTTGTTCCCAAAAACTTCTTAACCTGGTCACTACTGTCTGCATTTATGTAAGCATTCTGGTCTTCTGAGCTCTGGCCAGAATATCCCATCAACTTCAGCTCAACCATTTTACACCTTCTTCAGATTGGTTCTCCAAATATTTTTGTACTTTTCCAGCAAAGCAGTTACAAAGGCTTCTAAACTACACAGTTAGAAATTCTCACAGCAAAGACCACACTTTTCTGATACCAAATTCTGTCTTTGTCACTTTTCTCATGGCTACACCAAAATACATAACATCCACAAAATAAAGGAAGAGAGGTTTATTTTGACTCATTCTTTCAGTCTGAATTTGGCTGTCTCTGAGGCATCTTAGGACATGGCACAAGAATGCTGCTCAAGGGATGTCAGGCAGAAAGCAGAGAAAAGAGAGCAGCTGGAAAGGGAGATAAACCCTTGCAGGTCAATTTCCAAGTGACCCACCCTTTTGACCAGGCCCCAGGTCCTAATAGCAAGTCAGCACAAGCCTTCATAATCTAATCACCTTCCAAAAGCCCTGCTTATGAGCACATAAAGCTTTGGAGGGACCTCTTAGTTATAAACCATAATAGAAACCTTATTCACATTGTCACATCTTTGTTGAGATTTCCCTAATCATTCAATTTAAGTAGCTGCTGTCACACTTCTTGTGTTCCAAAAATTTTACAAGATATTATGTGTTAGTACACAGTCACAGAACCTATAACAACAATATCCAAAATTTATAATCTAGCCACAATTAATTATCTACATTTTACATTGTTTTCATTTGTTTAATCCATCTGAAAACTTTTCATTTTTTTTAAAAACACTTCATCCCACCATGCTTCACCTCCCAACATCACACTCAACTATAAACCAATCAGTGAACTAGTCCAGTGATGAGCCACACACCCATGATCCATTTGCCTACCAAAAGTTCCTCCTATGAGGGCATGAGGCTTTGGGGGGACTTCTACATATAGGTTTATCTAAGTGCTGCAAGTTTGTTGGTGATGAATACTGTTTTCTAATTCCACTGCTTAACTCCTTTACAGGTAAAGCACAATATTTGAATAAAGAAAAAATTGTGTAATTTTATTTGAATGAAAAAAGACCTACTAGATAGAAATCAATGTAATCTTTTTGTGTTTTTTTATAATCATTATCAATAACATATATTTTATAGTATATGTCCTTGTCATGAACAGGAATTCATTTAATGAGTGTTCGAATATAGTATTGTTATAATTGGGAAATATATACAGTGGGCATTTTAAAAAGAAGAAAATTGCAGGACAAACCCACATTGGATTGTCTGCCTACCTAAGGACAAAAATAGTATGAATGTAGTATTTAATAAACTCTGAGAGTGTCAGAGTGATTTAGGAAGAGTTAATCAAGAGCTCACAAAAAGCATCCCACATCCATGCAGCATATATGACATTTTGAAACATAATCTTAAGAGGTTTATTTTTATTTGTTCCTTGACAAAATAATTTTCATTACTATTTATCCATGACCTTCTATTCAAATGGAAATCCTTTCAGTGTATCACTATTACAATTCTCCACTCATTTGAATTCAGTGTGTTAATTCCATTTGGTTGTGTCTTAGTTATTTTCTCATTGCTAGAATAAAATACCTGACACCCACCCACAAGTTAAAGGAGGAGAGGCTTATTTTAGCTCACATTTTGTAAAGGTCTTAGTCCATACTGGCCAAACTCCAAAGTAGGGCAGTATGGCAGAGGGGAATGACAGAGGAGAAAAAATTTATGAAACAGTGACAAGAAGCAGAGAGGAAACAAGCAATGAGGAGGGATGCATATCCAAGCATGCCATGGCTTGAGCAACCCCCCTCTTTCCACCAGACTTCAACTCCCAACATCACACCCAGTTATAAACTCATGGGTGCAATAATCCTGTGATGAGTCACATACCCATGATCCAGTCACCTCCAGAAAGCCGTACCTGTGATTGCATGAGGCCCTGGGTGAACATCTACATATAAACCATAGTAGTTTGTCATTACTTGACTAATAAAACCATTATTATTTATCATTAATGCATACAATGTTGCTTTATATGGAACACCAACATATTTAATGCACTGGAATAAGAGTTTTCTCTGTATTTGCATGAAAGTAACAAGTTATATCTATCAGCACTTACTGATAATATAAAGCCATAACTGTCCCAAGCTTCCAAGATTTAATGTGAAATCTTTCATATTAAAAAGCAGAACCTAAAAAAAAAAAAGAACCTATTCTTACATTACTCTTTATTTTAGAAAGATAAGTATTTTAAATATATTTTAGGTCACTGTGATATTTTGCAATGAATTTTATTTTAATCAGGTGCAAGAAAATTTAATTTCTGCTATTTTAATGCATTGTTTTTATTAGAGATAATGGCAGCTCCAATACTACCTACAGAAAAAAATTAAATTAAATTAGAGCATTCCCATCTCCCACACAATTTCTTCCATACCTAAACAATCATTTTTCTTGGTTTGTGTCTGTGCTGGAAGATCATTGTATTCACTGATCATGACTCACTTTAATTTAACTTGCTATCTAAATCATAACTAAGAGATAGGAATTGTTTAATTATTCATAGAGTTATTAAAAACTCTATACAAAATGGAAGTTTGTGGAAAATTTTAACATGTTTGTAGAGTATTTTAAGACACTTGAGCTCTGTCTTTCTGTACTTTATGTAATTGCTTACATGTTACTAATATGTTATCAAGTGGAATGGATAAAATAACAAGAAAAAACAAATAGGAAATGGGGAGGGGGACAATAGCATCTTTGGCAGTGTGTCTGTTTAGTGACTCTTGGATAATACTTACAAGAAAATAGATATACCTCATATTTTAAGGTCTGTCCTATTTTCTAGGACTTTTTTTTTTTTGTGGGTACCGGGGGTCGACCTCAGGACCTCACATGCCAGGCAGGCGCTGGGTGATATCACCGGCCCTTTTTTCATATGTGGGTTCCGGTAGTCGAACTTGGGCCCTTGCGCTTGCCAGGCAGGTGCTTATGCCGCTGAGCCATCGTACCAGCCCCTCTAGGACCTTTTGGAAAACTCAATATCTTATTTCTTTCTATTGGCTCTGTAGCCAATTATGTGGGAATTTATGTAATCTCTCTGTACATGTGTGTCTTCATTAGTGAAATGGAGATAAAATTACTCATAAGAGTTCTATGAAAGTTAAATGTGTTAATGTGGGTAATCTCTTAGAAAAGTGCCTGGTGCATAGGAAGTATCATTTGACACATATCAATAATTATTTTTATTCTACCAAACTGTATATTCATTTATCATATTAAAGACAATAGCATTAAGTATCAAATATTTATGAAATCTCTGTTTTGTTTTAATATGATAAATACTAAAGATAGATAACAATTCAGTAGAATCTATGAATTCTTGGTATTTTCTTACATATAAATTTTGTTAGTGATACAAACAATAAGTATGTAAGTCTATGAGGAAGAAGATTGAAATTATTAGACAACAGAAGAAAACATTGATTTTCACAAGTATAGTAATTACCCTTATTAACAGACATTGTGAAATTACTATTCTATTGCTAAAATTTAAAGTCATGATTATTATTTTACACAAATTTGAAGAACACTCTTGTCATGCACTCTTGTATAAATCCTTTTCTTTTTTTTTTTTGTGGGTACCGGGGTCGACTTCAGGACCTCGCGCGCCATCAGGTGCCTGTGCTGCTGAGCAATATCACCGGCCCTTTTTTGTATGTGGGTTTTGGGAGTCAAACTCGGGCCCTCGCACTTGCCAGGCAGGTGCTTACACCACTGAGCCATCTCACCGGCCCAACTTTTCTATTTTATAGAATGAATTTTCTATTTCAGAGATACCTTTTTCCAAATGTTATCGTTATACCAAAAACCAAAGAGAAGGGTACTCCCAAACTAGAAATGAATGATAAAAATATTAAAGGGAAGAGATTAATTTAAAAAAAGTTACAGTATTAATATAAAAAATGTTACAGTATACTATTGGATGCAGATGATCTAAGGACAGTGCCAATGAATGACTTAAAGGGTAAGAAGTTTTGACCTACTGCTTCAGTTGCTCTATACATTTGCTAAAATAATGGTTGATAAAAAATCGATAGCTAGGATTGAAGCCAGGATGTAGACCTTCTTAATGGTACTCTGGGATCTGATTGCTCATGTATTTGAGGGATTAATAGCTTCCTCAATGGAGGACTTTGATTATCTGAGTCATACAATTACAAGGTCTGCTTTTTGAGGCCATGGGTCAATGAATAACAAAGCTTCCTAATTTCTGCAAGTCAGGTAGGATGAGCAAGTACAGGATGGGATTCTAGAATATTGAGTGAAGGAGGATTAAATACAACAGTCTTTTGGGTCAAATTTATTAACAATATTTTACAAACCTCAAATTCAAAATGTAATGAATTAGTTTGTGAAGTTGGGTTTAGCATCACTATTCTATTCAATTGACTAAATGAAGCCTTGTATCTTTAATGCTCTATAGTCAATTAGATGTAAATGCCAGAATTTTGTTATATAAAACTTGTTAGTGGCTTTTAGCTCTGAAGCTCCCTACTGCCTCACAGTAGCTGTTTATCCTCTTTCTTTTCCATCTTTTCCTGCCAAATAAACTGTTTTTTATTAAACAACAACAACAAAAAAAAACTTGTTAAGACATCCATTTCTTATGCCAAAAGCAAAAAATCACATGGTCCCATTTGAAGATATTGAGAAGTACTTTGGTAAGATGATTATAAGTATCCTTGAAATGTTCAGTAGTGGTTCTCTTTTGCAGAGCAGGATGTCTATGGAAATGCTGAAATAAATTAAATATTATGATCTTACTAAAAGCAAAAAGATAACTATGCAACAGAAAGATGGGTGACAGCATTAACCTACCAAAAATAAGGGGGAGACTGATAATAATAAATCATATACAAGGTGCCGTGATCATAATCTTTCTCACAAGTTTCTAGTACTGGCTGATCATCATATTGCTAAAAACAAGATGGGTTTTCAACCACTAATATGCTGCTTAACGTGTATCAGTAAGAATATTTTGACACAGAGTGGGCAGAAACTTTTACCAACTCACTATAGATAGGATATATATACTCTTACTCAGTTCCTCCTTAAAATCAGTTCTCAGCTTTGCTGTGCCTTGAGGGGGAGAAGATGGTTCGTTTTGAGAAAAGACCCTACAGCTTTGCCACAGATATATATTGTAAATCTTCCCTTAAGCTTTCTCAAGAGGAAACTGATGCTGTTTTCCATTGTAACCATTCTGTGTAGAAAATTACTAGCTATGCCTTCAATATTTTATAACATTTTGGTTCTTTACCCAAAGTAATTTTTAAAAATTCACTCTTCACCTCAATAGGCTGCTGTCCTTTTCCAAAAGCTCCTTTCTTTTGGTCTTTTCCACTCTAGGTTTTAGTAATAGCAACCCCCACAACCCATTTTTAATCCTGCCCACATTTTAAAAGTTCCTTTACTAAAATCTCTGCAAGTCATCATTCTGAATATGACACCTATCCTCTTAAAGAACCCTTATTGTATCAGTTTGTTTTGGTTATAAGCTTACCAGCACTGTCAAGGACTAGCCAGTCATGTAAACAAGCATGAAGTTGCTCTTAGTGAACAAGAATGTGACTGTTAATTGGTTATCACACTGCCATAATCATTCTGTAAACAAATTTGGTGTCTTTATATCCTTTGACATAGGTGTTGCTTCACATAATTACCAATTAACATTTACTTTGAGAGGTAAGAGTTTCTTTTCAAATTTTGGGACTGATACAACAGAAATTTATTTTTTTTTTTCAATGAATGAAATTGTCCTCTGACAAAAGGAGTGTTTGCATGTAATACTTTTGAGTGTAAGGGTGATGAAAATATACAGTGTTTAAATTAAAAAATATTTATTACTGTGAAAGATATATTACCATTAATCCCATTCAAAATACTTCCTTTTGCTTCAAACTCATGTATCCTATTGTTCTTGGCACTTTCTTAAGCAGTTCTGAAATTCCTCTTTCTTGAGTGTCCACTATGTCCACATTCTCATTATTTGCTATGTCTGTCACTTTATGACTTCTAGATCTTGCCCAAAGTCAAAGTGACCATTAAAGGTAAAAGTTTTTAGTTGATGCTGGACATCTAGAGAACCACAACAGCACAATTAGACACTCAAGAAAGAAGATATTTGTCAGGTGTAGTCCACATGCCTGTAATCCCAACACTTAAGAGCTTAAGGCAGGAGGATTGGTCCAATTTTGAGGCCAGCCTGGGCTCCATAGTAAGTTCAAAGCCAGCCTAAATTACAAAGCAAGACCTTGTATCCCTCCCCCACAAAAAAAGACTTCTAGAACTGCTTTAGAAAGTGGCAAGAATGATAAAATGAATGGGTTATCAGTGAGGGGTGCATATTTTCAGCGGGGTTAATGAACATGTATGTTTAATACAATAATTTTTAAAATTTAAAACATTCACTGTTTTAATGATGCCTCATTTTTTTGTTGATTTGATTTCTAATACTGCAACTTTTAAAATATTCTTTGCCATACCTCTCCTTTATGGATAGCAATTACTCCCATGGCCAAAAAGGAGACTTAACATAAGAGTGTATGTTTACATTTTGTATGAGGACTCCCTGGAACCTATCATTTGTTCTGCCTCATAGCTATTTATTTGCTCCCTTTGGTTTATATAGTAGTATAACAAATCGAGATGAAAATAGGTACATGTCAGAGTATATTGTGAAGACAAATGCCACTACATTGACGCAGTTGTCTAATATGGCTTTTTATAACTACTGTTTTGGAGATGTAGATTTTAGTTCTGGGGTATGTATTTCTAAACCAAATGTTTAACCAAGTTAAATCAGTCAACCTGAACCAAATAAAATATTTCAAATTTTAGAACGTGTTCTGAAAAATTTTACAAATTTTAAGTATAACATTATGACATCAGTTAGTCAATGCCATTAAATTCTTGATTATGTTGCTTCTGCTGTAGTAAGAATTAGGGATACAACCATAATTGGAGCATATACTTATGAATTAGCAAGATATAGGGTTAAAACATTTTTTACTGAGTTGTGCCTTTCGATTAAGCCAGAGTATGCATACACACAACCATGCAAGCAAATCTTAACTGTAAAGTTATATACATTGCAGTTAAACATGATTTTTCAATCCTGTTTAGAAGTTTATCTATGTTTACTTCGGCATATTCACTTTTCCAAGTTTCAGATTGCTCATCTCTATGATGAGGACGTAATGCACATTCCTTAGTTTGCTCTAAGAATGCAGGAAAAGCAGCAGTGAGGGTGGAACTCCTCGAACCATGTGGAAATGTACAGGAGAAGATCATCTTTTTCACTTGGTTAAATGACTGTGACCTGACAAAAGACAGATCAGTAGGAGAGAATCAACAATTTTGTTAATATTTTTACATGTACGAGGGCTTCACAGAAAAAAAGTAAAATCTCAGAGAAGTGTCTCAACTCACAACATTGTATCCCATTGTAACAAAGGGTAATAAATTATAGAGAGCTAACCAAGCAAAGTAAATGGGAGTTCAGGTTTCTAAGATTGGTAAATCATGAAAATGTCAGTATATGAGAAAATTATTGGAAGATAAAGGTTATTTTAGTAAGATTTATTTATTTAGACTCATCTCAGTTTTGACTTTCTATCTCATTAATAGCCATACAACTTCAAAAGAAAGGGGATTTCTGGCAGTAGAGTACTTGTATCTCAGAAGTTTTTGCTTTTAGTGGATAAAGAACACTCCAAGAAAACTTCTTTCTGTATCTAGTGATTTTCCACTATCTTCACCTCAAAAAATTGGTATGCTAAAGTGGCATTTTTTTTTTATATAGGGGTACTGGGAGTCAAACTCAGGACCTTGCACTTGCCAGGCAGGTGCTTATGCTGCTGAGCTATATCACCAGCCCTAAAGTGACATATTTTGAAGTGGCATGCTCTGATCTTCTTCTGGAAATAAAAATATTCCTTAAAGACAATTGAATATAGTTTAATTGTATATTTTCTTGATTTTACTATAATTATATATTTATAAAATTGCATGATATATTTAAACATATAAATTTGATTTATACATGCTGAGTCCTTTTCCTGATATACAGGAACTCCATACATATTTTAGACCTTTCATTTGTTTTATATATTAATAAACTGTTAAATTTATCTCCTCAGAGATGACAAAAGATATGCATAATAGAGAACTAGTATAAATTTTTTATGAATTCAGATACAAATGTTTTTATATTTTCTGTCACTAAATTGTTCTTTGAACTAGGCTTCATTTTCTGAACTATAAAATGCAGAGTTTGAACTAGATTATTTCCAAAAGCCTAAATCATGTGAAAAGAAAGTACTATTTTGTATAATATTGGAGAAATTGCAATTTTTATATAGACTTTTTCATTTCAATATCAATCACTACAATCTGTCTCAAGGTTATACCTGAATACATTTATTTTTACACAGTGTATAGTGGATCTCTATTTCAATTTTTTTTCATACTTGTAAAATAAGCAGAAAATACAGAAAAAAAAACTTTAGGATGGTACACATTCATTTTATTTTTAATTTTCCAAATGTCTGTTTACTTAACTCACTTTAGAGAAAATTTTTAAAAAGAAAAATGTCACATAGTAATTAATGATTATGGAATTCAGAGTTATTGAAACTTAATTCAAGTAGAAAACTTCAAATGCAATAAGCTTCTTGCTGATAAACATGTTTGTTAAAGTTATTTGAGAAAAATAATATCATTGTAATCAAATTTTTATTCTAACTTTGATAATAGTAGGTTGAAAATTTCTGTAACAGATTTTCTTTTGAAAAGGAAATTGACCTGATAATGCCAAGCACAGTAGGTGTGTTAGAGCTGGTACCCTTCAAAAAACAAAGACTGCTGAAGTCTGAGTGCAGGTGTTTGGCAGAAGGAATCCTATAGATTAAGCCATGGGCGGAGCAAGCGTTGAGTTGCAATTGGTTTATAAAGGATTTCAGCACATCCCATGAGAACTTTGGACTTCAGCTGGCCTTTCAGAGATATTTTGAATTGGAAGGTGAGGAGCCAGACTTCTGCTTCCTTCCCCCTCCTTGACCAGGCATTGAATGAGGGTTGTGCCAGGTGGGGGTTTGACCTTGAGTTGCAATTCTCTCTGCTGAGGGAGATTCCTGGAGGAGGACTCAGCTGTGAGCCACCAGCAGTCACATTTTATACTCACCAGAGCCAAGATATCCTCAGTCATGAAGTAAATCTGGGCAGTGCACCTATGAGTCTACATAAAAACCATTAGGATGATTCCAAAAACAGACTTAGCATTTTTGCTTAAAATGACATTCATCAATACAAGCTATGTTAAAAAAAGAACTGTCTTAAGTATTTAAAATTTGGGCTGTCTGTCAGAAAAATTTTCATCATAATTCTAGGTGTATAGAATTATACTTAAAATACTTATACTTAAAATGACTTTATTTCTCTAAACTTCATCTGTAATAATGAATTCTTATAATATCTACTGAACATTTTTAAGAGGTTGAAATAAAGAGATGAATGTAAAATTTAGCACAGTAAATAGACATTAATTTATATCCAATGAAGTGTATCCATTAATAAACCATTACAACTGAAGGAGGAAATTCAGTCTATAGTATAGCTATATGTAACTATATGTATAGTTAAATGATAGTAATAATTCTTAAATTTTTACTGAGCACATACTATGTGCCTAACACTATGCTAAATATATTTCACATGATAATTTACTATACCCTCACAATGATCCTGAAAGATATGTCTGCTATTTGCCTTATTCTCATGAGTAACCTAGGCACAGGGAATGTGACCAGATCTTACAGTTAATAAGTAGAGAAGAGGGGTGAAACAGGCAGAGTGGCTCCAGAGAGGAAATGCCAATATAAGAGTAGGTCTATCTTTTTCTGTATATTGAATTTGGTAGGGAGTCATATAAAATAAGGGAATGTGATATTGTGAACATAAACAATTCTGAAAATTTGAGTGCTACGATGATTTTGTCCTGCTTAGCAAGCAAAGAGGAGCTGCAGAATATTTGTAATATTACAACAATTTGAGTGCTATAAAGCAAGCATACACATGGTTAGCAAGTGGGAGAAAACTCACAAAATGATTAATTATGCCTGGAACTTTCCTAGTTACCAAGAAAGCTATATATGCATACTTCCTTTACATATATATATATAGAAGCCATATTGGAATGCAATTTTTAACAATTTCCATGTTTGATTATTTGTCTGTACTCACCCTACCATTAAGATTTTATAAAGGGTTTCTAAATTATACACATAATAACATTAATGAACTCAATTTCCTGATCCTTAAAGTCCCCAAATATTCCTTAAACTGAAGTTTCCTGAGTATATTCATCCTATTAGCTGCTTCTTTCCTACTTAGTCTTTTATGAATTTCCTATTGCCATTCATAATTTTACTATGGGCTATTGTTTGTAAGTGAAAAACATCTTGTTTTACCAAAGTAGAGGGTTCTAAATTACTGGTATTGGTTTTAGAAAGTGAATGAGCTTAATGACTATGTGAAAAAGTCTTTAGCAACTCAGGTGTTTGCAATATAATTAATTTTTGTCAAAATGAAAGGGAAAACTAATCAATTTGCCAGCAGATAGATCATAAAATAATTGTTGATGATAAATTACTTTGTGATTTTTGGCCTATAATTCAAAAGACTTAACCATTTAACCAAAACTAAGTAAATCTTAGAGTTTTATTTTATTTCATTGTTTCAGAGTTCCTTTCTGACAAATTATAATTGACCCAACATTAGAAATCTTATTTAAGAGCCAGATTGCTTGAGTTTGATTCATATCTTTACCAATTATTAGCTTTATGACTTTGTGTAAGCTGTTTCACTTTCAGATAAATGTCTAACTTTTATCTTCTGTATAATGGGAATAATTATAGTATCCATCTTAGATTTGGTGTGTGCGTATATGTGAAAAATAAAGCTTAAATATCTAAAACTATGTAAATTACTATTTGGGTATGCCTAAGAGTTGAATAAGTTAGCTAATTTAAACACCATTATAAATATTACTACAATTATGTTTCTATTTTGGGCTTATAAATCTCTTCACTTTGCAGAATTGTCTGATAAAGTTTATGCTGCTCCTGAGTTCACTCCATTGCCTTGAGAAATTAGTTCATCTATCTTATAATCTCTAGAAGACATGGGCTTTCAAATATTTCAGTTTCTGTCACTTACATAGGAATTTTTAAGTGGGAAACATATCAGTATATAGCCATTAAAATAATTTTTGAGGACAACGAATGTACAAGTACAGTAAAACTTTGATTTGCAAGCATAATTCATTCCAGAAACATGCTTGTAATCCAAAGCATTTGTATATCAAAGTCACGTTCCCCATAAGAAATAATGGAAACTCAGATGATCTGTTCCACAACCCAAAAATTGTCATATTAAATGATTACAATACTGCAATATAACACAAAATAAAAAAGAAAATACATAATATAAAGAAAATACATAATATAAATACATAATATAACGTTACCCATAAGAAATAATGGAAACTCAGATGATCTGTTCCACAACCCAAAAACTGTCATATAAAATGATTACAATACTGCAATATAACACAAAATAAAAAAGAAAATACAAAATATAAAGAGAAATAAACAAATTAACATGCACTTATCTTTGAAAACCTTTGTGGCTGATGTGAGGGAGACAAGAGAGAGGAGGGTTATTGTGTAGGATGACTTTCACTATCGCTAAAGGAATCACTGATATCTACTGGATCCATGGAATCTTTTCTTCTTTTTGTGCAACTTTAAGAACCCATCTAGTGATACTTGCTTTTGCCTCCTTTTGAACATTCTCTGAAAAAGTGACATTACATTGCCATTAAACAGAATCATCATTTTTGTTGTTACAACATTATTTGGGTGGTGTTTTCCACAAAATTTTCACTGTTTTGCACACACAACTTTTTCTCAAATTTTACACATGTCCTCAATATCATTTGAAGTGAAGGATTCCTCTGCCTTTTTCCTCCTCCTCTGCAAATTAAATCTACACCATAACCTCTTGTTATTGGGAGATGATCACCCACAATCCCACAGAGAAGGGAAAGAAGAAATAGAGATAGAGTCAGAGATAGAGATAGAGATAGAGATAGAGACAGAGATAGAGATAGAGATAGAGAGAGAAGGAACCATTGGCTCAGTTGTAATCCTGTGATTTTCACTGTCAAATACTACTTGTATTGCAAGACAGTGCTCATTATTCAAATTAAAACTTATTAGGAATGTTTGCTCATCTTGCAAACACTGGCAGAGCAAGTTAATTGCAATCCAAGGCATTACTGTAGTTTTAATGTATTTTTCTCTTAATCCTATTATTTTATAAATACTCTAAGATAAAAAAGAATTTGTTTAAGAAATTGTGTTTTAAGAGTTTAGTCAGTTATACATTGAATTTCATTAATGTAGCTAAAGTGTTAGAGATGGAATAATAAAAACAGAATATAAGGAAGAACCTGAAATGAACAGATAGATATTCTTCAGATGACTTATGTATGTTAGCAGTTGTTGGATTATGATACGGACCAAAACCAAAGTTATTTTGGTGTTGGTGAACTACTCAGTAGTTACAGCAGAGGCCACTTAGATGTGATCATGAAATTTCTGAAGAAATTGGTAATCTATCAAAAGGGGCATTCTGAGCTCTCTAGCAAACCTTAGCTGGTCTTTATGAGTTGCTTCCCTTTTTCATGGTATACAAAAAGCTTCTAAAATGTCACTGAATTGAATAATGGCAATTACACTACACAATAGGTTTAAAAAATTTTAATCTTCAAAAAAAAATGTATATACTTTTTTCTAAATCCTGTACACTTAAAGAAATATGCCTCAAAATATCACACTTCTAACACAATTATTTGGTCTTTAATGACTACTAAATATATTACATATACCAAATTTTTACACTATTCAAGAGGCATATTGCAACACAAACACACACATACACACACTCTTTACTTTCTATACTTTTCTTTTGAGCCACACTTTTATTAAAAGAGTAAAATTATTTCCTTCTCATTGGTCAATTTATTACAAAATGGTAATGATCTGGTGAATATGCCAAGGTCACATTCTTACTTTTATCAAACTCTAGGCTGAAATTCTTTTAGTATAAATATTGGCATCCCCTTTATTTAAATGTCATTCTTTCTCACTGAGTAACATTAGAACCCATGTAACCTTCAGTTTCTCCTGGAACACTGGAAAAATAACCTACATGTCTTAGTATTAATTTTATTGAAATGTTTAGTAGGTACCAATTTGATTTTTTTAATTGATAGCATTATAAAAACAAAATAGAACAAAATGCTTAACCACTGTTATATCTGATAAGATATTGCAGAACTGTAGTGGGTAATTCTGAGTGTAGGTGTGTGGGAAACTGTAGCCCTGTCTTTTCTATCACGGGATTTAAACAGGAGCACCTCCATCTTGAAATCTTTTTCACCTGGGCTGAACCGCCTCCATCCCTTGCACCAGGGTTGCAGTTGTGACAATTATAAGAAATTTCTGTGGTTTGGACTCCAGCAACACCTCGTGCCAAGTACTTTCATTCCCCTGTACCCCAAACCACCTTAGCACCCCGTGCAGCAACGCTTCATGTCCCACCCCCTTAGGCCACCTAAATTAGACAATCAGGATAGATTATAAACTTCTGAGCCAGCCAGTGGGGAGAAGGTCAGCTACCCACCTCCCTGAGGTAGGATAAATAAGGAGCCTGTTGCTTCAGCTTGGTGTGCCTGCTACCTCATTGCTGGGGTGTGCTTGCACCCTTCTACAGAAGTAAACTTCCCTTGTTGAGATTTCTTGCTGTCTGAGTGCTTTATTTCTGCACCAACAAATTGAGTCTGGGGATTACTGCTAAAAGTTTAGGTGATCAACGCAGGACTCCAGCCCATTAGGTCATGAGGACTTCACACCCCAGGAGACCTGTTCTATGTCCTTGTTGTGATGGCCTCCAGAATGAGAACCCATGCCCATGGGCTGAGGACCAAATAAATACTTGTCAACAATGCAAAAATGGTCCCAGAGGGAGGCAAATAGGACCATGGAAACCAGGCAACTTTGTGCACAAACCAAGGTAGAAAAAGCTGTGGATATGGCTATTTCCTTGGAGGCCAGGTTAGGGTCTTGGGTGAGGCTGGCAACCTTGGGTGAGGTCAGGAGAAGCTTCAGCAAGCTCAGGATAGTCTCAGGTGAGACAGGTGATTTCAAGTGAAATTGAAAGTACCAACAGTAAGACATCTCAGTGCACCACAGACTGAGGCTTGCAAGGGCTTTGGGAGCCAATAGCAAGACATCTTGGTTTGCTGGAGATTGAGCTTCAAGTTTTGGGATAAAAAGAATGGGAAATAAATGTGCTTTCCAGTCAGGACTGGTTAGAGTATCAGAGGGCTTAGGGAACAAAATATTCCTTAGTAGTCCCCTTGGACTGATATTAAGAACTTGGGGCGATAACCCATGTATGAAAAACCAGAAGAAAACTAAAATGATAAAGTATTGTTGTTTCATTTGCCCACAAACCCCCATCCTCACCCCATCCATCTTCTGGCCAAAGTTTGGGTCAGAGGAGAACTGGGTATGACAATTGTTGACTGAATTTGTTAATGATAAAAGACCGAAGTCTCAGGAAGAGATAGTTTATGCCCTGTGCTGGTGACAGGGATTGGTTATTCTCTTTACCCTAAAAATTAAAAGATTGGACAAGAAAAGAGAGAATTTACCTCCAGTTCCCTCCTCCACATTGGACTCTCTGGAATCCCTACCCCTAGCCCATAATCCTCAACTCCCTGAACTGATTGATAGCTGTACCTCAACTAGGGCTGACATCAGCCAAGGAAAGCCTGACTGCATGGCCACCTCCACAGGAGTTGGAAATGGCCAAGAAATGCCCAGCTCCTGGTGTGTTGGCCAAAACCACATGGGGAAAAAAGGACTGCCCTTGTATTAGGGTGAGTAGAGAATTAGAAAAGTGCCAGGAGGATGTTCAAAATTGTCTATTTCCTCAAAGATCACAGAAGGGACTGGTGGGAGTCCAACCCCTCTCTCCTTTATGGAATGTCCCCTAGGAGGAGGACAGATAGGGTTAATAAATGCACCTTTAACAAGTTCTGAGATCAGAAATTTTAGAAGGGAACTTCAATCCCTAATGGAGGATCCCTATGGGATGTTGGAACAGGTTGATCAGTTGCTTGTAGTACATGTTTATACCTGGTCAGAGTTAATTTCTATACTGGGATTTTTATTATCTGGGGAGGAAAGAAGGGTGATTCATAGGGTGGCAATGGTTGTCTTGGAATGAGCTCACTCTCCATAACACGGGGGAAGTGGTGCAGAGTCTAAGTTTTCCAGTGAGGGCCCTAAACGGGATTGTAATGTTGAGGCACATGGAGTACACATGACAGAATTAAGGAAATCCATAGTCTAGGGAATTAAGGATTCAGTTCCCTGAGAGCAGAACACTGCTCATGCTTTTGATGTGCAATAGGGAAAGGAAGAAGAGCCAGCCAAATTTCTAGAAAGATTCAAATCTCAGATTAGAAAGTATAGCGAATTAGACCCAGCAGATCCCTTAGGTCAAGGTATGTTTGTGCTACAGCTCACTACGAAGAGTTGGCCGGATATTTCCAAAATATTACAAAAGACAGACAAATGGAAAAATAAGTCACTAGAGGAGCTACTGAGAGAGGCACAAAAGGTGTGTGTGAGAAGGGATGATGAGAGACAAAAGCAAAAGGCTAAGATTATGCTGCCCACATTCAAACAAGCTCCAGGGGTTCAAAGAGCGTGAAACCTCAAGGGGCATGGAGGAAGATAGTGAGCCTACTGGAAAAAGAGGAACGGGGCAGACCAATGCTTCAAGTTTGGAAAAACAGGACATTATAGGAGGGAGTGCCCAGCCCAGAATTTGATTCCCAGTCCCCTCCCACCTGAAAACAAACAAACAAACAAACAAAAGACTGAATCTCCTGACTCCTACCGTGGAGGGGGATTGAATCCTCTCTACCAGGGAAACCTTGGGGGTGGGGGCTTAAAGTAACCCCAATTAACATCCAAATAAAAACCCCTGGAGAAGTAGTTAGGAGGAAACAATACCCTATCCCTTTTGAGGGAAGGATGAGGTTTAGACCAGTAGTAAAAGGGCTAATACGGGATAGTCTTCTAGAACCCTGCATATCCTCCAGCAACAACCCCATCCTTCCCATGTGCAAGGCAGACAGTTCCTAGTGAATGCTCCAAGATTTGCAGGCAATAAATCAAACTGTCAAAACCAAACACCCAGTAGTGCTAAATCCTTACACCCTGTTGAGGAAAATTCCATTTGACCATCAGTGGTTTAGTGTAACAGATCTCAAGGATGCCTCTTGGGCATGCCCCCTGGACCCTGACAGTGGGGACTTGTTCACTTTTGAATAGGAAGACCCTGTAAAGGGTAGAATACAATAATACAGATGGATGTTTCTTCCCCAGGGATTTACTGATTCCTCCAACTTTTTTGTCAGATTTTACAACGAGTGTTAGAAAACTTTACACCTTCCCCTGGAGTTTGTCTTATCCAAAATTATTTACTATTCTCAGGGATAGATCAAAAAAATCTCACAGTGGCTACTGTCTGCCTTCTCAATTTCCTGCCAGAGCAAGGCCTCAGAGTTTCAAAGAAAAAGTTAAAATTTGTTGAAAAAAGGTGAAGTATTTGGGACATCTGATAAATGAGGGAAAAAGAAGGCTTAGCCCAGAGAGGATAGAAGGGATCATAGGTTTAGCTTTGCCAGCAACCAACCAGAGCTCAGAAAGTTTGGAGACCTAATTGGGTACTGTCACCTTTGGATTGACTCTTGTGCTTTAAAAACTAAAACTGCATGTTCTAAGCTTGTGAAGGAAAGCCCTGATCACCAGTTATGGACTCCTGAGGAGGTACAACAATTTAAGGATCTAAAGGGGGTGTTGACAATGCCCCTGTTTTGGCTCTGCCATCCTTTGAAAAACCCTTTCACCTTTTTGTAAGTGTGGACATAGTAACAGTCTTGGGGGTTCTCGCACAGGAACATGGAGGAAGTTGCCAGCCAGCGGACTTCCTTTCCTGCCTCGTGGACCCTGTCACCAGAGGATGGATGGAGTACATCCAGTTGGTAGCCACCACCATCCTCTTAACTGAAGAAAGTAGGAAGCTCATCTTTGGAGAAAAGTTAACTGTGAATACCACACAACAGGTGTGAGCCATTCTAAATCAAAAGGTAGAAAGATAACTCACTGACTCCCAGATCTGGAAGTATGAGGTGATATTATCAGAATGACATGATTTGACTTTGACTACTAATGAGGCATTAAACCCAGCTTCCTTTCTCACCCAAAGCCCTCAGCACAGAGTGAATATTGCTGCCTATGTTTAAAAGATTACCAAACTAAGAGCTGACCTGATCTTTGGGAGACTCCCTTTCACTCAGGAAGTCATCTATTTATAGATGGATCTTCCCAGGTTATTCAAAGAAAATGATGCAACGGTTATTTAATTATTGATGGAGAAGCTCAGTCAGTAGTTGAATCAGGGAGACTTCCAAACGTGATAAGCCGAGATCTGTGAGCTCCTCAATCTAAATCAGGCCCTTAAGCTCCTTGAGGGAAGGGAAGAGGCAATCTACACCTACTCCAAATATGTCTTTGGGGTGGTTCATACCTTTGGAAAAATCTGGATGGAAAGAGGGCTTATCAATGGTAAAGGACAGGAGTTAGTTCATGGAGAATTAGTCAAACAAGTCCTTGAGAGTGTCCAACTCCCAGAGGAAATAGCAGTGATCCATATACCAGGACATCAAAGGGGAGCCTCTTTTGAGGCTCAAGAAAATTCTCTGGCAGATGAAGAAGACAAGAGAGTGGCACTAGAATCAGAAACCCCTCTTCCATCTTTTTTTTTTTTTTTTGTGGGTACCGGTGGGTCGACCTCAGGACCTCGCGCGCCAGCAGGTGCCCGTGCTGCTGAGCGATATCACCGGCCTCTTTTTTTGTATGTGGGATCCGGGAGTCGAACTTGGGGCCCTCGCACTTGCCAGGCAGGCGCTTATGCCGCTGAGTCATCTCACCGGCCCCCCCCCTCCATCTTACTCCCTTTCTTCCCAAATTGACAGTACTACCCTAATTCTCTGAGAAAGAAAAGCTGCAGTTACAACAATTAGGGGCACAGCCTAATGCCCAGGGAAAATGATTCCTTCTAGAAAGAAGAGAAATGTTGTCCAAACCCCTAATGAGGGAGGTCTTAGCTCTTCTACAGCAAGGGAGCTACTGGGGCCTTAAGGCTATGTGTGACACAGTTTTAAATGTTTATGGATACATAGGTATTTATGCAGTGGCTAAACAGATAATGGAAGGTTGCTTAACATGCAGAAAAACTACTAAACAGGCCCTAAGGAAATCAGTAGCTAGAGGGAGAAATCTGAGATTGAGGCCATTCCAAAGTGTCCAAATAGATTACACAGAAATGCCCAGAATAGAATGGCTTAAGTATTTATTAGGCCCACGAATTAGAAATGGCTTAAGTATTTATTAGGCATAGCTGACCAACTGACACACTAAGTAGAAGCCATGTTTGCCTAATGCAACAGTAGATAATGTAATAAAAATTCCACTGGAGTAGTTGAAAACATAGATTCAGGTAATGGGAGCCACTTCATGACTCAAGTAATTAAGGGACTCTCCAAGAGACTAGACATAAACAGAGAATACCACACCCCTCGGCACCCACCTTCCTCTTGTTGAATAGAGAGGATGAATCAGACTCGTAAAACACACCTAATTAAACTGATAGTGGAAACTTGGTTACCATGGACCAAGTGCCTTCCCATTGTTTGCTTAGGATTAGAACGGTTCCCAGAAAAGACATCAGGTTATGCTCTATGGGCTTCCTTACCTCAGCAGGCCTTGAGACCTCCCCATGTTTGAAACCAAAGATCAACTCTTAGGAAATTGTGTACTTGATTTGTCTTCTACACTCTGTTCCCTCAGATGATGGGGACTTCTAGCCCAGACTCCACTGCTTGATTTTCTGGTCCACCCACACCAGCCTGGTGACTTCATGTTGATCAAGTCATGGAAAGAGGACAACTCAGATCAGCCTGGGAGGGACCTTTCTTTGTCCTGCTGACAACTGAGACTGCAGTCTTAATGGCACAGGGAGGATGGACTCACCACACCTGGGTAAAAGAGGCCCCTTCTAGCAAAAAGCAAGGAAAAAATGGTGGTTTACCCCAGGGTTACTGGTACTGGCTAACATTAAAATGGGTCTATTGTTTCTGTTGTCTCTCCTTCTCCTGTCTTCCTGTCCTGTCCATGTGTGCCTTACCATCAATACCACACAGACACCATCACCCCTCACTATTAATTTTGATGCCTGCTGGGTCATCCCTTGTGGAGATATACAAACACAGGATAAAAAACAAGCTCCAACTAGTTAGGTTTCCCTCCCCTCATGCAGACTGACAACCCCTACAGTGTAACCCTTTGGATTGACAATCAGCCTTATCTCCCTCGGAGGGACCTGACCTCCAACCCTCAGTGCTCAGAATATATGTGTTGGGAGTAGATGTTTCTGATCAAGACTCTGTAAGAGTCTTTAAAATAAAAAGGTGCCTCCCACTGCCACTGGCTCCACTCTCTAACCCCTCTCCAACCTCTTCCTTCCTTTCACCCCAACCTTCGAGGCCTAATGCCTCAAGCCTAAATAACTCTACTCTAGTGAGGACAACAGAGGCAAGGAATCCAAGACAAGTTATCCAGATAGAGATAAGATATCAGTATACAAACACCTGGTTGGAATTAATGATATATTCTTTGAGTGCCCTAATAAGAGTGGCAGTTATGCTAGCACCTCAGGGAAAGTGGGAAGCCCAAGTGGTTCTTTTTCCATTAAGATGGTCCTCAGATCCACAGGGTCTCCAATGTATGATGGCTCTCTTCCTGTACAGTACAACTTGGGACAAGGAATCCTGTCCGACCTTGTCACTACTATTTCCCAAAGTCCAGGGTCCTTTGAGTTAGCCACTGAGGACTCTTCGACCACCAGAAAAAGAAGCAAATCTCTCCTTGTGCCTAGAATGGCAGGAGGCAGGAAGGACATTTTTGGGCAATCTGGCAGGGTAGTGAAAACCAGTCCTTTAATACTATCCAAAAACAGGTTACCACTCTGGGTGCCCCTGGGCAGACATCTGGTGGTACTGCAGGGGACCTTTGTTGGGCCCTCTTCCAGATAAATGGAGTGGCACCTGTACTTTGGTGCAATTGTCCATCCTTTTCACCCTGGCATTCAGACCACAAGCACACTTTGAGACAACCCTGAAGAGAAGGGATCCTAGCAGATCATTTGACCCTGCATGTATATGTATTCTATCGGCATCCTGAGGGGATTTAAAAACGAGTTTAAAGCCTGAAACCAGATAGCTGCAGGATCTGAATCCTTCCTGTTCTGGTGGTCCAACATAAATAAAAATGTAGATTGGAGAAATTACATATGTTTTAATGAACAAAGATTTATTAATTACATAAGAGATGCCATAAAAGGAATAGCTGGACAATTAAGACCCACCAGGCAGATAGCCTGGGAAAACAGACTAGCACCAGACACGATGTTGTCTGAAAAGGGCGGTGTTTGTGTAATGATGGAGGTCTAATGTTGTACATTTATCCACAGATGGGACTATCGCTAAGGACTTGCAGGGGTTAACCACCCTAGCAACTGAATTTGCGGAAAACTGAAGTATTAGCTACACCTTCACCAACCTCCTTGAGAAATGGTTTGTTGGATGGAAAGGAGTAATGATGTCTGTCATTACCACCCTAGTGATAGTAGTTGGAGTTCTCATTGCTGTGAGTTGCTGTGTTATTCCCTGTGCTCAGGGGCTCACTTATAGAGACTGCCCTCACCAAGAAGTCTCCCCCATCTTATCCAGTCAATATTCATGATGGAGGAACATGACAGGGAGAGTGAGGTTCTGCTCACAAAGTTTGAAGAAATGAATGGGAATCCTTAAAGGGGGGTATTGTGGGAAACTGTGGCCTTGTCTTTTCTATCAAAGGATATAAACAGGAGCACCTCTTGAACTTTATTTCACCTTGTGCTGTCTCCCTCCATCCTTTAACCACAGTTGCAGTTGTTATAGTTACAAGAAACATCTGAGACTTGGACTCCAGGAATACCTCCTGCCAAGGACTTTCAGTTCCTCTTACCCCAAACCCGCTTAACCACCCTGCCCAGCCACTCTTTGGGCCCCAACACCTCAGGCCACCTAAACTAGACAATCAAGATAGATTATGAACCTCCAAGCCAGCCAATGGGGAGAAGGTCAGCTACCCCCCATGAGTTAGGAAAAAGAAACTCCTGTTGCTGCAGCTCACTTTGCCTGCTACCTCACTGCTGAGGTGCGCTCACACCCTTCTGCAGAAGTAAACTTGACTCGTCGAGATTTCTTGGTGTTTGAGTGCTTTATTTCTGCATCAACAAATTGAGTCTGGGGTTTATTGCCAATAGGTGTTAGCAGTAATGTCACTGATTTGCAAAACACATATCCATTAATAATTCTCAGAGACATAAGTGGAACCTAAAGTTCTTACACAGGAAATAATTCCAAAGGAAGAAAATATGATCAAGTACTAGTATTGGTATTTCATATGTGGAGCTTGAGACAGAAATCTTTAAACCTTTAAATATGTTCAGGAGCTGACTACTTCTATTGGTCCAAACCTCAAATTGTTTTTAATTTCAGAACATAGACTAATACGATTTAGTTTATAATACTAAACAAACAGAATCAAAACAAATGTGCTGGCCGGTGAGATGGCTCAGTGGCATAAGCGCCTGCCTGGCAAGTGCGAGGGCCCAAGTTTGACTCCCGGAACCCACATACGAAAAAAGGGCCGGTGATATCGCTCAGTGGCACGGGTGCCTGCTGGTGTGTGAGGTCCTGAGGTTGACTCCCGGTACCCACAAAAAAAAAACAAACAAACAAAAAAAAATGTGCTTTCCATGCTATGAATTATCTAGTAAATTCATCTGAATGCATGTTCTCAGGAACTATGGTCAGATAAGTTGATTGATTTGATTTTAGATGAAAGTTAAATATCATGACTTTTATATGATCTCACCAAAAGATTCTGAAACAGTTTATGAATCATTTCTTTTGGGAAATATTCCTCTATACTAATAATGTATTTCCTGCAACTCTTGTTAGACTGGGGATTTGTGTATTTAGTACTTAACACAGTGCTTGCCATATAATTTTTCTCAGGAAATATTACTGAATAGATTAGTGAATAAATAAATTTATGTGTCATTTTTAAAATGCTATTGTTTATTTCCAAGCAAACTAGAAAATACATAATGTAAGAATTTTGTAAAAGCCTTTAAGTCAATCTGTAAAAATACAATGCACTCCAAAAATAAATGACATTTCCTTGTTCTTAATGAAGTATATGCATACTCCTAAATTCACAGAGCTTGACTATGTGTGGGAAGGTTTCAGATGATTAAAGGGAAAAGTTAAGAAAAATTTCACTATATCAATACTTGTAATTTTTAATCATATAGTTAACCACATTTAAAACTTACAAATTTATTCCAAATAGGGAAAAATATTCTAACTCCCCAGCAACTCTTAGTACATCAAATTCCAGTTCTACATATTCATCTTTCTGTGCCACCTAAAATGTAGAAATTCTTAGTACAATGAGTACTTTTATTTATCCCATGAAGTATAACAATTTATTACAACATAATGTGTAGTTTATATCTTTCAATAGATGAGTTTATTTTCTTACTCTTTCAACATCACTTTTTATACTTCAGTTAGGCTTTCTTCTGATTCTGATTACTAGCTCTAAAAAGAAAATACCATTTCATCTCGATTATGTAACATCCCAAAGCAAATATGGACTATTTTTGTAATATAAAAGGACCATTTATAATAAATCTAAAATTCTATTTAAAGTAATCCTCAATTTCAGAAATATAGCATTATGAATAATGTAAAATAACAAAATGAATCAGCACCAGAAATATTACCAATATTGTGCACCTGCTTCCAAAGCATAGTGTAAGTTATAACAGAAATATTACAAATTATTAGATCATGTTCTCAAAATGAATGTTTTACATTGTTGTACATTATCTTTTTAGCTGTAATCCTGTAGAAATGGTGGTCTCTGCTGACTGTGGTCTTTGAATTTATACAGAATCAGCTAGAGTCACTCACAGTAATCCATGAGAAACTAACACTTCAAATAAATCAAGGAAATTGAATTTATACTTTAATTCACCTATGAACAGAAGCAGCTTTTCCCCGTTAAGCAAAAATTTCTGATTTGACAGGTATATCACCTATACCCTTAAATACTTCAAAGACTTCATACAATTTAAGGGAAACCTGAAAAATTTTAATGTGAAACTCAGGATAACAGATTTCTTCAGTCAATGGTCATACCATTTACATAATTATCATGGAGTGTTCTACTATTGAAAACAACAAAATGTACTAATTCTATGAATCAGAGCTGAAAAATGGAATGTATATGATTTGTTATTAATTTTTAAATAAACCTCAAATGATATTTGGACGGAATGAAAAACAAAATAGAAAATATTAAAAGTTGTATCTAAACCATTTACTCACAATTTTACATACAGATAAGCTTAGATATAATTTATTTATACAGGCATTATAGAACCTTGCAAGGGCAAAGAGCTTATGTAGAAAATTACCCCATGATTGGTGCCTGCTCTGTGAATCATCTGAGATGGTTTTAAAGATGTTGAAACCAGTTCCTTGCCATCATAGATTGATTTTATTGATCTAAGTGGACCAGGTATTCATACATTTAAAATATTCCCTGGGTGACTCTAATTTACCCTCACAAATAAGAACCATATTATAGAATAAAGAATAAACAAACCAAGGCAAATATTCTATTGCTCATTCCTTTGCAAATTTTCATTTATCTATTTCTTAAAACTCTCATTCTTTATGTTTTGACTGGAAAGTTTCATAAAAAATACTAATCACTTCTTTTCATTTCAGTGTGGTTCCTATTATACAGATTACAGAATTATTTCAGTTTACACAGGACAAAAAGGAAAATTGACGAATTCCTAATCTTTGTGTGTTGTATAGAGAAAAATATTTCATGTTATTTTTATAGCCAAATATTTTAAGCTTCTAAAATGAGTGGTATATTAATGTTTGTTAAAAATCAAAATTAATGTTTTCTTCATCGTAAATAATAGAGAAGTAATATGTGCACATATAAATAAAAAAATAGCCAATCAAAGCTATATTAAATGTTGTTCCCTATCATAATGAGAAACACCAGTTTTTCCCCTTTGCAGTGAGGAGTATAACTGCACATAGAGCTTGAAATCTGTAGGTAACCAAAAACCTCCTAAACCGCTCTGTACCACAGAGTACTATCAAATGAGAATGCAGTTTTGCATAATTGTATTGCAGCAAAGGAACAAAAATGCTCCTTTATAACACATTTTTTTCAAATTATAGTTTCATTTCATTTAAATTTTCTTTTTATTATTCATGGCATTCTTATATGAAGACTGAATACCTCTTACATGATTATATTTAGCTCAGTATCTTATTGTGGTGTCTTACATTGAAATATTTTGATAATTAAAATTTCAATGTGTGATTTCTTAAATTTATGAACTACATTATCATTTTATGTACATTTTAATTTACAAACTGCAATAGTAGCTTGTAGTATTGTCATTAAGAAAAATAGAAGAAAAAACTAGCAATTATTAACAGTGCGAGTTGATGTCAGCATTTTTGTTAGCCCTGAAGCAGTTCTGATAGTTTTATTGTCTTAATCAGCTTAGTCAACTCTCTTTATTGCTCTTTGGAGGTGGTAGTATTGAACACATGCTGGGCATTAGTTCACTGGTGCCAAATTAAAAATGATAATTCTCATGCGTGAAATAACTGTATGGACTAATGACCAAATATCTTCATAATGTGAGCCACTGTTGCAGCAGGTGGCCAAACAATTAGATACCATAACATAATATATCCCTAAAGAGAAAATAAAGACACCTATGATGGAACCAAAGCAAAGGTATCAGAAAGACAGTAAAAATATTTTTCTACAATAATATATAATACAGTTTTAATATTTGATTGTAAATGTAAAAATAAGTCTATTTATCACAAATTCTTAATTCTATAGTTAATCATAGAATATATATTCATTTTACATGCATTATAAGAATGTTAATATGGTTAAAGAGCCAGTACTCTTAGAGTTCTTAACTTTGTGGAGAAGTCATTTTTCAAAACATGAAAGAAATGCAGAGAAGTTTGAAAAGAAACAAGCTGTCTTTTTTCATGTACCTAATCCTCAAGATAAATGTAACTTCATATACTCCAAATATGTACTAATGAAATAAAAATACATATTTTTAAAAAGAATGGTATTGAAAAAATGTCTTAAAAAAACTTACTTGGGTGATAGGAAAAGTGTAGATCATGTGATTTCTCAAATACAAACCTTGATTTTGAAATTTTCTTGAGGGTAAGAAAAGTCACATGGCAATGTTTACATTGTATAGAGAAATTACTGCTGAAGAAATATGAAGGATAAATTTGAAGAAGGCAGGTAGATTGATTAGGAATCTTTTGTAATAACCCTGAGGTTTTGCTAAAATTGGACATCAGAGACTATTTTAAACTACTATATTAAATGTACACTATTTTATAAGAAATTAAAGGTGTAAGAGAAAAAAGGAATCTGGTGTGATATCTGAAGTATTAATTTGAATATGTTAGTGATGACTGTCTCTCTAAATAATCAGATACTACAGAAAGAAGCAGTTATTGAGTATCAGATACTGGGCACTTTAGAATTTCACTTTTCAGAGAGAATTCCAAAGGAGACTTGGTTTCACCTGGGTATTGTTATGAGTACACACTATCTGACTCCCCTCTTATCTATTGGCCTTGTATTTTATTACAACCAGAATGCCTGTATGATGATTTCAAGTCTCTGAAATTTGAGATGACACATGAGGGTAAATGCATGACAAGCTTGTAAAAATCTGAAATGTATATATGGTTACAAATAAAGATACACAGAATGTAAAGATAGATTTATGAAACATTACAAGATATAGCAATGGAGGAGAATAAATGTTCCTAAATACAATACCTAGAAAAAGAATGTGAATTTTGAGAATATCAGCATGCAAAGAAGTGTTAGATGAAAGGACAGTGAGTGAAGTTATAAAGAATGAGTCTCTGAAAGGAAATTCAGATTAGAACACTGTGATGTAATCATAGGTAGAAGAGGGGTTGTGGACCTTAATAAAACAGGTCTTCCTGCTAAGAAAGACTGAAAAATGGTTCATTGAATTTTATTATCTGAATGTTATTGGTAAGCACAGAGCAACAAATTGCAGTGAAATGTTGAAATCTGAAGACAAATCCTAACAGATTGAGTGTCAAGTAAGGAACTGAAGACAGCAAAAATATATTAACTTCTAAAAAACTGTGTTTATTGCTTAAAAGAGAGATGAAAGTTTGTGATTAGAGTATTATGCGCGAACTGTGAAATGCATCTACAAAGATTCCCACTTTTGTACAACACCTTCTCCTTGAGTATGAGCTGCCTAGCACTGACTGTGTTAAATGAACAGAACTTGACTGAAGGGATTGTATGTCGACTCCATGATGAGGTTACAAAAACACTGGGGCTTCCATTTTAGGTATTGTATCATACTCTGTGGTTCATTTCTTTCAATCCTATTTCCATTTTGTGTGGTGCGCTATGAAAAAATCTGAGTCATAAAAAAGAGCCAGGAAAAATCTTATGACTCAGTTATTAAATAGTTGAGCTTGGAAGTAGGATTCCTGCAGCAACTCATCCAGATGACTGTTGTCATAGTTAATAGTTTAAATACAATGAAAGAATTGCCAACCTGCACCCAGATATTTTCCCACAGAAATTACGATGTGCTATTTTCATATTTTTATGCAGGAATAGATAACTAGAAAGAGCTTCATGCCTAGCATTGTGATGCCTCACTAATAAATGTGTAGGAAAAGCCTTTAAAACCAGAAAGCGCTCATGGAAAAGAGCAATTGTGAAAGCTTAAAATTTATTAAACACACAATTCATGGAGTTTAAAGCTTTGTGGAGCCCAATGATGAGTGAAGAAAATATTGAATCTGAGTGAAAGACAATTGTTACACATTGGGAAGACTTCAGTAAACACCGTCATCTGCAATTACACAGAAATCAGAACGTGTTCTTAATGAACTGAGTACTCTGCTTAAGGAAACCTCAGAGCATAGTCTCGAAAATGCCTCCTGGTTACCAACTAAAATATTGATAAAGATGATTTCAACCCTCAGCCATGGAATGGAAATTATTCTATATCCTTTCCATAATGTAATTTAGGACAACAAATGTTGGAGGATGGTGATGTCCATTCTCCTAGTGGTAATTTTTTCCCTTTTTCTATTTTCAAAATTTTATTTACTCAGCATTAACTGCATAGCAAGATGCTGTCCCAAAAAATTATTTACTGAAAAAAATCCCCTGGTAGCGATGCAATCATGGACTACCATATTCTTCTCATACATGGCTTCCATGGTCAAAAAGATAAGGTTTACTGGGGAACAAAATAAGGGAACAACATTTTGAATTTCTGCTTTGTCAGTCAGCTTTCAGTTGCTAGGACAAAATATCCAGGACACACAATTTAAGGGAGAAAATGTCTATTTTGGCTCACAGTTTCAGAGATTTTAATCCATGCTCACTTAGCTCTGTCTCTTCTGGGCAGCAGGGCGCATTGGAGAAAAGCTGATCATTTCCCGGCAGGGAGAAAGCTGGGTGAGTTGGGAAAAAAAGACACAATCACCTGGTGTGGAAGCACATGCCTGTAATCCCAGCACTCAGGAGGCTGAGGCAGGAGGATCACCACAAGTTCAAGGCCAGCCTGCAGTACAAAGAGACCTGGTCTCAAAATAAAATAAAATAAAATAAATGAACAGAAAGAAATAATTTCCAAAGGAACACCCCTAAGCACCTAGCACATTCAGCTGTGAACTCACAATTAGATTAATTCATTGATGGCTTTAATGCCCCATGAGCTAGTGGGCTTCCAACAGTCTCAGCTGTGGGGAATCAAGCTCTTAGCATGTATATACAACTTTCTGAGACACTTCTTATTTAAAGCATATAAGCTAAATTGAAATATTTTATGTTATAAAGAATTTTTGTCAGACCCTTGTATAATTAGGATATACATTTGCTTTATCTTTTCTTATATACCTGTTCGTGCTTCAAATCAAGGAAACAAGTTTCACTTTTTTGTGTAGCAATATTTCTTTGTTGTTTCTCCTGAAGTTTTTCTTTTTCTCATATAACATCTGGTAACTATAGCTTTTTCTAAAACATAATCCATTGCTTCTTTTAACAGGTTTAACTAAAGTAGAGAAAGATTAGTAAGAAATGAATGGCAATGCATGTCATCATTGGCAATAATAAGAAATAATCATTGCAATAATAAGAAATTATTAACAATGCCATCAACAGAAAAAAAACAGAATATAAAGAAAATAATATTCTCAATATTACCAGAGACCAGGATAGGAGTCAGAAAAAGTTATTTTATTTCTAGCTATGTTACATTTATATAAAAAGTACAGAAACAAAACCCAAAACACCTTCAAAATTAAAACAGGTAAACAGCTACAACTTTTGTTTGTTTGTTTGTCTGTCTTTCAAGACCAGGTCTCTCTGCCTGGTTCAGGCTGCCTTGAACTCACTGTTTAGCTCAGGCTGATCTTGAACTCCTGGCAATCCTCCTGCCTCAGACTTCTGAGTGCTGGATTGTAGGCAGGCACAATTTCAAATTGAATAGCTGAGCTTGGGGAGAAAGGTTCTTCTTTCTCTAAGAAGAAAAATGTCCTAAAAGTAGCTAACTAAAGATCTCAACTGCAGTCTGTGAAAATATTACTCAGGAAGGAGGTTGACCAGCAAATTCTGATACTCTCGTGCTGACATAGAATAAGTAATGTTCTTGGAAGAGGATAACAAAATTTCAGACAAAATTTTCCTGAATCTATATAGAAGCTGGCTATACAATTTATTTATAACCTGGTTATACACTTTTAGAGTAAGTCTTACTTGAATGATTTATATGCATATTAATAGTTTACTTAAGTTAGTGTTTTTAAATAGTCTGTGTATTATTTTAAAGAAGTGAATTTCAGAGAAGTGAATATGCAGAAACTATTTTAGACTTAATATTTAAATAAAACTCCAATAAAACTTTGTTAAATAATTTGGATCCTCTAAAAACTTGCATTTCAATTCAAATGTCACTCTCTTACCTGAAAATGATCCCTTATTATAAAATAATCAATGGAGGAAATTGCTCAAATAATTTTCATTTACATGTCTACTGGCTTCATTATTGTGTTGTATTATTTAATTTTTTTAAAAAATAATAACTATTCCTGCTATTATAATTTATAATTCCCATTGGCCTTACATGAAATTTGTCTATTCTATTTACATCTTCTACTTTCCACAATGAAGGAGAACAGTATACATATAAAACCTTTCAAAGAACCAACTCATTGATTCCTTGATTCTTTGTATTGTTTTCTTAGTCTTAATTACATTAATTTTATGCTCTGATCTTTATAATTTCCTCCCTCATACAAGTCTGGACTTGATTTTTTCTGCTTCTTCTAAAGTTTGAGGTTTAATATTAGTTTGTTTATTTGAGCTCCCTCGGTTTTCCTGATGTGAGAGTTTACCACTACCAAGTTCTCTCATAAGACTGCTTTCATTGTGTCCATAAGTTCTGGTATGTTTTATTGGCATTATCATTTGAGTGTAGATACTGTTTAAATACTTCATTAATTTCATCTGTGACCCATTGAATGTTCAGGAGGATGCTACTTAATTTCCATGTGTTTATGGAATTTTGTGATTTTTTGCCATTAATTTCCAATTTTATTGCACTATGATCTGAAAACATGCATGGAATAATTCCTTAGCATTTACTTAAATATGTTTTAGAACTAATATGTAGTCTATTTTTGAGAACGTCCTGTTCACAGCTGAGAAGTATCTGCATTCTGATGTGTGGGCTGGAATAAACTGTAGATATTTACTAAGACCATTTATTTACAGGTTTGTTTCTATCTTGATATTTCATTGTTTTTTTTGTCTAGTTGATCTATTTATTTATGACAGTGGGGTATTGAGGTCCCCCATTAACTGATAAACCCTTAACCAACCTTATCAATAAAAAAGGAAAGAAAAGAGGCAAATCCATGCAATTAAGAATGAAGGGGCTGGTGAGATGGCTCAGTGGTGTAAGCACCTGCCTGGCAAGCGCAAGGACCCAAGTTCAACCCCGGATCCCCCATACAAAAAATGGGCCAGTGATATCACTCAGCGTCATGGGCGCCTGCTGGTACATGAGTTCCTGAGGTCAACACCCAGTATCCACAAAAAATAAAGAAAGAAAGAATGAAAAGGGTGAAACCACACAGGTCTTGCAGAAATCCAGAAGATCATCAATACCTACTTCAAGAACCTTTATTCTAATAAGATGGAAAAAAAAACAGAAGAAATGGACAGATTCCCAGATAGATATGAATTACCAAAGATGAATCAAGAAGATATAAAAATTTTTACCAACTGTTTCTCAGACAAAAGACTCATATCTAGAACATATAATGAACTGAAAAGATTCAAACCACCCAAATTTAAAGACCAAGTCCATAAATGGATATCCGAGATGAATACACACTTCTCAGATGAAGAAGTACAAATGGCAAAGAAAAATGTTCAACATCACTGGTCATTTATGAGATGCAGATTAAAACGATGAGATTCCATCTCACCCTAGAAAGAATGGCTATTATCAAGAAATCAACCAATAGCAAACGCTGGAGGGGTTGTGGGAAAAAAGGAAACTTCTCCACTGTTGGAGGGAGTATAGACTTGTGCAACCACTGTGGAAAAAAATGTGGAGATTCCTCAAAAACTAGGACTATAGGTCCCATTCAACCCAGCTATTCCCCTTCTGGGTGTCTTCCCAGAAGAATTAAAAACATCATACCACAGTGATATACAATTCAGCCATAAAAAAGGATAAACTTGAGACATTGTTTCTCTGGTGTGAGAAACTGAAAGTGTATATAAGGACCAAAATTTGTAACAGATCTTGGGAAATAGGAAGAAAAAGTTCAAATGGGAAGGGACACAAGAGATGGGGTAGGGGAAAGGATGGAGGAAAAAGAAAATTATAAAATGGAAACAAAGCTTTTGTAAATAAAAAGGGAAGGGGTGAAGAAGGGAGGGTAGGGGAATGGTGAAAAATAGGAATTGGGATATATCATGTACAGGTATAAGTTCCATACAATGAATATCATCATTACGTACATCTAAACTATACCAATAAACTTAATTAATGATAAAAATGAAATCAACTGAAAATAAATGATTGTGGGGCTGTGGGGGAAAAGGAGCCATTCGCTACTCTTGGTGTGGTTGTAGGTAGACTGGTGCAACCACTGTGGAAAGTAGTATGGAGATTCCTCAAAAAACTAAAACTAGAGGTTCCATTAGACCCAAATATTCTCCTTCTTGTTATCTCCCCCCCAAATTAAATGTATTATGCCACAGTGATATATGCACACCCATATTTATACAGGCACAGTTTGTAATAGCCAACTATTGGAAACACCCCAAATGCCATAAACTGATGAATGGATAAAGAGGTGCATTTTTTATACAGTATAGTACAACTCAGCTATAAAGAAGGATAAATTTGAGATATTAATAGGTAAATGAACAAAACTTAAGGCTATATACTCTTAAGTGAAATAAATCAAACACATATGTGTAAATATCAAATTGTTTATCTGGTGTGAGAAAACAAAAGTATAAATAAGGACCAAAACATATACTAGATATTATGATATAGGAAGAAAATGCTCAAATTGGATGTGGAAGCAGGGAATGGGAGGGGGAAAGGAAGGAAGGGAAAAGAAAAATAAAACACGAAAAGAAGAAAAAATGGAAACAAAGCTTTTGTAAATAATGAGAAGAGGCATTGAAGGGAGGTAGGGGAATGGGGAAAAAGTAAAGAATGAAGATATATCATATACAGGTACAAAATCTCTATGATGAAAGTGATCATTGTGTGTGCTTAAAATGTACCAATAAATCAGAGGCTTTCAAAAAAAGAAATACATACATATATATATATATATATATATATATATATATATATTGCATATGTGTTCATGACTTTTTTGTTGCTTTTGCTTTAGACTACAATGAACTAAATACTTTAAGACATTAACATTCCTTTTATAAAAATAGGTGTTATTCTAGAGTTAATGTTTTCACTCTCCAGTGTTGGAGATGACATCTAATTCTCTGCCCCTTCATCACTGAAACACACACAGAGACAAAGGTTCAGCATGTGCATCCTGCGTAGCTTAATTAATTCAAGCACTGGCATTTTTTCACAATCATGTATTTCTAATGCCCATTAAATGTATGAAGCAAAAACATCAGTTTTAATATCTTAACCTTTCTATGGATAGTTAAGAAAATTTTAAATCTGTACAAGATATTTTCAGTTTTAACAACTCTGGTGTTATACAGCAGAAGTGTTCAGCTGCTTACATTTCATACAAATGTGGGGATGGAAGCCTGAGGGAAAGTGAATAGCAGCTCTTCGAACTTCAAAGGATCTGTGAAGGATTCTTGCTCAGCTTTTGCCATCCTGAATTGGCCTATGCTTGGGGAGCAATTAAAATTAAATAGCCTCTGAACAGCAAAACTGAAAAGCTCTAGTTCTGAGTAGGAACATACTTTATCACAGTAGTAGCAAAGAAGTATTAAGAAAGAGCAAAATAACAGCGGAGAGGAGGAAGGTGACATTTCATGTTCAGAATGTATATTTTCTAGGCAACATTAATTAATCCTTTTAGCTGGCTAAGCTGTTGTATTTAACTTCAATGGACAGCACTGTAAGAAATTCAGAAAGAAATTCAGGAGTGTAAAATACATGCTAACACTGTAATGATTTTTCACTCTTTTGAAGTTACAGATATATATTAGCATGCATGATTAACATGGTTTTCAGCCCTAAAATCTTTTTAGAAATTATCCTAAATCATAAAATTTCTATTTTATATGGCTTAAGTTGAATTACAGGCAAAAGAGTCAGTTTCACATTTGGATTTAGCTGGTCACATTGAGAACAATACACACACACACACACATACACACAAGTACGTGCACACACATACACACCTCTTCCTATCCATGCGTCCAGATTATGTGCCATGGCCCTACCATTATTTACTTATTTCTGTTTTAACAGTTAAAAATAACTTCCTAGTTAATTTCAAAAGCTGAAAATACATTTAAAATTGTTCAAATTTTCAAAAGATGTTATCAAATAAATGTTCACACTCCCAGTTTTCCCAAAATTCCTACTTCAAAACTTGCTATGTTAACATATCCCAAACTACTATATTGTGGTCCTTAGTTGATACCAATGAATCATTTTGATTGATAAATTAAATTTAAGCCACAAAGTCATAAGTATCATATTTATCAGAAATCTACAATTTCTCCTCTAAGTTACTACTAAAAATTATGTTAAGGTAAACTATTTTTTAATATGAAGATATTGAGAGGGGAGCATTTTTATTAGCACTCATATTGTTGATGTACAATCACATAAATGAAAAGCAAAATCATTTGTGAGTGGCTGGGATAGTGATGAGGAATAGTGTTCTTGACTATAGAAGAAAAAAGTTGATGTTCAACCTTAAAATGTGTATTGGACATAATTTCAGAATTATTTTGTAACAACAAAACATTTATATAGAATCATCAACAGTGATGTAATTTAGATTTTCTCTACGATGTTAACGGTTTTAAGATATTTTTCATTGTGCATTGAAAGTTTCCCTGTATCCATCTTAATCACCACTCATCTCAAGCACATATGTTTAGCAGAACAGAAAGAAGGAGAGGGAGAAAGAGAGAGAGGAAAAAAGAGACAAAAGGGAGGGAGGGAAGTAAGAGAAAACTGCTTGATAGTCATTGCAGAATTGGAACCTGTTATATTAAGGGGGCATAAAGATCTAAGCTTTGGTTGACAAATTAAAACAAACTTAAACTTAGAGAACTTCCTTTGCAAAGCAAGTACTTTTTTAGCAATTCTGAAAATTGTGATTAGGACAAATAAGTACAACTATATAAATAGGAAGATTCCTCCAAGGATTAAGGATTAAACTGGTTTTAAATGTAGTGTCTACAACTGTATATTTGTATTTTTGTTCTTTGTTATATGACTTTATTCATCATGATCTTGCATCATTTAATAATGTCTCTGTTTCCTTGAGTGTTTCTTTTCTCCTACCCTTACTTCTCTGGGGGAGAGGATGCTGTTTAGTAGACATAAAATTAAATGGTGGATATTCAATAATTTGCATTAAATGCTTAGTATTCAGGACATAGTAATCATTTAATAAAAGATTAAAATGATTGAATACATATTTTATTGTCACTGTTCCTATTATTTTATTAAAAATTATGGTACTGATATTTTTTAATTGTAATTTTATTATTTGTGTACTTCAAGAATTTGTTTAGAAATTACTTATACTTATTTATCACAATCAGCTTGAGACACAGCATATGATATGATGTAATTTTTACCTAGTAGATGTGGCAAAATTATATTAGAAGCACCAAAATTCAGCTAAATTGACCATTTTATTCAAAAATCTTATGTGGTATACTAATTTTAACAACTTGTTTAACATAAAGAGCTATGCGTCCAGATGGCTGGGGCTTGAATCTATCAGTTTTTCCTTATTTTATTACTTTCAATTTCTAATCTATTGCTCTGGTCTTGTATGGAATACAGGGAGTGGGGTTTACCTCACAAAGATGTTGATGAATTACAGAGTGTAGTTTATTCAAACTATTTATGAAACCTCATAATAATTGATCAATAAAATTCATCAGTATGTTTAAGTTATTTTATCACACACATGTAGTTTCAAAAGCGAATAAGTAAATAAGAAAAAATTCAGACCTTTGAAAGTTATTCTTTGGTCAATAACTCTGGTTATATTGGAATAAAAACCATTAAAATTTGCATTTGTATTTCATTGTTTATTTTTTGGAAATCTTTCTGAAAATCTTGCTATATGTATTGTCTGCTAAATATTCCACACTTGCTATCACTCCTGTGTATTTTGCTAGTTCTTTTTTTTTTTTGTGGGTACCGGGGGGGACGACCTCAGGACCTCACGTGCCAACAGGCACCCGTGCCGCTGAGCGATATCACCGGCCCCTTTTTCGTATGTGGGTTCCGGGAGTCGAACTCGGGCCTTCGCGCTTGCAAGGCAGGCGCTTAGGCCGCTGAGCCGTCTCACCGGCCCTTGCTAGTTCTTATGGAAACTTGTTTTCCTTTCTAAACTCCACTTCTTTTCTGTGTATATTATGGTATCAGTCAATATTCCCAATCTTATGAGGAACACAGTTAAAATTCAACTTGAATCTCAAGTTCACAAATTTAGTTGAAGGTCTCTATAAGTGAAAAGTTCTATAAAGCAGTTTCATTTTATTCCATTTCCACAATAATCTTTATAGTTAAAGGGAGAAAAGTATTAAAATACACATATACTTGCACACACATACACACACACACACAATTAGAGCTATTGAAATTCTCAGAGGGTAGGTAGGTGCAGACACACAGGAGTAATGCAGAGACACTTTCTCTGGAGCAAAATGAGCATCAAAATACGTGGAGTCAGTTGCTCCCAAGGAACAATAAACTATGGGTAGCCTGAAATATTTAAATTAAATCATGTTCTAATATACAATGTTCTTCCTAAAAGAAATAACTGAAGAATTAGCTGTTTTATTCCTCTATGATACCATTTATTATGAAACTGAATTTAAAAAATCATATTTATAGTATCATATATTGGGATATGCATCTTGTGCATATAAGTGAAGATATTTTAGTTTTATACTGCTCTCATAACCAATTGCCACAGTTTTAGAAGTTTCAAAAATGCATATTTATTATTTCACAGATTTGTAGGTCAGAAGTACACCAGTAAGCTTAATCTGTCTTCAGAGTATTTTTTGCCATAGAAGATAAAATATTCACACATGTAACATCACAGTGTGAAGGTCACAGAGACCTAAATCCTACCTATGAATGCAGATATATTCTCTTTTAACATTCATATCCAAAACATGTTATCCGAAGTGTAAATTGCATGACAGACAGAGTTCTAAAAATTTGCTTTAAATTCTTTTAGGGTTAGGATTTACCTGAGTAATATAATTTAGCCAATCTGATTGATGCTTATTTGCTGATTTCACTTAATTTTCATGCTTTATCTACTAAGTATTATTAAAGACAGACTCCGCTTCTGCTTAAAATAATTAACTAACTTGTCCAAAAACATAACATTGAGAATTAGTTTAAAATTAGCCTGACTTTGCTCTGCAGGTTTCTGATACCAAAGTTTAGACTTTTAACTACTGGACTTATTCTAAATATATCAACAAACAAACTCACATGCAAAATTTTATTAGTTAGCTCAGGCCTAACAATGAATCATTTGATTAATTAATTTTTGAATAGGCAAATAGACAATAATAGTGTTATATTTAGGACTGTCTAGATTAGAATCACACACATATAACTGATGTGGTTGGCTTAAGCTTAAACATGTTTTTAGAAAAAAAATTTATTATTTTTAAGACCAGAACATAAATTCACCAATAAATTGTTATAATTAAATCTAATTTTTAAAGTTTTTCTAAAACAGTGAAACTTTATTTCAATGGAAGCATAATAATGAAATTGAAAGAAGTTTTGGTTTGATGCGTTTACACATTTATTTTCTGCTTCTGAATACGCTTATTCTCATAATTTACTTGTGTCATCATATTAAAATAGCAAATTTGATGGAGGAAAAAGTAAACTTATGTTACCACTACTGGTAAGTGAGACTATATGTCATTCCTATATCTTCAAAAAATAAATTATTCTTTAATAATGTAACATAATTTGTATGTTTTATATAATATTCATGATCCATGATTCATATATACAATATAAAATATATATATATATATATAATATATTTATATATATATATATATACACAATATAATGTTATCTGTCTTGTTTTTCTTTTCTTTTTTTTTGGGTACCAGGGGGTCGACCCCAGGACATCGCGTGCCAGCAGGCACCTGTGCCACTGAGTGATATCACCGGCCCCTTTGTCGTATGTGGGTTCTGGGATTTGAACTCGGGCCCTCGCACTTGCCGGGCAGGCGCTTAAGCCGCTGAGCCATCTCACCGGCCCAAGCCATCTCACCGGCCCTGTCTTGTTTGATTTTACTCATCTTTGTCCTTGAAAAAGGCTGGGCAAACATATTCTCAAGCTTGTCTACCTTTGTTGTGCACGTGAAATACGTAGTCTTCTTATGCTGTCAGTTTTAACTCTGTGTCCTTTCAAAAACATAGATGCCCTTACAGCCTCACATATGTATGAGCACAGTCAACCTCTGTCACCCTTGTTACTCACACGACAATGATATTGCTCAGTGGAGGCAGTGACATGACTGCTCCTTACACTTCTATCTGTCTTGAAGTAAGCTGCTCGCAGTAAGAGTTTGGTTAGATTCCGTTCGCATGTCAGCTTCGTCACATAGTTTTCCTACAGCTATATATTTTTTGATTATGTTTTCATCATTTTTCTGATTTCTTAGGGAGTTCTTTCCACAGTGATAATTTTCGTTGGACATTAATTTTAACCAGGAATCTGAGTTTTGGAACAGATAATGAAAATTTGGAGAGAGATACAGCCCCCTTTTTTTGGTATACAATTGTCTTGTGAGTCACAAGTTCCATTACATAATTAAAAATGAGAAAAAGCTGCACGGTGCGTTTATTTGGTGGGGTGGTTTGCAAAGTTGTGTGTGCAGTTTTTAGAGAATTAGTGTTGGAGAGATTTTATGAAGAGATTTCTCTGATAAATTTGTGTATTACAAGCTAACTTTGGATGAGCTTGTGCTAAGTGTGTCATAGCAAAATAAAACTGAGTCAGCTACATAAGAGAGTTCAGATAACTGAATTTGCATTCCAATCTATCAGGAATAATACTAAATATCCTAAATACTTTAATTTTTTAAAAATGTAAGGGGACTCCAGAGTTATCCAGTTAAGAGCCTCTAACACAAAATAAATTTTATGGTTTGTCTTGGAATAAAATGGAAATCATTTTAGTATGTTTTTGTCATGACACATGATATTCAAATGTGATACTCTTTGTAATCTTATTTTAGAGGGGATTTAATATGAAAAGATATTTTCATAATTTACATATATCTGAATGCTACTATATTCAAAAATAAGAACGAGTGTAGCAGAAGGAAAAGTTTATTTCATGTGTCAGTAACTATCTATAATTCTTTTCCATATAAATGCTTATGTTTTATTTATTTTCTTCTTTTTTTCTTTCTTCATGCCCCTCTTTTTCTCAAATGCATGCATACTAAACAGTAAGATTTTGTATAGAAAGTTCATATATTAATGTGATCTTTGCATCAATTCTGGATTTCTTTACAAAAGTGGTATGCTTTATTGGATCTTACAGCTCAAAATTATTTCAGCATTCTTTCCAAGGATTATATACAATTAACACTGTCTTACTTGGAAAAACTGAGATCAAAATGTCTATTTTCAATTTCCTTTAAGTGTTTTTTCCTACCAAAGGGAATAATTTTCTGGGCCAACCTATTCAATACAACAACTTTGTATAAGCAATGAATAAAATGCACAGTAGTAAAATGCTTGCTCTTTTCAGTCAATTTCCTAGAGATACAGATTAAATAAGCACTGCTTTCGCTTCTTAATGTAATGGAGGCAACAAGTCTACGTCTTCCTATCCAGGGCCAGCTATTATCCTTTTTGTAACTCCCAGATATTAACAAAATGTCATCAATTAATTTAGATTATTTTGTTCTTGGAATGCACCTTCAAATTACCAATTAATTATATTGGTTAGTGTAGCCCTAGCTATCACAATATGGAAAATATCAAAAGAGGCTTATTTCTTTCTAATCCTGAGGGGGATTCATATTCCTTCCGTATCATGGATCCTCCATCACTGGCATCACATAAAATTTTCTGAGAAAAAGAAAAAAGAGCAAGGTGGAAGATTTCTCTGTCTCTCTGTCTCTCTTTGTCTCTCTCTCTCTCTCTCTCTCTCTCTCTCACACACACACACACACACACACACACATATCTCAGGTGCCTGGAAAAGCTCCATTTCACATCTTTCACTTTGTCTGACTTGCCTATATAGAAGGGGCTATGAAATAAAGTCTCTATTTGGGCACCTGCTTCACAGTAACAATGCTTTCCAATGGAAGGAAAAGCAGAATGTTAATAAATCTGTAGTTCTGACTAGGACAAAAGTGACAGAGCAGATGAGAAGGAAGTGGACTGTGTTGGTCAGGGAAGAAGGAAAAGCATATTATATATGCTCTTTTAAAAAAAACTTGAATGAGAAAAATTTGTATTTCCTTCATATAGTTGAAAATATTCAGGCAAGACAAAATAGCACCAATATATAAAGATGGTTAAATGAGATTTTGAAACAATTTTACATCTACATGTTATGATTATGTGCTTTTGCTCTTTATTTTCTTACTACTATGAACAGAAGTTTAGGAAATTTTACAGTATGTCTGGGGAGAGAAACAGAGACAGAGCATATGAATAGATTTTACATGTTCTTATTGTTATTCTCCAAATTGGAAAACAACAGCAGAACCTTTGAGAATACATTACCCAGATATGTTTAATTTCATTTCTCTCTGTTTTAAACTTCAAATTTTTCTGTGAGCCTCCAGATTTATATTTTGAATCACTGAGTTCTTTTCTACTCATAACACTCTCTCCATTTGAATAATTTTATAAAGAACATGTTTGTGGTTGCTTTTCAAATCTGTATTTCTTCTTCCTGATCCAGATCTTTGAACTTAATTTTCCATTTTATTTATGGGTTATATTACAAAAGAATATCATTTCTTAATTCCAAATGAAAAATATTCTAAAAGTTAATACTGACTCAGTATCTTTTCCAATGCTCCCTGTTCAAAATAGTACATATGAACCCTACCTTAGGAAAATCCTATGAATACATGCATAATCCTAAAAATCAATCACACTATCTTTCATTGTTCCATTATAAATAATTCACTATTATAGAAAGCTATCTGTGTCTTATAGTATTTATCATTGATCAAATCTGTCCACTTTTTTCTCAAGCTACCAGTTTATTTCAAATATTTATTATCTCTCAGTTCATAGTAAAAGTTGTGTAAAAGTCTTTGTTTACAACCTAACACCATGCCATCCTCCCCAATTCAGCCAAAATGATCTTGAAGTAGTGAAGCTGATCATCTAACATGTATCCCCTTTGTTTAAAGCCCTTCAACTGGTTATCATATATTTATCAACATCTACCTCAAAATGTTTTCAACTTAAAAAAGAACCATATCATTTCCTCACAAATCGTGGATCAGATATTTGGGCTGGATTTCTCCAGATGGTTCTATTTTGCATGTATCTGGGTAAATCTATGTGATGACTTTAGTAGAACAGGATGACCTAAAATGTCTTCATTCACATGACTGATAATCGTTTCTCATAGTTAGATGGGTTTTTCTATCCAAAAGCCAATCCCAGCTATACGTATATGGGGCTTGTTATATGGAAGTCTCAGGTCAATAAGAAAGAGAAAAATCTTCAAGCTTTCTTGAAGTATAGATTGGGTAATCACCTTAAATTAACTTTGTCTTTTTCTACTGATTAGAGCAAATCACATTGCTACTAGGATTCACAGTAAAATACATTTCACCTTTTGATGGGATGTATGGCAAAGTTACATTGGAAATATTCACAAAGACCAAGAAGGAGAATTTTTTTCTGGCTATCTTCATATTTTACCATAATTTCACAAAAGAAAGAATAGAAAATTGTACTAACAGCTCTCTGCACTTCAGCCTTAGGGTTCATCTCCACCAATCCATTTCAAAATCTGTGCTCCATGCATTTGTTCTTAATATGAACTATTAGTACTCTAACCAAAGCATACTCTCTTACAACTCTGAGTTGTAACTTAAGAACCTTAGTTCTAGATTTTCTCCTTGCAAGATCCCTTCTGCCACAAAGTTATCTTGCTTGTGTTTTACAGTATAGTATTTATTAATTCCAACTTATACAATTCAACCTACATCTGTTTATTTGAAACATTCAAGGCTAGACAGTCATTTTCTTGATTCTTCATCAGGCTTATACCCTGTCTACTTGTAAAAATTTAATAAACAATTATTTCTTTCTCATTTAACCTGCCCATTTTATACTGAATATTGGTGTTACATGCTTTTTAAAGTTAATTCCAGTAGCATTTTCCACGTTCAACACTAATTTGCCTATCTTTTCTTCTAGACTATAAATTCCCCAAGGAAAGCTATCCTGTCTTACCATTGAAACCACAGGGTTAGCCTCATCCCAGGCACATTAATAATTTTATCAATATTTTTTAAATGTTGACTCCAATGATAGTAAAATTTAAAAAAATGCTTCAATTCTGGTCATTGCAGCTGCTGAATTTGTTCTCTAAATGATACAGAGACACAAAATACCATGGAGAAAAATTAGTCTGTTAGCTTTAGGCCAAATTCTAATATACACAGAGGTGACAATGTCCTGCTGACTACTCTGGTAAAAAATTGTTCCACCAATTATTTGATCACTTCTTCTAATGTACAATTAAATATCCAAAATTATGGTTTCTGGTGTCATGAAATGCTCTCTAAATTCACAAATGGAACATTTATTCTAATTATTTTCACTTCAGTAAAAAATGTAAAAATGGGATTATATAATTTTAATTAAAAATACTGTCTGTTACTTTATAGTACTTTATTTTATAATCATTTTCATTATCTTTGTCAATAAAATTCTACTATTTATAGACAACAAAATTTGATAAATGTTATAGTTTTTAAACTAAAATGCTGACTGAAAGCTTTGATGATATGAGTAAAAATGTAAATGTGACAAATTTGTAAACATGTAATTTCACTTCTTAGGATGTTTTTCATAAACTTCTGAAAATACTTATCAGACTTTATATTTATTTATATATCAAAAATATAATTTTTGTTTGTTAGTTTGTTTTGTTTGTTTGTTTTATATTGCAACAGTTTCATTCAACAAGTGCCCTGTTAGACTGTCTTAAAAGAATTTTACTATTATATATATATATAATAATGTAAAGCCTACATATTTTTCTTTAGCATACATTTAATTTATTATTTCTTACTCAATGACAAGCTATTACAAATATTTTAAATATGTATTATTTTAAATAAAATTTAAATTTTTAAAGTTTATTTGTTATAAAATTTCTATGAAACATTTGTTAGTATTTTTATTTTACAGATTGAAAACCTGTGGGACTAAGCATTTGAGTAACCCAACCAACATCCAAAAGGTTAATATTTCAGATAAGATAGGAATTCAGGAGGTGTGAGCCTGAGTTTGCTTTATCAGTACAGTTCACATAGTGACTGAATAATTATTTCAGTACTTGAATAAAAACAATGATAGAAGAAAGCATATATTAATATTATTTTATATACTTATTTGAAATATCACTATATACATAGCAGTTACACACAATACTGTCAATAATATTGTTTGTCCTAGTTTCCTTTAAACACAACTTTGTGCTCACTGTTAATTTTTGTCATTTATAAAATGAATTATTTTCATTCAATCTTTCTTGGTTTGTTTAGCAAAACTATTGACTATACAAGTATTTTAATAAAATAGTAATTAACTCTGTAATAAAATTTTTCTGTCTCCTTTTGCAATAGTTTTTCATGAGAATTATAGCATTGAAGTTACAGGCTAGCACATTAATATTTATTGCTTTTGAAATTTTCTTCAGATACTAAGTATAGTACTCCAAGTTTGAGTCTTCATTAAAAAAAATTCACAGAGCTTTTTCTATGATTTTGTAGTTACCACGAAATTCCTTCGATCTCACTTTAATTTTTGCTGTTCCCTTGTAGACTCCCTGATTCAGACTCATAAGACTGATTTTACCTACATATTACTTGCTCATTTCCACCTGTCACTAACTTAACAAACAGATGGTATTTCTGTTTGTGCACATGAGATTTGCCCACTTGATATTTTTCAGTCTTTTTCTTTAAAATCCAGCTTTCCCCTGAAACATTTTCTCTGAAAATGTTTTTAAATTCATGTTTCTAACTCTTCACTGTTCTTCTTCATGCTACAGGCATTTGTGAGTGTAGTTTTCACCTTGTATATTTCCACATTTGTACTCTGCTTTGTTTGCATGTAGAAAGACCACAAGAGACCATGATTTTCTATGCTACCAGCTTAAATATTTTTCAAAATTATATATTTCTTATATCTTCCAAAAATGACTCCTGCATGTGATACTTTGGTAGTTAACATGCAGTTTCAACTTGATTGGCTTTGGGGTTCCCTAATGGATCTGTGGAGAACAATTCTCAATTTGTTTGTGTGGGTCATGGATGCATAGCCTTGGGGTTTATGTCTTGTCCCTTTGTCCTTCTACTCTGTCAAATTTTTCCTGCTCTGCTTGCTGTCTGCCATCAACTAAGCAGCTTTGCTCCACCATATCTTTCTGCCATGATGTTCCTGCCTTGGAGTTAGGCCATCACAGATTAAAACCATGTGTTAAATTAAATCTCTCCTCTTTTAGGTTGTGGTTGTACCGTGTTCAACAAGAGAAAAGTTACTAATAGAGACAATTGGTACAAGAGAAATAGAGTCCTTGCTGTAAGTATAACAGATACCTGTGGTTTAGAAGCCCTTGAAATAGATGTGGAGGAGGACAGGAAAAGTTAGGAAATGCAAACTAAGGAAGTAATAGAATACTATAAATAGTTCTTAATGGTTGCTTCTAGTCAGATTTCAGAATACCTGCATGCTGATAGAAATTCAGACAGCAAAGTCCAAGTTCAGGAGATTTCAGTTGGGAACAAAATGCCATTGATAGTTGAACTTGAGGCCATGTGTGTATGCTCTGGCAGAAAATTTGTCTACATTTTATTCATGTCCTGAGACTGCTAGGGACTGATATTCAGGACAGAGGACTAATTAATTTGGTAGAGAAAAATTCAAGACAGCTAACTAGTCAGGCTGTTACATGGTTACTTGCTGGCTGCTTTCAGCCAGAATTTTAGTGAGACTCAAGGGGAAAAGACATAGCAGGAAAAATTTTAATAATGCAAGTTTTGGCACAGAAGAGACTACGTGTAAAGTTGGAGTAAAAAGAGTTTTGGTTGTCAAAGAAATAGCTCCAATAAAAAGAAAACAAGTACTTTGTATGAGTATAATAAGAAAAATGTCTTGACAGGATCTCAGAAGTCACCAAGACTCCACCCCTCACAGACTAAAGGGTACCAAACAGTAAAGCATTTATTTGAGAAGAGAGTCCCTGGGACATTTGCTTAAGAAGGGCTTCCTAGGGAATTATTTCTTGAGATTAATTTCACTCTGCTCAGTCATCCATGCACTCAGAAGCCACTGGTCCCAGAGGGACTGCTTCTGCTAAGAGCAGACCTTTGCACTGTCATTGTTATACTTGTTTTATGATTATGCAGAATGCAGGAGTAGTAGGGTCAGGAAAGGGTCCACCCAGCTTTGCAAGGTAGGCCTCAGAGACAAGACAAAGAGCTCTTGAAAATATAGTTCATGAAACAGTGGCGATGAAGCCAAAATTGTGACACAGATAGCAGCAAGTCAGAGGTGTCAGAACTGTGGAACTTTGGCTGAGGGAAGCTATTGGCCATAAATAGAGTCAGCCCAAGAGAGAGGACATGTGGGCTGCAACTGACAAGGCCATAGAGGAAGGCATCCCCATGTCATTTTAAATTCATTTTTATCATCATGCTCTGGATGCCAGATATAGAGCTTTAAGATTTGATGCTTTCCATGCTAGGTTTGGTCTTACTTTGGTCTGAATCTTTTTATCCTGTCTGGAATATTTATCCTGATCTGTTGTAGCTTGGGAGTATTTAAATTGTTTTAGCTTTTTACAGACATTCACAGCTAAGTGCTTATCATCAATCTCAAAAGACACTTTGACATTTACAAAATACTGGAATGTTTAAGATTTTGAGGAAGTGACTATTGCATTTCTGGCTGTATATAGGATAATTGTCTTGTGTTAGATAACAGTATTTTCTTCATTTGGCATTTAAGTGTAGTTTAAGAACATGTGTTTGGGTAGCAAGGGGAAAAGGGGTGGGATGTGGTGGTTAGAATAGTTTAATTTGATATTCTTAGAGATTAGTGAAGAACAATTCTAAGTGTGTCTGTGTGTGACATGCCTCACAGCATGGCCTTGAGGTCTATGTCTGGCCCTTTGCCTCTTCTATTCTGCACTTTGGCTTTGCTCCCCAGCTGCCTTGAAAAAAGCAGCCCTGCTCTATGATATCTCTGTCTTTGACCCAGCCATTCATGTACTAAAGCAATGAGCTAAATTAGATTTTACCTCCTTTAAATTGTGGGTGTCAGGTATTGTGTCCAGAGATGGAAAAGTGACTAATACAGGTTCCCTATTGTGAACTGGCCATAAATGGTAGTTGACTATGTTTTGAAGTGATATTAAACATGGATAATTTTTTTAAAATTTAAAAAAACCTTACAGTACATGATGCAGAAAAGTAAGACAGAATTTCAAGAGGGGAGAAAATGATAAAAACTCAAAACAGACAAGAAGATTAAAAGGAATGGATTACATAATCATGATAAATAAATGGTCAATAGCCTCAACTAAGAAGGATTAATCATGAACTATGAAAATATTTCTACCTTGCAAGTTTATTAGTTACATAATTTTAGAGGTATCACCCTTATTTAAATAAATAAGAAGTCAGTTTAGCTTCCCAAATGGTCACCGATTTCAAATTTCTAACAAAAACAGAGGGGGTGTCATCTTGTGTTAAAATAGAAAAATGTTTTTACTCTTCTCAAAGAAATGTTATGTTCATTTAAAGGTACTTGAAAGCACTTCTGAGCTTAATAAATTAATGTGGCTCCAAAGTCAAACAAAGCAATACTCAAAATTTAATTTAGAGGTTAATTTAATAACTCAGCATGTCATCCTTACTCTTACAGATTACATCATTATCAAAACCAGGTAGGATATTTATAATCAAGTAAATAAAATTTAGGAATTATTTAAAACATCTAAGAAGTCTGAATGAATCTGACATCTCTAGATCATTTTATCTTTGCTACAGTGTTTATGTAAACTCTGTTATTTCATGTTTTATTAATAAGGGAACAGATATAAAGCAATTTGAGGATACAGCGTTAAAATTTAAAATGAGGTATTGATAATTACTGTGTATCTCAAAATAATTTATTATTGAAAAGTTGCTACTTGGCTGAAATGTGTAATGCACCTCCAAATTAACTTTATTTTTCATATCTACCAAATACAAGTATATAGAAATACTCAGGTGGTAATTTAATAGTACAACCTGGACATGTATTAATAAAATCAAATTTACCATACTGAAAACTTATGATTGTCTCTCTAATCTTATCCTTGACCTTTTTTTTGTGTGGGTACCAGGTGTCGACCTCAGGACCTCGTGCAACAGCAGGCACCCGTGCCACTGAGCAATATCACTGGCCCTTTTTTTGTACATGGGTTCCAGGAGTCAAACTTGGGCCCTCGTGCTTGCCAGGCAGGTGCTTATGCCAGTGAGCCATCTCACCCGCCCAATCCTTGACCATTTTATCCTGGCAATGGAACCATAAATCTGCAAGACTTTATCTGTAACAATTATAATCTCATGGTGTTATCATTTCATTTTTATGCATTTTAATTTTTTTTTAGCTCTAAGACTCTCAAAATGGATTTTATCAAACCAAAACATGACATTCATTATATATACCAAGTTCTAAACCTTTCTACACCACTTTGTTCCTACATTTATAAGATTAGAACACAAAAACTTGATGTAAAAAAATACTCAGCATGGACTCACATTTTTTAATGATGAGGCCACTGATTTCTCTAGCACCTTGCTTAGTATGTAAATTCGGAGTAACCCTTGCTGAGGTTAAAACCCTATCACCTAAAAACCCTAAAATATTTTCTTAAATTCTCCTTTTTGTAGAAATTTTTTCAGTCTTTCTTTATTATAATGCCCTTTGCCACAATAAATAGAAAGATTTTTTTCTTCTCATAAAACATATGTTCATCATAGCCTTTAGTTGACTTCCTTAGTTCTAAGCTTTATTTTTAATTCATTTTTGTCACTATCCTAGTTATCTGATAAATTTTCAAAATAATTATATATTTTCTTGAGTATATTATACTTCCTTACTTTAAATTTATGTTTTATTATCTCTAAAAGTTGATTTTTCATTATATTAAATTTGATTTTATTTATTTATTTTTCAATATTTAGATCTTGTTTCTTGGATACTTGACAATTTTTGATTAGATGTAAGTGATTTTACATAAAAATCTGTAGATGCTTTGGGTCATGCTATTGTCCTTTACAAAGTTCAACCAGAAAGAAAAAGTAATCTGGATTTTGATTTGCAGTTTTCATAAAACTCTTATCTACTTCTGTTTAATTCTTACTATTAGAATGTCAACTCCAGGATTTCAACAGAGAACAGAAGATGTTTGGATTTTCTCTCCTTTTCATCAGGCCTTTAACTCCAATTTTTCTTACTTTAGTATGGAATAATCACTCAGAACTCAACTTTATATTTCAGACATTTTTCTTGAATTCTTGTTTCTCTAAAGAGCTTCAGAAATCAGTAGATCCTGTGTAATCAATGAACCCATTATTGAAGATCTAATCTAAGCCAAGTTGTTCTCAAAGATTCACAGGAAGGATGGCTCAAAGAATAATTTCATGCATTCATTGTCACAAAATTCTTGAGGAGGGAAGTGAAAACAATATTCCAGACTATGAGGAAAATAAATAGTTAAATATCTATTTTTAATAATATTGCTTAAAATTTCTGTGAATGTTAAGGTTAGTTGCCAATTTGACTGGTTTGGTGACTATCTAAGTGCAAAATGAAGCACACTTTATTTTGTGTGTCTGGATGGTCACGGAGGCATGAATTTGATAAATATATCTTGTCCCTGGCTGTTTCCTCTCTGACATATTCTGTGTTCTGCTTCCGTGCTACTATGAACTGAGAAGTTTTGTTTCACCACACCCTTCCTGATTTGAAGACTGTAAGGGTTAATTGATTGTGTCAAATTGAGTAAAAAACACCAAGATAAATTGGATCAGCATAGTGCTGGGTTTGGCTGAAGGGATTTACTGAAGACAGAAGACCCACCATGGGTGTCAGTGGCATCAACCAATAGGCTTTTAGCCTGAATGGGATAAAAAGGAAATGAAGAAGGAAGGCTTGCTTTTGATTCTTTGGAGGGGTTCCATTCTTCACCTTCAAATCGGATGCTGTCTCCTCTCTTCCAGTGGAGCCCTTCAGTTTTCCAGCACAGATGCTTTGGACTCCTGATATGGACTCACATGGAACACTACAGTGAGCTCCAGGCCTTCAGCCTTTGACTTGACCTTTCAGGTCCCCAGAAGGCAGACAGCCTTTCTGCACTCTTCCAAACCTGATTCTGCAGGCAGCCACTGAAAGACTACTTTGTATATCCTTATATATTTATATAACTTCATTATATCTGTTTCTCTAGAGAGCACTGACTGACACAGAGCTAGTAAACAATGGATGGAATCCACTGAAAATGGAAGCCAAATTAAACCTATCTTCCTTTAAATTTTGCATGTGCTATTTTGTACAAACAATGGTGAAGCTAACTAGTTCAACTAAAAATAAAATACTAGGGCAGGTAACATAGCTCAGTGGCATAAATGCCTGCCTGGCAAGCACGAGGTCCTGAGTTTGACTCCCGGTACTCGCATATGAAAAAATAAACAAATAAAAGTAAACATAAAATACTAGAGAAAACATTTGTATCTCCTATATCCAGAGGGAAAGTGAATATTCACTTGCAGTCTGCAGTTTCATTGCAGCACCTTAAATTGGCTCTCTAGAAATGAAGACTATGTTCTTGACTGATGCAAACCTGAAATTAACCCATTAATATACTCGCTATTTGATAGAATAGATGTGTAAAATGTAAATATATACAAAAAGAGGTTCTACTTCATAGTCTTGGATATTAATTCTCATGGAAAACTAATGGCCAAGCTCTGTGTTTTGGATTACATGGTCCAAAGGAATAATCAAACATAGATTAATCATAATAGAAGAAACTTGTCCCATAAGGCTCATTGATAATTACTTAAGAATCAGAAACAAAGGCTGGTGAGATGGCTCAGCGGTGTAAGCACCTGCCCGGCAAGCGCGAGGGCCTGGGTTTGACTCACGGATCCCACAAACGAAAAGATGGCCGGTGATATTGCTCAGCGGCATGGGTGCCTGCCAGTGCATCAGGTCCTGAGGTTGACCCCCGGTACCCACAAAAAAAAAAAAAAGAACCAGAAACAAATTTCAATGGATATCATTCCATAACTTTTAATTCTTCCAGAATTTCTTTTGGTTAGTGGGAAAATTGGGTTAGCTTTGCAATGTAAGCCTGTCTTCAATTCAGAAACTGAGCTCGGTGCAGCTCCTACACTTACTGTTGAACTACAGCATTTTGAGTCTCATGGAGTTACTGTCAGTTCAAAGCTGGTGACAATTTTTACTTGAGTATTATTAGAAGTGTGATTTGCTTCACACTGGTTAAACCTGTAAAAGGTGATGAGATGAAAATCCAATGATGATGTTATGATATAAAACACTCCAACTTAGCCAATAGGAGTAACATAAGCTCCTGTTGGCCTTGAAGAAGCAAAATGTTGTGATGTGGAGTGGGACACACACTAAGTCTATTACAGAAAAAGAGAAATAAAAACATATATATGTGTATATCTCCTGTAAAATATCATATGCCACATATATGTATGTATGTATGTATGATAGATTATTTTAAGTAAATGACTCTCATAATTATAGATGCTACTGAATACAAAGTAAGGAAAGCAAGGAAGGCAAGAAGGAGCAAAGCTCATATTCCAATTGAAATCCAGAGTACATCAGCCTGGCAAAATTCTGTTTCTCTTGGGAGAAATCAGTTTTTGTTTTATTTGAACCTTCATCTAAATTAATGAAGTACATTCATATTAGGGAGATTAATCAGATTTATTCAAAGTCCATTCACATAATTGTCAATTTCATTCACCAATGCTTTCAAGGAAAACTTCAGAACAATATTTTATCAAATATCTGGGCACTATGGCACAGTCAAATTTACACAAATATTTGACCATTATATTTGAGAAGTACGACCAGCCTATATGAGCTAAGTAATAGCCTCAGTACCATAACTGCCATAAATTAAATTCTGCTAGCAATTATGTGAGATTGAAAGAACTTAACCTTAGATGAGGTCACAGCCTGACCTAAACTTTGCTGAAACCCTGAACAAAGAGCACAGCTAAGGTATCCCGACACTCCTAATTGCAGAAATACTAAGTATGTGATGCACAGTTTTTACATAATTTCTCCCAGTTTTGAAGTTTTTATTTCCACTTTCTCACTTCCTTTGCTGTGCAAATACTAATCTACTTTGATGCAATCCCATTTGTCTATTTTTGTTTGGGTTATCTAAGTTTCTGAGGTCCTATCCAAGAAACCATTGCCTGGAATGTCATGAAGCATTACTGTTGTGCTTTCTTCTAAAAGTTTCATAACACCTAGTCTTGTGTTTAAATGTTAAGTCATGTTTAGTTGATTTTTGTGACTGTTGAGAAATATGGGTCTACTTTTATTCTTCAGCATATGGATATTGTTACCCCATCAGCACTTACTGGATAAAAAAATGTCCTTTCCTCAATGTATGTTCTTGGTAACTTTGACGAATGATTTTACAGAAGTTTTACTTATACACAGGGACATGTAAAGAATCCCTGAGATAAAGAATGAGGAACTTAACTCTTCAAAGACTCGAGGTTCCCATATCCTAAGTAGAAGTTAAATTTCTTACAATTTTCCAGAGAAAATAAGTCATTATGTACAATATCAACTTAAGTCTCCCTGTATGCTAACTGCCTTTTAGATATGTAATTCCTATACCATTTGTTATGGAAGATTTATGCATGTTAATATTCTGTTCAGTAGTTAGCATATAGTAGCAGTGGACGTTCAATATGTTGAATGACCAATTAATTCCTGTTTTTATTCCTCTTCCTCTTCCTTTTCCTCTTCTTCCTCCCCTTCTCTTCCTTTTCCTGGTCTTCTTCCTATTCCTCATCCTCCTTCTTTCCAGCACTTCACATTGAACCCAGGGCCTTTGAACTGAGCTACATTTCCAGCTATTTTTATTTGTTTATTTATTTTATTTTGAGACAAGTTATTACTAAGCCCCTATGTTGTCTAAATTTTGCAAGCTGAACTTGAGCTTGCAATCATCCTGCCTCGGTTTCCCAGAATGCTGGGAGTACAGGCATGCACCTCCATGTCAAGCCTCATTTTTTAAATTTTACATTTCATTATATTTTCCTTGTAATGCAAAAATAGATGACTTTGTCCTCTACAGGATATTTGGCATTTGTGGAGACATTTTTCAAGGTCTTAACTGGGTAAGTACTATTGTCATGCAGTGAAGAACAGGAATGTTTCTAGACACCTTGTAACAAATAAGAACCTTATAAAACAAAATTTATCTGCTCCAAAATGTCATCAGTACCATTACTGGGAAGCTACTTAAAACAAAGAAAGAAAAGTGTGAAGTTATTTCATTGCTCACAAAAAATAGGCAAGATTGTACAAAAACAGTTTTGAGATGATGGTGAAAGAACATGTTCTTTATCAGGAATTCTTTTCTTCACTTAAACAATTTCTCTCAACACTGGTTGGTTTCCTCAAGTCCCTGAATCTGCTCTGCTGAAGACATAACATTTCAAAAGCAAGGTTAAATGTAAGGAAGATGAAATGCAGTGGAAATCAGGAATACATTGGCAAAACCTCTAATTCTAGAATGACAAAACAGTTCTGATTGCACTGATGAGAGATTAATTGAAAGTGATTTGGGTAGAAAAATAAGATAATTTATTGATATGAATATGGTAATATGAATAATTTGGTATTCACAGCAAGAATTTGAGTGCTGTGGCTTTTATGCTGAAAGTTTCCCATTAAAATGTGAATCTAAAATGTTAAATGACTTATAATGTAGTAGGAACTCATGAGTACCTGGCACAGACAAGGTATTCTAAGAGTTTTTTCGGGGATTCCAAATAAAATTAGATTCAGCAGGATCAAAGCTAGAGATTTGATTAGAAATATAAATAGCTCAAACCAAATTCCTTTGATTTTAAATAGTTGTGTAGTATTACACATCCATGAAGCACTTCTCTGTAGTTATAGTTATGATACATAAAATAAATTCCAATGTTAGTATTTTTTTTGGTTATTCAAGGGCACATTGCAAATTATAGATTTAAAGAGGCATTTCTTTATCATTTCTTATTTTAAAAGAAGAAACATTATGGTGATACCTAATATTTTCTTTGAAACATATACTGCTTCACTTTCTATGCTAAGGTGAAGTTGTAAAATAGAGGCCAGATATTGTGCAACTTGTTACTTTATCCATGTAACTGGGCACAGTCCCTCACACATAGTGGGTCCTCAGTAAATATTTACATGGATAATGATGATCATGTCCATTCTGCATGTGGACTACAAAGACTCACCTGCAACTGATTATCTATTTTGTACTTAACACTTTTATAGATAGATGCTTTAAAGTAGTTTTATTTATTTACTTGTAATTCATCTAACATAGCCTTAGAAATGATTGATGTTGACAATGATGCTGGCAATTTTTTGCTTTGTTTAAGGTAGAACAAAGCTGACAGGTGACAGTCTGGTTAACTTATGTCATTTTTTTTCTTGCTGGATGAATATAATTTTTATCAAAGTATGATAAACTGATGTCCAACAATTAGCTTTGCAAGTTAAATATATATTTTGGTTCTTTATCATTTAGATTGCTATGTATCTTTCTAAATGATGATTATGAATATGAAAGAAGAATGGTAATAGAATGGTGGAGCTGATTGGTACTGCCCAGGTCACAATCTTTCAAGTACTATTTCAACCATAGCTCTGCAGTACATGGGACTTCAGAGTAGACATCAGAATTATAACTGCTCTAGGACCTTGTTAAAGACTCAATGGATGAGCACTTATAGTGATTAATTGCTCTATGATGTAGAACAGGGGAAAAGTTTTGTAAATGATGTCACACCTTTTACTGTAGACATGCCTAAATGTGTGTGTGTGCACGTGCATGTGTAAAAAGAAGGACAAGGAGATAAAATACATAGTTGACTTAGAGTCTTGGAAGTTTGATAATCTTTATATCATCTCCAAAAATTAGAAAAAGAGAGAAAAAAGAGAGCAAAAATACATTGCAATCCCACCTTTTTCCTTATTCTCTAGTTTTGGAAAGGTTTTCGAGACTGCTAAATCACAGCTTAAGAAATATTATAATGTTCTACATCCAGATCAGAATTAAACACTGTATTTCTTCCTAACATCCTATTTGGAATGAAAAACCAGCCAGTTGAATGCTATAACTGAAGAACTGTGGACTGATCAGTCCAGTTCAGTGACATGACAACCATGAGACACATCGCCATTCATGGAAGTCAAAAAGACAGACATGATATTCAGCTTTCATGGGACAGTTCAAAATATTACAGTTTCAGAACTGAGATGGCACAATTTTCCCACTAGCCAGGAATTACAAAATGTATCAATATCAGGAATATGCTGCCATGAGTAGGATTGAGTCCTCTGTAAGATTTTCTGGAATCTTAGAGTCTTAAATCTGGAGTTTTTTGTTTTTTGTGGGTACCGCGGGGTCGACCTCAGGACCTCGTGCGCCAGCAGGCACCCGTGCCACTGAGCGATATCACCGGTCCCTTTGTCGTATGTGGGTTAGGGGAGTCAAACTCGGGCCCTCGCGCTTGCCGGGCAGGCGCTTAAGCCGCTGAGCCATCTCACCGGCCCTTAAATCTGGAGTTTTAGAGATTATCTTAAATCCAGAGAAAGTAGATGAGGTAGAGTAGTGAAGTTTAAGTGCACCAGACATTGTCCTCCTTTTGAATTTGTCCTCTCAGAAGCATTTCACTATATATTTAGAACAAAAAGAGATGGAGGGCAGGAATATTTATTTGTAATTCAATATTTAGGATGATACACAGATTAGGAAGCAATATTGTTTACAGCTCTTATTTTTTAAAAGCTCTTCAGAGTGTTTTGAACAAACTATGGGATAAAATATATTGATATAAATTTAACACATTAAAATTGGTAAAATACATGGGTGCCTTACAAGACAGTAATGTTGGGAGCTAAGGTCTAGAAAACAAATGTTTAAATGAGAGAGGATTCAAGGGTCACAATGAAAAAGCATGTTTGATACAAGTTGAAAAATTGAAGGGGTCCCTATATGTCAGCAACAATGACATGAAATCTGCATGCAGCAACGTAAAGGAAATTTTTCCATACATAAAATGAAATTTAAAAAGGGAATTATGAAGGTAGAGAAACCTCTTTTGAACTAGACTGGGCTTTGGGTCAGTATGAAGGGAGTTCAAGAGAGTTTCTTAGGCATGAAAGCCAGGCAAAAGAGAAACAACCTTTATTAAAAGTGTCAGGTAACTTAGTACAGCTTTGACCTTGTGTAGCAGATACACTTGGGAAGAAAGCCAGAATAATCTTTGTATAAGCAGCCAACACAGCAAAATAATGGCTTTAACTTTAGCTGGAGTAGGATGCAAAGGTACACCTGGTAAATAAAATTTGAACCCCAGTTTGATGTGTGCAGTTGAGTCAAGTTGAAAAATTTAATATGATCCTGCATTTTTAAGTGTTTTGCATCTCTCAGCGTAGCATAGTTTTGTTCTCTAGATTGGGTGTCTGGTAAGGAATACTGTAACTGAAAAATATTGATTAAATATAATAGAGACTCCCATTGCAAGAGTCCTGCCTATTATTATTTTTCGTGCTGGGGAGTAAACCCAAGGCCTTGTGCATGCTAAGCATGTGCTTTATCACTGAGCTCCATCCCATGCATGACTCTGTTTTTGGAAGTGAGAGTATGATTTATTACATTTAATCACAAATTTATAAAAAATATTTTGCTATGTCTGAGGGAAATGAAGCTTAGAGTAATGAGGTATTGTACTAAAATCCCCAATACTTTTACTAACAGATATGGGATTAAAAATATCTGAAAATCTTACCCTGTTTATAGTAACCAAATGTTAAATCTATGCATTTATGACTCATTAATCTGTGGAAAATATCACATAAGGACCATTTATTAAATGAGGCTATTTCATGACTAAAGCAATTCTTTTATTCCTTTCTCTATCACTGATGAGATACATACATCAATACGTACATCACTAGGCTGGGCCAAAAAATGTCCTATTGGGTCAAGAATGGAGCAAGGGAGCTACACTTGTGTATTTTGTTTCCTTCTTCTTTGCTACAGCTTCACAGTTAATTGTATCCTTGACATTGCTGTTGAACTTAGTGAAGAAATTCTCTGATTTTATAACTCTATTTATGATCTGATCTTTAATTTACACATGTTTTATGTTTACTACTTTTCTGTGGAGGTCTGCCATGTTGCACTCCCTCAGACCCAAGTGTAATTTTGTTTATTTAGTAGAAGAGCAGGCTATATAAAGGTGACTTCCCTATATTGGATTTCAGTTTAGTTAGTGAGTCTAGCCAAGGCTGTGTGTGTATATTCATGAAAGCAGGCAGCTAATAATGGACTAATACAGTTTATTATCAACAGCTATGGTTGAGCTCAGATAGATGAGCTGTGATACCATAGGTCTAAGATATTCTCTCTGCTGAGGGCTGCATGACTCCAGAGGAAAATTCCTTCCAAGAAATGGCTATGCAGCAGGTTACTAGTTAACTGTAACCTAAATCTGGCTTTTCCTGACCCTTCAGCAAGAATGCTTTTTTCCCCTCTGTAACAAGCCTTGCCAGACTCACCACTTGTCTAGCACATCCAGTCACAAACCCTTCACCATTTTCCTCAATGAATAAATGCCAAGGCTCTAGATGGCTCATGGCATTTTGTTCCACAAAACAATTGGTCATCCCAGATCCCTGCCTGCACCTCTAATTTGTCTCTTGATCTTTCTTCCTGCTATATGGTGTAAAGTCAGGCAGTAGATTGAAACCCACTGTAGGGGTCTCTAATATTTTTCATGCATTAAAATAGTGATATCTAGCTACAAGCTCTGGATCCTTTTTATTTTCTGACGCAAGGTTTCACTAATTTACCCAGCTTGGCCTACAATTCATAATCCTCTTGCCTCAGTTGCCCAAGTAACTAGGATTACAGGTGTGCACCATGACACCAAGTTTATGATGTTTTCATAAAGTCACTAAAATCTAAGAAAACTTAACAGTACACCTGATCCCTTAGAGTTGCATCCAGGATGCCATTGCTAGGATGAGGGAGTGGTGACACTGCTCCAATGTGGGGCAGGTGCTGATGCAGGAATGGTGTGGGATGGTAATGTTAACTAGAATTACATACCCCTAGTGAACCTTGGACAAATGAAGATAGATGTTGTACACATTACAATAATGGATATTACTTTTCCTCTGACATCACATGGGAGGGAGAGGTTAGGTCCCTAGTGAAGGATTTCAATCTAAAAGACAGCAAGCCATCAGGCTTAAGTGTCAAATAATGATGTTGACTAAGTCTGCTATACTTTGAAAATTCCTTTTGTAGACCCTACTCTTGATAAGTGTTAATTCTTTTAAATAATGGTAAGGGGTAGCCCCCATCTATTTTAAGCAGCTTATAATTTTCTTGAAACAATGCAAAATAACTTTTAATATGCTCAGGGTTTTGTCATTTAAAACATTTCAGCCAATTCTTGAATAGTTGAGCTGGCTGACATTTCCTGTATAATGTTTCATCTTTGCAATCCATAAAATAGTTTCCTTATTTTAGTGTTAACCAATGTTTTACTCTGGCTGTCAATAAATTGCCTTTTTCAGTATGTGGATGAATTTATTACAATCCAATCTTCTGTCTACTTACTTAAAAAATTCTTCTTTATCAAGTGTTAGAAACATTAAAATCATTCAAACATTTTTTACATAAACTTTATCAAGTGCCATTGAAACATTCATATTTGTTTTATTCATAGTTTTTAAAAATATAATGATGCAAAGATCAATATTTAAGAATTGGCAGTATTGTCAGAATCATACCATAGCAATGAAGATTATGAAGATTATAATTTTTTAATATGTGATTTTAAAGTTGAAATCAGAATTTGTTGGAGAATGTGCAAGATGGATGTGGTAATTCTCCTCATAGGTGTGTTAAGAGTGTATCAGCCTCATTAAAGGCACATTGTTTGCCCTCATAGGATGAGAGCATTTCATATGACTAGTGATAATTTAAATTACAATCACTTTTTTTCTAGAGTACCAATTAGCCTAGGAACAAGACATCTGTGATGCTGACATAGAAGAAAAGCTGGTACCACTTCAGTTTTTTTCTATTTGTTCACCTGGCAGAACAGAACAAACATTTTTAGAATTACAACATATTTATTTTCCTTCTGTTTATTTGTTTATGAATTTACTTATTTATTTTTGTGTACATGTATATTTCAGTAAACTGAATTACATAATTTTATAAGATATTCATGCTTTTTAAAAGCTACTTTATGTGTTGTTTTCATTTCCTTTGGACCACATTTTCATTAATTGTTTCAGCTATACTGTGCAGTTATTTGCTTGTGTTACCTCAGAGTTCAAAGTATTTACATGATTAAATGAGTTGTCCCATGAGGGACAGAAAAACTGAAACACAGTTGTGCTGTTTCATTAGACTCCTAACCAAATAGTGAGAGGAAAAATAATTTGAAACAAATGATAAGAGCTTACCTTAATAAAACTATCAAATCAACTTAACGTAAGTACATCCCAAAGGGAAAAAATTTAAATATTTTCAAGCATTTGTTAATATTGAATAGGGATATCATTTTAAAGCCTGTGTCTTAAATAAATGTTAATTCTCACTGGATATTTCTTACCTTGGAGTAAATAGTAGTTAAAAATGTATCCTCTACTTTCTGTTTTTTAAATATATTTAGGGGCCGGTGAGATGGCTCAGCGGCTTAAGCGCCTGCCCGGCAGGCGCAAGGGCCCGAGTTCGACTCCCGGAACCCACATACGAAAAAGGGGCTGGTGATATCGCTCAGCGGCACAGGTGCCTGCTGGCGCGCGAGGTCCTGAGGTCGACCCCCCGGTACCCACAAAAAAAAAGAAATTAAATATATTTAAATGTTAGCTGTATGCCAACTGTAAAATCATATTTTATATTTTTAATATACATTTACTTAGAATTGCTGCATTTCAGAGAATTAGGATTTATAATATAAAAATTGATAGTAATGAAGCTCTTCATATTTTCAAAGCTTTGTTCAAACATTTTACAAACACTTTTCTCCTTATTTTAACCCCCTCAGAGGTAAATTCAATTATAACCTAATTTTAAAGATAAAGAAACTGATTATCAGGTTATTTATAAATTATTTGTTCAGAGTACATTAAGGCATTAGTACAGACAAGGTTCAAATCCATGCCTGGCAATGTAGAATTTTGCTCTTGACTAGTAAGCAAGACACATGTGTTAAAGGATGAGTCCAAAACACTATATCACGCAAGTCATCAAAACAGTGTCCAAGACCCGAAACAAAACAATCAGCTTTGGTAGAGCTTATTTCCAGAGAGGTAAAAATAGAGTAAGATGAATGAGCACCATTTTGTCAGAAAAAGAAATATATGAGAACATTCTAGGGAGGAATAACACAACATATATGTATGAAAAACCACAGAAAACCATTGGGCTTGATTAGGAAAAACAGGAGATTATGTGGGAAGAGTGGTGTGTTTGGCACTGAGTGGATATGGAGGAGGCAGCCAGGAGTGCAATCACTTGTGTGAGGATGTAGCTGTGATTTTCTATATGATTTTTTTCTCATATCTTAAACATTAAATGTCATGAAAGCAGAGACTGTTTCTGTATAATTTTCACAATTTTCAGTATCTGTTACAATACCTCTACTCTTCAAAAAATAGATATTATATGAATGACTGAATGAATGAATGAGAAATCCAATGACATATGAATGTAGATAGGTGGACTGGAATTAGACTCTTTAGTGCCAAGAAGATTCTTTGCTTGTTGATGAAGGAGAGTGATAAGATGGCATTTTTTAGGAACAACTTAGATTAATTTTGCAGATAGCCTTTCATGAAGCTAAATGATAATTCATTCATAAAGTGTATGTTGCTATAGCACTTCTGCTGCTGATATATTATACAAGTCTTCAGAATTTGTGAAAATTCTCTATTTCCTCCTCTGTAAAATGAGAGGAGGAAACCAACAAAACTTTGTCCAGTGTGTGGGCAGCCTGTAGAGTGGTACCTCGATTCATGAACTTAGTTCATTCTACCATTCTGGAACAGATGGCCACATTTGTGTTCATGTGCGAAAGGTGGCTGTGGTCATACTTGTCACCTGATGCAAAGTCTACAAACAGAAACAAAATTTTGCTAAACACTTCTGTTTGTGAACCAAATTATTTTCAAACAAAAGTGTTTGTGAACGAAGGTGCCACCATATTGTATTAGGTCTAGGAAAATTGGCCTTCCTGTGTTGAGACTACAAAACTGGCAAGGCTCATATCATAAAGCATCCGTTTTTGGAGTCTAGAGAGTATGAGGAGTTCAATCAGAGTTAACTTATTATAAAAACAGCAAAAGGAATTTCAGATTTATTATAGTTGGCTTATTCTTAGGATCTAAATAAAAAGCTTGTGATAAAGTGAGAGGATGAGCTGTATACTTTGGATAAATTTTAGAAAAAAAAATTTCCCATGGGAAGTATCACTAGTTAAAGGTTTGAAAAATAGAATTCCTAGTCTGAGCTATAACCTCCTTATTCCAGCAGTTTACTGATATATTACTTTAAAGCCCTAGTGTGTCCAACTGGCAAACTCATCCCATCCCAGTTCACAATTCTTTTAATAGCTAGGAATAGCTTTTAAGTAGCTATGGAAACTAGGGCAATAGAGAAATTAACAGTAGGAGAATTCAAAATGGTTCCAAGTATGTGAGTTGTAAGATCATGCTTTTTATAATTCAAAGCATGAATTATTTCCAACAAGAAATACTTCCTAGTGAATATAATTTAAAAATTAATTCCTCTCTCCTCAATATCTTAGAAAAAATAAATTAATGGATAAATTGATTAGCTACTTTATGGCTTACAGAATACTTATTCTATTATCTTCATAATTAACCTCTGAATGGGCAGGTTCTGTGCTGCGGTTTAGACCTGCAATGGCCCCAAATGGCTCCTGTGTTTGGAAAGTGTTTGGATCACGAGGAGACTGTACTCATCAGTGGATTCCTTCATGGATTAGACCAACAGCTAGATCTGCTATTATGAGGCAGGCTCCGGACAGAAGAGACCAATCCCCGAGGGCATGGCCTGGAAAGTTGCATCGCCCACTCAGACTCCTCCATACTCTCTCTGCTCTCTGGCCACCATGACATGAGCAACATTCCTCTAACAGGTGCTTCTTCCATGCTGTTTCTGCCTTGGAGAAAGCTGATGATGGACTGAAAATGTGAGCCAAAATAAACCTTTTGTTCTTTACATTGAGGGTATTTGTTATCTTGTCTCAGTGACAAGGGAAATAAGATATTCTGTATTCACTTATGGAAGGTACAAAATATTTAATGAAAAGGAACAGTAAGTATAAAGTGATTTACCCTGAGTTACATACTCTCAACAGTATTTAGACATGAACACCAAATTTGCAATTTATCTCAAAAGACTGAAATATCATTTTCAGTCTGTTAACTTCAACTTCCACTTATCATCTATACATTTTTAAATATTGATATTCTACTAGAGTTATGATACATATGTAGAGTGTGAAACCTCTGGCATTGCTCACAGAACCAGCAGCTGGAGTTCTGGTTTGATACATTTCAGCAGCTGCTTTCATAATTATTGAAGCCAGACTCTTTTTCCTCTCTACTTCTGCTTTTCTTGGGGACTGTTGATGTTATGCTATATTTTCTGCAAAAGCTGCTTTGCATCTTTCCATAAATAATGCATTTCTTCAACTTAACTTTCTGGTTCATATCCTCTCCTTCCTCAGTGACACCTAGTGGTGTTTTACTGATTTCCATTTTGATTTCTGAGAAGATATCTTTACCATGACGATAAAATCCTAAAGACAATGATTACTTTTTAATACCCATTTTATCTCATTAATATATTAAGCAAACATTTTCTTACATGAAATAAGTAAAATGATTTTGCCCTTATTTTTCTTTTTACAAACATGAACCACTAAGGGCTGATTTCATGTATTCTCTGCAACTTTGTATCATATATTGAGAACAATAGAACTGAACAACTTTTTAAGACATGTTCACATAGCTGATTAGTGTCACCATGTCACTTATGGGTTACTATGAGAGTTTAGAATAATGGGGGATATATAGGACTGAGATGAACATGGGACTGAGATGGCATAGAAGATGTAACATATTAGATCAGTCTCAAGTAAAATGATAGTCACAGTGCCCAATTTAGAGCAAAGTGGGGTGGACAATAAAGAGTCAAAAAATTAATACTGCATTATCTCCCAGGAGGTGAGGAATCTTTGATGGAGTGGTATGATGAATTAAATACAAAATAAACACTTACTGAGTAAATGAATCTACCAGTACTGCTTGTTCTATTTCTTTTCTGATGGAGTAGAAAATGTAATTTTTGTGTAGAAAACAGTTGTTTTAATAGGACCACTACTATTGAATAATGAGAATAAAGATAAGGAAGCCATTTTACATAAGAGTTTATAAAAAGCAATATATAATGAAAGAAATGTATTATCTACAAAAACTATCAACAGAGTCTTTTAATGCAAAATTAAATTTCAGTGATCATTTAATACATTCTGGATACTGTGTCTAGCTCTTTACATACACTTGATATTTTAGTGTTCTTAATGAATGCGTATAGTATTAGAAGAAATTTTAATTTACAAGTGAAATAAGCAAGTGGAATGAGGTACAGTATACAAACATACTCATTTCATCCACATTATTAATGTACTCAACCTTCACTCTCAATGGCAGGAATAATATATTTTGGAGAAGTTAATTCCCAGAATACATCCAAAGCAACAACTTCATTATTTTCAGTTTTGTTCTTATCATGCAAAAAGTGATGTTTAGCAGAGATCAAAAAAGGAGTTGACAAATAATAATCTTGTAGAGCTCAGACAATCTGAGCCTAGATTTGTAAATGAAAATATTCAAATTTTATTCAGGAACATGGACAAACCATATTATCATGGCAGACAGGATAATCATTTGAAAATATTTGCCTTATATGTTATTAACAGTAAACTCTTTGCTTGATCTCCTTTGTAAGCTTATTTTTCATTTAAGCATGTCTTAGTTACTTTTCTTGTTACTGAGACAAAATACCTAAGACCCAAAGTTAAAGGAAGAAAAGTTTATTTTGGCTCACAGTCCATAATTGCCTGCAAAGCAGAGTGACATGGCAGAGGAACATCACAGAGAACAGTTTATGGCAGGCAGAAGTCAGCAAAAGACAAGCAGCAGCAGCAATAAGCAACAAGTGACAAGAGACAAGCAACACATGAGCCCATTTTCTATCCCTTGTATCTGACCCAGGCTACACATGCTTAAGGTGAGTAACAGTCACATCCAGGGGAACTCTTAACCCTACCCAGAACTATGCCAAACCAATCAGTGGCCCAAATTAGTAATCACACACCCTTAACCTCAGCATCACACACTCTAGATCCTGCCATCTTTAAAAAGCTGGACCTATGGCTGTGTGAGGGTTTGGGGGGACATCTAGACACAGCCATACCAAGTCATGAACACTATTACTTGTATTTACATTTTTACTTTGATGATAACTACAGCCATATTTGTGACTGAATCTTTTCTTTCACCAAGAATTTAGTTTCTTGAGACCTTTATTATTAGGGTCTAAAAATGATGGCAGAGACACCAATTTACTTAAAATTTTAGCTATCTGACATATAAAGTATTTTAAAAATTCATATGTAGCAATTACATATTCTAGCTATTACTTCTAAGAGCAGTGTCATTATGACTTTTGATTTCAAGTGATATTATCATAGAACATTTTAAATGAAATTATATTAGAAAATATCTATACTCTTGTCTTTTTTTTAGAATAAAATATTTTATGAATTATTTTCACATGATTCTCTAATTCTTACTGGATATAATGAAACCCACATAATTATAAAATCAAATACTGATTTATTTAATTATCAAATGCAGTGTTTGGAGATATATAAGATCCTAATATAATGGTGTCAGTATTTATTATGTATTGCTACAATAATGCTGCGTAACTAATAACCACAAAAATTAAAATGTTTAAAACAATGAGTTATTTTAAAATTTATGTGTATGAGCTTTGTAGGAGTCATCAGTTCTCAGCTAACCTAATGATACCCATATGTACACTTGTGATTGGCAGTTTGTGACTACAAGCCTTTGCCTTGATAACCTCTAAGAGGTCTGTGGCTTCAGTCAAGATGCCCTGGCTCTCCTCCATTTGGTCCATCACTCTCCATCAGACTAACTTGCATTTGTTCTCAAAATGAAGTCAAAGAAACCAGCAAAAGCCAAGAGTAAGCATTCAGGGTTTCTTGAAGTCTACTTGGGAAATGGAGCATTGTTCCTTCTTTGGTATTCTATTAGCCAAAGTAGAGTATAAGAGCAGTCCAAATTCAAAGATTTGGGAAATAAAATGCAACTCTTTCAAAAGGTGCTACAGTGCTATGTCATTAAAGGCGTGTATACAGGAAAGAAGGAAGTCAAACCTGGGCCATTATTTTATTTTATTTTATTATTTTATTTTTTTTGTGGGTACCGGGGGGTCGACCTCAGGACCTCACGCGCCAACAGGCACCCGTGCTGCTGAGCGATATCACCGGCCCCTTTTTCGTATGTGGGATCCGGGAGTCGAACTCGGGCCCTTGCGCTTGCAAGGCAGGCGCTTATGCCACTGAGCCATCTCACCGGCCCAGTGTACCCTATTTTTAATGATATACTTTCTGTAGTCTTTTAAGGTTATTCTATTATTCAAAATGTCACTTTGCATGGTAATCTCTTCAATTTTTAGTTCTTTTTCTTTTCTCACATACAAGCGAGTATTGAAATTCCATTTATAGCAACATCTTTTTCACAAGTATGAAAAATAACCACTTTATATTATTTACCTTTCTATTCTAATTCTAACTATATTTTAATTTGACATGCTTTATTAATATCTTTAAATTTTAAATATACCTTATAATATTTAAATTGTAGATATTTTTTTAACACAGTAATATTTCATTCAGATATTGTAGATTGTATGATAGCATGGATAATTCTCACGAACATAATGTGAAACAAAGACAGGCAAAAAGAATATAGAGGGCCAGGGATATAGCTCAGTGGCACAGCCCCTGGCTGGTAAGCTTGTGGTACTGAGTTCAATTCCCAGTACCAAAAAAGAGAATATAGAACTGCAGGAACAGACACAGGCCATTACAAGAGGGTGGAAAATGCAGGCTCTGTGTTGTTATGAGCAGCAAGCAGTTTTCAGCAGTTTTGTGGTTTGAAGCTGACAGGTTGTGGTTTTGACACCTGCCTCTGTCCTTTCTAGTGCAGGTTGCCATGCCCACCCAAGTCCCCGTTAGCCCACAAGTCCAAACCGCCAGTGACAAACCCAGTATCCAATCAATCAAGTGTTGCCCCTCAAGGGGGTGTAGGTGAGACTCCCTACCCCATAAAACAGGACTACAATTCCAGATTCACCAGTGACTCAGCTCTGAGCACCCCCACTCCTTCCCCAGAGTGGCTTTGTATGGCTTCTAGCAATACCCACAATAAAATTACTTTCACTTCACACTGGTCTTCTGTGACTCCTCTTCTTCTTTTTACATGGGAGAGAGAGGAGGGCTGAGTGGGGGAGAGTTTGGTGATCTCTAGACCACAGACCCACTGGATGTAATGGAACTATGATTTTATTCATGCAAATTTCACAAACAATAAAATTTTTTTATATATACTGGAAGGTATAGAGATTGGGAGGGGATATGATGATGAATTCCAGAATAATGTTAATTCTTTTCTTGATTTAGGAACTAGTTCCACTTTTTTTATTGTTAGTGAAAATTCATCAAGTTGCATTCTTGTGATTTAGTCAAAGTTTTATATTTTTCTCATTCTTCAGTAAAAACTGGGACAATATAAGTGAATTTTGCTTAACTGGAAAGTAGATAAAGCTGAAAAGAGAATTACTAGAATAAAACACAAAGTAATTCTGAATTCATGGCATGGAATTCTAAAGAGAGAAAATTATTGATTGGTTATTATGAAACATGAGGTTAGATTTCTATTATGCAAAACCCTTTCTAATGTGACATTTTCACTTCTCCTATTAAGATACAGAATCTAGTTCCTCATGCTTGAATCTAGTATAGCCCTGAAACATTCTCTGACTTGTAAAATAAGTCAAAACTGACACTTCTAAATTTTATATTGAATTAAAAAAAAAGGTTTGCAAGTACAATGGAAGCTCAGTTCATGCACATTTTTATTTGTGAATAATTTGGTTCACAAACAAAAACATTTGGCAAAAGTTTTTTTTGTTTGTAAACTCTGCATTGAAGGACAAACATAATACCAGCTACATTTCCCACACAAACATGATCATCTCTTCCAGAATGGTTTAACAAATTAAGTTCTTGAACCAGGGTACCACTGTATTACACATTGAAGCAGTCCCTAAATAGATAGATCAACTTCTTACACTTCTGCAAATTTAGTCAGTAAGAAAACAATAGGAGCAAATGGATTTGGACACTTTCTTACTTTTTATATTGCAGAAAGCTTGAACTTCATGCTGTTATTGATGTCTAAGTGGAGTGATTCAGAATACGTCTAGGGTCAAGTGAAAGTTAAGTGCATAACCAATGCATGTCCACTACAAGCAATGCTAGTTCTGCTTTTTTTCTTTTTTATAAAGGGCTGCTAAAAACACAATATAGATTAAAAAAATCTGATGTTTCTACAGGAGACATTGTATTTATTACTACAAAATGAGACACTCTTCTTCCTGGAAGGGGTTACTTTACTATTTTGTTTACACAAACATTCTTTAAACATTCTTTTTCATAAATGATTAGCCATACAGGAATTTTAGATATTAATGAAAAAACATTTTTCAAGAACTTTATTCTGACTTCTCAATGTGTTTCTACTATCACGTAAAAAGCATAAGTCTATCATTCGGAGGATGAAAGGGCATATGAAAACTCAGACACCACTGCAGTGAAGGACTCTTATTAATAAATGTAAAAGGTGTTCAACTGAATTCAGCCCTAACTTCCTAATCACAGATTGTATGCAATGAGAAATTAAATTTTGGATGTTGCACCATATTGCAATGGCAAGCAGAAACACCAAAATGACATCCAGGATTTGAAGGCAGATTTATTTTACATTGATAGGCACTGATTGGGATCACTTCCAAAATATCAGACCCTGATCTCTGGTGGTCTAATGCTTATAAGGGATAAGCAAGCAAGAAGTACAGAGGGAGAATGGCTTCTCAATTGGGGATCGGCTTATACAATGTGCATCATAGTGACCAGCTATGCATCACAGTGACCAGCTGTTTCTAAGAGACAGAAACAACCAGAACTGAAACAGGAACTATTATCTAGACAACTAAGAAACTGAAGTATACTGGCTGGAGGGCCCATTTTTTGTTACATTTCCCCCTCTTTTACTTTCCCCAGCAAATTTTTCCCGGGCATATTACATGTGATATTTTGAGACAAGGCCCAACTAGAAGCAGTAAATTTTTTTTTTTTTTTGTGGGTACCGGGGGGTCGACCTCAGGACCTCGCGCGCCAACAGGCACCCGTGCCGCTGATCGATATCACCGGCCCCTTTTTCGTATGTGGGATCCGGGAGTCAAACTCGGGCCCTCGCGCTTGCAAGGCAGGCGCTTATGCCGCTGAGCCATCTCACCGGCCCTAGAAGCAGTAAATTTATGGTTGTTAGTGAACCTAGGATGGGCTCTAGCCAAAGTCCCCAAGATTGTCTTATTACAGAGTTTTCCCTAAATTGCTTTTAGGAAGAGACATAATTTAGGCTTGTATGTTCTGCAACACTACTCTGGCAAGGTAGTGAGGGAGTTAATATGATCTAGGAGAGTGTTCAGTGTGTCTTGGATGTTCATCACATCTTGGTCAAGTGTTTGATTGATTGTTCTATTTTCTTGCAGCAATGGTCCATAGAATTTAAGGCAAAAAAATATAAATAAATAACAAAACACAGCTAGCAGGCATCAGGGAAGCAAGGACTGGGGTAAGCAGCCTGAAAACACCAAAAAGTCAAAGGGAATAGGTATGGAGCATTCCTGTGACCATGTTCTCAGGCTTCAGCTGTGCATGGACTGGTCAGCATCCAGAGTGGCAAGAACAGTGCTTTGAGTGCATTATCTTTAAATCAAGCCTTGGAGAAACTGTCCAGGTAAATTTCCCAGTGGATCTAAGGCTGGATTTCTGAAACTTGTAGTTCATATGCACCTGGGTTATATGTTTGTGCAGGAATGTCTACAGATATAGCTGGTCTTTTAACTGATTACAAGCTGTTTTTGTAGAGTTATGTTTATTTTTGTGTAATCTACCTATATGTCTTTAAATAGGGAGAGTCAACTATAATGGATGAGGTAAGGGCCAGTGACACTGATGCTGAACCCAGAGCTGGCTATAGGGGTACAGATGCCAGTGCTATGGCTTGAGCTTGCAAAACAAATGGTGGGGGCAGGTCTCACTCTGATATTCCAGGAATACTGGGTAAAGTTTTTCTGGCTGGGGTTGATGTTTCAGTCAAGTGGGTCCCCAGAGGGGCCTTAGGCCTCTGGACTGGATTATTTTGTGTCATTTGTGGTAGGTTTCCAAACAGCAGCAGGAAGCAGTTTTTGTGCAGATCATCCCTGCAGGAGAGTTTTGACCAAAATAGTTTAATCCAAGGTGACCACAGCATATCTAGCCTGTCAGACTTCATTACTAACAAAGTTATGTCCATCCATAAAGAGCATATACTGAGTATCTGTCAGGGGGTCCATGTTTTAGAACAGTTCATCCCAGTACAGTGTGTGACACCTGGACAGTTAGGTCTTGGTCTAAGGTGAGCTTGTCAGCTTTCTTGATCAGAAGGACAGTGGCTGTTAGAGCACAGAGGCAACAGACAAAAGGTGGGTGCCCTTCAGAGAGAGACCATTCAGATTCCTGCCTGGCCACATTCCTCATAGGGACTTAGGTACAATTTAGCTAAGGAAAGTGTGAGGCCTGCATCATGTGATATGCCAGTTGCCACAGAACCACAAATAAGGGCTCAATCAACCACCATGATCAGTGCTTTCCAGTCTTGGTGCACAGATGGAGCAGCCTATTGCTTATGATATCCATTCCACTCACACAATTATTCAGCAGGAACTCAGAGGTTAAACATTCCAATTCCCTTTCCCTTGAGTGTGGCCTTAACTAACAAGAGTTGATCAAGCTCTTCTACTTGAACTGAGCAGGACTGACAGACAGACTGGGATGCCCTCTGGGGTCTTACTGGAATCAGGCAGGCAAGTGGACAGACAGGTTGTGTCCTCCTCTCTTTGGGGTCTGATGTGAGCTACTCGAGCCAGGAGCCAGGAATCTTCCTCCAGATCTCCACAGGGATTTGAGAAATCTCAAGGGTGTGTCTTCCCATTGGGATCTGGAGAATTCCTTAGTCCATCCACAAGGGCCATGACCAGTGACCAAAGAGGTCAGCACAGTCACTGTTCCTGGCCAACACACCAGATGCAAAAGCAAGCAGAAACACCAAAATGACATCCAGGATTTGGAAGCAGTGGAAACTGAAATCACTTGTGTTCTAAAACTTGACATGGGCTCCAGTTTTATGGGATCTGTTAAAAACTGGTTATAGCTGTCCTTACCTCTTACTGTTGCTGCATTAAATGAAATAATTTGTATATAATGCCTAGAATAATGTCTGGGAGTTAGTAAATGTTCAAAAAATTATCCATTATTCATATCATAATCATTGCTAGTTAAAATCACTTTGATTAAATATTATGTTTTACGTAAAGTAATGGAATATGAAAATATATCTAAAATGCTAGTTGGAGGAACACTACATGGATTGTGCCATGAAAATGACCATTCATGGGGTGTAAGACCATTTCATAAGGGGTAAATTTTGAACCAAGTTTCGATGAAGTTGTGAATAAAGTAGTAACTAATGGAAAAGTAACTAGCAAGTCAAGCAATGCTATGATGTATATGGCAATAAATCCAAGCACAGAGAAATTCAAGGTTTCTCCAACTCAAACAAAGCAACTGTGCCCCACCAGACACCTGGAGTCAAATTTGTATTCATAATTTCATGATCTATAAAACCCTCTTGCTACCAACTCTTTTCTGAAGTAGCAGTAAGAATGTATTGCTCTGTAATTACAGATAATGTTGGAAACAAAGAAAGTCAAGAGTGTAGTGTGAGATTTCCTTGAGGTAAATTACAAATTTTAAAAATGTCCATGGACATATACTTTAAACTGGGATGTTTTGAAAAAATAAAAGAGTCATATAGTAATATTATTAATATTAATAAATATATAAAACCAATGATGTTGTCTTATAATAATAAAAAATGCTACCTTTTAATGATGGTTTGGGAGTAAATTTTGATTTTATTTATGAATGGTAGAGAAAGTTAATGATAAATTTGCACACAAAAATAAATCAAAGTAAAGGTCTCTATAACATTCGCTGCCTCTTATATTGTTTAAGACTGAATAATCAAAGTTTAAGATAATTAGTCATATTGATTAAACAGAAACTACTCATTAATAGAGTAATCATCTTAAATTTCCACAGTAAGATAAGAATGTATACCTTGATAGCAAATTTATTATGCAAGGACATTGTGTGTTTAACTTGTAAGTCATGAGTGTTACAAAAATTTAACTCATAGAGTTATGGGAAAGTTTACTTAAAGTTCAGTGCACAAAGAATAGTTAAGATGCAAAATAATAAAATTCAGTATGGTTGCTGATAATCATATGGTACCAATTAGTGCTTTGCTAACACTAATTATTGAGGAGCATAGTGTGACTTACATTTCCATTTTGATTTAACACATTTAACTTAGGTGTTTAGTTGTTCATGGGTATGAGAATTTATTCTGCCATTCATTGAGGTCTCATTTATAATTCCTACATTCCTAACTTGTCTGAGATTTTTTTCACCTCAAGTTAAAGGAAAAAAATTGCCATGCATCAAAACACTAAATAACTTTTTTTTTTTTTTTTTTTTTTTTTTTTTTTTTTTTGTGGGTACCGGGGGGTCGACCTCAGGACCTCGTGCGCCAACAGGCACCCGTGCCACTGAGCGATATCACCGGCCCCTTTTTCGTATGTGGGATCCGGGAGTCGAACTCGGGCCCTTGCGCTTGCAAGGCAGGCGCTTACGCCGCTGAGCCATCTCACCGGCCCAACACTAAATAACTTTTAGTATTAGAATTCCTAGTCCTTTGTCTCTCCTTGATCCTCTGACAATTTTTTCAAGTTTTCTCTTGTAGTGCACTTCAGCAGAGCCATTTTGATTAAATAATTCTCCAGAGAACTGAGATTATAATACAATAGTCTTCCAACAGGTTACTCTTGAGTACATATCACTATTATGCAGTGTAGATAAAAAATCAGTATTTCATAAATGCATGTTTCTATGAAATCTGCCAAGTAGATGAATATCTCTTTCATTGTTCCTGACATCATTGAATTATAAAGTGCAGCTCAAATTGTTTATTTGCAATTGAAGAGCTCTGAGAAATATCTCAGTTATCAATGATATAGTAACCTCTAGGAGAGACAGTAACTTTAAAATTACAGTGAGCACTATCTGAAATAATTTCTCTTAAATTGGGCAATTGCTCAGAATTGCCATAAATCATTTCTCCAAATCCAAGAGAGTTAAAATGAATGGTGAGTACATTCTTATTCAATTCAAGCTTTTTAGATTCAATCTGATTCATTGTTTTGGAGTGAAGATGTTTTTATATAGAAAAAGTATTACCAATTAACCCAGTTTCACCAAAGCAGATACTTTCTATACTACTAAAATTATTCTTCTGAGAAGTTGGTATGTGACTTTTAAAGTAACTGGAACAAATGATCTACATTTTATTTTAAAAAATCACTATTAGCTTGTGGTTGAAAATTTTCAAATATTAAAGTAAAACATGGACTAGTTTAATTAAATGTCTAGAACTTGATTTTTTTTCTGTAAAACAACACCAAAAATATAATTTTATTGATCTGATAGTTATTAATCTCTTTGTGCTCTTCATATAGCTAGTCCTTTAATAAAACAACAGTATATTAAATCTAAAGCACCAAAACGGATCATAAAGCCTTATTTCTGTAGTAAGGTTTTCATTTAACACTACTAAGAAACCAGGAAAAACTTCTCAACAATTACATAGAAACAAAATTTTAAAACAGTGCCAAAACTACCAAAGGGGGGGAACACATCTTTTGGAAAGAAATCACTATAAAACAGTTTTGTGATATATTGCTTTTTTATTTGATTCTGAAAAACAGAAGTCCACATACTTTTAGTTGATTAATTTGAGAAATACATAGCTCTTAACTATAATTAGCATAATGTACATTGGTAAAATGCGAGCAGCTTAGATTTATTTTATGCCTTTTCCTTATATTAAGGCCATACAACATAAACCAAAGAGAATGCAAGCTGAATTGTAGAGAAAGAAGGATGTAATAAAATATCCTTTCTGTTACATAGCATATTTAAAGCTGAAGGTTACATTTGAAAGTTTATTTTGGGTCATGATTTATTTTACTTAAACCAACCATGGTAGTAATATTTGGTGATCTAGTTTTTTTTATAGAAAAATATTCTTATTAAATAATACATTTTGAAATGTTGTCAGTTTTTCTGGGGGGTTACAAGTATTCTGATTATAACCTTGAGATATACACTATGTCTATTTAACTTAAAACACAAAAAAATGCTCCTCTAGTTTCTAGAATTCCCTGAACTGCATTTTACTATTAACAATGAATCAGTTTAATAAGAGAAATAAAGTAGATGCTTTGGGAAATATTTTTTTCAGTTTTAATTTTATTGAAAAATAACAGAAATATCTTCTGCATCCCAATTCATTTCTACTGCAAACCAGTACTGAAACCAATTTACCTCACATTCACCAACCCCTCATCATTTTCCCTTTGATTCCCAGCTATTACAGTCACTTTTGACTTGACCAAAGTCCATTGCAAAAGAACATTCAGTGTATATCTAAATTGATGAAACCAGGGGTAGAAAAGCACTGAACCACTTGAGATTTTTTTTTCTCATAAAAGATAGAGGTGCTCATGAGGTCAAGAGCATTTTGGCTATAACTTCCAAGCATTCTTGAAATAAGAAAAAATTTTCTATATGTTACTTGAAATTTTTCTTTTTCTTCTCTCTACTGATATTTGTGGCACTCTTGAAAATGAAATAGACACAAGTCAGCTTTTACTTTTATCCTGGCGGAGTACAAAAATCCTTGATATTTTTACATATATTTCTTAACATTTTTTCATTTTGTGGATAGAATTTGTAAAATAAATATTGAATATTTAGTAAATGTTTGAAATTTCTTAAGTTTATATCACATTTTTATTTTTATACAAGCATGTTATTCCTATTTAATTTATGTAATATTAACAGAAACTATCAAGAAAGCAAACAAATAATGTGAGAAGAAAATTACATTAAAATTTATATAGACTTGATTTATCCCTTGCTATTTCCTTATTGTTATTTCAATGTTGCTATTAATCTTATCTAGAACTATATCTGAGAAATTAGTCTTCCATATTAAATAAGCTATAAAATTATTTATTTTAATAAAAAATCATTTAAGATATCAATAATGTAAATCCTGCACACTAATATTGTGTAATATTCATTCCAAAACTGAATCTTCAGTTCATAAACTACTTGATTTTTTAAGAAATTTGACTCTTCAAACATTAGTATGAATATAACTGGCTACCATAATCACTTTTCCTTCCTTATCACATGTATATTATAAACTGTTCTTGGCATTTTAAACCCCTGTTTCTTTTTTGTGTGTGTGTGGGTACTGGGGGTCGACTTCAGGACCTTGTGCACCAGCAGGCTCCTGTGCCACTGAGCGATATCACCGGCCCTTTTTTCATATGTGGGTTCTGGGAGTCAAACTTGGGCCCTTGCGCTTGCCAGGCAGGAACTTACACCACTGAGCCATCTCACCAGCCCTAAACCCCTGTTTCTACTTGGATACTAATTTTATTGTTACTGTTTTACATTTCTGATCTTTTTAAACCTGTTCCCCCTACACACACATGGGGGGCAGATTTCTCTTCTTTGTATCCAAATAAAGTTCAGTATTTGAATTATTTCCCCATTTGTCTTTTCCTGTAAGAGTATACTTGTTCGTCCAAAATTAGCATCTAATCTTTCCATTCCAGAAGTTTCCATTCCCTATACCTCTACTAAATTTTTCTTCTACTGTCCTAGTTCTTGGCTCTTTCTTCATGTCTTATTCCACTGGTTTGGTAGTTTAAAAGATACACAAGGCTCAATTTTGGGTTCCTGCATGGGAGCCAATTGTGATGCCAAGTGTAGAAAATGTGTTTTACTCCTGTTTTTGTCCATGACACCTCTTGAGACATCTTAAGGGTTGAATAGCACTAGAAATTTCCTAGAGTGATGGCTGTGCTCTGAGGTCTTCTGCGCTGATCCTTCCAGACTTAATATGATCTATGACTATCACAGCCCAAGTACAACCATTATACAGAATGGCTATTACTCTAGAGTACTATAGCACACTAATGCATAGTTGTATTCCTTAATAGGAACTGACCTGACAATAAACTTTGATAATAAAGAAAAAAAAAAACATTCTTGGCCCTAAAAATTAAAATCAAGAACAGCAATAGAACCTAGAATTAATGATAAATAACTTTAGTTATCAATTGTCTGGATTAAAGAATACCTAGAGAACTGATAAAGTATTTTTTGGGGTTTCTGTGGGAGGGTGGGAGGGTGTTTCTAGTGTAGATTGGCTTTGAGTTCCCACACTAAATGAGGAAGATATACCTTAAATGTGAGCTGGCTCCATTCACTTGGCTGGGTCCTGCATGGAACCAAAAGAATTATTTCTCTTTCTCTCTCTCTCTCTCTCTCTCTCTCTCTCTCTCTCTCTCTCTCCCCCTCTCTCTCTCTGTATCAGTCAGGCTTTACTAGAGAAAAAGATATAACACAAGATATACAAATGTATAAGAAATTGCAAATTTGGCTTGTTATGGTCAGCCACAGAACTGAATGAGGAAGTGTTCAGAGGGTGTCTGCACACTGGAGGCTGAAGTGTTCTCTCCAAAGTCTGGAGCTCACTGCAGTGTTCTGTGCAAGTCTGTATCAGGAGTCCAGTGGGTGATAGAAGGCTGAAGAATCTACACCAGAAGGCTGAAAAGTTTATGACAAAGGCTGAAGAGTTTATGACAGAAGGCTGAAGAGTTCCTGGTGGAAGCTGAATTGTCTGTGCTAGAAGCCAGGAGATGAAGTCCAAGCTGAAGGTGAAGACTAGAGCTCCTATGAAGAACCAAAAATCAGTCCTTCCTCTTTTCCCCTTTACTGTTTGCAGGCTGCCCACCCTTAGGGGCATCCTTTACACCCACACCATTTCAGTGCCCTCCTCTTGCACAGGCTGAGGCTGTTTACAAAGTGAGTACCATGGCCCCCTGCTCAATCAGTTAGTTAATCTTCTAAACTTCTCAAGTTGACACAATGATCAACATCCTAGTGTGGTAAGGACATGTCCTCTACACCATAGGATGTAGAACTGCTGAGTTAATTAGTTAAGCTTCTAGACTTCTCAAGCTGACACAGTGTATCAGCTACTACACTCTCCTTCTTATAATTGGGACACTCTTCTCCTCTTACCTTTGGGTATAAGAACTCCAAGTTCTCCAGGCTTTGGGGCTTTAGATCTGAGAAGTTATAGAGAGCTAAGAACCAGTGGGCTGCCATGGTTATCAGGCCTTTGGCCTCAAGCTTAGAATCACCTGGTTCTGAGGCTTCAGAACTTAAAATGAGATAGGCTACTGATATCCAATGATCTCTGAATAACAGATGGCTTCTCATGAAACTTCTAAGCCTCTATAGTCATTTGAGTAAATTACCCCAAGAAAATATATCTCCATCTACCAACCTACCTACCTACCATTTATCTGTTAATCAACTGTTGGTTCATTCTTTCAAGAGAACCATGACTAATACAGATTTTGGTATGAGAAGTTGAGTTGTTGCTATAAAAATTATCTGGGAATTTTGAGGTGCATTGAAACTGGATAATGAGTAGAGAGTAGAACAACTTTGAAGAATAGAGTAGGAAAACTTGAGAACTAAGCTTTAGAGGAAATTCTGGTGCTGGTGCAGAAGATGAAAGTATCTACAAGGAAATTTTCAAATATCTTAGTGATTGTTTTAGTTATCATGAATAGAATAATTGTATATATACAAATAGTAAAATTTTCTGATGAAATGTCAGTAAAAAATTTAGAAAAATCTTACTGGAAAGTGCAGCAAAATTCATCTTTGTTATAAAGGTACAAAAATTGGGTAAATTTTACTCAAGACTAAATACTTTAAGGAAAGTTGAATTTCAGAATGATAAATTAGAATATTTATTTCTACTCTAAGCAAAATATTGAAGAAGCTTTTTTTGCTATTTTTGAAATAACATAATAGGATTGTAGGAAATTCATTTAAAGACAGAGTTTATACTTAAAATGGATATTGAATTGAAAGATTTAGAGAGTTTTCAACTTGACCATGTAAAGAACAATTTAAAAAGCCTGGTGGTGTAGCTCAATGTGAAAGCTATGCATTTAAACCCAGTGTCACAGAAAAAAAGGAAAAGAAAACAAAAAATGTAAAGTAAATGTAAGGGAGTGAAATGTATTGCCAAGTCACCATTTGTTAAACAGATTTGTATGGATAGAAAAACGCCAGGCATATTTCATGACAGTGGGAAAAGTGCAAATCATTTCAGAGATCTTTAAGTGCATTCCTTACATCACAAGCCCAGAACAGGGTCTTGATGGCAAGGTTCCCATAGAGGAATGAGCAAGACCTCAGCATTTGCTGCCCAGGGCCATCTAGAAGTGCTGCATATCACCTTCCTATGCAATAAAGTTCAGCTGCAGCTGAGATAGCTTTAGACATCCCAAGGTGCAGGCACAAGATTTCAACATGCTAGAGCTTCTGAAAGGACAGAGTCATAGAGTTAGAGTTGCCTGAGGATTGAGGGTCATGTACATCAGTGTGCAGAGGATAAACTATATAAAGTAAGACAAATGGTAATTTTCCAGCTTAAAAATTTAATGTGGTTTTTCTTGCTCAAATTTTATCCTATTTAGAAAGAGTTACCTTTTTTTGGCCTATTTTTCCCTCATGAAATGTCTGTCCCATTATTATATTTTCTAGGCACATAACTTATTAACTTCAGAGAGTTACAGGTTCCAAGGGATTTTGCCTCAGGATGAATATTACCTTGAGTTTCACCCATATGTGATTTAGGTGAAATTCTGGGCTTTGGCCTTTGAGTTGATGCTGGAATTAATTAAGACTTTTGGAATGATTGGGATAAAAAGATTATATTTTGCATTTTAAAGAAGACCTGATTTGGGAGGACAGAGCTGAATGCTATGGTTTTAGTGCCTTTCAAAGTTTAAATGATGGGAGCTTAATTTCCAGTACAACATGTTGAGGTGTGAGGCCTTAATGATTATGTCATAAAGGATCTGCCTTCATAAATAGATTATGTTGCTATTGCAGCAGTGAATTAGTTCCTGAGAGTGTGGGCTTGTTATAAAAATAAATTAGAACCTTTCTTGCTATCCTTGTCTTGTGCTTTGTGCTCTTCCACCTTTTATCAACAGATGATGCAGGACAAATGCCCTCACTTCTTCTGTGGTCCTATTCTTGAATTTCACAACTTCAACAAATCTTCCACCATTTATAATTACCCAGCCTCATACATTCGGTTATAGTAACACTAAGTTAACTGAGATATTAAAATTTGCCTGATTGTTAATTGTGCTAAAGAAATTTTAAATTGAAGCATCATTTTTTACAGAAAAATATCCAAGTGTGTTTAATGAATTTAAAACATTCATTCTCATAACTGTACTAATGGTTGGATTTTTCTTCCTCAATTCACCTTCTGTTTTAATTCCAAATACATGGCAGGGACCCAGTTAATGTAGAGTTATTTACTACAGTGCACTTTCCAGAAGCTTAATTATTTCATAAATGATATGTATACCAGTTGTTCCCTATCCATACATGATATTTTTCTGAAGTCTCCTGTGGTTTCCTAAAAAAATTTTCCCTATATATAGATACTAAATTTAATGTCCAATTTATAAATTAAACACAGTAAAAGCAGAGCAATAGATAATTATAAAATATAGAAAAATAATAATATGTTGTAAAAATGTTTTGTGAATGTTGTCTCTTTTTCAAAATCTATTAATGTGCTGTATTTATACTTATGATGACATGAGATGATTCAATACTTATTAATGAGATGGAGTCAGGTGAATGCATAAAGCTTGTTTCATAACATTAGGCTTCAGTGCAAGGGTTATTTAAACACAAGCACTGGGATACTGTGGTAGTGAATCTGATAACTGAGATGGCCTCTCAGTGACTAGTGAGCTGGTATCTTGTGCAGTATGGATATGTTACATAAAAGGAAAACTCTTGTCTAAGTTTGGACAGAGTTTGATACTGCAAAAATTCTTCACACAATTCAAGGTGGTGTGTGATATATACATCATTTATTAATTTTTGTAATATTCTATTTAATATTTTAAGTAACAATTGACTCCAGGTAACTGACACTGCACAAAATAAAGCCATGAACAAAGGAGGATCCTGTACTTCTACCTGACATGATGCAAATATTTCCTCATATGTGAACACTATTAATATGTTAAACTATTTAGTGAAATTATAATTTAAAATAATAGTAGCACTGCTGTTATTATAAAATCATTGAATAATAAAGTATTTTACTGAAAATATTAAAATTAACATATCTGTCTACATTCTGAGTGAAAAAAATATTTTTATATATCTTTCCATAATTCACCTATACATCTGATGACATATTGTTACTGCCAATGGATTTTTTTTTTTTTTTTTTTTTGGACTTAAGGCATTCTTTCTTTCTTTCCTCTGTTTTTCAGTTCTTATTCTCTAAAAAGTTATTGCTATTCACATTATTTGAGTATATAGTCTAATATAAATAAGTAAATCAAAACAGAAATCTGTTTTCTTGAAAGAGTACAAAACTGAATTTACATTAATTTTTGCAGTTTAAATTTTCTTCTTTATTTTAATTGATAACATAAGCTCTTTCAAACTTCAGTGACCAAGGACTAAGCACAGTTCTTGACCAAATTACTGAGTAGGGAGTGATTTGTTTCTCAATGCTGGATTTTTGATTAAAAGTCTTTTAAACAGAATTTGACTGAAAAATTGCCATGATTCTCTTTGTTCATCAATTTTGCTTCTATAAATTTTAGCTATTAAGAAATACAAAATACTGATATATTTTTCAGCATTTTAATTAGCACAGACTTTAAAGCTTTTGAGAGGGATTTTATTTTCTTATTCCAAATATAATCATGTTGAAGCTATTTATCATGCATCAAACCTGGGCAGCTCAGTGTTTTAAAGCCAGCCCTTTGTATCAATCACTTTTGAGAGAGTAATGATATTAGTACCACAGTCTTCACATTATTGATTGTTCTTAGAGTGTGTCTCCAAAATTTATTGTGATAACAAAACCCCCTTTCACAAATCAAAAGATTTTTGGTGAAAGATTAACATTATCATCAATTTAGCAAAACAAATCTTTGGTAGAGCCAAACTGCATATGTTAATTCAGTATTATTTTTTTCAAATTTATTCAAACACATTTTGGTATTTGTAAGGTACTGGGATTGAAACCAAGGCCTTTCCACTGTGCTCTGTCTCCAGTCATTTTCTTAATTTTTTTTTTTCATTTTTGAGACATGGTCTTGCTTATCACCAAGTTTCCTACACTGGGCTTAAACTTGCAATATTCTTGCCTCAGGCCCACAGAGGGCTGGAATGACAGGAATGCCACCTCACCTGGTTACTTTCAAAATCTGAATTGTAAGTCATTGATGTAACTCTCTGTCTTAGTCCATTTTATGTTGCTGATTAATATATACTGATTAATATATAAACAATAGTAATTGTTTTGCCTCATGGTTCAAGAAGCTGGGGAGTATAATATCTAGGGGACATATTTGGTGATTACCTCCTTGCCGTGTTATCACCTGAGAAAATGCATTAACTCATAGCTTCACCTTCTTCATAATTTTAGTTAATCATTCACAAAGGTAGTGGTCCCATGATAGCACCCTCTATTAGTACCTATCTCCAACACTGTTGCTTTGAGGATTAAAACACATGATTTTGGTTTACCTATATAAAGTGTAACAAGTCATTAAGAAGAAAAAATATAATAATGTTAGCCTATTTTGATTGGCCTGTGATTCTCAAAATTAATCACACATTATTAAATGCTATGCTATGAGAGAATATTTGAGTTAGCATAATATTAAATGAATTATTTTGTCTTCTGTCTTTATTATAGGTAACTTACACATAAAATACAATAATCCAGAGGCCCAACTCTCCATGTATTTCACCATTATACGTAAAATTTCAATATTCTCTAATTGATTGCTGTACTGTACACATGTAACACAAAAACTAGGAAGCACAAGTCTTGTAAGTGTCTATTTTCAAGAATATGAATATTGAGACATCAGGAAAATAGCAGAGTGGTAAGCAGCAGAGAAAGATGCTGTGTGAGAATTGGTGGCCAAACACTTGAATATAGCAATGTGAGGAAAACAAGAAGGAGGTAAGTGGGTCCCCAGGGTGCAGGAAGGATCTGAAGGAGAACTGAAGCCCAGGGTTAGAGCAAAGAGATGAACTTCAAGGAGGAAGGGGAAGGCAGGTGGTGCTTTCTTCCTGAGCCTAGACTCATTTTGGGGGAAGGGTGGCTGGAAACTGCAGTCTCTGTGAATGGTGGTATCCACAGAGATTGGCAGCCCCAAAGGGTGGTGACCCCAGAGGCCCCGGTGGAGAATCATGCAAGTGAAGAAGTGAGTTGATCAGCAGTGGAGAGCAGCCCTATTAAGTTGTCCCAGTGGGACTTCCCACAAGAGAGGGCAATTGACTGGGTGCCAACTTGGAGAGTGTCTAACTGATCCCAAGACTCTGAGTGATTGCTAGCTCCACCTAGTGGCTCCCAACGGAGACTGCAGGGGAAATCAAGACTGCTGGAGGCTGGGTGGGTCTGGTTTCAGCCTTGCAGCCAGAGGCCAGCCTAAACTTCAGTGAAAATAGGATGCTGGTTTGTTGGTGTTATCCTCTACACCACTGTGAAGCTGCTGCTGGCTTGCTGGGATTGATCAACATGGATCTGGACTCTGCCTATACCAGTTGGCAACACAAAAAAAACTTAACCCTTTCTAAATGTTCTCCTCTGAGGGTAAATTTAACATATTAGGGACTTATATACTGCATATGATTTGTGGATTTTTTTATATAACCAAAAACCGAATTCATATAGTTAAAGTGGGCAAATAATTAACTCAGTTTGTCATTTTCTAGGCTATTTCATGCTATCATTATTTCTGATTTTACTTTAGCTAGGGTAAAATTATTGTTCAAACCAGTTGTTCTTCCTGGTATATCAATGTGGGTAGTGGCTGAAGTTGGAAATCAATCACATGTGAAGGCTGGAGCAAGGCTAGTCCCAACAACAGAGAGTGCCTGAGGAGAGCCACCTGAACAAGCTGTTCCTGCCCCAAGAACACCCAAGCAAGCAGGTTGCTAGGCAGAGGTGTCATGTGACATCAACCTCCCCAGTGTATAAATAAATGTGCCACAGTCATTGAGCAGTTCCTTTCCTCCCATCTGGAGAGATGGTTCCACATGACATCAGCTTTCTGAATTCTGACTTTTATCTTTATTTCTCCATCCTCTACCATCCTTCACTCTGAGAATTTCTGAGAGAGCTGCACTGGATGTGGCATATTGGACTTGGGGTACAAAGAAATAACAGGTGACAGGACACCTCTGAGGGAGTGCATGTAAACAAAAACAGGCTCAAGGGAAGCCTAAGGGAGAGAGGTGCATTGATATTGATTTCATCATGTGTAAAACATGGGGCAAAAACAGGCTCAGTAAGGCAACTGATGTAAATAGAAATGCTTATATTATTGATTCCCGTATTTACCTTTTTTGTGGACTTTGATTAGGGAGTGTCTTAATGATTGTATCTTGTTGAGATGACCACAGAGGATTTGGATTGGAGCACTACTTTAAAATTAAGTCCCAATTGGAAAAAAGATGGCAGAACAGAGCCGCACACCCCAGTAGAGCTTAAACCTTCCAGCTTTGCTCAATCAGATAAAGTAAGAGTTGTGGGGAACAAAAAGGAAATAGCTAAAGCATGTTTAAGTCCAGGGGATAATTTATTGTGGAAGGGAATTTTTTTGATTTCTGCATGAATCAGGCCACCAATGTAGACAGCTCAGCAGAGCACAGCACCACAGGAGGGAGGGGCATGGGCCAAGCAGTGAAAAGGCCCCACACTCTGGCCCCAGGCAGAGTCAGCTGGGATGACCCAGCCACTCCCTCACCCAAATGCCCACCAGCCATGCTCAAGGTGCCTTGAACCCCACACTCCTTGTGGATGTGGGACACAAAGTAGGCAAAATTGGGAAAAAAATGGCAGCCATGGCTGTAGAAGTGGTGACTGTGGTGTCCTCTGGGGAGGGAGGAGCGTGTGAAGCCAACCTGGAGATGGAACCCATCCCCAGCAGTAAGACAGGCCCTGACCCCCTCCCAGTCACCACCACTGAAGCATTGGTGCTGAGGGGCAGCAGTCTTCCCCTCAGGCTGATGAGCCACTGCAGCCACTGCTGCCACAGCAGCTTGCCTGAATCCCCAAGGCAGCAGGGCAGGAGCCACAGCCAGAGGTGGGCATGGTGAGTGGTAGCCCTGAGCAACCAAATACAGGATACAGCTTTTACTTCAGCACAAAAGACTGAATTGCTGGCTGTTATATGGGTCTTACACCACCACTCAGCCACTCCTATTAACCTCTTTCAGATAGCACTAATGTTTGCAGTATGGTGTGCCACATGAAAACTACCACCATTCACACCAGCCAGAATGATCTTTTTCATTTATTTCAAACTCTCCAATTTGCCATTCACTCACATCAGGTTCCCTGTTCTATTGGTTATTTACTTCTCATTCCCAGTTGCCAGGGCTTCCAACTGAGGGAAGTACTACAATAGACAGATTGCTGGCTACTGTCACTGTTACTCCTTCGGATGCCATTCAACAGGCTTCTGCCTCCCATGCCACCTTCCATCAAAATGCTTCTTCTTTGTGCAAACATTTCCTTTTAAACCAGGAGCAAGCTCAAACAAATTGTTAAACAATATTCCTCAGGTGTAATACATCTTCTCTCAGTCATTATGAGGTTAATCTATGATGGTTACACCCCAGTCAACTCTGGCAAATGGATGTTACGCACACTGCTGAGTTTGGCTCTTTATGCAGGGTCTACATTTCATTGGATCCTTCCTCAAGATTTATTTTTGCTTCTGCCTGCACTGGTGAAGCAGCTAAATATGTCATTGCTCATTGTTTGAATGCCTTTTGGACCCTTGGCTGCCTGTGGGCACTTAAGCCTGACAATGGCCCAGCTTATACAACTGTTGCTTCGAAATGTTTTGTAAAATTTTTCATATTTCCCTTACCAAAGGAATTTCTTATAACCCTCAAGGTCCAAGAATTGTTGAATGTGCTCACTGTACACTCAAAATTCAACTACAAAAACAGAAGGGGGGCTGGGGGTATAGCTCAGTTGCACAGCACCTGCCTGGTAAGTGAAAGGCCCTGAGATTGATTTGCAGTATAAAAACAAAAACACAAACAGAAGAAGGAATCCTTCCCTACACTATTAACACCTCATAATAGACTTCATTTTGCAGTACATACTATTAACTTTTTAAATCCTACAATGGATGGAACTGCAGCAGCTGAAAGACATTTCAATCAATTTAAGGAAAAGAAGCTAGGAAGAGTCTTTTGGAAAGATTTTCATACTGGACAATGGAAGGGACCCAGCTCAGTGCTAATTTGGGTTTGAGGCTATGCTTGTGTCTTTCCAGAGAATGCTGAACTGCCAATGTGGGTGCCAGAGAATACTGACTGTATCATGGACCCAGCACCAGAGAAGTTGTTGATTCTACCAAGAAGCTGATGTTCAGTCCTGTGGCAATGATTCCTTGGAGACCACACCACAGCTAATAGAAAAGGATGTGGCCAGATGCAACCTGGGGCCAATTAAAGGAATTGATGAAGGATGCCCAGGAGATGGTAAACAAATATGGGAATCAAAGGTCTGAATATGTATCAGAGTATATAGAGATAACTGAGCTGAAAGCTACATGAAAGAAAGGGACATGAAAGTTACCAGTATTCTTAAAACAAAATAAAATATAAAAAAATAAATATTAACTATAGATAAAAGATTTTGTTCCTTCCAAGTTCTTCTTGTAAAGGATATCTGCTAATTAACCTACAAAAAATTTCTAACTAGTCTGTAATTACAAACTTCTAAAATTGTAATAGAGTTATTATGATTCAATTTGGCCAAAATTATATTTGAGTACACTCTGGTATTGTAAGCAGATTGTCTGGCTGTTGGTTTGCTTGTCTGTTTGTCAAAAATGTAAACACCAGTTTTTGTTTTTGTTTTTGTTTTGTGCTCAACAATTTTTTTCTCTTTTCCTGTTCGTTTTTTCTTTTGAATTTTTGGATCATTTGTGCATAGTTTAATTTGGGTTATAGATTTAAAAATCATGCTTCCCCCTGGGTTGCCAGCTGGTTGATATAATCTCAAAATTATTTTTTCAGAGGTCATCAGAAATTTGTTAAGGTAACAAATTGGAACTCTTTGGGTATAGGGAATTATTTGTCAAGGCTCCCTTTTGATGAATAAGAAAGCAGCTGCCTGGATATATTTGTCTAGTTCTTGTTCATTAATAGGAAGCCCCAATGATCTCCATAGCCTTATGGGAGACAACCCAATAATTATTATTAAAAAATATATTACTGGGATATGTTTACATTGGTCATCAAAAAAAGGTTATGTTTTCTAGAAATGAAACAATAAGGTTTTCTGATTTAAAGAAGCTTTGGTACAAAACTAAATTAAAAAACATAAGTTTTCATATATGTCTATGACAATTATCATTTAATTGTATATGCTGTTTAATTTTGTTGTTAATTTCCACTGTGACCCATTGGTTGTTCAGAAGGATGTTGTTTAATTTCCATGTGTTAATGTAGTTTTTGTGATTTCCTAAGTCATTGATTTCCAGTTTCATTGTGCTATGCTCAGATAGTATGCATGGGATCATTTCAATTACTGTACATTTATTTAAACATGTCTTGTCAGCTAATATATGGTCTATTTTGGAGAATGTCCCATATGCAGCTGAGAAGAATGTGTTTTCTGATATTTTAGGGTGGAACACTCTGTAGACATATACCAAGTTCATTTGTTCACAGGCTTTAATTCTACTATTTCTTTGTTGATTTTTTTGTCTAATTGATCTATTTGTGAGAGCATGGTATTAAGGTCCCACACTACTATTGTTTTAGTACTTATTTGGTTTTTTGTGTCTGTTAATATTTTTTTATGTAGTTGGGTGAACCTGTGTTTGGTGTATAAATATTTATGATAGTTACCTCTTCTTCTTGGAGTTTTACCTTAAAAAGTATGTTTTCTTTTAATGCTTGAAATACTGCACTCCAAGCTCTCCTTGATTTGAGGGTTTGTGTTGAGAAGTCTGCTGATGGGCTTTCCTTTATAGATGATAGGTTTCTTTCCTCTATTTGTTTTTAATATTTTGTTCTTGTGCTGAATTTCTGGAATCTTAATTATTATATATCTTTGTGTAGATTTATTTTAGTTATGGCTATTTGGTGTTCTATATGCTTCATTTATTTTTATGTCAAATTCTTTATCCACGTTTGGGAAGTTTTCTGGCATTATTCCTGAGAAGAGATTTTTAATGGCTTTTGTGCTGTCTCCAGCTTTTGTCACTCATTCCAAACAATCTAATGTTGTTCTTCTTTGCTTCACACTGTAGATTTGGGTTGATTTTTGTGGTCTGTTGCAATTTTTAAGATGTTACTTTTCCTGGTAACTAGTCATGTTCCTGTCTTCCAGATCCAATATTCTATCCTCTCCTTAATTTGATCTGCTGTGCATGCTTTCAATAGAGTTTATAGTCTCCTGCATTTCTGTTTGGATCTGTTGCATCGATTCCATTTCTTGTCTGTTTGGCATTTATGTTTCCCATCATTCTCCTGAGCTTCTCTATTTGATTATCTGTGTCTGCATTAATATCTTTTATTTTGATAGTCATTAAGTTTTGCACCTTAGAGATTATTTTTTCTATGGTCTCGTCCATTTAGTTTTTCACTTTCCCTGCTATCATTTAAGAGAGTTCCATTTGTTGGCTACCAATTTCCTCTATTTCTTTGTGCTCTGGACTTGTCCTGGGCTGGCTGGGCATTTGGAATTGCATTTTGTTTTTGCCTTTTCATTTTCCATTTTCTATCTTATTTTATTTTCTGTGTTGGTGCTTATAGATTTCTTACATTAGATAGCCTTATCACTGGTGTCAAGGCTTTCTTAGGACTCTGTTCCTCTTGATGTCTTCTAGATGTAAGAGATTCTTGATCTTTATGACTATTGCAAGAACCTACCTTCCCAATATATTAAGTCTGAGGAGTTGCTATCAACTTGACTTAGGGTCCATTCACTTGGTACTGTACTATGGTGATTGTTTTGATCCCCTCCAATTGCAGTGTTGTCATACAGTGGGGTAAAGTGGTTATAGCATGTTTAACATACTGGTTAGTGTAGTTTAGTTTGTAATAACAATAGACCCAAGTACAGCCTGGCTGCTGACAAGCTGTGGTAACTATTACCCTGATATCTATAACCATAGGAGGAAGGTCTACAGAAATATAATATAATCCAACTTTTACTAGGAACATGTATACAATGATTTTCCAGTTAGTAGAATGATTTTACCCAGTTGTTTGGGGGGGTTCAGGAGGATGGGGGTAGAATGGAGAGATGAATGAGGTTAAATACAGTAGGAGCAAGGTTGGAGGGCACAGGATGATGATCCAGGTTTTGGGTAATTGTAGATCACAGGAGGGAAAGATTGGAAAAAAAGACATAGTAAGTGAACCGAAAAGAGAAGAGACAATGTTTATTCATGTGAAGTATCATAAAGTAAAGATAAATATTTGATGAAAGAGAGGAAAAGGATGAGTAGAATAAAACAAAAAGGATAGAGATCACTTGTTGGCTCCTATTGGTACTTTTGCATGAGCTATTTCCACAACTCTAGTTCATCCTGTCCATTTTGTGCAACTTAGCCAGAGTTCTACTGTGTCACTGGTGTTCCCACTGGACTCTGGGGCCTGAATCCCACCAGTGGATAAAGGGAGAGGTGGATCTCAGACTTCTCTTGCTAGCTGCATGCTCCTGGGTGAATGGAGGAAAGGAGGAGCCAAACTCAGACTCCTCTCACCAGCCAAGACATTGGGGCAAACCAGGGCAATGGAGGAAGGGAGTAGTGTGAACTTATATTCCTCTTGCAGGCTGTGCTGTCCCGTTACAATGGAGAAAGGGAAAAGCATGAACTCAGACTCCTCTCACCAGCCATGCAGTCCCAGGACAATGGAGGAAGGAGTTTAGATCTGTATTAAATATGAACATTTTTAATTTTCTTGAGAGAAAAAATTATGTACTTCAGGGTGGAATTGAACTTGCTTATGTAGCCTAGGCTGACCTCGAATTCCAGGTGATCCTCCTGCCTCAGCCTCCCAAGTGCTTGGATTATAGGCATATGCCACCATGCCATGCTAAACATGATTTTTAAATTTTAATTTTATTAGTACATGTTTGCAATACATAATGATTACATTAATTGTGAGAAGTTGATACATGTACATAACATATCTTAATTTTTTATCCCTGCCCTTCCTCTCCTCTCCCTACATCTATCAGTTCTTTTCCCTTTTACAAAAGATACATCTCAATTTGTCCTATTATCTACATTTTATTCTGATCTTTAATTATATTTTGAGTTTCTCATGTAAGAGAAAACATGTAATATTTAAGCTCATGTTTCTTATTTCACTAAACATTATATTCTAAAGATGTATCCATTTTCCTACAAATTACTCAACTTTATACCTTGTGGCAGAAAAGTAAACCATCATGTACAGATATCACATTTCCTTTTGTCCATTCATCTGTTGAGGGAAATATAGGGCACTTCTAAGAGTTAGCTTCTATGAAATGTGCTGGTGTAAACCTCTATGCAAGTATCACTGTAATATGATGTTTACAACTAGTAGATAACCTACAGGTAACTAGATATAATTTTTGATTAGAGCAATACTCATATAGAATTATTACTGGTAAATTCTATAGGAAATATATTAAATATATTATATGTATAATATATTAAATAATATATTAAAAATATTAAATACATTAAATATTAAAGTGTATATTAAATACTTACTTTAAATATTAAAGTTATAGTATTCTGAAATTATTTCCAGTGTCATAATAATTTCTCATTTCTGTAATCATTCCTGAACTGAAACAGAGTCATATCAAGATATAATAGCTGGGTACAATAACACATGCCTGTCATCTCAGCACTCTGGAGAGCAGAAAGATCATAAAGACAAGTTTAAGATCAGCCTGGGTAACTTAGTGACTTAGTGAGACTCTGTGAAAAAATATATTTTTATATGCATTCAGCCTTGGTTCAATCCTCAGTACTGTAAAAGAGGATCATATGTGACATAAATGTTCCTAACTTATCTGTGTAAAAGAGCAATAAATTTTTTCTTCAAATTTTAATCTCATTTAGTACTCAATTATTGTTTTCCCTTTCTATGCTTAAGAAACTTAAAAAAAACTACACTGAGTGAATCAAATTAAAATTTCACCTGCCATGTATAATTTTACAGGCAACACAATTCTCCAGAGAAAAGAGATCAAGAAACTATTTAATTAACCAGCAGTTTAAATGTTTTATGCACTCCTCACCAGCTTCTGATAATCGATAGACCATGTCTTGTCAGATACATAGTAGCCATATTTATTACTACACAATCTTCAACTAAATCAATTTTGTAGTTAATTTTATAAAATAATTAGTAAAAATTATTTCCTTTCCCCTGGAAATAGTTAAAGTAGTTTTTTTTTTTTCCTGCTGCCCTACATATATTATATTCCCTCTTTCTATCCAATACATTGGCAAAATTTTCTGGAAGCATTGTTTTGAGAAAACGTGACATCTATCTTGGATCAACATCATAGGACAATATGATATGACTGGTACTTTTAAAATAAAAGAAAAACATTTATGACTTTTGAATGAATGTTATATGAAACATAAAAGTCAATTTAACTTGTATATAAACACTGAGTTAATAATTAATAATTAAACCTAAAATATCCCTTCAATTGGCAATTTATTCTTTGTATATTTGCCATATTGCTTGGTTACTGAACTTTGCCAAGTAAGACATGAATATAATAAATAATTCAACATTTTATACTAGTTGTATATCCAGTAGCATTTCTTTAAGTCTGATTTTCTAGTACTATTTAGTTGCTCCATTCATGTATAATCTGCTTTTAAAAATAGCCCATTCATAATCTCTTTGGGGTAGCAGGAAGGGTTAAAATGGAATAGGATTTTGTACGAACTTTCCCTTAAAATATAAAATTAAGGGCCGGTGAGATGGCTCAGTGGCTTAAGCACCTGCCCGGCAAGCGCAAGGGCCTGAGTTCGACTCCTGGAACCCACATATGAAAAAGGGGCCGGTGATATCGCTCAGCGGCACGGGCACCTGCTGGCGTGTGAGGTCCTGAGGTCGACCCTCCGGTACCCACAAAAAAAAAATATATATATATAAAATTAAAAAATTCTTTGACACATTGATTTTTTTTATGTACATATAAGTAATATTAAGTGAGAGTGAGTATAACCTTTTTTATACATTTAATTTTATTGTATTCCCTATATGTGATTAATCATGAGTTAAAGTACTATTTGGGGGCTGGTCTATATATAATGGCAAAGATGGCCTCATTTGTGTTTGTCACCTGATGTGGTTTGTAAACAGAAGTAAAATATTGTCAGATGCTTTCATTTGAGAACTGAGTTGTTTGCAAATAGAAGCATTTCTGAACAGAGGTATTACTGTGGGTTTTAATATAGTATATACAGTCATTCTGTACAGCATGTGCTTCAGGAATTCTAGCTACATTACAAAATATTATAGATGAATAAAATGACTTTCATAAAAATAATGCTATGTTGAGGGAATTTTATGAATATGAGTAAAGAACATTGACTATGACAATGTATATAACTGATACTGATGTAATTCTCACTGCACTTTCATGACATAGGTAATAGCATCAGCGTTTTCTGTATACATAGTCTGAGTCAGAATGCAAATTGGTAAATGCCATTCAACTAGTAAACTGTAAAAAGCAAAGCTTCAGTGGGGCATGGTGGAACACATATGCAATCACAGCATGGAGGTTGAAGCAGTGAATTACAAGTTTGAGCAATGCCTGGACAACATAGAAATTTAAAAGTCTTGTTTTTAAAAATTTAAATAAATAAGTAAATAAATCAATAATAAAAGGCAGGATATATAGCTCAGTGCAATGGCACTGAACTAAAACCCAAGTACCATAAACACACCAAAGGAAAAAAAGCAGGCTGCTATACTAGGTCTAATTATCATCAATACTTTAAAGCATATTTTTACATTAAGCTCTCTTTACATATTTTTTTATCTTCTTAAACTTCTGATGTTCTATTATCTGATGGAAGTTTTTTTTAATTTGTAAAATGAAACTAGAAAAGTATGGCAAACTCAGCTAAGTTTACTGATATTAAATGCTTTATGAAATACTATTTTTATCTAGAAATTTTAACTGAAAAATTAAAACATATATCAAAATTATGATCACAGCAAATACACATGTATATGCATAATATTTCTCAGAATATACGTATATATACATATTCTCACACTATGTATATATACACATATGTTTAGATTTAATAGCCTGAAGTTATTAAATAAATGCAATGTTTATGTAGAAGAAATTCTATGTAGCAGGTAGCATAATTTTAATACTACTTTGATATGTATAAATACTGTCATGGATAGACGGGAAACTAGAAGTTGTATGTTTTCACATAAATGGAAATATAAATATCAGCTTACATGTGTGTACATTAAATCATATGTGGGTACTGAAATCACAAAAGAATTCCTCTATATCAGGGGAAATTGTTCAATCATTCAAGTAACTCCTTGCATAATATTGATAAAGATAGAATAAAAAATTAGTTCCTATATTTATTGGTTAGGAGATGTAATACAATATCTGTAACCAAGTGCTAAAGGATAACACACACTCATTAGAATGACATGAATAATTCTATATGGTTCTGTTCAGTATAGAGTTACAAACTTATAGGGTCTTCAAAATCTGAAGATCTTCAATATGATATGCCATAATTGAGTCTTTCCTACAACTACTGGTTTTTTTTAAGTTTTTTTTTTTTTTTGTGAGTACCTGGGGGTCGACCTCAGGACCTCGCGCGCCAGCAGGCGCCCGTGCCGCTGAGCGATATCACCAGTCCCTTTTTCGTATGTGGGTTCCGGGAGTCAAACTCGGGCCCTCGTGCTTGCCGGGCAGGCGCTTAAGCCACTGAGCCATCTCACCGGCCCTGGTTTTTTTTTAATAAAGAAGAGTACATAAATGTTTATATGCTTGAAATTGCTTTTTATCACTTTGTTTTTTATTCTTCAGTTTTTCACTAAGGTATACTTTAAATCCCCTTTGGAGTGATTCCTTGAATGACAACAGAAAAGTAACTATAAGGATTAAAGAAAGAAATATGTACCAACTTAATTATTTATGGAGCAACTAAAATTTTCCAAACATCACAGGTGCCATGATTAAAAATAAAATGATTCTCTATGATTCATGGATAGGGAGAAACAAATAATCAGGAAAATCATTGAAGTAATTGAAGTGCACGCTAAATGCCATTAAGAACATTAATGCAATACTAAGACAGATACTATTTGTAGTTGGAACTTTAACTTAATAAGCGCCCTTAAGTAGGCCCATAAAGACAGGCACCTTTACAAATATAATTTTTACTGGATACCTGAGATAAAACAGCTGCAGTGCAAAGAACCATATTTTTCTCTGTGATAAAACAAACTTTGCATATAAAAGATCGTGATTGTATATGAACATTAAAATTTTGTCTTAGATTGCTTTTATAAGAGATGAAAATGAGAGTAATCTAATTATAATTTTCATATTAAGTGTTTAATTCTGTAAACATCTGTGATGTTGAACACCTTTTCATTTCTCATCTGCATATCTTCTTGTGTAGGCGCATGTACATATAATCTGTTCACTTTTCACTTGAGTTGCTTTTCCAGTGTTAAGATTTTTGCTTTCTTAATATATTTTAAATACATGTCCTCTGTTAGATATGTTCCATCTTTTATAACAGTCCCAAGTTTTTAAATTTTCTGTTCCACATTTACCCACTTTCTATTCTCTTTGCACTTCAATCATAGAATTTCAATTGATATATCTTCCAGTGTATGAGTCTCCCTCTTCTTGCCTTATCTAGTCTACTGAATGGCTCATCATCATGTATTTTCATTTCTGTTAGTCTTGTTTATTTTCAGCATTTCCTTTTCATCTCTCTGCTAGCATTGCTTTTCTATTCTTGCATGGTATATATTTTTTCTTAGGGTCTTTAGGTAATTATTTTATTTTTAACTTCTATTTGAAAATTCTGAGCCAGGGATATAGCTCAGTGGCAAAGTACCTTCTTGGCAAGCACGAGGTCATGAGTTTGACTACCACTACCAAAAAAAAAAGAAGGAAAAAGAAAATTCTGAAAACTCCAACATAACATTTATGTTTGGTTTTGATGATCATTTTACATTTTAGCTTGCTTTAGTATATTTTGAAGTACATGGCAAACAATTAAAGTACATAGGCCTGTATTCTGAGATTTTATGTTTACCTACCTAAGAGTTAAGGGAGCATTTAATGTTTGCTTCTTCTAGAGGTGACAAAGAATTTCTAACCATGTTCATGAGAAAAACTTGATAGGTCTCTCATATATTCATACAAAATGGGGCTATCTCAAAGAGTGGGATCCTTTAAAGTTTAACTCACAAACTAGACTCAAGCAATTAATAAATTTTTGTTTAAAGTGTTCCCACTGATTGTTCCTGGGCATCTCCTCCCTGTAAGCTTTGATTCTCTGTAACTGACTCTCTATTTTACATGGCTTTGTTTTATCTTTGGCCCCAATAATTTAATGGGTTATAAAGAGTTTTTTTTTTTTTTTTTTTTTTTTTAACCAGGAATCAAACTCACAACCTTGCACTTGCCCATCGGGCACTGTGCAGATGAGCTATATTCTTGGACCTTATAATCTTTATTTGTATTGATATTTTGAGACAGGGTCTCTCTACATAGCCCAGGCTGACCTTGAACTCATGGGAATCCTCCTGCCTCAGCCTCCAGAGTGCAGGGATTACAGGCATGCACCACCATTCATGGCCAAAGAGTTGTTGACTCTGTTTTTCGAGACTTTTTGATGCTGTTGTTCATGAAGACAAGGCTGTGTTGTAGCTCTCTCACATTACTGTAAACAACTCAAACTTATCTCTCTGCCTGACTATTGCTCTATGATTGGTAATAAGAAATAGCTCCAGCTCCTGCACCTCCAACACAAAGCTAATCCAGTGACATTGCTACCTTACCGTACTTGCAGTTGCACTCATAAAAGAATACTTTATGATCTTAGAGGAAACAAATTTGAATTTTATCAAAATTAAGGCATGTTTTTTGAAGGACACAATAAAGAAAACCTATAGCAAACCACTGACTACAAGAATTCAAAATGTATATACAGTGTCAGTGAGATAGCTCATCGACATAAGTGCCTGCCTGGCAAGTGCGAGGTCCTGAGTTCAACTCCCAGTACACACATACAAAAGAAGCCCCAGTGATATCGCTCAGCAGCATGGGTGGCTGCTGGCACACGAGGTCCTGAGTTCAACCGCCATTACCCACACACACAAAAAAATGCGTATATATGACTCACAAATATATATTACATGCAAAACCAAGGAAAATTCCAATGTTAAGAAAAACCAGAGTATTAACTAAAAAATGAAAAACAGGAGGAGATAGAGATATATAAAAAGAGGGGGAGAGAGAAAGAGAGAGAAACAGAATGAATGACAATCCAGAAAAGAAATTTTGTAAAGGAAAACTAAAGAAATTTAAAATAGGCATGTGGAAAACAGTGCTCAATGTCATCAATGGAATGCACAAAATGAGATACCATGAGACTCCCAGCAAAGTGTTGGTGAGGATGTAGAATACCAAGAACTATTCTGTATTGTTTATGAGACTAAAAAAAAAAATAATTTTTTAACTAATGTAGCAATTTCTTAAATAGTTAAAAATTACCTACTTTAAAATGGATCATTCTACTCCTAATAGCTTTATACAGGAGAATTTATTTCATATGCCAGTATAAAGTACTTTATAAACATATTTTTACCAAATTCTTTCATAATTGCCATAACCAAGACAACAATTGAAATGTACACTACTAGGCATACAAAGTGTAACATATTCATACAATGGACAGCTACTTAGAAATGACATGGTCAAATTACTTGTTCATATAAATACATGTATACATTCTAAAGTCACCAACCAGAGTTAAAATATTCACAGGGAGATTACTTACTTTATGATGCCATTTGTATGAAATTTAAGAAGTAAGTCTATTTTACAGTTAAATAAAGTGCAATACAATTGGGGTTTGGTGAGAATGGAAAAATTATTTATTAGGAATTGAGACAAAAGGAAACCCTGTCTGTATCTTAAAGTTCTGCCTTACATGGATGCATGCAATTGTCAAAACCTATAGTGTTGGTATTTAATGTCTGTTCATTTTACAGTGTATAAATCATATATCAAGAAAGAAATAATGCATTAGAAGATAAGATTTCATAAGGTGAGTGTTCCTAAAAGATCAATGAGAATAAAAACACCCCCTCATATTCTTCCTCAAGTCCCAAAGTCCACTTGATTGTTATAACATATCTGCACTTTTCTCATATTTCTCAGAAAATCTGTTCTTTTCTCTATTCAATTCTTTTCTGAAACCTCATAATAACATAGAAAATACTCTGCTTTCATGTACTTGTGAAAAATTATCTTTGTCGATCTGCCAATCTTTGTCTCTTTCGTCCATATTCCTCACACTACACTCACAAATTTTCTTGTACATTCTCTGTTTTATGGGATTCAAATGAGAATGGCACCTTCTCTTTTGATAAAGGGGAAAATTTGAATTGTCCCTCATTGTTGTCTTTCACACCCTTCATCAGCTCCTTCAGTAAATCTTATTGCCCCTATTTTAAAAATACTATCTCCATTCACCTCAGACACTGGGGAGATCAGTGTCATTTAAGGCTTGATTATCTGCAGAGCTTTCTAACTGACTCCCCTGCTTCCAGCCTTCTCTTCTTTCCATTGCCAGAAGAGTAAGGGCAGGAGATTAGTTAACACAGCACAGCTGTCTTCCAATCATCTACTGACAGAATGTAGCTGGCATCTTCCTATTTTAAATGGGTCTAGCCTTTGCATCTTTCCTATTCTGAGTGTATCATCCACTAAAGTGAGCCTCATTCTCTCTTTTGCTCTCTCTTTCCCACTGTTATACCCTCATTTTCATATCTTCACACGTGTTTTTATCTCCATTTTAATATTGCAAAATATGTGAAATTTCTCTCCCTTTTCTTTAAGATTTTGCTGTCATGTATCCAACTTAGTGACAGTCCCTAACAACTCACTTACAATTTCAAACCCTGTTGGAATCCTCTATCTCCATTCTCTTATTATGTTTCTATATAGCACCCATCCTTTAACATGGTGTGTATCTTATTTTATGGTCTGACAACTCCCAGTGGAAAATAAGATGCATTTGTTGTTTTGTTCATCATAGAGAATAGTGCCTAACATATAATGAATATTCAATAAACAGTTTTTATACCAATTAGTCAATTTTCAAAAATTGTTGATGTCTTTTGATAAATCTAAGATAGATACATTGTTTTATCCTTATGATTTTAAGTTATATTGTATTTGCAAATTTTCATGAATGTGCAATGAAACAGAGAATATGTTTACATAGAATTTAACATATTCACCTAGAACTCTGTATCTTAAAAATAATTAAACATTATCATCAAACATTTACAATGACGACTTAAGTGTTATAATTTCTCCCTGTACATATAATGTATATAGTTATATACACATATATGGTGCCATATATATAGGCATATATTTTCAACTTTCTATTATTTCATTAACATCAGGGGAAGTTTCTTCATTTTGATATTGCTCTAAAATAAAATATGAAGAAATTTATTTATTACAAAATTGAATATAATTTTCAGGAGTTAAATTAGTGCTCATCAGGGGAAAAGTGGCAGGAAAGTTGTAATATTGGTTATCTTTTATACAGTCAGTCATCTCAGCAGCATAAATAGAACAGGTAGCTTGCTAAAGGCTAGAAATATTATATCTGTTATCCTGAGAGGAAAACATTGGAAATTTCCTCTTTGCCCAGGAGAGAATACAAAAATAATGAAACAAAATCCAGCTTGGTGTGATATTGTCTTTGGACCCAATTATAGCTTTGGCTTTTTATTCATAATGGTATTTTTCTCCAACACAAGGAGTCATGTTTATGGGATAACTAGGTTCATTAAAAGGAAATATATATCATTGTGCTGCTTTCAAACAGGCTTATTTCTTCCTGTCATATTCTTTTTACATGCTGTTAAAATAAATGACTTAAATGGCTTATAATGGTCAAGATTAAGTTTTTTTGATAACTGCATGTCAAAAAATCAAGAACCCAGAACAAACTGAAATACTACTGAAGAGACAAAACAAATCCTTCGCCTGAAGGTACTTAGATAGTTGCAATCTCTGTTATTCAATGCATCTTCTAAATAACAAGAAACAAAAGTGTAAATAATTTAAGCCTTCTTTTGATTTATTTGAATATTGGAAAGAAGAGTAATGTGCATTTCCAACTATGTTCATATTTTCTTAAGGAAATCACTTATCACTACAGTAGTCTTATATCATTCTTTCCGGTCTTATTTCCATGGTGCATTTTTTGTCCATGTTGTAATGTTATCATTAAACATATTATGCTTGTCTGTAGTTCATAAGGAACAAATTGCTGTCCATCACTACTATATGTGGCTGAATATAATTCCAGTACCCAGCATATACTTTTATTTTGGAAAATTTTGACAGTAAAAATGTCACCTGACTACTGGCACATTTTTAAGACAAGAATTCCCATCCTTTGTGTCATAGGAAGGAGTAAGGATATTTCCAAACTACTTCATTTTGTATTTTTAATCAATCCTGTGCCTCACTGTAGATTTTTTTTGTGTGTGGGTACTGGGTATCGACCTCAGGACCTCACGTTCCAGCAGGCGCCCATGCTGCTGAGCAATATCACTGGCCCTTTTTTGGTATGTGGGTTCCAGGAGTAGAACTCGGGCCCTCGTGCTTGCCAGGCAGGTGCTTACACCGTTCAGCCATCTCACCGGCCCCTCACTGTAGATTTTAAAGACTACATTTTTATGCAGAAATGTTTTATCTTTACACTTAGATGGGCAACTGAATAATTTCAAATTATGGAAATAAGTTGGAATATCAAATTCAAAATATGATGTAAATAACATATGCAGGGTAAATCACCTGGGAGCCATACTTACACTTCCTGGGCTTCTGCAAAAAAATTATGTCAATCAAGTTCATCCACAGTATACAGATTTGGTCATTTGTTATCTTTTTTTTATTTTAAAGGAAGAAAAAATAAAACAAAAAAGGAACAAATTTTCAAAACAATATAATAGGAGGGTAACAATGGTTAATGCATTACGTATTATTATCTTTAAGTTAGTTATTCAGGATACCAGATATTAGCATTCAATTGTCCGAATATTATTGGCACAAACTTTACTCTTCAATGAACTAAGTAAAATTGGTAGTGTATCTATCTTAACCATCATATATATATATATATATATATATATATATATATATATATATACAATATTTTTCCTTTCCCATCTTTCTTTTCCCTATTCCCTATTCCAGTTTCTCTTCCCTTTTGACCAGTTTCTTTTTGATTCACCATGTCTATTGTACATTTTGGATCTTATTTACTCTTTCAGTTTCTCATACTAGAGAGAATATGATGCTTACACATGTGTGTCCGGTTTATTTCAGTTATGAGTATTTTCTCGAGTTGCATCCATTTACCTGTAAAAGTCTCCAGTTTATCCTTCTTTATGGCTGAATAGTACTCCATTGTATAAAAATACCACATCTTTCTTATCCATTCCTCAGTTGATGGGCATTTGGGTTGTTTCCAAGATCTGGCTATTACAAATTGTGCTGCTATGAACATGAGTGCACATATATCGCTGTGGTACGATGTTTTTAATTCTTCTGGGAAGATGCCCAGAAGGGGAATAGCTGGGTCTAAAGGGACCTCCAACCCTAGTTGTTTGAGGAATTCCTGATTCCACATACACTGATTTCCACAGTGGCTGTACCAGTCGACACTCCCACCAACAGCGAAGAAGGGTTCCTTTTTCCCCACAGCCCCTCCAGCATTTGTTATTAGTTGATTTCTTAATAATAGCCATTCTTTCTGGGGTGAGATGGTATCTCAGTGTTGTTTTAATTTGCATCTCTCGAATGACTAGTGATGTTGCACATTTTTTTGTATATTTATTCGCCATTTGTATTTCTTCATCTGAGAAATGTGTATTCATCTCAGATGCCCATTTTTGGAGTGGGTCTTTAAATTTGGGAGGTCTGATTTTTTTGAGTTCTTTATACATTCTCGATAGTAATCTTTTGTCTGAGGAACAGCTGGCAAACATTTTTTCCCACGTTGTGTGTTGTCTCTTCACTCTGTTGGTGGTTTCTCTTGCTATGCAAAAGTTTTTTAATAAGATGAGATCCCAGTTGTTGATTCTTTGTGATAGTTCCTGTGCAGTTGAGCTTTTGGTCATAATGTCTTTGCCTACACCAATGTCTTCAAGGGTTTTACCTATCCTACTTTCCAGCAGATTTAATGTTTCTGTTTTAATATTTAGATCTCTGATCCATTTTGAATTTAGTTTAGTGCATGGTGAAAGATATGGGTCTAGTTTCAATCTTTGGCATTTGTAGAGCCAGTTTTTCCAGCACCACTTATTATAGAGGCTATCTTTCTTCCAGTGAATGTGTTTGGCACCTTTGTCAAAGGTAAGTTGGCTTAGTATGTCTGGGGTTGTTTCAGCATCTCCTAATCTGTTCCATTGATCTTCAGGTCTGTTTTTTGCCAGTACCACACTGTTTTTATCACAGTAGCTTTATAGTATAATTTCAAGTCGGGGATTGTGATGCCCCCTGCCTTGCCTTTGCTGCCCAGAATTGCCTTTGCTATTCTAGGTCTCTTCTGATTCCAAATGAATTTTAGGATTGTTTTCTCTAATTCTGTGAGATATGCTGTTGGAATTTTGATTGGAATTGCATTAAATCTGTATAACAATTTTGGAAGCTTTGCCATTTTCACTATATTGGTTCTTCCTATCCAGGAGCAAGGGATATCTTTCCATTTTCTGATGTCCTCTTCAATCTCCTTTTTCAGAGTACTGTAGTTTTCAGTGTAGAGGTCTTTTACATCCTTTGTGAGGTTGATTCCTAGGTATTTCATATTTTTGGATGTTATTGTAAAAGGTATTGTTTCCCTAAATTCTCTTTCAGTGAGTTTGTTATTTGTGTACAGAAAGGCTGTTGATTTTTGAGAATTGACTTTGTATCCAGCTACACTATGGAATTTGCTCATTAAATCCAGCAGTTTTTTAGTGGAGTTTTTGGGGTCTTCTGTGTAGAGTATCATGTCATCTGCAAATAATGATAATTTAACTTCCTCCTTTCCAAGCATTATTCCTTTTATTTCTGTCTCTTGTCTAATTGCTCTGGCTAAAGTTTCCAGAACTATGTTGAATAAGAGTGGGGACAGTGCACATCCTTGTCTTGTTCCTGATTTTAGAGGGAAGGCTTTCAGTTTTTGTCCATTAGGTATAATATTGGCTGTTGGTTTGTCATAGATAGCTTTTACCAGATTGAGATAAAGACCATCTATTCCAATTTTCATGAAAAGGTGATGGACTTTGTCAAAAGCTTTTTCTGCATCTATTGAGATGATCATGTAATTTTTGTCTTTGGTTCTGTTAATATGGTGTATTACATTTATTAATTTACATATGTTGAACCATCCCTGCATCCCTGGGATGAATCCAACTTGGTCATGATGTATAATCTTCTTGATGATTTGTTGGATTCTGTTTCCCAGTATCTTAAAAAGGATTTTTGCATCTAAGTTCATTAGGGAGATTGTCCTGTAGTTCTCTTTCTCAGTTGGGTCCTTCTCCGGTTTTGGTATCAGGGTAATGCTTGCTTCCAGGAATGAATTTGGGAGTATTGCTTTCCTTTCAATTTCATTAAAAAGTTGGAGAAGTAGTGGTGTTAGGTCTTCTCTAAATTTCTTGTAGAATTCGGCAGTGAATCCATCAGGGCCTGGGCTTTTCTTTGTTGGGAGGTTTTTAATTACATCTTTTATTTCATTGGTTGGTATTGATTTATTTAGGATTTTTAAATCTTCTTGACTCAGCTTTGGTAATTCATATGTATCTAGGAATCTGTCCATTTCTTCTGCATTTTCCATCTTAGTAGAATATAAATTTTTAAAATAGGTATAGATGATCTGGATTTCTGCAGGGTCTGTCATGATATCACCCTTTTCATTTTCAATTGCATGGATTTGAGTCTTTTCTTTTTTTAATAAGTTTGGATAAGGGTTTGTCAATCTTATTTATTCTTTCAAAGAGCCAACTTTTTGCTTCATTGATTCTTTGTATTGTTTTTTAATTCTCCAATAGGTTAATTTCTGCTCTGATCTTTATAATTTCCTCCCTTGCATGTGCTTTTGGCTTAGCCTGTTCTTCTTTTTCTAGAAGTGTGAGGTTTGCCATTAAGTTGTTTATTTGCACTTGCTCTGTTTTTCTGATATAGTTATTTAATGCTATAAATTTCTCTCTTAGGACTGCTTTCATTGTATCCCATAAGTTCCAGTATGTTTTACTGTCGTTATCATTCAGTTGTAGAAAGTGTCTAATTTCTTCTTTAATTTCATCTGTGACCCATTGGTTGTTCAGGAGGGTGCTGTTTAATATCCATGTGTTTAGGGAGTTTTTGTGATTTCTTTTGCCATTGTTTTCCAATTTCATTGCACTATGGTGTGATAATATGCATGGGATAATTTCAATTCCTTTACATTTACTTAAGCAGGTTTTATGAGCTAGTATGTTATCTATTTTGGAGAACGTCCCATGTGCAGCTGAGAAGAATGTGTATTCTGATGTTGTGGGGTGGAACACTCTTTAGACATCTACTAAGTCCATTTGTTCAAAAGTTTGGTTCAGTTCTACTATTTCATTATTGATTTTCTGTCTAGTTGATCTGTCTTTTTGTGACAATGGAGTATTGAGATCCCCCAATATAATTGTATTTGTGCTTATTTGATTTTTCCTGTCCTTTAGTACTTGTTTTATATAGCTGGGTGCACTGGCATTTGATGCATATATATTTATGATTCTTATCTCTTCCTCTTGGATTGTTCCCTTTACAAGGATGTAATGACCATATTTATCTCTCTGAATCATTCTTGGCTTGAAATTCACTTTGTCTGCAAAAAGAATAGCTACCCCTGCTTTCTTCTGTGTTCTTGCCGCATGGAGTATTGTTTTCCATCTTTTGACTTTCACTCTATGAATTTCTTTCTGAATTAAATGTGTTTCTTGTATAGAGCATATTGTTGGATCTTGCTTCTTGATCCATTTTGCTAGTCTGTGCCTTTTGATTGGTGAATTGAGACCATTAACATTGATGTTTAAAACTGATATGTATGGACTTATACTTCTCATGATATTTTCCTGTTGTTGGTTCCCACTCTTTGTTTGTTTTTTCCCCTGTTCCTCTATTTAATTATCTGCCCTGCCTGGTGGATTCCTTCTTTTGTGGTTCCTGGAGTTGTAGTCCTTGTTATCTCTTTCTAGAATGTCCTTCAGAACATTTTGGAGTGCAGTTTTACTGGTCATAAATTTTCTCAGATGTTCTTTGTCATGAAAGTATTTTATTTCTCCTTTAATTTTGAAAGATAGTTTTGCAGGGTACATCAATCTGGGTTGAAAATTATTTTCCTTTACAGCTTGAAATACATCACTTCAAGCTCTTCTTGACTTGAGGGTTTGTGCTGAGAAGTCAGCTGTGATTCTGATGGGTTTTCCTTTGTAGGTGACTTGTCTTTTCTCCCTAACAGCTTTTAAGATTCTGCCTTTCTGTTGAATTTCTGGGATCTTGACTATGATATGTCTGGCTGAAGTTTTTTTTTTTTTTTTTTTTTTTTTTTTTTGATAATGTCTAGTTGGAGTTCTAAAAGCCTCATTTATATGGAGATCAAATTCTTTTTCTCTTCCAGGGAAGTTCTTCCTGATAATGTCTGTGAACAGGTTCTAATGTCATTGATGCTATCTCCTGCTTTTTCATTTATTCCAATTATTCTTAAGTTGTTTACCTTTGAGTCATCTAGCAGCTGCTGAATTGATTTTTCATGGTCCCTTGTTGTTTTAAGAATTCTTTCTTTTCATGATTACTAATTGCAAGCCTGTCTTCTATATCTGAGATCCTGTCCTCACATTGGCTTAATCTGCTACAAATACTTTCAATGGAATTTTTGTTCTCTTGGATATCTGCTTGAATCTGCCTTATGGATTCTATTTCTTTCCTATGCTGAGCATTCATGGTTTCTATAATTTTCTTAAGCTCATCTATTTTTTTGTCTGTATCAGCTATAGTGTCCTTAATCATGGTCTTCATTGTGGACATTATCTCTGCAGTTATCTGTGAAATTATTCCTGTTTTAATTTTTTCCAGAGCCTCATTGATTTGCTTTGTTGTTACCACTTCAGATAGGCCAGGTGGGTGGCTTTTGGATTGTCCCACCTCATTGCCCCCTAGGTTTGCCTTTGGAGAATTGTATGTGTGGGGTTGCATCTTGTTTAAGTGTCATCTCATTTTCATTTCTTTCTTTAGTTTAATTCCTGGGGTGATGTTTGTAAATTACCTATGGTACGTTACTTTATTGCTAGTGTTCAAGATCCTTAGGAGATGACTACTTCTCTGTAGTATCTTCCAAGTGAAGCTTGTTTTTGCATTTTGAGCTTTCTGCCAGAACCTACCTCTTCAATTTGTTGGATATCAGAAATTGCTACCTGTTTGACCCAGTCCTTGGTTCTTTGGTACTGTGCCATTGTATTTTCTGTGTCCCTTAGTCAATCTCAATCATGAAATATCAGGAAAGAAAGCTGTTTAGAACAATTATTTCACATTTGGCTGTAATGGTACCTAAAGCATCAAACACAGCCTAGAAAATGACAGACTGAGCTAACCAGTTATTTGCCACTTTTAACCTTATAAAGTAGAGTTGTGGTTATATAACAAAATCTAAAACACACCAGAAAAATTATATGCAGTATACAAGTCCTTAATATGTCAATTTTTCCCTCAGGAGTTAAATTTAAAATGAGTTAAGGAGGAAATAGAGTATTGGGAGAAGAGGAAGGAATTAGATATAAGGTTAGAGGACCAAGAGGGATCCCACTAACATTGGGAAACTGGTGCAGAGGACTGGTGGGAAAAAGAGAAGGAAAGGATAAAAGGAAGAACAGATCACAACCACAATCACAAAGAGTTTAGAGGCACTGTTTACACTCTTTTTTTTTTTGTGGGTACCGGGGGGTCGACCTCAGGACCTCACGCGCCAGCAGGCGCCCGTGCCGCTGAGCGATATCACCGGCCCCTTTTTCATATGTGGGTTCCGTGAGTCGAACTCGGGCCCTTGTGCTTGTCGGGCAGGCACTTAAGCCGCTGAGCCATCTCACTGACCCCTGTTTACACTCTTTTAAAAACCAGAGAGAATAATGAAAGGAAGAGCAAATAGACAAACAGAAACAAAAATGAAGACAAAAACAACAAAACAAACAGACAAAACAAAAATAAAACCCCACCAAAAAAAGAAAAAAACCTTTCACCAGAACAAAAAACAAATGAGAGAGAGAAAAAAAATTAAAAAAAATAAAAATAAAAATATAAAAAGAATCAGTTCCAGGTGTTGGCTCTGCTGTAGGCAGGCACCATGTGGTGACAGAGTCCTGTTCCATGCAGGTCCGTCCCAGTAAGCCAGGAGCAGCCCTTTGGCGGGGCGGTGGGCAGAAGTGTGTACTTTCAGGCAGAGACCAGTCTCTTTTGCCTGCCACTGTCAGTGCACTTTCCAATGGCCTGAGAGGCACGGCACTGTGCTGTCCTGAGCGTGACTCCTGAGCGCTGTGTTTTCACGCTGCTCTGATTTTCACCACACCCACCACAATGGCACCTGACCAGTCGCTCTCTGTCATGGGACAGCTATGGCTGAGAGACACTCACCGCTGACCAGCACAGTCCTCCACTGCTCCCCTGCCGCACCGCTGTCTCGCAGTCCTCCACGGGGGCTCCCAGGGTACCAGCTGCCACTGTGTGTATGCAGATTTGAGCTTCTGTTGCACCACAGTTCCTGGGACAGGGAGAAGGTGCCACGGTCTCCTCCTTCTTTGTCATTGAAAGTGCCCTTCAGTGGCACTGGGTGTCCCAAACTGCACTTCAGAACTTTCCTGGGTCCAGGGGAGGCATCTCCCTCCCTCCTGTGCTCTCCCAGTCACTATATTCCCGTGGTCCAATGGCAACTTTTAGAGAGTTTTGCTGCCACTTCTTACACATCCGCCATCTTTTTCCACCTCTCTGGTCATATGTTATCTTGAATATCTATCTCTGTGAAGGTGATTTTTAGATGAAATTTACATTTAAATTGGTGGCTTCTCAAAAACTGGAGTAGTCCCCACAGTGTGAGAGGGCCACCTAATGTGATCTCCAAGCTCAGACCTCAAATTATCACTGAAAGTTCACCCTACCATTCTACTGTGCTAGTATCTTCTGCAGGTACAGTGTGAGGTAGGACCAGGGAATCGTAATAATCATAATCACAGAGTGTGTCACAAAGTATGTGCCTTGATTCTAAGGGATTTTTGGAGACAATCCTGGACCACCTTGAACATTTTGTTAATATTACTACTCCAGGTCTTGAAGATTTGGAAGGAAAACCCATACCCATCTGATTAAGTGGTAACTTGTCAAGAGTCTCTGGCATCTAAGTGAAAGCATAAAATGAATCTGATGCAATTATTATACCTCCAAAAGGCTGAATGGTCTTCTCAAAAAATCAAGAGTACCCATCCACATCTGTTGCTCATGACTTAAACATGGACCAGTAGCTGGAGCGAGGTCAGCCTTAGTAAATAGGCACCCATAGTTTTAGACCCAAGTACCAATGCAATCTCATCACTATGATAATTCTGTTTTACAGTCCATTGTGAAAGTACTAGAGAAATGATGGTCAACACCAACTTCCTGAGCCATTTTATTCTAGATTATTTAGTGTCTTTCCTGCAATAATACTTCTTAATGGGCACTAATGTCTGAAATAAAGTTTTGAATATATACACTTTATATATTCTAAGTGTATATTCTCAGACTTCTGCAGCCTCTAACTTCAAAGCCTAATTCAGGTCATTAATTAACCATGTAAGCCACATTCCACTGTCCAGAAGTCTACACATGTCTTTAGCTCAGGCAAATTCTCTCTTCAAAAAATTTCAATAATCTAGTAGCATCCAATACTCTAAAGAGAGAGCAGACATTCCCTCACTATTGTTCTTAGGGCCACTCTCAATTGTAGATGTACTAAGCAGTGGCACATGCTCCCCTTGCTTCTGTAGTTGAAGTCAATCCATCTCTGAACCAAGCTTGAGTTTTCTTTCTTGTTTGGCAGCTTGTCATAAGGAGTCTGCAGCCCTGAGGGGACAGATATTAGTTGCAGGAAAGGTATCTACAGTTACAGTAAGAGACATGGAAAATTCTTACTGTATTCATGCCTTCTGGCCCTGCTCAAGTAACTTTCCATATGAACAATTTTGATATTAAAGAAAAAGTGCTTGTAGGACTGCTTGGCATTATAATTGTGTGGATCTAACATACTAGCACATCAAGTGTTTTTCTGGAAGCATTTTTAATTGAATTCTGGTGGGTAAACCCTTTATGTCTAACCAGAAACTTGTAGCATGCTGGAAGATGATATTACAATAATGTATTTTTACAGATGGCATGGTCTTGTTCCAAACACTAGGAATCTGTGCTATTAATCTACTGATTTGCATGAGACTGTGTGCAGCACATTTTCAAAGTCATACACCTCTAGTTAAAAAGGTCTGCTCACACTATGTGGTCAAGATGTTTAAACTGCACTCTTCACTGGCTTTCTAGGATTTTTCTCTTGGAACTATTAAAAATGATCCTTCCAGAGAGTAGGACAAATACATTGCACTATATCCTAAATCATGGAGTATTCATGCTTCTTCAGATACATGAAGAGTTCTATCCAATCATTGTGCCTCTGTCTTAGTGTTAAGAACAAGGAACAACAACTTACACATGATTTTGAATAGATAGCCTCTGTGGCCTCAAACCACTGCATCCTTGAATGTTACTAATGTAGCAGGCTTCTAAATATTTTCAGGGCTTTCCTAATACCAGCTACAGCACATTTATCTAAAAATTCTACTATATTATCTTCATGTTAATCATTAAATAGAATTACCAGAATTTCATCATTATAGTGACCCATTCGAGTTGTATAGAATATTTAAATGTTCTAGTGACATTTGGAATATCTTATGGCAGAGGCAGAAGAATTAGCATAGATCTGTGGCATAATAAATGCAGTTCCATGTAAATGAGAACTTCTTTGTTTTTTTTTGAATATAGGAAATAATACATCCATAAGATTAATATCTGTTGACAGCATATGCCAGTTAGCATTAAACATCTTTAGTAAAGACATATTATGTAGAATAGCTTCAGTTGGTACTACTACATGGTTATATTTTCAGTATATCATTGCCATTTTCCATAGACTATCCTTGGTTGTACTAGGGAATACTAACTCTCTTTCCTCTGATTTTTCTGAGGATGGCAATGATAACTACTATTCTCCACAGTGTAATATTTTTTCTTTACTATCATGTCTGAGCATGACAGCTTGAGGGACTTTTCATTGTCTATTCCTTCTACAATTGCTTGTATTTGCAGATTAATTGAAGGAAGTGTTCTACTCACTACTAAGTATGTCTGTTTCTTTTTTGTATTTGAAGGAAAGACCATAGCTGATTACTTGGACTCAGTGGATTTGCTGAGCAATCATTCTAGGCCAGGTATATATTGATTTCCAAACCTCAAAATAATTACAGTTTTGATTCTCCAGATATCATTGCCAGGTGAGATTCTGGATTTCACTGCCCTAAAAAAACTCTATATTTTACTTTCCCCTTTTTAAGTTGACTTGAGCAAATAAGTTTAAAATATTTTGAAATGGGGTAAATTGGTACTGTATCAGTTTTGCAAAATATCATATGATCATTTTGTACAGGGTCAAGTATTCTACTGGATTGCCTCCAAATCAGAACCTGAGAACTAGCTCATTTATTTTTATTTATTTAATCAAATAATAGTTTTTCTAGATGTATATAACTATTATCTATTTAACTGTGTATCTATCATCTATTTTTTTGATTGCTTATGTATTTTTATTCTGGTTTTCCATATTCAGTTTACTATCTCCAAGGGTTCTCATGTGTTGGTGACCACAGTGATCTGAAAATAATACAAACCACTGCTGAAGCAGCCAGGGTCTCTTTCCTTATTCCAGAGCAATAAACTGCCAACCTTGGAGATAAGACAGTTCTCCCAATTAACAAGATTTACTGCTTAGAATGTCTTTGATCCTTTGTTTCACAAGGTCCTTCTCTGTTTTCTGCCTTTACCTCAGATATTCCCTCCATTTGTTGGAAAACCAATAAATACGGGCTTTCCAGAAAAGTCTTTGTTTTAGCTACAAGAGAGTTTTGACCTTCCTAGACTCCCCAAAAACACATTACTTGTCTCTTTTATTTAAACCTTTGCCATAACTCATTTCAAGAGATTGGGTGCTAAGACTAAGTCTCCAGTACCCATGAATGAGGTCCCTTAGGTATCATTTCATCCTAGCTGCCCATTATGTTCATTGTGCTTCTTCTACTGAGCTAAATTCTGCCACTTAGTTTCTGTTACTTGAGAACTCTCTCATCCTCATTACTAATAGGTTTTCCTAATCCATAATATAATTTCTAATTGTCGGTCCTTGCCCACCTTGCTTCTCAGCATGCTGATGCCCTCTCACAAATGCATTCCTTGTTGTCTTGGTGAATAGTGTGCACTCCAGAGATCCTGAGGAACACATTCAGAGGATGGATTTCCTCGGTTATGGGGTGGACCATTCCAACATGGTCATGTCTCTCAGACATATGATCTCCTTTTCAATACTCTGTCACAAGAAGTTATATTTTTTTATATCTCTACTTCATATAATACACATCATCACTTTTCTTATGCTTCCACCTTTATACCAATTGTCTCCTCTGCCTATGTACTGGAAGTTATTGCCAGGAACTTGAATCCCAATGTAGGGAAGTATGCTGCCCTTACTTCATTTTTTTTAATTCTTTTGCTCTAAGGCCCAACGAAATCCATGTGCAGTCATAGACGATATGGTCCTGAACACACATGCTTTATAAATTGTAAAATTCATCTGTCACTTAATGCTTTTTCCTCCAGAAATGGCTTCAGAATTTCCACATTCAGATTAAGCAAAGAAATTATTTTAACCATTGATACAGTGGTTAGGAGGACAGGTAAAAATGATCTTCAAAAAGTTTAACATTGGCTACAGTGTAACTATAGCTCAGTGGCACAGCACCTGCCTGGCAAGTGCAAGGTCCTGAGTTCAATGCCTGGTACAAAAAGTAAAAAAGTGTAATATTGTATGTTAAGGTAAGTGATTTTAACTGAGGCCTCAAATCTTTAAGTGGGGGGATTTATTTAAAGTATGGAAGTAGGTTGACTCTTCAGCCCTGCCATAGTGGACAAACATGAAGTCCCCTTATGCATCAACATAGATGTCACCATCCAATTCTCATAGGTCTACTTGTTCCCTACAATAGCCCTATTTTAACCATAGGAAAATTTCCCAGATTAAAAATATAACCTTTTTTTGAGTTTGAATTTTTCTTCAAATAGTGCTGTGACTAATCATCTCTGTCTGTCACTGGATGCAGGATAGAAACATAGCATATGTTTGAAAGGTATCAGTGAAAAACTGTGGCTCTCACAGTTTCTAAATTTCTCAACCTGTCATTTATCTCATCAGTGAAATAAGTGACATTCACCAACATGCATTTAATACTTTATCGCAACTATGACCCTTATAATTTTCCATCAGCAGGAACCTTGAAACATCAGTGCATACACTTTTACCTATTTCCCATTCCTTTCTCCCCCCAGATGCCATCTTTGCAAACATATCACAGCAGCTTCCTAGGGACTCTCGGAGATTCCATCTTCCATTAATGGTGGGGGCCCTTCCTCCCTTCCAGACAGTGAATATTCCACACTTTGAATCTCCAACTTAGATTTTGCTTCGTAGTCCTATTTCTGTTGTTCATGTTACTAATCACTTCTTGCTGGGTAATTTAGATCTCTAAGACAGGGTAAGGAGAGAAAATCCATTATAAAAAGTCAATAGTCTGTAACCGTTCAGTCTTATATTATTTATATTTTTCTTTTTCTTTTTCTTATTATCTTTCTTTCTTTTTTTTGTCTATTTGAGACAAGGTTTCATTATGCAGTTCAGGCTGGACTTGAACTCACTTTGTAGCCCAGAGTGGCCTCAAACTTGCATTGATCCTCCTTTCTCAGCCTGCTGAGTTCCTGGATTACAGGTGTAAGCAACCATACCCAATAATTATTTTGTTCTAAGTTATACTTTTTATTCATATATGTTTATAATACATCATGATTACATTCCTCATGGGAAAATGAACTGACATATGTACATAACACATCTTAATTCTTTTTTTTTACTCCATTTCCATCCCTTCCTTCCAGTATTCCTCTATTTCTTGGTCCCCTTTCTTATTATAAAAGGTCTACTTGCCTATACCTTAATTATCTATCTTTTATTTTGCTCTTTATTTATATTTTGGCTTCCTCATAAATGAGAAACCATGTAATATTTATGCTTCTGGGTCTGATTTATTTTACTTAACATAGAAGTGCTTCTTACTAGTTATACAAAATATTTAAGATATTACTAGAATTTAGATTTAATATTTATAGCTATATGTACTTGAGAAAGGTCATCATTAAGTAAATTGCCATTTTTTACTGTCTATACATAACACTGAAAATATCAGAGCTAGTACAGTTTGATGCCACTACCTTCATTCCTGCTAATAAACTGGCATTTTCACTCACTACTGCACTCTCAGTTCAGATTAGTACACAGTGGAAAATATATTTTTTCTAAAATTTTAGTTTATTTTTCACTCTGTTGGTGATTTCTTTCACTGTGCTAAAGTTTTTAATAAGGTGAGATCCCAATTGTTAATTCTTTGTAGTATTTCAGGTGTAATCAGGGTTTTGTTCATGAAGTCTTTGCCTGTATCTTCAGGAGTTCTACCTCTTCTCTCTTCCAGCAGATTTAGTGTTTCTGTTTTAATATTTAGGACTTTGATTCTATTTTGATTTTTGTTTAGTGCATGCTGATAGACATGGATCTACTTTAGCCATTAAGAAGGATAAACTTGAGTCATTTATAGATAAATGAATGGACCTTGAGAGCATACTCCTAAATGAAATAAATCAGACACACATGTGCAAATATCACATTGTCTATCTGGTGTGAGAAACTGAAAGTATAAATAAGAACAAAAATGTATAATAAATATAGTGAAATAGGAGGAAATTCTTCAAAAAGAAAGAGGAACTGGTGGTGGAGGTAGGAAGGGAAAAGAAAGAGGATAAAATGGAAACAAATATTTGTAAATAAGGAGGGAAAGAAGGGTTGAAGGGAGGGGAGGGAAATGGAGAAAACAAAGAAGAACTAAGATATATCTTTTACTGTTTCAAGTTCCCTATGATGAATGTCATCATTATGTATATCTAAATTGTATCAATAAATTTAATTTTTAAAATCTTAGTTTATTTTAAAAGTCATTTGATATTTTAGACCATCAATACATTCTCAGAGATCCCGGAAACCAGGAGAGCATGTATTGATAACTTTTGAGGTGGGAATTGGAAAATGAAACTTTCCAAAAATCAGGAAATTGTGAAATACAGAATAAGTAAATCCAGTCAATAGAAGGAAAAGTTAGAGTGTTGACCTGGAAGGTGTGAGAATTAAATGAAGTTGTCACATTAAATGAAGTGATAGTTATACAGCTAGCTTCTCTTAGTTCCTTTTATTTTTGTGAGTACAGTGGATCAACCTCAGGACCTTGCCTGTGCCACTGAGTGATATCACCAGCCCTTTTTTCATATGTGGGTACTGGGATTTGAGCTCAGGACCTCACGCTTTCCAGGCAGGCGCTTATGCTGCTGAGCTATCTTTCCAAAACTTCTCTTAGTTCCTTGAAATGAATTGTTCGTGCTGATAATGTTTTGACAAGATGTCATGCCTATATCTTGTACTCTGAAAAACTGCTACAAAGACAACAATATGCAATGTATCAACAATTGTAACTGTCCAACTAACCTGTTTTGAAAGTCGGTTTTTATTGTTATGTTTATCTTTTTTCTCTTTAAAATAACAAATTATACATTAAAAATAAAATAAATGAAAAAGGAAATCTAATAATAAGTCTAGACAGGGATTAAATATTGAGGATGAAATAAGTCACTTGGTGGAAATTTAGTGATCTCAAAGTTGTAATATTAAAGTGTAGTTTAAAATCCAGATTAGCATGGGTTTAAGTGAACTGGTTCAGAAGAACTTGTGGCCAAATGCACATAAGTTTATAAGGAATTTATTGCAAATCTGAAAAGGTAATATAGAGCTGCAGTTATAGGGGAAAAAGATAACAGGGACCAAAAAAATTATTTTACAGTGTTTTTGTTGAGGTGGTCATAGTTATCATTGCTCTAGATGGGAAAGTCGATATCATGGCTGTTATATGATGCAACATATAGGGGAATAATAAAACAAAAACAACAAATCCAGTTCCACACTCTACATGAATGTTGTTATATTGCACATTTTTATTTTATTTAATATAAAAATATATCAGTACCAAAGAATAACAATATACCAAGTTGAGAAATTACTGTTTCAGGAGTTGTAATTCATTAATTTGGTAATTCATAGAAAATAATTTTACTAAAAGATTTAAATTTGCACAGTGAGTCTCATTGAATAAGAAATGTGTCTCAAAGCATGAAATAATGATAACAATAGATATTATTTGGAAAGAATATTATTCAAAGAGAACATTATTATAATAACATATTTCAAATATGCTACAGTAGACAAAGCAGATCCAAGCAATATTTAAATAGGAGATATTTTGTTAGAAGGGTATGTTACCTAAAATATTTATAAATTGCTTTCTCATGTAAGTTATTGATGTGTGCTTGTGAGATATAATGAAGATTAGAATGAGAACTAAGATTTGGTCCTTCAAGAATCATGTACAGTTACACTTCACATGTACAGGGCCTGCTACCATGATTCAACAAAGCATGAATGGAACATATTTAAAATAAAGATTATGCTGTTGCTAAAGATGCTATGGAGGTAGAGTTATGATGGATGTATCTGTATAAAAAATACAGACTTTTATCTTTTAAACATTTTCTAAAAAATAATAACATTTTCTTAGGTACTTTTTTGTTCTGAGACAAAATACCCAACATCTCAAGTTATAGGAGGAAAGGTTTATTTCAACTCATAGTTTACAGATGTTTCAGTCCATAGTCAGCTGGATTCAAGGCAGGGTGCCATGGCAAAGAAGCATCACAGAGGAGAAACCACCCATTGCAGGGAGAAGGCAGCAAAGCAGCAAGCAGTAACATCAATGTTACCTTCCCTCTGTACCTTTATAGTTCATCCAGGTTAGAGTCAATTGATTTTTGCCACCAACACCCAGGGTGGGGCTTCCATTATCTATTTCAATAGGTTCAGAACTATGCTAAACTCATTTAGTTATCACACACCTTTGACCCCAGTATCACACACCCAATCGATCCAGTGGCCTGCAAAAAGCCACACCTATGAGCACATGAGGATTTGGAAGAATACCTAGTTACAAGATGTGCTTGTATTATACTTATATTATGTGAGTAAGGTAGAGATACTTTAAGATAGATAAAAAGATGTGTAAGTTATATATAATCTCTATCATCTTAGTCTTCTATCTTTTGCTAATAACAAAATAGCACAAACTGATTAAATTCTAAAGAAAAGAATATTATTTTGTTAACTGTTCTTTCTGGTCTAGTGTCATGGAAGCAGTATCTGGTAATGACTTTTAATTGCAGAGTCCTGAGGCATTGCTGGTATCACATGATGACAAAAAGAACACATGTGCCTGTGTCTTCCACTCCGTCTCTTCCTGTAAAATCATGAAGACTTCAACCCATGATGTTATGTAGACTAACCACCTCCCCTAGGCTCCCCCTCTACAGTCAGATAAGTTTCCACCATTTTAATATCTCACTGTGGGAATTACAGTTCAGCAGAAGTTTTGGAGGGGACAAACCCTATTCAAACCACAGCAATTGTATCATTTTCTATAAGGCCCTATGGCATGCATTGGTTTTGGTATTTTGGGGCATTCCTCTCTTTTCTAGGAAATGTATCTTGAATCTAACTACTGAAAGTTTAGCCTTCCTATTTTCATTCTCCTCTATATAAGCAGAAACTAAACATGAAAAGATCTCCTTTTATTTATTTTTTATTTTTATTTTTTATTTATTTCTTTTTTGTGGGTACCGGGAATTGACCTCAAGACCTCATGCACCAGCAGGTGCCCGTGCCACTGACCAATATCACCAGCCCTTTTTTAGTATGTGGGTTCTGGGAATCGAACTCGGGCCCTCGTGCTTGCCAGGCAGGCACGTAGGCCGCTGAGCCATCTCAATGGCCCCAAGATCTCCTATTAAATATCCTATTATTTTTCAATTCAATGTAGTATACAACTTTTGTATTATAATAAATGTCTTTTTTGAATAATTCATTTACACCCAACACATCTTAAAGGAGGAATATTCAGTCTGTTTTTTCATCCAAACTTATTGAGCAACGCACCATTTCTTTTCTTACAAGACCAGTCAAAATGGTCATATACACACATACTTACACAGAGACGCATACACCCAAATGCATCTATAAATTTATGTAGATAGAGAGATAGATACATGTACCCACAGGTGCTTACATTTATGATTATTTTTGTTTTATTGACATCTCCATAAGTAAATACTAAACTCAAAAAAGTAGAGTACTTTTCTCATTTGTTCCTTCAAATTCAGTTTTTAATTCAAATTCTAGTTAAGAATTTTGGAATTAGTTAATATAAAACAAGTTAATAGATACTAGTATAAAGTTAACTGTCTTTTTGGCCATCTTATTATACAAAATTTCTTAAATTATTCTGTTTATTCTATTTATGTTCTCTTACTTTTATTTTAAATTGCTAAAAATTATATACTGCATAATATGTTGCCCTTAATTTGAGTAGCAATGTGACATATACAATATAGACCATGAGAAAAACAAAGGACAAATTATTTCCCTTTTTTGTAGTGAGAAACACACAGCCTTCCATGAAAGGAGCTCTCTGTGACCATAGTTCCAGCTTACTTTTTGCTAGTGGATGGACTACTAAGAGTGATGAGACCAAACTTATCTGGAACACATATTTTTCTAAGAAAAACCACTTTTTAAATATTTAATGAACCTATAGATTAATTTTACTTTTCAGTATGGAAAACCTTATTGCCAAATACTGTCTAAATGTTTTGCTTGTTTGATTATGCTGAAACAGAGTCTTGCTATGCAGTTCATTTTGCCCTTGAACTCACCATGTAACCCAGACTGGCCTTGAACTCCTGAGAACTCTCCTGCCTCTGCCTCCTGAGTGGTAGGATTACAGATGTGCATCAACACACTCATTATTAAACTTTACAAAAATGTGTTCTTTCATGTTGTAACATTTATCTAAAAGAGATACATTTTTTTGATTTGAGAAAAAGATGCATATTTTTGATTTATACATATTAGATGTGGTTTTGTTAGTTTCATTAAAATTAAAACACAGAAAATTGACAAAATGTTAATTTTATATTACTTTACATTTATTTGGTAATGTTTGGAACTGGTAACACTGTCCAAATCTATTTGATATTGCTGTATTTTCTTTTATTTGTCAGATAAAAAATGAAATTGCCACAGTATGTTGATAGAAAGCACTGCCTTCTGGTTAAAGGTGAAAGAGTATTTTTTAATTCACAGGTGTATCAGTAGCCTGCTTATGAGCATGTGTGTGTGTGTACCACTTACCACACTTTTATACAAAGAAAAGGTAGAAGGTATGTGCAAACACAATAGATATATTAAAGAAGCAGGACTACCACTATTTTATAATAGTGGCTGATACTGGTCACAGCTTAGCAGTTATGCCTTTTCTTTATTCCAGGAAGTTATATAACATTTGTTATTATATTTGTTGTTACTTTATTCCTGTTACTTTATTGTAAGTACATTTGAATTTTGCCCAAGAACAAAATATTATCTCTTCTTTTTAGTCATTTCACTATAAAAACTTAGTTCCACAGTCTCAAACAAATAATAAATACAGGAACATAAGAGAGACTATGGGAAAGAAAACTATCAATCAACAGATTTTGACTCAAACTTTTAAGAAGAAGTTAAAAGAATTTCAGGATATCATGCAAACAAAGTGAGATAATTATTGTCTGGTTAGGGATTATATAGAACCTAATATTGACTCTGGGATTCAGTGAAATAAAGGAAAGCTTTATGAATTTGAGGTGAAAGCATGTGAAACTATCAATTGTTTAATAATTTATTGTCATTTTGGTTATCCTGAAGTTATCTTCTAGAGACAATATTTCTAATTCTATTGAAGAAGTTTCCTGAACAGTACACACCAGTTTACTCCAGGAGAAGAAATATGTGTGAGATAAAGTGTCACAAAGTAGCAGCCTCATAGTCAGAGGTGTAATATAAATTCAGTTCCTTTAGCAGGGGGAATTTTTTCCACATTTATTCTCTCACATGAGGAAAAATTATGATTCCAAGTAGAACTTTTTAAAAAGTTGTGATAAACTTTCTCAAGGTTATAAAATCACATAAAATTTCATTTAGTCAAGCAACAAATTTAAAAGTACTTTTGTTACATTTTCTGACTTTTAATAGGATATTCATTTTGATATTTGATGATTAAAAATGTAGGAAAGTCTAAGAATTTATCTTTCCCTTGAACTGGACCCCAACACCTGGAAGTAGATCCAGAACATTCCTCTGGATTAGCACCATCTTACCCCACTCTGCTGCCTACTTGTATATGAATATTAATTTCCTTTCAAAGATGTATTAGGCTCCTACATCATTTTTGAGCTAAATATTTATGAAGAAACATGTTTTCTTTTTACCAAAAAAAAGTTGGCAAGAAGACAGGAGTAGTTCTGCTAGTAGGAAGACACCAAGGAAAATGAAAGGAACATGAAAAATTAGAGACACATGATGTTAGCAAGAGTAGAATAGATATATAGTAACCAAAATAAAACTATTAGAAGTTATTAACAAAAATATTAAAAGTATTATACCAGACATTCTTTCAGAAAAACAGTGTACACCTTATAGTAGTCTTGGAGGCAGAAGACAGAAAGAAAGGGGAAGAAAGAATATTGAAAGAAATAGGGCCGGTGAGATGGCTCAGGGTCATAAGCGCCTGCCTGGCAAGCGCGAGTGTCCGAGTTCAACTCCTGGAACCCACATACAAAAAAAGGGCCAGTGATATCACTCAGCAGCACGGACACTTGCTGGCCTGTGAGGTCCTATGGTCGATTCATAGTACCCACAAAAACAAAACAAAACAAAAAAATAGAAAGAAATAATAAGCAAATCTTCCCAAATCTGAAGACAAAAAGAGATCAAATTTCAACAGTGTAATATATTAGACTGGTCTTCACATAGACGTATTATAGTTAAGGTGTCATAAGTCAAAAATAAAAGAGCACTTTTAAAGCAGTATAGAATTTTTAGAGGTTATCAGGGATTCCTCAGTAGAAATCTCCCAAACTAAGAGAGAGAAGTATGAGTTAACATACTAAAACTTAGAAAGAAAAAAACCTTGCTAATTAACAGTATGAGACAAAATGGTACTTTAAATATGGAAAGTCTTAGAAAAACTAAGACATAAGCAAACAATAAAACAAACCTGAGTTCATCACTGCTAGAATGTTCAGTGAGTATTACAGTTTAGACATAAAATATCCCCCAAATGATCACGTATGGAGCAGGGGCCAGGTTGGAAGTGATGGTTTGACTTGAAAGAATGGATTTGCACCCCCAGCTCTTCCCTTCTCTACTTCCCGGCAACATTGCACTGAAGAGCTTAGCTCTGCCATGCCAATTTGCCATGCTGTTCTTTTCTTGCAGACAATATAGAATGGACTAAATCCACAGAAATTGTGATCCAAAATACTACTATATTTATATAATTTGTTGATGTTGTGTATTTTTTGCAGTGATGGGAAATCTGATTAATTGATACCAGTAATGGAGTTGTTGCTGTGAGTGTACCTGATGATGTGCTTTAGAGGCCTTTGGAACTGATTCGCTGGAGGAGTTTGGAAAGTTTGGGGATGGTGACTAGAGAAGAACTAAAATGTTTTATGCAGTGCATAGTGGCTGATACTGGTCACAGTTCAGAAGATCAGAATTCTGAAAGAATGTGCAAGTACAGCCTAAGTCAGGAGATTGCAGTTGGAACAAGCATGCTACTGGCAGTTGGGCTAGTGGATATGTGTATTAGGCTATGGCAGAAAATTGTCTACATTTCCCCATGCCCTGAGACTGTGGGAGACTGAAAAAAAAAAAAAAGGCAACAGACTAATTTATGTTGCAGAGGATATGTCACAGCAGTGGGTATTTTAGCCTATAACATGGATATTATTAGCTGATTTTGGACCAATCTGCAGTGAGAATCAGGACCAAAGCAGAGAACTGAATGATTTGAAAAGTATGTTCTTTCAACAGAAAGGAAGGACTTGAAAAATGGAGACAAAGGAAAGCAAGGTTGCTCACAAGATCAGCATTAATAAGAAAACAAGTACTTTATACAGGGTCAAGGAGACACATGTCTTGATGGTATCTCAAAATTAAGCAAGACTCTAACCATAACAATTTCAAGACTACAAAACTATAAATCTTTAAGAGAATCCCTGAGACACCTCCTCATTCAGGGCTGCCAAGAAAATCCTATCCCTGAGTTCAGCCTTGTACGTATTCAGAGACTGCTGCAGCCATGGTTCATGATGGCCCAGCTATTGATCAAGCTGTGGGTGGCCTTGTTACAATACACATGGTGCTATTTTTTTAAGGCATGCAGAATAAAAGAGTGATGGTGTCACACAGACTTCCACCCAGATCTCAGAAGAAAACTGGGATGCCAGGAAAATAAGTATGGAAAGAATTATAGCCCCTAGAGGAGCCCATAAGAGGGCAGTGAAGGAAGCTGTCAGGTGAAGTCAACTGTGGGAGATGTGGATCTAGTTTTAGTCTTTGGCATGCAGAAAGGCAATTTTTCTAGCACCATTTATAAAAGAGGCTATCTTTCTTCCCATAAAAGTGTTTGGTCCCTTTGTCAAAGATAAGTTGCCTAGGTGTCTTTAGATTTGTTTCTGCATCTTCTAATCTGTTCCATTGCCCTGAGGTTCTCTTTTTTTTTTTTTTTTTTCTGGTACCATACCCTTTTAATCATAGTAGCGCTGTAGTATAATTTGAAATCAGGGATTTGGATTCCCCTTGCTTTTTCTTTGTTGCCTAGAATTGTTTTTGCTTTTCTTGGTCTCTTCTGGTTCCAAATGAATTTCAGGAAGGTTTTCTCTAGCTCTGTGAGGTATGCTAGTGGTATTTTGACTGGGATTGCATTAAATCTGTATAACAATATTGTAAGTATGGCCATTTTCACTATGTTGATTCTTTCTGCCCAAGAGGTATTTACTAATACCTAATATTATAAATGCAAATAAAATTAATGCCTACTATTACCCAGTTTTGGAAGGAGGGAGGGGATTGAAGTAGAGACTTGCAGGCCACAAGACGTACATGTCCAATGCTGTGCAGCCTCAGCCAATTCATTTCATAGATTTTTATTGTCTACTATATGCAAGGCACTGTTCTAAGCACTGGGGACATAGTGGGAACAGAACAGGGTATTCCCTGCCTAAGTGGAATTTGCATTGCAAATCAGAATATAATATAATACTTCCCTTCTGTAAGTTTTGGCTACAGTATGTTTGTGTAATTTCATCTTCCTTGTGGTTAATATAGGCAGCTCTGTCTATATGTCATGTTACTTGGGGAAGAACGTGGCTGAATTTGTGAAACTTTCTCCATGTTATTGTTTTTCCTCTAGGCTATATTTTTAGGTCTGGGCATTACTTTTTTAAAAAATGAAATTTTGAGCTGGGTGTGGTGGTATATGCCTGTAGTCCCAGCACTTGGAGGCTGAGGCAGGAGGATCATTACAAGTTTGAGCCTGGGTTACATAGTGAGTTCAAAGTCAGCGTAACTACATAGGGAGACCCTGTCTCAAAAAACAAAACAAAAACAAGAAATAAATTTTTGTTGAGATAATTGTCAATCATCTTGCTGTTGTAAGAAATAATACAGAGAGATGTCTTGTATGTTTTGATGAATTTTTAACTCACTTGTCCACACTGAGCCTTCAGCAATTCATTTACAACTTAGATTTTCATACCCCCATGCTAGTTTTGGCAGGTTTCTGCTCTGAGTTTAATGTGATTCTTCATATTCACCTGTCTGTACCTTTAATTTGAAGAGAAGTAGTTCGCCCTGTGACCTCATTTCTGTTAGTGATTTAGAAGAGTTTTTCATTTTTCAGTATGCTGAGTGTTTTACTTGCTAGAATGTATTGATGACTTCTAAGCTCCTTGCCTGCCCACCAGAAGCTGGAAGTTGCAGCTTGTGTTTTCGTTCTTTCATGTGGGTTGTTAAACACCAAAAGATTTTACTTTTGATGTGGTTCATTTTTCCTTTTTTAGATTGTGGTTTTGATGACATCTCAAATCTACTCTTAGATTCTGAGGACTTCCTTCCATTTAAAAAAATTCAATATTTACCAGTTTTATCCTTACATTGAAGACTATCATCATGTTGAATTAATCTTTTTAAAAGATGTTAGTCAGGATTCTTTTCTTTTTAAATTTGCCAGTAGATGTCCAGTTACTCCAGTACTAATTCTTTCTCCTTTGAATTGCTTTTAGACCTTTGTCAGAAATCTGCCAGCATGCTGTTTTGGGCCTGTTTCACTTTCTGATTACACTTCAATCTCATTTTTCAGAGTTCTGTAGTTTTCAGTATAGAGATCTTCTACTTCCTTTGTTAGATTGATTCCTAAGTATTTCATTTTTTTGATGCTACTAAAATAGAAGTTTCTTCTCTAATTTCTCTCTCAGTGGATTTGTTGTTTGTGTACAGGAATGCTATTGATTTTTGAGTATTGACTTTGTATCCTGCTACACTACTGAATTTGGTTATTAAATCTAGAACCCTTTGAGTGGAATTTTTGGGATCTTCTATATGAAGTATCATATAACCTGAAAATAATAATAATTTAACTTCTTCTTTTCTGTGTTTATTAATTTTATTTCTTTCTTTTGTCTAATTAGTCTGGCTAATGTTTCCAGATCATATTGAATAGGAGTGGTGTCACTGGACCCTTGTTTATCACCATGCATTAAACCAAAATTAAAATGGATCAAATATCTAAATATTAAAACAGAAACATTAAATCTGCTGGAAAATAAAATAGGTAGAACTCTTGAAGACATAGGTGTGGCAAAGACTTCATGAACAAAACCCTGATGGCACAGGAAATACTATAAAGAATCAACAAAAGGGATATCTTCTTATTAAAGAGATTTAGCACGGTAAAAGAAATCACCAACAGTGGGAAGAGACAAACCATAGAATGGGAAAAAATCTTAGCCATTTGTTCCTGAGACAAAGGACTATTATCTTGAACATATAAAGAATTTAATAAATTCAGACCCCCCTAGATTTAAAGACCCAATCCAAAAATGGACCTCTGAGTTGAACACAACTTTCCCACAGGAAGAAGAAGAAACAACAAATAAACATATGAAAAAATATTCAACATCACTGGTCATTTGAGACACACCAATTAAAACAATGCTGAGATTCCATCACACTCCAAAAAGAATGGCTATTTAAATAAATCAACCAATATCAAATGCTGGTGGAGATGTGGGGGAAAAGAAATAATTTTCCATTATTAGTGGAAGTGTAGACTAGTGCAAATACTGTGGAAATCATTGTGGAGATTTCTCAAACTCTAGGACTAGAGGTCCCAATTGACACAGTTCTTTCCTTTCTTGGTATCCTCTCAAAAGAAGTAAAAGCATCATGGCACAGTGATGTATGCACACCCATATTTATAGCAACACAGTTTGTAATAGCTAAATCTTGGAAAAGCCCAAATACACATCAACTGATGAATAAATCAAAAAGACATGCTTTTCCTATAAAATGGAGTACTACTCAGACATAAAGGAAGATATAATTGACACATATCTAGGTAAGTGGATGAACCACAATAGCATACTCTTAAATGAAATAAACAAACAGATAAACATGTGTAAATATCACATAGTCTTTCTGGTGTATGAAACCAGAATGTACAATAGATATTGAGAAATAGGAAGAAATTCTCCAAAGGAAAAGAGAACTAGGGAGGAGGCAGGGGGAAGGAATCAAGGAAAAATAAATAAAATTAGGTAAGGATAAGATAAAAAACAAAGCTTTGTAAATAGGAGGGGTAGAAGGCTTGAAGGGAAGGGAGGGGAATAGGTAAAAAGAGGAATCAAGACATATCTCGTACAGGTACAAATTCCCTTTGTGAATGTGATCATTATTTATATCTAAATTGTACCAATAAACTTAATAATAATAATAAAGTGAAGTCAATGGTGCCATGTGGATCACAGGAATTTGGAGATGTCAGGAATGTGGAACACCCACTGAGGAAAGTGACAGTGAACAGAGCCAGCCATGAGAGGGCATATGGCTGCAAACAGAAAGGTATTAGGGCAAGGTTACCAATGGTTTTTGGAGTGTACTCCTGGTTGCAACTTGTATACCCAATGGTATTTACTGAATTAAGAGAATGTACAAGTTTGTGGCCTATGTGCAATAGTCTACATTATAGGGCTGACATGTGTCATAGTTTATACCAGGTAGATTGGAGTAGGACCATTTAGTACAGACACTATACTATTAGAAGGCTGCCAAAATCATCTAAGAATGCACTTCTCAGAATATATCCCATTGTTAAGCAATGCATGATTGTAGATCAGAAAAATAACATAGAGGCCAGAAGAAAATTCATATGGTTATGTGCAACTCATTTTTATAAGGGAAAAGATATGGGAAAACTCTTGAACTTAGTCTGTATAATAAAGTTTGGTTTTAAAACCGAAGCAAAGGGCCTATCACATGCTTGGCAAGCACGAGGTCCTGAGTTTGATTCCTGGTTCCAAAAAAGAAAGAAAACAAACAAAGGTAACCAGCAAAAGTAAAAAAGCGGGATGATACTCAAACAAAAAAGAAAATGTTTGTTGGTCAAAAGCACAATCAACAAAGAGAAAGTCTAATCTATGGAATAAGAGAGAATATTATCAAATCATATATATGATAAATTTCTAAAATAGGTAAGGAACACTTGCAACTCAATAGTAAAAAAATGTTGTATTGAAAGTGGAAAAATGAAAATAAATATATCTGAAAATAAGAAATATTCTGCAAATAAAGTATACAAATTGTCATAGGATATAGAAAAATCCCTGGTCATGGGATATAGAATATAGAATATAGGATATAGAAAAATTACTTTCACTGGTCATTGTGGGGATGTAAATCAAACCATAATGAGACATCAATCCACACCTGTTTGGACCCCTTTCAACAAAGCAACAGAGTGTAATTAATAAGTGAATTGATATATGTTGGCAAGAATACAAAAGACAGGAACATTTATATACTCTTGATGGGGATATAAATTGATACAGCCAATATGGAAAACAGTATAGCGATTGGCCTGAATAGAACTATCACATCGTCCAGAAATCCCTCCTCTGGGTAGGTATCCAAAGGGACTGGAATCATAATCTTGAGAAGATATCTACAATTTCATGTTCGTTTCCATATTACTTATAGTTGTAAAATGGAAATAGCCTAAAAGTCTATTGATGAATGAAGAAAAAGTGTACATGCATACTCAATAGAATATTATATACCTTTCAAAAAGATGATAACCATGTAATTTGTGAAAGCATGGATAAACTTAAATGACATTAGGCTTGGTTAAAAAATACAGGTGTAGAAACACAAATGTATTACCTTGATTATATGTTATTCTAAAAAGCAGCAGCACTGGGTCAAGGATGTCTGGCCAGTTGGTGCCTACCAAGATGACCACGTTCGACATTGTGTTAAAACCTGGGGGCAGGGGTGCAGTGAGATAGTTCAGCGGCATAAGTGCGTGCCTGGAAAACACGAGGGCCTGAGATTGACTCCCGGAACCCACATACAAAAAAGGGCTAGTGATATCGCTCAGTGGCAGGGGCACCTGCTGGCAAGTGCGAGGTCCTGAGTTTGACACCTGGTACCCACAAAAAAAACCCAAAAAAAACCTACAGTTTATATCTCCGACATTTACACAGATATGCCTAACACCAACCTCAAAAACACTGTACAAAGAGAATGATAGATTTGAATAAAAAAAAACAGAAACCATAATTACATGCTGAAAATTTAGAGCAAAAATGGGAAAAGACAAAAAATAGGCACAAAAGATGCACATTTAAAGAGAAAATGAAGAATAATGCAGGAAATTTATAACATTATCGTGAGACTCAAAACATCATACATCAGACATTTAAAAAAATAACAAATTAGCAGTGTTAAAATTAACACTGCCTCTATAATTATACCTACTTATTATATTATTAAGTCATTATGAGTGAAAGAAAATATTTATATTTAGGAATTGTGTATTACAACTTTTTCCATTTGACTATGTGTCGTATAAAGTATTTAAGCCTGAATATGTACTAGTAGCAAGTAATGGCCCTTGTAATTTGGAAAACCAGTCTGTAAATACTGTTGCAGGAAATTTCTGAGAATGTACTTATATATTTTAATCCTACAATGAATACATTAATTGATGAATGATATATTAAATGAGCTGATAAGAGCTAGTGCCTTCCAGCTCTCTGCACTATCCTTTCATAATATCAATTTTATTGACCCACTTAAACTTTATATTTGTATCTTTCTGGCATCTGGCTTTTTCTCTTCCCACTGTTCCATCTTTTTCACCTGCTTTCTCCTACTTCAGTGCTTTTCAAAATCACACATTCCATATTCTATGTCATCCTAAATAAGAATTTTCATCATCATTTTGCTTACCCAACAGATGAAACATTGTCCACCATTAGAAATAAAAGTTTAAAGACTTTAATTAACTAGAAATTTAAAAATACGTTAATTAATTAAAAAATTGGTGGAATTCAGACATACACAAAATTTCAACCTGACATTGAAACTAAAGGTATTTTGCAAATTTTTATTCCTGTTCAGGATTCAAAAACACTTGCTATATCTTTGAAATAATAATAATAATAATAATAATAATAATAATAATAATAATAATATAAAAAAGAAAATTTAGGGAAAACAAGATTATTGCTTTTAATATTTGGAATTTATTTTATTGGTTCTGTGAAAACCAGAAAATAGTAAGAAAAATTTTTTTAATATTAGCATAGCAAATTTTTTTGTGTCATATTCTAAAACTGCAGATAAAGTGACATTTCCCATTGGCCCTTGAAGTTATCAGTTTAAAGGGTAGTCATGTGCAGTAGAAGACTTTTGAATTATTTATAGAAGAGTGCATGGCTTGTGTAGGGAGTTCTAAACAGAGCTGCCATTCTCTTTCTGGCTTTATTTAGTGAAAGGCAGCCAACACTGTGCGCAAAACCACACACGAGTATGATGACAGAAATTCATCTCAAGCTTCTGAGGAAGGGCACGAGGGGCAAGGAAAACTGCAGCGGGTCCAATTACACACTTCAAATGCCTGTCACCTAATTATGGACGCTTTTAAGTTCAAATAATGTTTCTCTTTATAAGCATATCAAATTTCATTAATTGTCACAAACTGCTCTCTTGAAATCACCATTTATCACAGAGATATATTCTTTACACATAATTCATATACCTCATAGTTAAAATGACTTCTGCGATTGATAGTGTAATAAAAGCATTTTACTAATCAGCAAAATGTATTCACATTGTATATAGTATGTGTTTTGAATGAAAAACTATTCAGATAAATGTTTTAAACTTAACATAATTTTTGCACAATTACAAAGTTCACTCTTTCAATTTTTTTAATTCTCAAATTCTTTTTGTACTTGTGAAATAAATTAGATATTACCTATCTTATTTAAGGGTCATTAATATACCATAGGCCATATACATGACATGTAATATTCAAAATATTTTATTAGGAGTATTTTGTGTATATCTTTGGCATGTACAACTCATTCAAGGAGGATAATTCTTTTGTTAAAATCTCCCTAGTAATAAAAGAATATGAAAGTTTCAGTATTAAATTTGTAGATCAATGATATAAATATTATGATTTAATATGGAAAAAGTTCTTATAGTTACTTTACCTTTAGTGAGCCATTTCTTGAATCACTAACCAAGCCTTTATTTATATTATACAGAAGATGCAGACCAATATTTTAGAATAAAAAATACAGCAAAATTTCTAGCATACTTTATCATTTTGTTGTGACAGTTTTAAAACTTAAAGTTAGATAAAGTACAAATTCAAATTACATTTACATTACAATTAAAGCTAATTAATAGTGCTTGTTGGATAGTTTTAGCATTTTGACAAAGTGACGAATAATCAAGATCACTGTAGATTTGAATTATATAATGAAAACTATAGTCTCAATAGTATATGACTCATAATAAATCTTAAAGGGTTATTTATAGGTAGTGTATGTTCCATTTCATGCCAGTGAAAGGAACAGTTTTTCCACATTAGCCCCTTCTCAAGATTAAGTTATCTAGTGGCAGTTTAAAAGAGTTAGGATTAATGAATGATAGATGTACGGGTGGACAGAGGATGCAGGGTCTAAGTGAGCTCAGACTCATCTTTTCTATTCTCCTCCACTCTGCTATATGGTTTTTCTTGTACCCTCTGGTTTTTATTCCTCTGTGAGGTGTTGTTCATTTCTTTCCCCACCATGTCTTATCTATTCTTCTGGAGATTAAACAGTCTGGGAAAATGCATTTACATTTTCTGTTCCATAATTAGATTAATGGTATCTATTAAAACTTTAATAATGTTTCTGCAATACTTTGAAGTACTAGAAAGAAAAATAAATTAAAAATACCCACAAATTAATACTTTATGATATGACTGTAACATGATGAATTATTTTATAATATTAAAATACTGCACACAAATACTTATGCTTTAGAACTGAATGCAGAGGATATCATGTTTTAATTACTTATTAATTAAATATTTTCTGTCACTTACTGAAATTACAAAAATATCTGACTCAAATAGATAATAATATAAATAATTATTTTTTCCAATCACAAGTTATAAATGTCTTCTTGAAAATTAAAAATATTCAAATCCCTCAAGATAGTAATTGATTCAAGATTTCAACTGAGACATAACTTAGGTCATCATTCTTCTTTTGCTACTTGCCTCTGAGGACAGACAGTTTTAAATTTTTCAGAAGGGGAAGGGAAGGATACTATTGTACAATTAAGACTTTTTATTATTTTATTTTAGACATATAATTACAAGCTTATGTGACATCACACTAACAGCATCAAAATACCTTATCATCAAAATCTACTTGGTGCTAGTTATTGTACTGCTGTACATGAAAAATAATTATTGAAAAAGTAGTGTCAGTACACTACCCTGTAGTTTTATGCCTTCAGGTATTTTCTCATTTCTTTCATTCTCATTTTGTTTGTTTACTGTTGTTTTGTTTCATTTGTTTAAAAAGTTTCCTCTTCACTAAATATAAATGAAGTCACCAATCACAATTTCTCAGCCCTCAACAAAAAGATGGGCTTAGAGCTCATGCTGGCACTTTAGATTTCTGTATCCACCATGTGAACCATATTCTTGGTGAAACATTAATTATTTTTATCATTTCACACTTAAGAAAATTATCAGCCAGGTTAATAGATTCTGCTCTTTAGGATCCAGGCTGTGCACTTCTAAAATCCCATGTTTTAGAGGATTCATAGAGAATATATTAATGTCTGAGTACTGATGGACAATTTTTTTCTTAAAACAAAGACAAGGACTTATTTTTTTCTGTTCAGTTTCTTTCATTTTTATAGTTGAGAAAAGTGGAAAGGTAACAATGACACTAAATGTTTTCTGGAGGCAGAGTGCCTAATTCATGATTCAATGATAGGAATAGTCCTCTATGTGTCCTCTAGTTCTATGTTTCCTATAGTCTTCTAGTTCTATTTGTTGGCAGGAAAGGGTCAAGATTTTATTGATTGGTGCAAATTAAAGGAGCATGATGTATAGATGTCCCCAAATTACAATGGTTAAATTATGGGTTTTTTAAGGTTTATGATGGTACAAATGTTTTATGTATTCAGTAGAAATCATAGCTCAAGTTTTGAAATTTTCTTTTTTCAGACTAGGAATAAACACTCAGGTATTTTCTCCTAGTGTTGGCCAACCGCCAGTAAACCACAGAATCACTAAAGGAAACAACTAATATTCTACAGTTTACTATGTTCTTAAACTAGGATATACAGTAGGTTAGGTATATTAAATGCATTATCAACTTAAGATATTTTCTATTTATAATAGATATAAGAGGATTTTTACCATATTGCTAGAGGAGTATCTATAATTTGTTTTGAAAAAAATTCATATTGTAAGCTTTTTTTTAATGAAAGTCAGAATATAATGTCTGCCTTTATCACAGGTGCTCATGTAATTCAAAAAACTTTTACAGATTCTGTGACAATTTTGGTGAGTGGATGGTCTGTCACAAGATTCTCAGACCTGAAATCATGTTGGTTGATTGGGATCGTGAGGGGACATGAGGAGGTGATGGAAATTTGGTGGTGAAACTGTATCTACAAATATTGTTACAGACAAGAGACTTTGTTATGTTCAAATTGATTCCCTTCATTATACCATGTCAGGATAAAATTTCCATTCAAATTTTTGTGAACGTTTGGTTATTTTAATTTAAAATTTCAGATATATGTTAAAAATATTCATATTTCAGAAAATTATAAACAAGAGTATAAAAATGTTCTGTAATCCCACCAATTGTAAACAATCAGACTATAAAAGTTCTTGAGATAAATCTACATGTACCTCCTGCTCTTATGGGCATCATCAGATTTTACTATGTAGAATCTTAATCAAAAATATTCCTAGGGCCTGGTGATATCACTCAGCAGTATAAGTACCTGCCTGGCAAGTGTGAGGTCCTGAGTTCGGTTCCTGGTACCCACATAAAGAAAAAAAAGAATATTTCTAGCTATAAATAATGGGAAACCTACAAAATAAACAATTATACAGTTTTTAAAAAGACACCACAAACATGCCAACACCACCAGAGTGGGCCCCATGATGCCAACACTGACAGAGGGGAGGTGGGACATTGTATCCCAAGGGGCCCAACAAAGCCGCAGTTGGTGAGTAAGGGGAACCAGTGCTGTACTTCAGCACACAAACAAGCAGAAGTGGGTGGGATGGGCCACCATTTTACTCCAAAGGGAGCAGGGTGAACCCCAGTAGAACAGACCTGGTTCACTTCACTGCAAAAGCTGTGGAGTGAAATAAATGAAAAGTCATCTAGTCACAGTGGACTACTGGCAGTTGAGAAGAAGGTTAGGGGGAAATCTGCAGATAGGGAGGAGCTGGGCCCACCCAGACTCTGCCCAGTTGGTCACCAAAAGTCACTCTTAGCCCTAAATACAAAGGATTGGAAACACCCCTCTGGTCTGAGACAGTAGAGCTGCCATCACACAGCAGCACACGGAGGAAAGCAGCCTTGTCCTATGGTGGGACACGGGCACTCCCCTTCACCTAACATCATTTGGTAAGAAGAGCGGGTAGTGTGGGACAGAGGAAGCTGTGCAAGGTCTGGAAGGAGACAAATGTACACGGGTCTGGTTGCAACCCCATGATTTCCTTATCCAAAAGTACCACAGCAATTGAGATAGTGCCATAGAGATAAACACAGCAAGCAGAAGTGGATATCCAAACTGTCGTCAGCTGAAGACCAGTTCTATCCCTCATAGCCAGAAGACAAGGTCAGCCCTCACCCAGCGGAAATCCTGCAGTAAACTTGGTGGGATACACAGCACATTTCCGGGACCCAACTTGGACACTACCACAGACCTGAGGACACCAGAGAAATTTTATTATTTTTCTTTGATTAGTTTTCTTTTTATATGCTGATTGTGCCTGGGTTTTTTTTGTTTTGTTTTGTTTTGTTTTGTTTATTCATTGGTTTGTTTGTTTGGTTTGTTTTATTGTTTGTTTGGGTTTTTCAGGGTTTTTTTCTTTTGATTAGATTTCTTACCTTTATTTTTGCTTTGTTCTATTCATCTTTCTCTCTTCCCTCAACTAACTCTCTGTCTCATCTTTTTCTGGTTCATTTCAATATTCTTTCTCTTTCATTCTTTCTCTTCTGCACTCTTCTCCAGCCTCCCAAACCTTAGCCTTACATCCTGGCTTCTGCTTTATTTCTCCTCATTCATCTCTCTGTTTTTTACCATATCCTCCTTAAATACCACCTAAACTGGGTAAAATCAATCTACCAAGGGGAAACTCATTGCATACATGTTCCTGGTATATGTTGGATTTTGTTACATAACTGTAGAGCTGCTCCTGTGGTTAAAGGAACCAAATTAATAGTTACCACAGTTTGTCAGTCACTAGGCTATGCAGGATGATATTGTTAGTTATAATTGTACGACTTCAGTGAGTATGTCATCTTGTAATCAGTTTTTCTTCTTTATGTGACAATATTGTGATTGGGGTAATAACCATCACCATAGTCCAGTACCAAAGGATGGGGCGCTGAGCCAAATAAATATCAACTTCTCATTTTTAATAAATTAGGAAGGTATGTTCTTGGGATAGACACTAAGACCAAGAACTACCTACACCTTGAAAACATCTCTGAGGAACAGATGTTTTCTAGGGAAGCCTTGATACTAGAGATTAAGCTATCTACCATAAGAAAGTTACAGGCACCATTACAGAAAACAAAACATAGAAAATGACAAGATGCAGAAGCAAAATGCAACCCCAGACCTCCAGCCCACCTAAGACAAGTCCAGAGCAGAATAAATGGAGGAAATCAGAAGACACACACTGGATATTTCTGAAATGATAGTAACAGAAGTGAAACAACAAATGGATGTGGCTATAGGAAAAATAATCTCTCAGATAAAAAAAGAAATGATGATCAATATGAAAGGCATGCCAAACAAAGCTAGAGTAAACAAAGATAAAAAAATAGAACAACTTAGGAAAATGATGGAAAAAGTGAATGCCCAACATAGGAAAAAATGGAAGCCATGAAACAGATCCAACCACATATTCAGGAGATTAAAAATTCCATTGAAAATATATGCAATGCATTGAAAGTATACACAATAGATTGAACAAAGGTGAAGATAGAATATCAGATCTAGAAGACTGGATTGCAGTTAATGAACATAAAAAAAGATACCTTAAAATAGCTAGGGATCATGAAAAATCAATCCAACCACTGCAAGATGAAGCAAAAAAGAACAAGTAAGACTGACTGGAGTTAATAAGAAAGCCAGAGATAGTGCAAACTCTATAAAACAAACAAACAAACAAAAACACTCTTCACAGAAATATTGGCAGAAAACTTCCCAAACATGGATAAAAAATTTAACATACAAACATGTGAGGCATATAGAATTCCAAGTAGCCATGACCAAAATAAATCTACACCAAAGCATATAATAATCGAGATTCCAGAAATTCAGCACAAGAATAAAATATTAAAAGTGGTTAGAGCAAAGAAACAAATCACCTGTAAAGGAAGGCCCATTAGAATCACAACAGTCTTCTCAACATAAACCATCAATGCAAGGAAACCTTGGAATATGCATTTAAAGCCCTAAGGGAAAACAACCTCCAGCACAGATTTATTTACAGTGTAAAACTATCTTTCAAAATCAATGGAGAAAAAAGATACTTCCTTATCAAAGAACAACTGAAGAAATTCATGACCACCAAATGAGCTCTCCAAAATGCTGTAAAGTATATTTTAGAAAAAGATAAGGAGGACCAAAATTTCAAGAACACCAGCAGAAATAAGCCATCAGACAGGGAAAGCAATTAAACAGATAGGAAAGATGAGATAAAAACAACAGGAAAATTACATGAGAAGGATAAGCCAGCACATATCAGTTATAACCATCAGTGTAAATGGTCTTAACTCACCAATCAAAAGAAACAGACTGGCAGAATGGATTAGAAAGCAAGATCCAAGAATATGCTGCATACAAAAAACACATTTAATTTTTTAAAAAAGGAAAGGAAACAAACTAGCAAAGACTAATATAATATAATATAATATAATATAATATAATATAATATAATATAATAAAAAACAAAGTTCCTCTGGTCCATAGAAAGCCCAAACCTACTGGATAACACTGCCAACCCTGTAGTAAAGTTTGTGCAGGGCATGAGGTTGCTCTTGGCCTCCAGATGTGGGGCCTGGGGTCAGAGTCTTCAGCCAGTAATTTCTATATGTCTCTTAGTGGCCTGCACACTCCTTACCCTGTTGTTTTTGGTGTCTCTCTCCCAGTTGCTGTGCTGCTTTCAGACAGAAGCAGGGGACTGTTCCCAGTCACATGCACAGTTGGCCTGTCCTGGTCCTTGCTCAGCCTTCTGTGCTTCTCTTCCCCTGGGAAGTCTCTGTAATCTCACGTTATTTTTTGCAGGGTGATGTAGGATACCATGATGTGGTCTGACCCTCTGCTTCTGCAGGTGCTGTCTAAGGCTGTTCAGTCCCAATTCTTACTCCTGTCCTGAGGGGGGAGTGCTAACTTCCCAATCATGGCTTTATAAGGTCCTCCACCACCACCACCCCCCTCTACTGTAGTCTGTAACTTCACTGGGAGAGGCAAGGTGGGGTGCTGTGGGGTGCCTTTCTGCTCTTGCCCCAGCATGTGAATAGCTCCGAGCTGCATAGTCCCACAGTGCAAGGCTATTTAATTACTGCAACTCTCTTGCCACAGGTCACTGCAGGTGGCAACTCTTCCATTTAGTATGCACCCCTGTAGTCTTTAATCTTGGCCCTAGATGTTCCAGTTACTGCTTCAGTGCATAAAAGGAAAATGAAGAAAAGAAAAGAAAAGAAAAAAGAAACAAAAGAAAAACAAAGAAAAGAAAAGAGAAATAAAGGAACATTGGCCCACTGTCATGGAGGGAGCAGTCACTGCATTCCTGGGTGTGCCAGTGGAATTTACCCCTGGGCAGCAGGGTCCTCTGTTTGGAGGAAGGCAAAAGAGGCAGAGGACCTTATATACCAAGTCTATCCTGTGCGGATTAATTTAGCCACATTATTTAATATATCCATTTGTTTCTTCTTTTAAGCATCCAAGTATGGTGGGAATTCACCCATGATGTGACGATACACTGGCAGCCTGGCCGTTTGGCTGGCAATTTTATTAAGTCCTTTATCTATGTTTTGCTTGATCTAGGAGTCTCTTATTTCAGATTGATTTTGGTTTCATGATGTGTGTCCCTTCTCTTTCTTCCAATTGCCTGTGCTTTCAGTTGAATTTTTCTGAGTAGCTCTGGACGAGGCTTCTTCTCTATTCAGCCTTGTTGTTTCTCTCCCCTAAACATTGTGTTGTTAAGTTTCAAATTAATCTTTGGCTTTATTTCTCTGTCAAAATTCTTATTTGGTATGTTTTCCTGATTTTCTTGTTTCTCTTTCTATATTCTCTTACAGTTCACAGAGTTTCTTTGGGATGATCATTGAAACTATTTTTCATTGATTTCCATTTATTTATGGTCAGTTCTCTGTACTTTACTTTGATACTTGGATGGTGTTATGCCTTGTGCTTTTCTTAATCCTTTAGCCTTACACTGCTGTGTCTATACTTGAAGAAATAGTCACCTATTCCAAATTTTACATCTTTGGTGAATAATACTCTTCACTTGCCAACCTTTCTGAAGATTCTGGGTGAGCTATCTGAAAAGATCTGTGCATGGGCTTGATGCTGGCATCCTTAAACAGGTTGGAATAATACCTGGGTCAGAAAACATTAGAATAGATTTAATTCTTTGGTCAATAGGAGCCAGCCTGATGTCTGATTCTTAGCATTGATTCTGTAGCTTGTAATCTCAGAGCACAAGTCAGCTTTGGTGGGTTTCCATCTTATTTTGTTTTGTGTTGAGCCCAATTGGGTGGACCTGTTTTCTAGGTCTACAGAGTTACACCTAGTGTTTGGCTTCATGATGGTGGTCTTGGTGGCTGTCACCATGAGTGATAGTATGAAATTGGATTAATGAGAGCTAACTTGGTGCTGGGAGAGGCCTTAAGCCTCAGTATGCAGGGTTTAACAGGGTGCCTGAGGCTAGTAATAGGCCTTGAACTTAATTCCATGGGAGAAAGAACATCTGGATTCTGAAACTAAGGAAACAAGATGGGATCCTGAGCCCACAGAGCCAGCCTGGACTCTAATTCTGTAGAGGATTCCAAAGGGGTCAATCTGGTATCAGAGACTATTGTTTCAGGCCTGGAACTTTGGTATACTAGATCATGCTTAATCACAAAGTCTGGAGCCAGAATCAGTGAGGATTGTCTTGAAGCCTGGATCAGTTGGTACTGGCCTGCTGCTTAGGTCTGAGTGCCAGCACGCTGCCTAGGTCTGTAGTGCTGGCATGGAGCCCAAGAGCTCTGAAACTGGCCTGACCCTGAGGAAGTTCTGAAGGCTGCATTTTCAGAAGCTGGCATACATTCTAAAACCATAACAGCTGCCAGAGCCTAGGTCAGAAGGGACAATCTTAAAGCCTGGATCTGCAGGCCTCAGTTTTGTGCCTAAGTCTATTGTTGCCATCCTGGAACTATGTGTGCTGCTGACTCCCTGCACCTAGCCCAACTCTTAGGCCAGAGTTGGCAGCCTAATGCTAGGGAGATCTAGGTACTCTAGAGCTGTGGCAGCAAACCTATGGTACACATGGCACAGTGGGCTGTCTGTAATGTTGAAAGCAATACAAGGTTCACCATCTCTGCTCTAGAGTTACCAGCCTGAAGTTTAGGAAACATTTCTTCTCACATTTTGTTATATTTGATCTCTAGGCATTTAAGAAGTAAATATATGGACATTATAAAATAATCCCATAACTTTATGTAATGAGAAGATTAGAAAGTTTCTACTGCTAATATAATTCAATTATAAGACTATATTTAGTTTACACAGTATTTTGTATCAGATCCCTGCATTTTCTTATCCTATTATTTATTTGGTAATTAATAATTTTTCAATAAATATTGTCCTTCATATGCCATGTCTAGTTATTTGGACTTCCATACTGAAGTAACTGTTTCAAGGTTCATCATAATTATTTTCCCACAAAATTTTCCCATTCTTGATTAGTCATTCATTAGTGATTAGAAATTACTAATAGTGATGCTTTAACCATAAAATGCAAATAAGCACAAAACAAAAAAATGCTGTTTCTTAATCATCACAAATATTCAAAATTAAATATTTTCTAAGTCATTAAGTATGTTATCAAATTCAGATTTCCTTTTCATTGATTCATAGTCATTATTTTTATTTTTAAAATATAATTATTTTTTAGAGTTTTTCAGAAAAATTTTAAACCTAATGTTGCACTCTAAAAATAAATATGCTATAATATATCTACATGTTGAATCTATTTGATTAATTTCAAGTTCAGGGTTCATGAATGATAAGTTTACTTTAAGTACTTTTTAAAAAACAGTTTGCTCTGTAACATACATTTTCATCAATAACAAAGTCAATAAAATTATGTACATCTTAGCAGTAAAAGAGGAAATTTGGAGAGCTATAATATAAAGATTTACTAGATACATGGCACAAAAACTGTTTAATTCAGGTATCCAAATAAACTAAATAATAATGATAGTAAACTTAGGTTGGGAGTTAAATATGTTCAGTTTATATCTGGTGACAAGTAACTAATAAATTATATCTGTGTTTAAACATTTAATTATTGCTTTTATTTTCTTTACTGGGAATCAAACTCAGAACCTTGAACTTACCAGTGCTTCTTTTTTTTTTAAATGCAGTTTACCTAGATATTCTCTGAATTTTAACTTATTTTTGTAAATAGAGAACATACTGAAGAAATCTATATCAGATTATGTAAGGAAAATTACAGAACAACTCTATTTCTTCTGTAGCTGATTGTCAATTATCTTCAGATCCTTTGCTGAGGTCAACAAATTATTCTATTTTATTTGTTTTTTCTGTGATTTCTTTTTTGAATTATCACAAACCTAGGGGCTGGAAATGACACAAATATATTATTGTAGAGTTCTAACCAACAGAAGCCATATTGGGTCTCACCAGGTCAAAATCTCATTAGGATGATTATGTTTTCTGTCTGAATGCTCTAAAACAGAAGACCTTCTACTACTTGTTGAAAGTAATCTTTGGTTTGTGGCCAATTCTCTTCTTTCATTTCCATCTTTAATTTTTTGTAGGTACATGTTTGCAATATATAATAATTACATTCATTGTGAGGAGTTGGTACACATACATGGTACATCTTAATCTTCTTAATGTCCTTTTTTCTTCCCCCTCCATCTCTCTTCATCTCTTTATTCTCTTTCCAATCTCTTAAAGATTAAGATCTTTAATCTTAGCATGATTAGCAACCCTAATTCATTCTGAAACTTTCCACTGTAGTATAATATATCATAGCTTCCAGGGGGTAAATCCTGAACAGTTATAGCCGGGCATTATTTAGTTTATTTCAATAAATACTATAAAAGTAGAATTCAAAGGTTAAGTTTACTATTACTTGACAAGATATTTCTGGCTTATGTACTATGGGCAAAGCTCAGTACTGTCAGGTCATGACATATTGGTAAATGGTTATTTTTCTCAATGTTTATAATAAATAAAAAAACAGAGGAGTTAATGAACCATGAAAATTATATTTGGTAAAAGATATAATAGTGGGGAAAGGAAGATCCTAATGGCAGAATTACAAAATGCCCTCATTCTCCTCTAGGAAGTGAAAACAACTTGCTGAGGAAGTTATCTCTTAAGGCAGAGTTGTACATAAAAGTATAAATAGACTAAGAATATAGTTTTGTATGTAAACACATGTGCATGCATACATAGATGAACACAACTGTAATACATGCATGTGTCATGCAGTGCAGATCCAGACAAGTGGAGGAGATTGTGAGATGAGTTGAAATGACACAAATAACAAATTTTAATTTACTAACCATACAACTTCTATTAGCAGGTGGGAAATAGATGCTACTCAGTGGTAAATATGACTATTAAATAAAAATAAAATTGAGAGAAGTCTTTCTTTCCACAGGAATAAATTGAGAATATCATCAATTCTGAAACTTTTGATAGAAAGTTAATTTAACCAAACTGTGCCTAAGATACACTCCATCTCTTCATTACAAGACCTAAACAAATGTCTTGTTTCATATTATGTTGAATTTTTTTTTTACTTCCAAACAAGAGAGATCACTGTGGTAACAAATTTCATGTCAAGTCAGATAAGCCATAAATTTTTTTTGACTGCAGCCCACAAAATCATAGAAACACCAGTTAACTTTTTCATCTCAATTTCCCATAACTTCATATATGAACACAACCTTCCTCACTTGTGCCAACATTTGTTAGCTCCCTACCCTCAATTGTGTCTTACTATAAGTAGCTAAATTAAAGGAGGATAGGTTTGTTTTGGTTCACAGTTACAGCTAATGCTGGGCTGGCCCCAAGGGAGAAATGATAATGGGAGAAAGACCAGGCAGACAAAAGCTGCTCACCATGGCACCCAGGAAGCTGAGAAAGAAAGGAATATATCTTTCTAGGTCTTCCTTCCAATAGCCTGCATCCTCCAGCCCAGCCTATTCCCAACAGCACAATCAGTCCCTGGACTCACTGGTGGACTATTCCACTGGTAAAGCCAGTGCCCCCATGATTCTATCACCTTCCAAACACATGAAGCTTTTGAAGGATATTTCAGATCAAACCATAATGACTATAGTGTTCAGGGAATTTTGTATAAGAAAATATAGAAAACTGGGATTATTTTCTCTATCATGGCAAGTAGTGTAATCAAGTGGAGGAGGCTGGAACTTAGAAGTTTTGATTACAGAATCATGAACTTTGCTTATTTAATGACATTACATTAGTAAAATGTGAAGACTATAAATATGGAATTGATTGGAGAAAACATTCCCATGGAGTGGTGACTCTGGCAAAATACCCTTCATCAGGAAATCAGCCAGAAAAATAATGTAACTGCACCTTAACATGGGCTATATATTTTATGACTAGTGTAGCATGTGTAGCTATGAAAACTAAAATAATAAAGTGTAAAATAAAAAGATATAATTAAATATCACACTTCAGTGCATTAACCATTTATCCACAGGAGCAAGAGCAATGCTCCTTCTTTTTAATTAGTTACATGAAGCAAATTTGCTTCAGTTTTTCTGTATTTTTTTTTTTTTTTGGTGGGTACCGGGGGGTCGACCTCAGGACCTCACGCACCAGCAGGCACCCATGCCGCTGAGCGATATCACCGGCCCCTTTTTTTTCGTATGTGGGTTCCGGGAGTCGAACTTGGGCCCTCGCGCTTGCTGGGCAGGCGCTTAAGCCGCTGAGCCGTCTCACCGGCCCAGTTTTTCTGTATTTTTAAGATCTACTTTATTTTGTTGTTGTTGAAATACTATTTGTGGGCTTTTGCTGGAATGATTTGCAAACCTATTTAGAAGGACCTATTATCTACTCCAACACTTAGCACAATGTATTTCACTCAGGCAAGCTGCTGCCTTTTTTTTATATCCATATCACAGAAGCTCAAGGTGTAAAATGATCTCAATCTCACACATAACCACTATTTCTCTAATTTTAACTTCTATCATCCTTACACATACTTTCAAAATCTAATATAATTTTCTTTTGGCAGCAAAAAAATGGTGGCATAATGTAAGTATAAGTGAGGACTAAGCTTACAAAACTATCCCTTCAACATTTTGAACATCTAAAACCTCTAAGATTTTTATGCTTTTTTCTTTGTTTTCCCTTCCTTACTCTCATTGTTTTGGGTTCATTCAGTCTACTCCCTCATTCCTACCAGTCCTGAGTGGTATCCTCATCAAATCAATTCCTGTGCATTTAGTATTGTTTACAGAAATAAACAGAAAGTATTGTTTATTTCTCTTCTGAGTCTATGAGCTAAAATTGTTAAACATTTTCACAGTATTATTTGTCGATATTTGGGTATCACTAAAATATGATATGAAAAAAGCACAGTTTGTCCTTTAGCTCCTCATGATATATTAATACAAGGAAATACATACACCATTGTTATGAAATATTGTGAAAGTGGAGTGCTTGTAGATATTAAGTTGAACCAACTACCTACTTGAGCTTCCAAAAACTTGTACATATTGTAGTTTAAGAAGACCTGACAAATTATCAGTGGAATGTTACACTTAATTGATGATTCCAAATTCAAATAGATTTGAAGTAGATAATGCATGACAGTCTAATGACAAACATGTTACATAGAAACTATTGTCTCTTTTAGACATCAAGTCACCTGAAGGAATGAGCTGCTATTCTCTCAGATGACTCTCGATGGCCTTTTTATAACATTTTATAGTATTTATTCTTTATTCAATGCTACATGCATATCAAAAACTGTTTTGATAATGTAGCTATTTAAACTCAACTAATTGCCGTGGTACATCTGAATAATTAACAGAATTACCACACATTATAAGTAAAGGAATTGAAGAAATGAAAGGTAAATACTCAGTTATTTCACATTAGATCTGGGATTCCCTACAATAATAATAATAATTATTATTATTATTTTTAATTTGGGTATTGGGAGTCAACCTCAGGAACTTTTGCTTGCCAGCAAGTGCTTGTGCCACTGAGCAATATCACTGGCCCTACTTTTTTCCTTTATATGGGTACTGGGAGTCAAACGCAGGACCATGCACTTGCCAGGCAGGTGTTTATGGCACTGAGCTATCTCACCGGCCATTCCCTACAATTCTTAAGTCAAAAGTTCTTATTCCCACCCAATGCACTTTTCGAACATCCACTCATATTAATGACTACACTGCTACAACTTATGTACACAAACACCAATATCAGAAAGTAAATTTTTAGTTCCTTAACAGGAGAAAGCATAACTTACCCAACTTTAACACACACTCTCCCTAACAGATCCTGGCAAACATAGTCTTTTTTTTTGTGGGTACTGGGGGTCGACCTCAGGACCTCACGTGCCAGCAGACACCTGTGCCACTGAGTGATATCACCGGCCCTTTATATGTATGTGCATTCCAGGAGTCGAAATCGGGCTCTTGTTCTTGCCAGGCAGGTACTCACGCCACTGAGCCATCTCACTGGCCCCAAACAATTTGGCAGTTTTTTTTTTTGGGTACTGGGGGTCAACCTCAGGACCTTGTGCACCAGCAGGTGCCCGTGAAGCTGAGCAATATCACCGGCCCTTTTTTCATATGTGGGTTCTAGGAGTCGAACTTGGGCCCTCGCGCTTGCCAGGCAGATGCTTACACCACTGAGCCATCTCACCGGCCCCTTAAACAAAATCTTACAATTTATTGTCTGCCTCAAATTATTTCAATTCAATCACATCATCTGCAAATGAGGAAAAAAAATCATTATTCCCTGAAAACAAAGGAAAAATGAAAGGAGAAAAAAAGAACAGGAATGAAAACAAAATATCAGCAAATGTCTGAATATGTAAAATGTCCTGGTTTTGCTACATAATTAAATTTTGCATAATGAACTAGAGCAAAGTATCTCTAGCAAATTCCCCTGTGGAAGAACAAAAAATACAACTTTGAGGCAAAAAAATATCTATTACATCAACTTAGTACTATTTTAATGTCATTATTCTAGAAGACCTTGGAAATTGAGGAGAGAGAGTAGAAGGGGAATGGGAGAAGAAAGGGAGAGGATAATCACATATATTAATTTATAATCAATGAGTATATAAAAGCTTTGTATGTGTCAGTTGATAATCAATATTTGCATATAAACTTGGTGATGGTGGTCTCTAAAATATGTCATGCCTTGTGTGAACAAGAAATTAGAACTTCTGTTCACATTTACATTTATATTTACATTTAATTTCAAACAGAACACTAAATATGACTTACTTGTATTTATTGTTTGAATTTAAGAAAGAGATGAAATGAAATGAACAATAAATTTCAGAACAGAATAAGAACACATGCTAGTACTGAGAATATCTCAAGTATAAGATATATTTGAAGAGTTTTATGCTATAAAACCCTAAAATAATGAAACTTACTAATAGGTCACAAGATGAATTTTGGATTATATTTACCTGACTTGTGATAACAGAAGAATATTCAGAGGAAACAAATTTTAAATTTAATATAAATTGAAGGATTTCTTAAAACTTACCCTGCATATCTATGTAATTACCTATGATACACTATCCAGGAGTAGTAGGATTCTACATTAACTTAGGGAAGAAAAACTGACATTATGAACTAAGGAAAATGTTGAAAAATAAAACAAAAATTCTTAAAACAATAGATTTCTTGCTATCTATGAACTACAACAAACTAGGGAAACTTTATGCTCAACAGATAACATTTAACCATTCCTCAGATGATGTGAAGTTTGAAAATGTCAAGGATCAACTGCATTACCCTTATCAGAATAGGTTTTGGGTGCCCATTGTCTTGCCAGAGTTTTTAAGAAACAGTTTCAGTGTATTTCAATAAATGCTTGATACAAGAATATGAAATTGGATTATTATTTTGGATAGGTAGACAATGGAGCGACTTTCTTAGACAATATATTAAGCTTTCTGCACTATGAAATTTAAGAAAATGTATTTTATATAGCTCAGAATTTTAATTATCTTGAAAAACCCATGCTAGTGAAAAGTAATTTAAAATTAATACTCTGTTATAACTTGGTTGATTCAAGGAATGAAAAAAATTCTATTTTTCTGAGCATATCTATGTATAAAATATTACTACTTACAAACTATATCCTCATCTCCTTTTTTCAATATTCATTAATAGAACAAGAAACATGAAATGAATCTGACAGATTATAGATTATTGCTGGATTGAACAACTGCTGCCTAATTATAAAAATAAAGAAAGTTTTTTTTATTATTTTTGTTGTTGCAAAGTGCTGCAAGCATTTGAGAAATGACAACATGGAGAGGTACAGTGTATTGTAGTATTACCACATTGATTCTGCCTCAGCAGAGTTAATGCTTTATGATAAAGAATTTTATACAATAGTTACAATAGAATGTACTTTGTGATGTCACACTCTTTATTGCTATAGTCTAATTAGTAGGATCTACCACACCCACATATGTTGGGATTTTTAAGAAGAAATGCAACTTTTTTAAATGATACTATAAAAAATCTAACAACATATCTATAATAAATGTAATACTGAATACATTGATACTGGATTAGAACTAATGATTTCAGAAATATAAAATGAGAATGATTGTATTATCAGATTTTTCTTCCTGTTGTCTCCATTTAACTGCAAGCTCACATAAGAAGATAGAATCTAGAGGCTACATAATAAGGTAGCTAGAATCTCAAGAGACATCTTTTTTCTGCAGAATGTTTAATTTTTTCAATATGCATTTTCTTCACATACTTGTAATAAGTGAAAATTAAAAGAAAAATCTTCCAAATGCATATAAGATAATACTGAGAGAGGAGCATGTACAATGATAATGTAACAAGAATGGCAACTGTACACACAGCTATTGAGGGAAGGAATATCAATTCAGCATTTCTAATGTAAAAATTTTGGAGTGAAAATGTTTGTTTCCCAATTTCTTGACTGGAGATGAGTAGTAAGAAGAGCTAGTGAGCTGAGTCTAGTGTCTATCACAGAAAGTGCAGAAGGCCAAGGGTTAAAGTAGAGCTAGGACTGAGTTTTTTCTGTTTTGTGAAAGCACTGCTGGCCACATTCCTCCCATCAATAACTAAGGGAAATGGATGTGGTTGTTGGCCAAATTCTAAAGGAAATTACTCTCCTAGTTGCATCAGGATTGGCACTTTGGAAATTCTGCTTGAGGCAAAATGCTTTGGAAAAGAATATCTTTGTAAACTGTATATTCCAGAGTTTCACTGAAGAATATCATAAAAAGCATGAGCTTGCTGATTAGACTTTATAATTATAAAAAGAAAGTCACTTTATACTTATAAAAAGAAAGTCTGGATTTCAGAAATACTTTAAATAATAAAAATTTATTTAAAATCTAAAGTCTCTACACAACATTGGAGTTCACATATTACAAATATACTTACACTCCTTTAAGTTCATTTCCTAAACAAGTTTGCCTACCAGAAGCTAACTGCTATCCTCATCCCTAAACATGTTCATGGATATCTTTATCTTGACTGGATATAACTATAACCTTAGTGAATTCATTTTAATATATCTTTAAACAATAAATACTATTTGTATTTTTATAATTTTCCTACATGGCATCTTGATTTTACACTTTGTTTTTTAAACTCAAATATCTTATTTTTTATGTTAACTTATTCAAGTGTAATTTTTTTTTATTTTGATGTTTAGTTTGACATTTGTAAATTGTGCCACTGCATTAATACTCTAAAGGCTGAATTAAGATACTGTGGTGCTATGAGTTTAATCCCCATACCCTAAATTTTTTCTTTAACTATTATAAGACTTTGTGTTTCTTTCAAATTGCATTGTTACATAATGGATTGCTGGATTATAAAGTACATTTTTTCCATTAATGAATATTTCAGGAACATACAGTATAAAAATTCCAGTGAGGATTTGGTGGTGGGACTTAAAGCTGATGGACGTTCTAGTACATATATTCAGGGAATTGATGAGACAAATCGGTCTAAAACTAAATAAGTCTAGATACTGATCCAATAAGACTACTAATCTCATCAAATCTAAAACATACTAGCAATGATTACATGTGCATTTAGTAGGTTTATTTTATGCCTTTGAATGTTAAGTTGTCTATTTTCAAAAGAATCTTAATCAGAGCTAAACAGTTGAACTTTTCAAATTGCTAGTGGCTAGGGAAACATTTTGCAATATGGATTTTCACTATTTCCAACATATTTGAGCTTACATTTAAATGTAAAAATATTTCTTCATTAACCCAATTGGACATAATTAGTGAAAAGCATCCAATTTTGGAAAATTAATAAATCTCTTAAAGGGATTCAGATTATACTTCTAGACATTTAACTTCCAAATTTTTCCCTCTTGAAAAATTGTGTTCAAATTATATGGAAAATGTAGCACTAAGCACTTTTTTCTGTACATGTCATGATAAATATTAGCATTGTTTGCCTTCAGCATAAACAAAGATGACAAATTGTCAGAACTCATAAATGATTAGAGTTAAAGTATTTTCTTGAAATTTATACCCATTCTTACTTGAAAATATTTTCTTTCTTGAATTACTAACAAGCATAGGAGGAACATAGAATAATAGTTATAATTAACAAAAAGAATAGTATATCCTAGTAATCACATATTTTTAACTTCTATTTTCAGGGCTATTGCTGGTTACATTCTCCTGAGTTTTTCATCATTTAATCAAAACTCTTTGGACAATTTCACACTAACTATTTGAAGAATTATAAATAAAATGATGTTTGCTTTTCATTTATGTCAATCTGTCTAGAGTAGTATTTGTATGGAGAAACAACCAGATTTGCCTAACTTCCACCCTGTTAAAATTTCAGGAAGTCAAACATTTTGATTTAAAAAAGTGTGTCTCCTGATGCATTTAAAATTGACTTTCTTTGTTAGGGTTTGTATAGCACCAGGGAAGTTTTAAACAGAACACTGAAGCACATGGGCATATTCTCAAGGATAGGCAATAATCTCCAAAACCTTCCATGTTCTAACCACTGGAATATGTGAAGATGTGGCAAAGAGAAATGATTTAAAATTAGATGCACTGTCATCTAATGGTCCTTAAAAGTAGAAGAGACACAAAAGAGATGTAGAAACAGAGAGATTACAGCTTGAGGAGAACTTCACCTGGCAGTTCTGAATTTAAAAATGAAGGGAGATGACCAAGAGCCAGAAAGGTGGAAAGGCTCTACAAATTTGAAAAGAAATGGGATGTTTTCTAGACACCCAGAAGGAATGCATGCTTGCCTACACTGTGAGTTTAGCCACATGAGATGTGGAATGGAATTCTGAACCTGAGAACTTAGTAGATTTGTAGTGTACAAGCAACTAAATTTTGCTTTCAGGAACAATAGAGAATCACTACATTTACCTAAGGGTGTTTAAATGTTTTGTGTATTATTTTTAATACTTCATTGTGTAAAATGCCAGTTTACAAAGAGTTCATATAATGGAAAATTTATAGATGCAGAGAAGTTTCATCCCATGTTTAATGGATAACAAATAATATTTTACTCAGAAACTTATATTAACAAACAACTACAGTCATCAGCAGCAGACAGGACATTGACATTGAATGCACTGGTCTTCTATTCTTAGTTCCTCATTTCTTAAAGTATTCTTTCATGTGGATAGAATCCATGTGCTGTCTCTGATGTGCCATTTTCTTCTTTCAAAGATACTATTTTCAATACTGTTTCATTAAATTTTCTCCTCTCTTTAATAACTTCTGTGCATACTTATTTTAAATTTTCAATGTTATGTTTCATTTTCTTGAGGCTAAACATTTTCATATTAATCACCTGACACAGGTTAAGGCAATAGTAAAATCAAATACTCTGCTTTGCTTTTTCAAAAGTTAGGAAGATTTTTCTGTTCACTCAAACACATGACTTTGATGCTTGGGAATTAAATTTTACCTTTATATCTAAACTATTCAAATTCAGCCATCACTGATTCATGTGTTTACAGTTCACTGGAGACAAATGTCTACTGTTTTGATTTGAAGAGCCCAGCACTCTCAAGCCAGGCAGGGATGGTGTCCTACTGTATCTGCTACAACAGGGTACCTATTTAACCAAGTGGTGAGGGGTATGTATTCAAGGTGAGGTAGTGCAATCCAAAAGTATTTTTAGAACAAAAAATCATACATCCTTCAGTAAAAATCACGTAACGGTTATAGAACATATGTGAAACATTGGAAATTTTAGAATAAAATGTTTATTTTTACAAATAATTCCTTAAAAAGTGACAATGGAAAGTTGCATAGCTTTAGGAACCTTTTAGATTTTAAATGAGAAACAACTTATCTTATCAAATTGTGAATGCAATTTTAAAATTCGCAGTTAACTCTTCTATACACTGAATTATGTGCCCTTCTCTTTCATCTGATGAGATGGTCCTAACCCCAAACGTGACTGTGTATGGGTATAGGATCTTTAGGTTGTAACTAAGATTAAATTAGGTCATAAGTATGGTGCTCTGATCCCATATAGCTGCAAATTTGTAATAAATGTAAAATATTCTCTGCCTTTCTCTAATGTCACATTTTCTTCTAAAACTGAGGTATTTTTTGTAGTTTATGTAAGTTCCATTATGCTGTATACAAACTCTTCATAAATTTCTACAGTCACATTTATTAAAACTATACAAATTTATTTTTCAATTAATTTTATTGTACATTTAAATATACATAATAATCTCATTCATTAGAGCAAGTTTGTACCTCTACATGATATTTCTTGATTCTTTTTTCCTGATCTCCTCTTCTACCTTCAACCCCTCTTCCTCTCCTTACTTATAAAAGTTTTGTTTTCATTTTTTCTTCTATTCTTTTTATCTTTTCTTTTCCTTCCTTTCCCCCTTTCCCAACCCTTTTTCCCCTTCCCATTTGAATATTTTCTTCCCACTTCCCATATCTGTTATACATTTTGGTCCTTATTTACCCATACATTTTCTCCCACTAGACAAACAATGTGATATTTAGCCTGTGTGTTCAATGTATTTCAGTTAAGAGTATGGACTCCTTTTCCCTTCCTTCCTCTGCCTCCTCCCATCTCCCTTTCTTTTTAACAATTTCTTCTTATTGTGAAATACATTTTATGCATTTGTTTCTTATTTACATATTCCCACAATAATTAAAACATCATACCACAGCAATATATGCACCCCCATGTTTATAGCAGCACAGATTGTAATAGTAAGTGTTGAAAACAACCAAAATGCCCATCAACTGAGAAATGAATAAAGATGATGTGGTGTTTTTATACAATGGAGTACTACTCAGCCTAAAGAAAGGTGAAATTGTGACTTTTCTAGGTAAATGGATGCACATTGAGAACATATTAAGTGAAATAAATTGGAATCACATGTATAAATATTGTATGATCCTCTGGCATGAGAAAAAATATATTTATTTAAACATCAAACAGCACAATAGAACTGACAATATAAACACAGCCACACACAAAGCATACACACAACTTCCTTTGCAGTTTGGGACCAAGAGTGGTTAGCACAATGGGTCAGATCAATTCCATAGTCACATGATGATAACATGTAAACTAAAGCAAAGAGAGAAACACAAAATGGCATTATTTTTCTCATCCACAACTAAATGCACTGAAACCAGGTGTGAAGGTTCATGTTTGTAGTCTCAACACTTAGCAGCATGGAGCATGAAGACTGAGAGTTTGAGGACAGGCAGGACAAAACAGGGAGACACTGCCTCAAAAAAGAACCCCTCCAAAGAAATATAAAGCAATATATGTAAAGCAAAGGATTAGTGCAAACTCGACTCAAGTTTAAAATATAGTTGTATTGTGGCATTTATTATCTTCATTCTTTCCTTAAAACTGAGTTTATAGACAAATAATACAGTCTCCACTTTGGAAAATGTAAAATAGAGTGCACACACATACAAAATTTTATATATAATGTATATTAAATACTCATTATTTATATATTACTTCAGTTGATATGCATTTAAAGTATTTCTATTTTTCATGTCTTTTCTTTTTGTTTAACTTTATCTCACACCAGTTATGTTCAAGATAGAGTCAATGTTCAAAACATTATAAATTTGATGATAATAAAAATACGTTGCCATTAATTCTTTTCAAAATACTCCCTCATTTCAAGCACAATTATCTCATCATTTTTGCCAATATTTGAAGCAGTCCAAAAGGCGTTTCTTGTCAGTGTCTTTCATTGTGCTTTTGTGGCAGTCTCGATGAGGTAGATCAATTCAAAATATTTACTCGCATGTTTATTTTTACTTTGAGGGGGAGACAGAAGTCGGGCAGTGCCAGATACACTGAACAAGGTGAATGGGACACATGATAATATTTTTATTATCTTACCTTTCCATTTAATGGCAATTACAAGCAGCACTTACTTTTTATCACACCTCTTTAAGACACTCATAAAAGACTACTTCCAGAACTGCTCGAGAAAGTGGAAAAAATGATGAGATAAGTGTGTGAAAGGAGGAAAAATATTCTGAGGGGGATTCATGCAATATCTCTTACTTTCAACAATTCTGCAATTAGAACACTTACCATATATTTTGATCATAAATCATATTTGAATCTCTTTATACATTTTGAAGATTTCCACCTTTTATTGATGGTTTAAATCCACAACTTTCTACTGTAATGAGTATTTTATTACATCATATTCTTGTCATAATTTTTTAATAATTTTTGTTAGATTTTTCCTTATTTTTTTAAGCTTAAACTTCCCATTTTCTGTTTTTCCATTAGATTGATCATTTCTCCTTTTACCCTTCTTATATTGCTTGTTCTCTTTTAAATCTCAAACTCACAGATTTGATTTTTCTACTTACCAATATGTCTATATTACCAATTATGAAATACATAGTTTTGCAAAATTTCATGTTCCTTCTGGAATTTTTTTCACATCACTTAAATGTTTCCTAGAACTTTAGGATAAATTTATTATTGGTAAGAGTTATATTTACTTTCTGTCAAGCTTTTAATAAACAGCAATAATGAATTCTACTAAAATATCCTTCCATGTATAATTTACATGTCCTGGAGCAACATTCAGATATTTGTCGAAGTATCTGAATAACCTTGAAAAATTGACTTGGTGTTTATCTCCATGAGAAATGTTCCAAGTTTGATATGCTTCAAAGGTTTTTGTTGCTTTTATCATATCTAATTAATGTTTTGACTTGATGTAAATACCTAGTTTCAAATGTCTCTATGCTTATATTTCAAACCACACAGACACATGTGTGCATTGAGTTGTGCTTTTGTATGTATTGTTGTTAATTGTGTAGTCTGTATTATTCTTGTGTATATCAGGTAATGTGTCCTTTCTCTTAAGAATTTAGAGAATTTTTCTTTGCTATATTTAAAATTTAATATATCTCATGGTATTTCCTAATATCTCTTCTTTCATATTCTTGTAATAATGTGCCTTTCATTTTCTTTATTTCTCTAAAATTTATCTCCTGTGTTTATTCAAATATTTTCTTTAATTTTTTTCTGCTATCATTTAGCACTGGTCATTAATCTATGTTATACTGAAAGCATCTTTCTTTTTTTGTCTCCATGAGTAGAAAAACATATCTATATCTCTCTTGAATTTCTATGTTACTATTTAAGTTTTTTCTCTAGATTTCTCATAATATCGCTAAGCTTTACATGTAGAATCCACTATACTGTCTTTTTGAATAAGTGCTTCTACTTTTCACATGCATAATTATTTTACTATGTGATTTCATTTTCTCTAATAGATTATCAAGCTACTGAAAAGTTACAATATTAAAGAGCTTTCTCAGGAAAATATAAAGCATGCAATCTTGCTAGATTAGTACAATGAAGTTTTGTTTTTTGTTCAGTCGAATTAATTATGTACTGAACAGTTTTCTTCTATCTTGTACCATAGTGTGTGAAAATCTTGGCTTCTTTTAGCAATGAGACAAGATGTGTTTGTCAGAATACTTCAGGAAAAACAGAAAGAGAAATGCATGATATTTTTCAGGGTAAAGTCCAGAAGTGACTATCTAATAATGAGTTCTAATTTCTTTAGCCAAAATTCATGACATACCTCCACTGAACTGGTGACAGGCAGTGTATATCTGTGGGCACACATTTCTCTGTGTTATAGATGCTCTAACTAGTAATTTGAGTCACTAGATAACCAAGGTCAGTCACTTCTTCTTGAAGGAAATATAAAGTTTAATAAGAGGGTTGTGATGAATTTGAGGAACCAGAATAAAAACTACTTAAAAACAACTTTATAAGGTCTTATAAGATAATCAAACAAATATGATGCTGCAAAAATAGAAGGCGGGTGGAGGGAGGGGGATAAGTTTGAAATGAACTGTTATGTACATGTATCAATCTCTTACAATGAATATAATCATTATGTACAGGAAACATATACTAATAAAAATAAAATAATTAAAAAAGAATATTCATCATTCTTGCTTGATATTAATTCATAAGAAAAATTCTTTGGTCAAAATCAAGTTTTAAAACCTCAGCCTTATATGTTCATCAGAAAATGTATGGAGGGAGTTAATCTGTGTGATGAGTTTTCATGAACTGATTCCTTTTCAGGATTTTTGCACAAGCTTGACATATTTTGTATTTGGACTAATATTTTACAGAAACCTGTCACTTAAAAATTGTGTCAAAAGCAGGAATAGAACTAAAATGAATAAGTTGAATATATTTAAGTGTATTTAGAGTTTTCTTATATTTTCTTTTATTTTTTTCTCTCTTCTCTCACTAATGAATTTTCTCCAGAAATGATTTTGGAGGAGGAAACCATAAAACTAAAGTAGTGCACAATTTTGTCAACAGTTATAATTTTTTTAAAAAAATACATTTTTATGCCAGTTGTTAATTTCCCAAGGATGATATATTACAAAACAAATAATATCTAAATGGTCTTCATGAATATCTTCAACAAAGATCAAATATGTTACATTATTTAGACAAATTTCATATTTTATATTTTGTGAAGTGATCAACCAATTATTAAACAGTAAAGTTTTAAAAAATAAATATGTATTTATAAGTATTTTTACTTAAAGGGAGTTTTGAAAGAAATACACTGCTCCAAACTCCATGAGTTTTCTTCTATTCCTTTTGGTTGTTGTTGACAACAAAGAAAATGTTTAGGTAGATTATAAATGTGAGAATAAAAATGTTTAATATATTTAGGCTAAAAGAATTATGTTTTATTAAAATGACTTAGTTCATGATGAACATCTGTTTGCTAATATGTTGTATCCAGATATAGAAAATTACTGACATGTGAAATTGTAGGGAAATGACACCCATAGTTTTATTAGGACTAGAGCTTTTAAAAAGCTTTTTGTCACAACCATTCATCCAGTCCTTATACGGCATTATGTACAATTTAAAAGATGTATTACCTTCATTTTGAATTTTTTTAGGATTCTAAAATATAACTCTTAATAATTTCTGCTTTTACCTTCCTTTATTGCCAATATGAACAAATCCAAAAGATTTGATTCAAATGGGTATTAAAGGTTATTTATTTGAAATAATGATGTTTAACTCTCAACTTGTAGGCCTTAGCAGGCAGTTAAATTTTACCACATTTCAAAGTTATAATTTCACACATATTAAAAATATTTGTTATGATTACTGATGATATTCCACATAGCTAAACAAAAATTTTATTAATTTTTAAAAAAGAAAATCTGAGTTTTTCAAATTTTTTCTTTAAGGAGTCACTTCAGGGTCTTCAGTGAAGAACTAGGAACTGAAAAATCTGCTTTTTGAATCAGTAAGTCTTGGACATTTACATGATTGTTTCTTTAAGTCACAGGTATTTTGTCTATTATGTGATATATAACATTTTTAAAGTAAATCTAAACAATAGTTTATAAAATTAATTTTGGAGGAAAACTTTTGTCAAAATTATTTATAAAATTCTGCAATCACTCAACAATAATTTATGCAGTCTTTTATCAAACTTTTATTGAATACCTTAATTGAAACAGATCTTAATTTAGTTTCTACTGATTGAGGAACACCTGGTTTGGTGGAGCTTTTATTTTATCAAAGGGAAACAAAGCAAGCAAGAGTTACACACTAAATAAAAATTACATACTATGTTCAAAGATAAGGAATAAAATGGAGAAAATATAGATTAATCTAAGAAATATAAAGATTGCTAAGCAACGTTAAGTAGTTAAATTTTTAAATAGGAAGCTTAGTGTTTTTGTGGTGTTGGAGATATTTGAGCAGATATATGAAAATTGACGGAGAGTCCTACGTGCTATTTGTAGTTAAGACTACTCCAGAAAGAGGTTTTCTAAAGCAAAGGCCTCAATACTGAACTGTGCCTTGTATATCTGAAATTTAACAAGGAAACCATGGTGGATGTGGAAAACTGTGAGTGGTGAAGTAGCAGGGAATGTGGTCACTGAGGTGAAAGGCATGTCTGTCTTATGTAAAATCTTTGATGTCATTGTGAAACTCTGACCTTTTTATATGAAACATACTGCAGATCAATTTTCTGCTATGATTGGACTTCACATTTTTCTAACTTCAAGGACTATTCCTTCAGTAAGATAGAATAAGAAAAAGAGTTTGTGTCACAGTACCATGCAATAGACACTATCAGATTAAAATAAGTAAGTTAAGTGACATAGGAGAAGGCCACCAAAATAAGAGAATATTTGGTGAATATATGGGAGTGTACATTACCACATGTTTTTCTAAATTTTTGCAGTAATAGAATCCACACATGCAGGCCAGTGAGATTGCTCAGCAGCGTAAGCACCTACCTGGCAAGCGCGAGGGCTTGAGTTCGACTCCCGGAACCCACATATGAAAATAGGGCCGGTGATATCGCTCAGCGGAACGGGTGCCTACTGGTGTGAGAGGTCCTGAGGTCGACCCCCAGCAACCACAAAATAAATAAATAAATAAAAATCCACACATGCAATTCTTATTGCATAGTTAATTTAGTTTGACATAATTATTTTGAACATAAATGTGGTGTGTGATATAAAGAATACATTATCTTTTAGGCTGAATTGTTTTGTTTGTTATGGACATAATTTTCTTATTGCTGCATTGATGAATATTTCAAATTATTAGTGAAAATAATGGAAATGCCATGAAATTCAAGTTTTTGGATGAAGGTAGACTTCTATTTCTCTTGATGAAATACCTAAAAGTAGAAGAGCTTGTTCAACCAACTAGAACATGTTCATCATTAAAAAAAATATCTGAAGTAGTGTTGAAATAGTTCTATAGTATTGTACTCCCACCTTCTCATCCTCTTTCTGCATTTTTCCTCTTCTTTCCTCTCCTATTTATTTTATGTTTGTGTTTTTAAGAAACAAATATTCTTCAATTATTACAAATTATTGTTCTTCTTTATTAATAAAAATCTTTTTTCTATAAGATTCAAAGGGGAGAATTATCAGGTTTTCAAACACAGTTCTTCTCAACATCAGAAATATGCATGGCCTAACTTTTATTCTTTTTTGATACATACTTTTCAATTTTCTTCACATTTTAAAAAAACTTTTGCTACTTTTTGATTCCTCTTATTTTGATTGTCTAGCTTCATTGGTCTTGGTTGCTTCAATTATGTATATCTAACCTTGTAAATTCCTTACTGAAATCTGTATGGATTATAATGTCACTCTTTAGCCCAATCAGTGCCATTGCTACATTGTTCATTTATATGAAAAGAAGATTCAAAATATTTATTTTATAACATCAAAGAAATTCCAAGTATACAATGATCTCTTGCTTCTGTAACTTTACACTTGCTCTTCCAAGTCTCTGCCTTTACAAATCCTAGTAATCTTACTATTTTATTACATAGATTAGCAATCTTGAATATATCTCCACATCAAGAAAAGAAAACTTTATGCTCTGTTTATTCATATAAAATTTAAACACATTCTGTTCCACATGTATTCTTTTTCATTTATCTAAAAATTATCTTGCACCATTAAGATACATATAGATCAACTCTCTTCTCATCATTTCCATCACTGGCATATTGGTGAAAACATCATGTTATAATATGATGTTTATTGACTTGATTGCAAGGATTATAGACTTATTTTTTCCTACTTCCAAACTTGCTCTCCTCCCATTGCCTCTGTGGTCTGTACTTGGCACAACAATTTAACTTATATATAAAGTCAGATTGTTTAATTCTATTGTAAACAGCCATATAAAATTTTTCTAGTTCCTCTCATTGAAACCCAAAACATTTCTATGTACTAGAAGTTAATAGATCATTTCTTTGATTCTATTTGAAACCTATGTAATCCTTCACATTCTTCCTCAAATGTAATAGATAAGTTCCTTTCTATGTGCTTGTTATTTCCTCTGTGTGGAACATTCATTTTATATTTGCATGTTACCTTCTTTTATTTTCTCTGGATTTCTCAAATATCATGCCAAGTTTAAATCAGGACACTGCAACTTATTTTTTTTTGTGTACCCTGGAGTCCACTTGACTTTCACGTGGCTTTATTTTTCTGATGTAATGTCATATATTTGCTGTTATTATGTATTTTATGTCAGCCATATATATGCTGTGTTATTATCTACTTATTTTTATATTTAACTAAATAGGATTCAATCTCTTTGATATCAGGCATTTAAAATGTTATTTTCTACATTCTTAGAAGGATAGCTGGCACATTGTAAGGGCCAAATAATAATTTAAAAACACATTATGCTGGTTGTTATTAGGTTCCCTTACATGTTCTTCCTCCCACTCTACAAGTTGACAATTTATCTGTAAGCAGTAGGAAGTCAAAAATTATTTCATTTTCAAAAGAATAAAAACTTGCATGAAATTGTAAATTTTGAAAGTGAAGTGGATATCTTGAGTTATTATATTTTCTGTTAATAAAACAAAATATTAAGTGGTGAGTAATTCAGAAACAACAATTTATATAGCTCATGTTTCTGGAGGCTAGGAAGCCTAAAAGCCTAGTCCAAGAGCCTACTCACATGTGATGAAGACCTTCACACTTTCTCAAAACATGACAGACAGATGGAAATTGAAGTGAACTTCCTTCTCTCTATTAACACACTCACATGAGAGCGAAATTAATCCACTCATGACAGCAAAGCCATCATGGCATAATGACATCCTAAAAATCCCGCCTTGTACTGGCACCACAATGGCAATTAAATAGTAATATGATTTTGATAGGGACATTCAAAATATAGCATATTGTAATGCTAATGCATGAGGATTAAGGGACTACATTTTCTACAGTTTGGTAGCAGAATTTTTTTTACAGAATATCTTTAGAAGCCTCGTATAGGCCAGTGAGATAGCTCGGCAGCATAAGCACCTGCCTGGCAAGTGCGAGGTCCTGAGTTTGACACCCAGTACCCACATATGAAAAAAGTGCCGGTGATATTGCTCAGCAGCATGGGTGCCTGTGGGTGCGTGAGGTCCTGAGTTGGAGACATGGTACCCACAAAAAAATAATAAGCCTAGTATAGTGTAATGGGCACTTGTAGGTTACAATTATTCAAACACTTTTGTAATTTATGTCTTCTTTGTCATTCAAGATGAGATTATTTAGTTCCTTAGGAACATTACACATTTAAAGTTTTCATGCTAAATAGCTACCTTTTCTATTCAAATGGAAAAATTATCTTTTTTGATCTAAGGATATTTTTCCCCCTTGGAAAAAATTACCTTATGTCAATTGTAGAGTTTCATTAATTTTTCTCTCAATAATAAAAGAATTTTCATGTTAAATATAATTTTTATACAAAGCGCAAAAGTTATGTAACACTAATATATTATCTATGGTTCAATGTAGAGTTGTGATAACATTCATTATCAATTCTATCTAAGATACATCATTTTCATTTGACTCATTACTAAATGTATGGTATGAAATCTAAACTGACTGGTAGTTTTTTGTGTGTATGAGCAAATCAATTTGGAAAGACTCTATTTTTGATGAAACATGATGCTTTTGAGAGTTATTTCACAAATCTTAATTGTGAATTTCTTTTATTTTGTTAATTTATATTTTTGAAAATTTTCATGAAACCTTAAAAGAAAGAGCTATAGAAAATAATTATTTTTTTACAGAGTCATAATTTGTCAAATTTTGATAAAGTTATTATACAGGTGAAAATATTTGAAATATTGAATCAAAAGTTTGATATTCTGCTGCATAAATCTATAAAAGCTAACACATTTAATAGTATGAGTCTGGAAAGAAATATATTATGTGTATATTACTTAGCTATTATTACTTGGCCTGATGGTTTATATACAACAATATTTTGAATATGGAGTGGTATGTGATTATGGTTAGTTTCTAAAAATTTTTTTTGCTTAAAATTATCAGTTAGTAGTTCAATCATTAAAATATTACTGCTTCATTGGAAACCTGGAAATAAGGACTAAAACCTAATTGCTTTCAACTTGAGGAGTACAATTTTATAATTTGCTATATACTTATGAATATAATTTATTTCACTATATAAACACTTTTCTCTTTGTCTTGTTCCACGCTTCATAGAAAACAAAGCCCAAGACTATTGGGGACCCCTGCAATGAGTCACCAATGTCCTGCAAGATGTTATGGGGCACAGCATAAAGAAAGAGCAAGAGACAAAATGGTGATGCAGCAGGGAACTGTGATGACCAGTTAGTTGTTCATGGAGAGAAAAAGGCCACCAGGCAGCCAAAACCTTGGCACTTACTGATTGAGGAAAATGGTGAAGGGATTATCAGATGACTCTGAGGGTGGTGGTAGTCTTATGCCAACAAGGGTCTTTATATTGATGAGGACAGTTGGGAGAGATGGCAAGTTATTAAGGTGTTTCTGCATTCTAATCTGTCTGAAAGGACAGGACAAGGACAGTCTAGGACATCCCCTCAACTCAATTTATAATCTGTGGTCCCTGACACAGGCCTTCAAGATGTGAGCTTCCTTGAGAATGGGGAGCAGAATGAACATCATGACAAGGGCCTCAGTTGGCACAGGGATCTCTATGGGCTTCTAAGGCTGGATAGAGATCATGGGAGATTTGTTTTTCCCAAAAAATTCCAAGTCCTGTAAGTAAGTGAGAACTTGATGATCTGAGAGGATGTTTCAGTGGTGAAACATCTGCCAGAGTAGATGCACATTTAAATATATAGCTATCTTAATGCTGGAAAGACAAATAAGGGTGAAAGTTGGTTTTTATAATGCACTGAAAGATCTCAGCAAATTTTACAATATATTGCCACAATTCATATATATAATCCTAACAGAGTGACCAACACATAGAATGTGTTAACTACATAAAAATTACTACCTATAATAACAACAATAATATAATTTTTTTAAAATAAAATATCAGGATCATTGGGCTAGTGAAATGGCTCAGCAGCATAAATGCCTGCCTGGCAAGCATGAGGTCCTGAGTTCGACTCCCAGTACCCACATACAAAAATAGGGCCGGTGATATCACTCAGTGGCACAGGTGCCTGTAGGCATGCAAGGTCCTGAGGTCAACCACTGGTGTCCACACAAAAAAAGAATCATGATGGCATAAAACAACAAAAAGTGAGCATATCTTACCTAAGTGGTAAACATTTTAAACAGAATAACATTTATATTCAAGAAGTATATCAGAAAACAAAATATAAAAAAATAAATAAAATGAAAAAAAGTAAAAAAAAATAAACAACTGAAGCTAGTTTTTTTTTTTTTACTGTGGGTAGATAAGCTTCAGTTTCAGTCATTCAAGGAATATACAGGAAATAGACATATCTGTCACAATTTTTCACTATTGCTTTGTGCACCATTATTACTTTTAAATCATCAGACAACTATTGGTTTCTGTTTGGACACAAACATGGCTTTTGGATCCAGTCAGTACACACTTGACTACAGTGACTTGGCATGCAAAGCAGCCGAAACAACATGCAATGGTTTTAGAAATGAAGACCACTGAAGCTCATTAAGGCAACAGAAATGGCCAGTAATTTCATCTGGTGTATTCAGAGATTTCAGTTGTATTCTACAAAGCAACCCATTTTTTCCAGCCTCATATTTTTTATTATATAATATAATCATGAGATCTAGTAAGCACATCAAACTAAACTATATATATATATATGTATATGTATATGTTTTGTCCTCAATAGAAAATGAATGTAAACCTAATAATTATGCAAGCAAATTTAAAAATTTTCTACTTGAATATTTTGAGAAAATGATGGAATTTATATTGCTAAGCAATAATAGGCTGAGGTCTTAATAACATAATGGTTTATTTTATTTATCTATTAACTTTATATGGAGTACTATAAATGACATTATTGCAGCCATATAGTTTTCTATGCCTAAAGCTAATGTCTTCCCACCAGAGATAGACAGCATGTTAAATTTTGTATTTATCATTACTTTCTCTTGTTTTAGTAACATTTGATACATTACAGTATCATTAAATCATAAATAGTTTAAAAGAGTTGATATGAATTTTACAATGACCTATCATACATTCGACACTTTTCCTTATTTTACTTTTCCTCAATATTGTGTTCTAAGGTTTATCCATAACACACTATATAGTTTTACTTTTATGTATTTCCGTTGTTCCATAATAATCTGTATAGAAATTTGTATTTATCTAGTACTTATTAAGATCTTAATGCTAAAATAATATGCCTAATGTTATTTTCTTATTTAGTACTCATTAGTCCTCAATTCATTATCTAGTAAGTAATTGAGAAGCACAATTTGGTCAAAATACAAAATCAAGGGCCAGTGAGATGGCTCAGCGGCTTAAGCGCCTGCCCGGCAAGTGTGAGGGCCCGAGTTCGACTCCCACAACCCACATACAAAAAAGGGGCCGGTGATATCACTCAGCGGCACGGGCATCTCCTGGTGCGCGAGGTCCTGAGGTCGACCCCCCGGTACCCACACACACACACAAAAAAAAAAAAAAACAAAATCAAATGATTTTACTAAATAAAATGACTCACTTGTAATTCTGTATTTTATTTGGATTGGATGATCCTTGCTCTGGTGTGTGACAATTTTCATTTATTAAAAAGTTTATAAATAGAGAAACTAGTTAAAAGTTATTACTGAAATAAATTATTTTCTTTTTTAATGCATGAGGCTCAATGAATTACTTCTTTCACTACATCATACACAACCGTATCCCCCTAGCAAGAATTAAGACACTTCTTGAATTGATTGCTTAGAAATACTGCATATCAGTAGGAATAAAACATAGCATTCTTTTGGAATAGCTAACTATGGTCTATGCCTATTAATCTCACCAGTTAAAAGGGAAATACCACTAATATTAAACTTCAAGCTTTCTCACATCCATTGATTATATAAAGCAATGAAAATGAACCATTAGTACATTATACAAATGGAGATCAATCTAATTTATTCAATCTCTCTAAAGAGAATCTCAATTTTAAAACAGAAATTTCAATGTTGACATGTTCATAATATAAACATATTGAAAAATAAGTGTGAGAAAAGGATTTGGCATATATAGGGAAAAAATTAGTCTGAGAAAAGGTCATCTACTTAAAAGTAACAATAACTATCAAGTAAATATTATGTTTTGCAATTTAATTATTGTGATTACTAAAAATACAGAACACAAATACAGATAATTTAGTATGTGTTCTCTAGTCGCTCATTGTTACAGAAGAGTCAAATACATACATTCATCATTATATTCCTGTAACTAGGTCATTAAATTTATTGGTCACTAAATGAGGAATTGTACATACAGAATCTGTTGATAAAATTTAGCCCATCACTACCAACCTTGTACTCTCCTCAGCACTATTCTAGTCTCAACTTCCCAATTTAAATTTTAGATTTCACAATTAATGAAATCATGCAGTACTTTTCTTTCAGTCCCTGGCTTTTTTTACTTAACATAACGACTCCACTTCTATCCATGCACTAATTTAAAATCACAATATTTAAACTGCCCTGCAAACACTGTTTAAAGTCCTTGTCATCATGTAATTGCTAAATTCTACCAGATGACTGAGGCCTTATATGACACTGCTCACAGCAGGATGAAGAAGAGTTGTTCATTGTCATCCACTTTTACTACTGACAGTTGCGGCTGTTTGGGTTAAATGTTCAAAGATGGTCCTGTAGAAAGGTTTTTTCTTTTAATGAGTGTTGAGGTTTCTTTTTTATCTTGTAAGTATGTCTTAAGTTAGATACGAATGTTAGCATGGAAGGTGGGCCTTGTAAATGAAACTTCTTGCTTTGGTTAATACAGTAATTGAATCATGAGTGTTATACACATACTTTGTCTTTAAAATTGTTCAGATATGTCAATCATTCTCTCAAAAATTTCCTGAAGGTATTGAAATCTACCATGATCCAGAAAGTGTTCTCATTTCATGACACAAAATTCTTTTATAAATTTTCTAGATTTTCTATATATTTTGCTTACATTCAACATTCTATCCTGCCTGTGTTAGACAGATAATGAGTTCATATTACTGTTACTGTTGCTCTTAACTAAGACAAAAGTATCAGTGCATAGATATTAAATTTGTATTGGAACATCATTTTTCCCCCCATGGGGCTGGAGGACTCTCACATGCTAGGCAAATTCTCTACTCTTAGGACATATCCCCAAACCAGTTATTCTTTTTATATTGAATACAGATAATAAAAATAGAACAAACAAAAACATACTTCATAAATCCTTCACCATTCTTTTGGTGTCCTTGGTAGTTCCAATGGTGCTGGAGCCTAGATCTCCTTTTGATATCAAATCCTTATATTTAAAGCACTTCACAGAGAGACTATACTCATTTTTCTTAAATATTAAAGCTATCATTATATCTTGAAACTAAAATCTGACAAAAATTACTCAATAAGTATGTTGTTGAAAAATATACACAATCAAAATCATGAATAATGTAAATGTTAGAAATACTCATTTCTATGAAAAGAAATGGGTAATTTATTTTGCTTTGTGATCTGTAAAACTCTTAAAAACTATTAGCAGGGGTTTTTGCCTTCATATTTGTGAAATTAATATTTGAAATAGGTGAAGAAAATGGAGTAGCTCCCCTCCAAAAACCAAGGAAAATAATAGCAAAAATGTATATAGTTGTGGTGGATTGACAATGGTGGTCAACTTGTAACACCCAGCTGTACTGAATCAGCATGGTGCTGGGCATGGAAGACCCACCTGAGGATTGTTGCCAACATAAAAATGAGAACTGGAGAGGAAGAGGTGATAGTGTTGGTTCTCTTGGAGGAGCTTGTCACGTGGCTTTCCTGATAGGAACTTGACTGTTCTCATCATTGGAGTAGCTCAGGACCTCATTGTTCCTCATTGTGATAATTTTTTTGGGAGCTCTGGTCCTTACTTTGAGCATTGCTTTCTGTCTCCAGTGCAGATACCTCAGCCTGCTGGCACAGATCCTTCATCCTGCTGGTTCAGACTTTTTAGATTCCACCACTGAACTTTTTCTTCCCAAGCACAGATCTGTGAAAAAGACTTGCATGAGACATTGCTGTTGGCTCTAGGCCTCCAGTGGGACTTGTGGGGGACATTGTCATGGGCTCTAGGTCTTCAGCTGGACTCATGCAGGACATTGCCCAGGGATCCAGGCCCTCAGCTGGATTCTTTATGTCTCTAGTTGTGGACAGATTTCTTACACTCTTTTGTATTTCACCCTTTGCATAACTTTTATAAAATAATCCTATAAATTATGTATTCTGTATTAGTTCTTTTCCTTGCAAACCCAAACTACAACAGTCTACTACAAGTAAAAATATTTATACTGATTATCTGGGATAAGTGATGATAAAACCATATACTTAGAAACATTTTGAATATTTTCTCTGGTGAAAATTCTTGAAATCAAATAACATAGATGACATTATCATGAGACTCAGAGTTTAGAAAAGTAGGAATTTCAAAGTTTTCTTCCTTGAATGGCAAATGGTTTCTATAAAGAAAAATTATATTTGTATTTCACAATTCCATATTTTAAGGACTAAAATCTTTACAAACTTTCAGAATTTACTATCATGAAAAAATAGCTGGAGATAAGATTAGGAAAGAGATGAAGATTAATTTAAGTATAATTTAAAAGTGATTTGTAACTTAGCTATTTTTTCAGATTAAATAAGGCATTCTGACTAAATTTCAGATTAAATAAGTCATTCATATCTTCAGCAAAATTAAACATCCTCAGTAATATGCTCACATGCCCTGTGTTAGAATTTGTGCTACTGGAAAAAACTCTCCAAATAAACTTAAAGTCTCTTTCAACAGAGTTGACTTAAAATTGAACTTTATCTGTTTAGGGTAGGTTAGATGAATCCAACTTTAATGTTAGATGAAATTACATGACCTCTCAAATATAATTTCATGAAAGGATAAGATTTTTCATCATTCTAGTTGCCCCATTCTACACTTTATTTAAAGAAAAACAGGTACAGCTAACTATCACCAAGGAGAGTTTAATATTCTTATGGAATATTAACACTTTAATACAATACTTTGTAGCATTTTCACTAATGAAGTTCACTAGGGAATAAAAATCTTGCTGATTAAAGTCATATAAGATAAAAAAATCATTTTTATATAATTATGCACTAATCTTTCAAACTGTATCTGTTTATCAGTTTTGTTTTTCTTTTGTTTAATTCAGAAGGGCGGGAATGTTGAAGGACAAAAGGAAAAGTGAAATTTTCTTTAGGAAAGAACTTTCAAGTGCACTGAACATGCTTTCTTGAAAAATACAAGGCAGTTTTGTTCATAATTTAATCTAATAAATAATAGTTATATTCGGATTTCTGTTAGTGATGGCATGAATTTTTATATCTTATAGCAGTGAATTTTTAATTCAAAAATTTAGAAAAATAACAAAGTGAATTAATTCATTAAAATGTCAAATAATATTTGGGGTTTTGTGTGAACCTGGTACAGAAATTCTTCACTGTTAAAATTTAGTTGTAAGACAGCTGTTAGTTTTTTTCTTTTTTGTGGGTACCGGTGGTTGACCTCAGGACCTCACGTGCCAGCAGGCGCCCGTGCCGCTGAGCGATATCACAGACCCTTTTTTCGTATGTGGGTTCCGGGAGTCAAACTTGGGTCCTTGCGCTTGCCAGGCAGGTGCTTATGCCACTGAGCCATCTCACTGGCCCCAGCTGTTAGTTTTGAGGTGATTTTTATTTTGACATTTAATGTGCTTACCTAAAGGTCAGACCATAGAATCTCTAAGTGGGTGGAGCTCCATTAAGTTAATTCCTTCATTATAAAACCTAAGCCAGGGTTGTCAATAGGTCAGTTATGGAAATAAACCTCTTTGTTTAACACTATCAGCTGTCAAAATGTGTCCCTTCTTCCCAGGTTACTCTTAATACTTGCTGATAGGTGACTTTGTAAAGTTTAAATATCTATGTTGTGACAGGGCTTGGATGGAGTACCCTGGCTATTAGCATCTCTCATGAACTAGCTTGCATGAAATATGGTGTGCACTTTGAGATAAAACATTCCAGTTTTAGTAAAAATTCTTGAAAAAAAGTAGAAGAATTCAAGAGTTAAACCTGTCAGTATACAAATGTTAAGTAAATAAAATAGAAAAATATACACTTTCTAAAAGATGAGGCACTGTGAGGATAGTGCAACAAAGCATCCAGTTTGCTCATTGTAGCAGAATTCTGTGCCTTCTGTTATTCAAAATCAATAGCTACAACAGTCAGTTCTTCAAACAATTTCGTATTATCTGACTACCCATTCCATCATTGTAATGGCTTGTATCTAGAAGTCCTTCCAAAGCCTCATGTGGTCATAAGTGGGGCTTTTTAAAAGTGGCTGAAACTAGGGTGTGTGAATCTGGGATTGAGAATGTGATGCTGTTATTCATTCATACTAGGATGCTAGGATTAAGATAGCCCTATCCTGGGTGTGAATGCTGCCTCCCCTAAGGGTTGGTAGTTTGGGTAGTATTTAAGGGACAGAAAAAGTGTTGGTGTTTTTTGTCTGTAGCTTGTGGCTTATTGCCTTCTGCCTGCCATGATTTCTTTCTCCTCTGTGACACCCTTCTGCCATGCCACCCTGTCGGGGAGCCAGCCAATCATGAACTGAAACCTCTACACATTATGAACCAAATAAAACTATCCTTCTTTGACTTTGACATCAAGTATTTTGTCTCAGCAGCAAGAAAAGTGACTAAGATAATAAACAGAATATTTAAAGAAAATTTAGATTTTTTTACAAAGGTATAATTTCTTATAGAAAGTAATAGAAAAAAAAGAAAGAAAAAAACCTAGTGGCTTTACCATTACTTTTGTGTAGTTACAAGCCTCATATCATAAAATCAATAATCACATTCTTGGGCATAGACTAAGCTGAAACACCAGTTCTTCTCTTTCCGGTCTCCCATTGCCAATGAGTCTTTCAATGAAACTATAGTTAATATCTCCTTACTTGCAATACTTAGTAATTTGAATTCCATGAGGATCTTTAGGGATATTCTGAAATCATGAATCATTTTAAAGGCTATTATTATGTGACATGAAGCAATAAAACATCAAATTATTAAATTGTTTGTATTCTAGCAGCTTGAACAAGCCATCAACTTGATGGTATACTCATAAATAAGTGTTAAATAAAAATGACAAATTGTGTAGATGACAACATTCTCTACAAATTACATCCATATGGCAATATACTCCTAGCTTCCACACCAGGTACAATTATTTCAGGCTGTTGTGGATAGAATGACTCAATACATGTTTATGTAGCTCAAATAAATATATTGAAATATATTTAAATATTTCTCACTAAGGTCAGCTTCCATCCTAATCTAAATCCACAATTTCCAATCTCAAAAGTAACTACATTTGAAAATTTTATTTTTGTAAATGAATTTTACTGCCTTATTTATCATAGCAAATTGACAAAAGGTGAAATCCTTCAATTGTATGTTTAGGGCTTTTTCTAAAAAAAGATTTTTCCTTTGTTTCTATTATTTTCTTTTCACAAGCTCCACTTCTGATCCTTTTATACTATCACACTGTTCTTTCAAGAATCTGAAGCAACTAGTTCATCACATATTTTCATTTTGTTTCTCTTACTAGTGTTTTGAATTTAAAAATCTGTTACAGACTCCATTCTGTCACTAGGAAAGGAAATTTAATCAAATGGTATTCTCCTTCAAAGCATCATTTATACTCCATTTTGTCATAGCTAAATATTTCCACATAATAAATTACAAATGCTCTCATTTTTCACAATTATTTCCTTTAAATCTCAGTACATTGTACTTTAAAATCCACTAAAACTAACTTCCTAAAATAAGAAATAATATTTAATTTTGAAAATCATTGATATAATTTGTATTAATTGTGAATGCTAATTGAAGTTCATTTTGTTCATATACTTTTTATTTGTTAACATGATCCTTGGCTCTTTTTATAGGATTTACTCCTTTCCTGCCTATTACATGAATCAAATTTTCATACTTTTGAGACATCATTCAATTCGTTCCCTTATGCAGTCATCAAACTTCTGTCTCGAACATTGTCTATCATCTACAGTATCTGACAAGTAAAGACCTCGAGAATTTCATTATCTATCTCTTCTAATTTTCCAGTTCATACTTCTAAATATCACATACATAGTACAATGTAGATACTGTATTTTAAGCTACACTTGTCCAGCTATTGTATAAATTATTAGTTTTTGTTTCACGATGATTTTTTTCTGAGCTAAATTATAAGATTTATGTGAAATTATTGTGTTTGTCCAATGTTGATACAAATGTCACACTTTTGATCAAGCTGCTGTTCAGATTCAAGCATTCCAATGAACCATTCTTTCAATTCATAGATTTTATTCTTACTTCCTTTGGCTAATTAAATATAATAACTTCAAACAACTATTAAATTTTTATCATAACATAATATATTTCTGAATTATGATTTAATGATTAACTTTTTAATCTTATTTTGTGTGTATACTGAATTCCATTTTTCTTTCTGAATTTCTGGCTTTGCTATGTCTTTTCTGGAATATTTAACAAAATTACAAGACACTAACTCATACCCATATAATTGTTTGTAGGTGTCAAAAAGATTTAGTTTTTAAAATTCACACCAATTTATATTTGCTTCTATATAATTAACCTCTCGTTAAGTTGAACATATCAAGTTTTAAAATTGAATTTTATTCTTATAAATTCATCTTACTTGTTTTATAATCTTAAACAAAATCTATTCTTTTAAATTGTTATTACTTTGTAGTTACTACTACATATTTTAGTTTATTTGAAATGAGAGCTACATATATTCATATAAGCCAATTTTGCTATACATCACTTTTGGTAATTGTATATGTATTTAAATGAAATTATTTACCAGCTACTTATAAACATATTGGAAATATTAAGACACATTTTAGAAATGCACTGAAAATTTCTGATTGAAACCCTTGTGGAGCAACTAGACCAGAAATATCCTAAACATCTAAACATATTTAAAGTTTCACTCATAACCAAACACATAGAGGAGAGATCCCTGAAGGAAGTGATACAAATAATATAACCCCTAAGATTTCTCCATATAACAGGCTGAATGCCAGCAAGATAACCCCAGTTAGAGTTTGCAATCTGAGCATGTGAGGTGATTTGGATGTTAGCAAAAGCCAAAGAAGCCAGGAATAGCAGGATGTCAGCAAAGAAGTTGCACATAGAGTGATTCAGAGACCTGCAGGTGTTCAACTTTAATTTTCAGCTCAGGACTGATTGGCACATAAATAAGATAATCCTACCAGATATCAGGAAAAAAGTCAGTCAAAATGATTGAGAGAAATGATGCTTTCCTTTTACACGAAGCCAAGAAATAAATCTGTGTTCCAAAAAACCTGATCAATATCTCCAGTTTGCTTGGAATGATCCCAGTTTTACCACTGAAATCACTGTTTCCCAAGAAGCCTATCAGTTCAAAGAAAATTGAAACAAGTGATGAGCAATGAAAACAATCTTCAGAAAGTCAGGTGTATTTATTTAGATAATCAAATAGGTATCTCATGTGGTGAAAACTTTATCCTGGAGTAATAGCTTTTATGATATTAACTAAAAAAATTAAGACCAGTATTAAAAGGATCAAACTACTTCCAGGTTAGTAAAATGCCAATATATTTATATCTAAAAAGATTCAAAAATATTCACTAATGAAGTATTATCCACAATATCTAGAATCCAAAGAAAAATAAATTCATGCAAAGAACCAGGAAAATGTGACTGATAATAAATTGAAAAATAATATATTTGGAGAGAGAAATGACAGATAACATAATTAAGAGACTATAAATATTATAAATATTTCAGTAATTCAAAAAGTTGTTGAGAAAGATAGAAACTGGTGAATAGGGTGAAAGAAGATACAGTAAGGAACTAAGTTAAAGTTTTAAAAATGAAGGATAAAAGTGAATATAATAACATCAAATATATGTTAGAATTTATAATGAGTGTTGCTTAATTCAATCAATGAAATCCAACAATTAAATGTTAATAAAAAGAAAAATAGGCTGACAAAAGTAATATTTTTATAATTACATTTTCTGAATGAGGTAAGAGAAAGACAAGCAAAAACACAGAGAGAAAAATGTCTGAAATTTGTACAAATCACACAAATGCCATAAATCCATAACTCAAAGAAACTCAACAAATGCAAGCATAATGAACTTTAACAGTATTCCCAGTTCCATCAAAATGTTATTTGTTAAAATCAGTGCTTGTGAATGAGATATTTGCATCTACTCACTCCAGAGAGAGGCTTGAGGAGACAATAGACTATCTTGTTCAGTTACTCTACTGGTTCTTGTTGAACACTCCATTAACTGAAGATTTGGGACAAATTGAGTTTGGGCCACCCTCTAGTGCTGAAAAAGTTACAGCACACCCACAGGTGACTTAAAACAAATCTGGACTTAGGTTTTCACCTAGTGTTGAATAGCAGAACTGAAGAAAAAAGAAAATTACTTAAAATTTCTGGGAAGATGGATACACTGAAAGCCACAGCATATTAGCTGGAATAAGCACTAATCCATTGCACGGATCACATTCAATCCCAAACACCAAGAGCTTCTAAAAAACCAGGAAATTACCTAAAACTCAATAAAGATTGCTAGAAGTTGACCAAATAGCAACTCAGCATGGGTGAACTTTAGGAGGGGTAATTTAAAATATCTGTTTAAAGGTAGCTCGATGAGTTTCAGGAAAAAGTATACAATACTCTACAAGAGAAATTTAATGGAAAGACAGAACTGACCAGAAGGTATCAATAAGAACATAGGTGAAACAATCAGAAAAGAAGGATAAAGTGAAAACAAAGCTTTCTAAATAAGGAGGGGAAGGGAATAACGAAAAAAGAGGAATCAAGATGTATTATATACAGGTAAAAGTCCCCCATGATGAATGTGATCATTATGTATAAATAATGTTGTTATAATTTCTCCTGTGCTGTTGAGTTTTTCATAGCATATTTTAACACATATAAATTGAGAACTTAATAAAATTTTCTGGAACTGACATTAAAGTGAATAATCTATACTGCCACATAATTTGGTTACATCCATAGTTTCTGGAATTTTCAGGTCACAGATATCACTGTGTAATCTTATGCCATATTTATATTATTATAAGAATTCTATGTATTTGTGATTATTTATGAATTCTATATTCTGCTTCTAATATTTTATGATGTATTACATTTTATAAATTATGCTAACAAACATTCTAATACAAACTAAATTTTATTCATTTGTGAATGATAGTATCACAATGAGATCTGATACCACTAAGTATTGTAGATTGAAACTGTACCAAAAAACTATGAATCATTTCTGGCTTGTCTAAACTACACCGGAATTCAGCTTGTAGATGAGGACATTCCAGAGTAGTGGGGCCGGTGAGATGGCTCAGCAGTGTAAGCTCCTGCAGGGCAAGCTCAAGGGCCCAAGTTCAACTCCAGGAACCCAAATATGAAAAAAGGGCTGGTGATATCGCTCAGCATCACAGGCACCTGCTGGCACGCAAGGCCCTGAAGTTGACCCCCGGTACCCCCCCCAAAAAAAAAAAGATAAATAAATAAATAAATAAATAAATAAACTGCAGAGTAGTTTAGACTTTTTATTGCCAATATACACTTTTAATTACTAGATTAAATTGCATCAGTGGATGATATAAGTTAATACATATCTCTTTGTCATCTAGTCTCCTAAGTACTTTATAAGTAAAACATCATTATAATTATATGAATATTAAATGCATATATCTGTATAGAAGAATATATGAATAAAAGTATGCATCATTTCTTCTCAACTTGAATATTGGAGCAGCATAATTGTAATCATTTTTCACTATAGTATGTTGATAAATTGAATCTATTTACTTAAAGAACTTCCAGTGAAGTACTAACTGTACAAGTTGGTAAGCTAGTATCTTTCCGTTTATGCTACAATCCTATATACTAGATATATTACAATTTTTAATCAGAATGTTTTGTGAATCCTAGAAAAGAATTTTTCTTTATGAACAACTTGCCAGTATAAATTCTGCAGAGAGAAAATTATAATCTCCTGAACCTCTCAATGGTGAAGTTTTTATATTCTTTTTTTTTTTTTTTTTTGGTGGGTACCAGGGGGTCGACCTCAGGACCTCGCGCACCAACAGGCACCCGTGCCTGTGATATCACAGGCCCCTTTTTTCGTATGTGGGAATCTGGGAGTCGAACCTGGGCTCTTGCGCTTGCAAGGCAGGTGCTTACGCCGCTGAGCCATCTCACCGGCCCAGTTTTTTTATTCTTTAAATAGCTTCTTATAACAAATTCATCTTTTTGTAACTCATAAAGAACTTTTGACATTTTTGGTTAATGTAATTTCCATGAAAATATTTGTTTTAGTTTTTACATCCCTAGTGATTATTATAATGTGTGTAACACAGTAGAGACTCAGTTTCTTCATTGACGCTATTCTTTTTGTCTTCATTTTTTCCTGTAATTGTCATTTCTTTCCCCAGATTCAGAAATGATTTGTCGCTTACATTCTCAAGGAATTTTGTATATTATATATCTAATATGCATATACCAAATAAATATATATTATTTATATATATATATAAATGCACACATGTACACATGGACATTTTAAAATATGAAATGGTGATAAATAAGTCCAAGAATGTAAAATCATCAAATATCATGTGTCTAGCAAGTAAAGTGAATTTACAATTCTACATTATTGTCATCTGTATTGTTCCTCACCATTTTCTTTTCAACTACATTTAGCTCATGACAAGACAAGCAATATAAGTTATTGTGGAGCTATTATTTACCTGTAAATTGATATGCATACACAATCACACATCATGAAATTAATTAAATTACTTTTATTTTATCTATTTACTGATCACATAATAAATTAGTATACATTTCCCAAAATATATGTGCTATTTCATAAGTATATAAATACACAAAATTGATATGAAACTCTCCTTTGGGATTATATTACAGAAACCTTGGTAATAAATAAATTTTAAAATTATAGAATGAAAATTGAGAAGAAAGAAGTACTTTTTTGAGTAAAATATTGATTGGCAGTTTTTATCAGTAGCTACAGAAAGAAGATGATAACAATTTTCTCAGGAAGTGAAATTTAAACAAAGATAGGAAGTTGAAAAAAAACTATCAGTGAAAGGAGAGCAAAAACCAAGAATAGGAATGAAACAGACAGTGTTAATTGTTTTAGAATTTATTATATGTAGGTACAAAAGAGAAAAAAAAGCTTTCATCCTGGGAATATAATGGAACATATCCGTAAAAGTATCAAGTTAATGTTAGACACAAAATTTTCTCTGAAATTCAGCGGGACAAGAAATTAACAAGAAGCTGAGCATAGTAAGGAAAGTGTACTATGTATAATACCAACAATATTTTGCCAGTGCTTTTTTTATTGATTCTATAAGATATTGGGAAGAAAAGGACAAATTAAAAAGCTTTATACTTTATTTCCTTAGATGTAACAACTTTTTCTCTTGTTCTGAATTCTGAATTCTATTCTCATACTCACATAAAATGATTCTTGTGTTGAAATTTAATCTAACAAAAACAACTAGTTAATAAAAAACATTTTTCAACAATAAAATGAAATTGTAAAAGATAAACAGTTGCACAATAAAATTATTAGAATAAATGTCAAAGAAATTAATTAATATATTTTAATTAATTTGAGTGTAATAAAATCACCTTTTGTAATAAAAACATCAATGAAAGAAATTTAAGCCATAGTTTAAGAAATGACACTCAACTTATTAATGGTCAATATCCTACATAAAATTGGCCAGAAAGAAAATACTTAGAATGACTCAATAATAGTTCAATATATGTTGAAAAAACTCAAGATATTAAAAAACAAATTTTTTTTTTAATTTATAATTTCAAAGACATTATATTGACAAAAATCTAAAGTGGTCATGTATGAATTACTGCCAAAACAATATTCATAATGATGAGAGCTGTGTATTATAATGAAAGTACTTAGGAAAGAAAGGAAAATATTTAGTAAATATTAGGACATGATTCAGATTAGGTCATAAGTGCATAAGTAATTATCATATGCATTATAAAATAGTTCAATAACTAAGACAAAAACTTAATACTTATTAGTAAAGAAATAAATATAAAAATTTTGAATAATCATTCATCATAGTACTGTGTATCCTACACTGGAATAAACATTCTCTGCATATATGTACAATATGTACACATATATATATATATATGAAAGAATTTTTATAGTATTAAAAAAGTAACTCACTGAATTTCACAGGAGATTTATGTTACTTTTAAAGGAAACATAAAACTAGTTACAGATATGGAATTATAATACTTTAAAACAAGTGAGAGCAGAAATTATCTCTAATTAAAGAATTAGAACATTTAGATAATAGAATCCAGTAGGGATACAATGAGGCCAAAATTTTATATGTAATATTTCATTTATTTAAAAAAGATCTTGAGAGGGAAGTACAGCAACATATTTATATTTCAGTATCTAGTTTTTGTGCATATGTGTTTTTTATATTATTTTGTATCATTTAAATATTGTAATACTGAATAAATATAACTAGATTATGATCCACATTTCTTAAAAATAAATAGAAGGCCAGTGAGATGGCTCAGTGGCATAAGTGCCTGCCTGGCAAATGTGAGGTCCTGAGTTCGACTCTCTGTACCCACATATGAAAAAAGGGCCAGTGTTATCGCTCAGCAGCATGGGCACCTGCTGGAGCATGAAGTCCTGAGTTTGACCCCCAGTACCCACACAAAATAAATAAGTAAATTAATTAATTAATAGAATCTTAATGTGCTTTATGGAGATGTCTTTATAAAGTACTGATTAAACCTCAATGGTGGATATCTAATTATTAAAAAGAAAAAGAGCTGACAAATGAAATGAATTCTAAATATTTTATATCAAGTAATTTTGTTATCTTGAGGTTTCATGCTCTTCTATGAGTTGTGAAGGCTGTTTCTTGTACTAAAATCAAATATGTAGTTATTTTTAAATGATTATTTTCAAGTCTGTAAAATTTTCTCATCTTCTTTAAATACTGTAGGCTTAAAATACCTTTGTGAAAAATTGTACATTTCTGCATTATAAACTTTACAAAACAAAACTTTAATTGAGTTTTGCTCATTCTTTTTAATACATTTGCAATTCAGTAATCTATTTAGATTGTTTCTTTTTAAAATTTTATTTATTTTCATTGAAAATGTTTTAAGATGTGCAAAATGATGTTTTAATATACATAGTTAAATGATTACTCTAGTCAAACAAATTGATTTAACCCTCATCCTATCTTTTTACCAATTTTAATGGTAAAATTGCCTAATATCTAGTCTCCATGCAAACTTCCAGTAATGAATTACACTATTATTTACATTTTCTTCTTTGTCTACATCATTTCACTGAGCAAATTGTTCTGCAAATTTCCCCCATGTTATCATAAGTAGAAAGGCCTCTCTTTAAAAGGCTAGATGATATGCTCTTTAGCCTATATATACCACGTTTTAACAACTTAATCATTAATGAATATTTATAGCATTTCCATTTCTTTGCTATTTGATTTATTTGTTTATTTATTTATTTATTTTTTGTGCCAGGAATTGAACTCATGAGCTTGTGCTTGCCAGGCAGGTGCTGTGCCACTGAGCTCTATACCTGGCCCCTATCTTTACTATTTTGAATGATACTGCAATGACCATGAAGAATGCTCATTTCATTTCTTTTAGGTATATGTGCAGGAGCAATGTTCCTGAGTCATATGATAGCTACATTTTTAATATTTTGATAATATAATTATTGTTTACAATAATTATAGCATTTTATATTCTTGAAAAGCACACAATGGTTTCTGTCCACTCAGCTTCATAAACACATCTTGTCTCCTGTCTTTTGGCAGCAGTTATTCTAACATATATGATGACATCTCATTACTGTTTTACTTTGTATACTCTGATAAGCAATGTTGAGCATTTTTAAATATATCTTTTGGTTATATGTATATTTTCTTTTGAGAAATGTCTACCCACATGCTTTGTCCATTTTTTATTGGATTATTTGTTGTTTGCTACTGAGTTACATGAGGTTCTTGCATATTTTGAATGTTAGCCCCATATCATATATGTGATTTGTAAATGTTTTCTCCCCTCATATCCTTCTCTTGTTCAAAAGCTTTTTAGTGTGGTGCAATCCCACTTGTCTACTTTTGCTTTTGTTTTCTGAGCTTTTCATTTTATATAAAAAAAATCTTTAAGCCAGTTTCAATAAGCTTTTATAAATTATTTTAATAATTAATTCTCTTTTAATAATTTAAATCTTGTTTTACTTTTATGATTTTTGTGTTTTCAGATCTTATGTTTAGGCATTAAAATATATTGAGCTGAATTTTTTTCCTAGTGTAAATGTCCAATTTATTCCACTCATAAGAAAAATGAGCTTCTGCCACCTAATATTTGATGTATTATTTTTCCCTCATTTTGACTTTGTTGAAACATTATTACTCATATACTCTCAGGTTTACTTCTAGGCTTTTTATTCAGTTATATTTGGTCTATGTTTCTGATTTTATGCAAGTGTTATACAGTTTTGATTAAAGCTTTGAAATGTAATGTGAAATTAGGAAGTGTAATACTTTCCATTTTGTCATCTCAGGGTTGTTTTAGTTATTTGTGATCATTCTATTTCAGTAAAGACTGTCATTGGAATCTTGGTAGGGATTGCAATAAATCTGCTTATTTCTTTGTATCGTATAGACATTTTAACATTATTTTTCCAATCCATGAATAATAAGCAATCTTCCCATTTATTTTTGTCACTTTGAATTTCTTGATTAGTCTTCCACATTTTTAGTGCTAATCTTTACCCTCCTTAGTTAAGTTTATTTGTAAATATTTTACTCATTTGAAATCACTTTAACTGGGATTGTTACCTTGATTTATTTTCAGGATATTATAATAAATGTATTTTTGGGTTATTAGCACAAACCAATTCAGCTGATATTGTGTCTTTATAATTTACTGGATTCATTTATCACTTCTACAACTTTGAGATTTTTAGATTTTTCTATATGTAGCATCATGTTGTTTGAAAAGAGGAATAGTTATATTCTTCCTTTCCAATTTGAGTGGCTTTTTTTTTTTTTTCCTTTTTTTGGTGATGCTCTTGCTAGTACATACAGTACTGTATTGAACAGAAACAGTGTTAGTGGGAATTCTTACCTTCTACTAGATATTAGATATTTTATTACTGTAGCCAAGGAAACATAGCTGTTGCTATTAATTGAGATACCAATTCCTGGATTACCTAGGGGTCACTAACAGTAGTGTGGTCCTTTGCTGAAAAACTGGGTAATAGGCTAAATACACTGCAACCTTCCATCACAAGTAACTGGCAGTGAATGAATCCTGGGAAAAAGGGAAGGGCAAGTAGTTACTCATGGCTAGAGGACCCACTGAAAATTAAACATTAACAAAAAAGGTGGAAGGAAGAAAGGAAACCTCTAATACATAGTGCTGGGAAAACTGGCTTTCTGTATGCCAAAAATTAAAATTAAATCCATGTCTATCACTATGCACTAAACTAAAATTAAAATTGATCAAATATCTAAATATTAAAATAGAAACAATAAATCTACTAGAAAAGAATGTAGGTAGAACTTCTGAAGAAATAGATGTAGGCAAAATTTTCATGAACAAAACATTGTTTGCATTTGAAATACTACAAAGAATCAATAACTGGGATCTCATTACCATACTTTTGCACAGCAAAAGAAATGACAGAGCAAAAAGACAACCCACAGAGTGGGAAAAATCTTAGCCAGTTGTTCCCCAAAGGACTAATATCTAGAACATATAAAGAATTAAAATTAGACCCCCAAATTTAAAAACCCAATCCAAAAATGGGCATCTTAAGTGAATAGACACTTCTCAGATGAAAAATTAGAAACAGCAAATAAATATATGAAAAAATGTTCCACATCACTAGTCATTTGAGAGATACAAATTAAAACAATGCTGAGATTCCATCTCACTCCAGAAAGAATGGCTATCATCAAGAAATTGACCAATAACAAATGCTGTCAATGCTGCATGGAGAAAGGAACCCTTCTCCACACTTGTTTGGAAAGACTGGTGCAACCACTCTGGAAATCAGTGTGGAGATTCCTCAAAAAACTAGGACTAGTGGTTCCATTTGACCCAGTTATTCTTCCCAAAAGAATTAAAAGCATTATACCTCAGCAATATATGTACGCCCATGTTTTTAGCAGCACAGTTTGTAATAGCTAAATATTTGAAACACCACAAATGCCCATCAACCAAAGACTGGAGAAAAAAATACGGGTTTTTCAATATAATGGGCTACTAAGCAGCTGTAAAGCAGGATAAACTTTAGATATTTCTAGCTAAATGGATAGACCTTGAGACCATACTCTTAGGTGAAGTAAATTGGACACTCATGTGTAAATTTCACATTTTTCTCTCTAGTGTAAGAAAACAAAAGTGTAAATAAGAACCAAAATGTTTAATACGTATTGTGAAATAAGAAGAAATTGTTCAAAAGGAAAAGGCAACTAGAGAAGAGGAAAGGAGTGAAAGGAAAAGAAAATGTGAGTAAAGAAATATAAAATGGGTCCAGTGAGATAGATCAGTGGCATAAGAACCTGCCTGGCAAGTGCAATGTCCTGAGTTTGGCTCCTGGTACCTACATACAAAAAAAGGGCCGGTGATGTCACTCAGCAGCACGGTCGCCTGCTGGCAGGCACATGAGTTCCTGAGTTTGACCCCCGGTACCCATCAAAAAAAGTAGAAGTATAAAATGGAAACAAAGCTTTGAAAATAAAGAGGGGAAAGAGGGTTAAAAGAAGAGGAGGGAATGGAGAAAAAAATAGGAATAATGATATATCATGTACAGGTACAAATTCCCCATGATGAATGTGATCATTATGTATATCTATATTGTACCAATAAACTTAATAAACCACCCCACATTTTCAGTGTTATCATAAAATGAAATAATAAACAGCTGAGACAGCAGAAAAGAGAGATTTCCAAACTAGAAGAAATAGATTTCCTCTACAATCAACCCATTAGCCTCAACACACACACACACACACACACACACACACGCATGCATGCACGCACACACACATAAAATAGAAATATGAGAACATAAGTCAAAAAATTTCCTCCAAAATTCACACAAAGCTGATACTTGGGCATTGAAAGGAAGAAAATCATAAGCTGCACACCTGGATTATTCATCATGATATCAAAGGACATGATGAAGCCCTTCAATAAGGTTGATGGCAAGCTCAGAGAAAATATAAGTAATGAGATATTGGCCCATATAAAACAAATGATCAGTGAATCTTCAATAGATACTAATGAAATAATGGAAGAGCTAAACAAAATGATACAAAACATGCATGACCAGCATTAAGAAGAATTAGGTCCATGAAAGGGCTCCAACTAGAAATTCAGGAATGCAAATGTATATCAAAATATTGGCACTAAAAGTGACCAGTGTGAGGACAAAGTGTCAGAACCAGAAGATAGAGCTGTTAGTGAGTAATTAATGAGAGAAACATTAAAAAACAAGAAAGCATGATAAATGACTCCAAGAGCCCTTAGATGATACAAGGAAGACTAATGTAAGATTAATTAGAATTAGAGAAAAATCAAGAGAGCACAAATGACATAGAAAACCTGTTTACTAGCATAATAGTAGAAATCTTCACAAATATGTGAAAAGAATTTGACATATAGCTAAGTTAGGCATATAAAACACCAACTAGCCATGGTCAGAAAAGAATATTCCGGCTGGTGAGATGGCTCAGTGGCGTACCTGGCAAGCGCGAGGGCCTGAGTTCGACTCCCGGACCCCACATATGAAAAAAGGGCTGGTGATATCGCTCAGCGACACAGAAGCCTGCTGGCACGCGAGGTCCTGAGGTCGACCCCCTGTACCCACAAAAAAAAAAGAAAAAGAAAAAGAATATCCCTACAACTCATCATTGTCAAAATCAATAACTACTGGGAACTGCAATGACAAATCAGGTCCATGAAGTGTCTGGCTGAGAAAGCAGCAGAAAATTGTGTCCCAGGAGTAGTATAGCAATGTGATACTTCAAACCCTGGTAGACATGGCACACCAGTAGATAGGCCTCAGGGACAGTATGACAGAGTAGCAATTTGGACCTTATGATTGGTGTAACTTCACAATGTGGCTACAGATAGTGGGCTATAGCACTGACTTTAGGCTGCAGTGGGTGGCTACTCACAGCGGGGATCCCAGACCTTGGAATGTTAGGTGCTTCATTAACTTTGGGGTAAAAATAAAGTGTAAAGTATGCTTAATGCTTCGGGAAGCATGAGACATAATTACAGCTGTCTCTGCGGAGTCCAGCCCTGGGATTGAAAGTATCTTGCAACATCTCAGCTCCAGGCAGAAGAGCATAAATGCAACCCAGATTTTCAAAAGTGGGGTACCCCGCAGTAGTAACGCTTCTTCAAATATGTGGGAAGATGCAGCAACTCAAGTCCCAAGTAGCTGTGTGCAGTGCAGTGATGACACTGGCTTCTGGTTCCTAGAAGGAAAACTCCACAGCAACTCAGGCTCCAGTAATGATGGGGCAAGTGTGACCTAGGATATCAGGGGCACTTTGCAACAAATACTTTGCTCAGGCTGATAGAGAAGCTTGGTTGGAGTATGGTCCTGAGATACAGAGAACAGCATCTACTCAGGTGGAGATTCGTGGGAATTTAGGCTTCAGGCTTACAGGGGGTGGGGAAATGCAATGGCAGCAAGACCCTAAAGATGTAGGCATGCAGTAACAGCTCAGGCTTTTGGAGCAGGGGCAGCTTAGCAGCTGCAGTTTCAAGATGCCGTAGCATCATAGCAGCTTGGTTACAGGGCCCGTGGTAAGGTATCAGCTCTTTCTGCAGGAGCAGTGGTGGCATAGACTCCAGACAGCTTTCTCAGTGAAGCTCAGCACTGGTGAGGTAACCAGCTGTCCTGTTTGGCAGCCTTAACTTACTCACATTGGTGAGGAGAGCTGTTAGTGTCTTCCTGCTTACCTTTTCTCAATAGAAGTAAATATCTTTTCAGTCCCAATTAATTCTGTCTGGGAAGTGGAATGTCATAAATAAGATATTTCTTATGATTTTCTATGTAGCTGTCCCCAGTTTCTGTGTTCCATGGCATGTATAAAACTGCTTTGGTGTAGCTGAAGTGCTTCCTTATTTGTATTAACCATCATGTAGTTACTTATTCATGGTTTTTATCATCTTTATAAAGGAGGCAAGTTTTGGGACCTCCTAGTTTACCATGATGATAAAGTAACTGGTTGTTTCTTAATGGGAAATTCTCAGGTCATTGTAAGTGATGAAGTAAAATATTCAGAGTAACCCACACAATATAACAGAAATATATGAATAAAATATTTAATATTTAAATAATATTCTAAAGTGAAAATTTAACATTCTAAACAGCAACCATGACACTACTATCACTTAATTTGTGGAATTAAATATTTTTCTTATCTTAATAATCAATTGTACATAAAAGATGATTTTTGTTATAAAGATACACAAATGTCATTCATTATGCAGAAAAAAACTAGCAAAATACTGTGTAAAAATAGTATCAGATTATCATTCAAATAAAAATTGTTCAAGTAACAGATTATTGGGTAGATATTTTGAAAATATATTCATTGCCTAGAAATTAGGTGTAATAATTTAAAGACTATATTTTAACATTATAAGGTATCATTTATATAAATGATATTATTGTATTTCAGTCAAATTTTAGAAATTGGGTTGTCTGTAGATTGTTATGTAATACATCATTTTCTTCTTATTCAAGACAACGAAAACCTGCCAGTTATATTTTTTGGAGATTATCTGATTTTCAAGATAAGATTTGAAGTGCTTGTTTTTCAGAGCACTCTGTCATGTTCATTTCATCTTGATTCAACTTATGAGTTGTGACTAATTTTGAAGACAGTCTTTATAGCAGTGATTTATTTCAGAATGTTGGAAGATACTGCGATCTGCTGCTCCCTGAAGTCCACATTCTTTTCTTTATACAGCTAGATTGCATTTCTTCTCCTAGTATGTTGTTTGTTGCTAAGTTCTAAACAATGGACTATAGGTGGAAAATTGACATTGTTTTCATAAAAAATCTTTATATCCACTCCTTTATGTCTTTTTTTCTTCTTTATGGCAGAAATGAAAAGCTGAGTTGCAAAGTAAAGCCCAGTGTAAGCGTAAAAGCTTTGTGTTGACAAAGCCATGACTAATGCATGTGATTTTTTCACTTAAGGTTGAAGGATGGTGAGTTTTTCTATCTCCCAAGAGAAAATGTTCAGAAGTATCAGGAGTACAGCTAAAACAATTATTAAGGTAATTGGAAGGCTACTGCAGAACCTTTTGTGAAGAACATGCTGATCTATCTAAGCTATATTATTAGACCCAAGTATATATATTCATATATATGATATACATTATATACTACTCTGTGTATTCATGTATATAATTAACATGCATTTGTGTATATTTAGGATCTATAATATATATTTAATCTACTAGGCAGAGGAGACTACAGCTTCCAGGACATTTTTTGGGGAGGATCCACGTGTCATGGCTTAATTAACATGAGGAGCCTTCCATTCCATTAACCATTTAAAATATGCCTTTAGATCACATGTGACTTTGCATGTTAAAATATCCAGTGTCACTTAGTGTTATAAATAATTTGTTACACAAAATAATTTTGTGCATGAGGATGTTTTAATATTAATTTTAACTAGCTCATAAACTATCATTGCCATGGTTTTATCATGGGATATTGAGGCTCCAGTGATGATGTTTCACACTCAATGGATGTGATATATGACATTTATTCAGTATTAATAAGCATTTAAATTGCTTACCTTTTTTTAAAGTATTAAACACCATAATTAAAGCAGAGTGAAGCACAACAGCTCTCCATAATAAATCAAAACACTGTATTAAATTGAAACATGTAAGGTATATTTTATATTTTCACTAATTAAATCAAATACAGTAGAGTATAGATTTTGTTTTATAAATACCATATTGGTTGGCAGATGTAAAAGTCTTTGTTTTCAAGGCTCTTGAAAAATATAATGAAATCATCACTTAAATTACTTAAGAGTGACAGAGTTATTTACCATATCTTTTTTATGTATCCAGTCATCACAATAATAGATGTGAAATTTGGTATGCAGAATATAAACAGAAGTGCATGATATTTTAATAGCAATTTAAATTTTTGATGTCTAATTAAATGTTTATGAAAATGTCATTTAATATTTTACTGTTTATAAAGATACATAATTTCTCCTCATAGTTACTCATTCCTTGATCTGAAATTTAACATATTTAATAGTCACTGATGTAATTCCATAATATTGTATGAATTGCATAATATGTTTAAGGTACAAAGCAAAAGAAAATATTAGAGCTTTCAAAAGTTATGTTTCTTGTTTCCAATGAATGTAAGATAATTGCATTAAAAGAAAGAGACAAAATGTTGTTTTTATCAACAAGAAATAGTTATCATTGTCCAAAAAAGAATAAAATGTGTGCTTGCTTTAGCAAGACTCTGCCTTGATCTAACATATGAAGAATTAACACATTTTGTTAAATTTCTTTGAAAATGGATAATATATTCCTTCAATGAATAAGAGCTAGAAACAAGCTGTTTCTGTATTGCATAAGCTAAATTAAGAATCATTTGTCAAAAGCAAAAGTTGCTCCTGACTTTTTTGAGATAAAAAGTTATATTAAGAAAGATAATAAAACATGGGTAAAATGCATGTATGAATTAGGTAGCAAAACATATACATGCATACTTTTATTTATATGTGTAAACATGAAATTTATTATGAAGAAAAGGTTATTTATTGAAAAAACTATCTCCCATATGCATATTTTCCATAGTTCTAGCTGCACATATTATTTTAGTAATACAGTATTTTAAACTTCTATGATCCCATCAATAAATACTTATAGATTTTTATTTTTTATTCATTCTTTTCTTACTTTGTCCTACACTTTTACAAATGTGGAATTCATGACTTAATTTAAGTAACTTGCCCAATCAGACCATCTATTACATAACAAAAATGAATCAACTCAAGTTAACCTGACTTGTCAACAAATGCTTAAGAAAAATTTTATGTAATTTTAAAGTCTGAATACTATTTGAGAATGCAAAAAATCTTGCATAAGTGCTTACTATATACAGAAAGTTCTGTCCTCTCAAAATTTGTTAGACTATATTACTACAAATATTTATGAAAGATTTCTATTTTATCTACCAAATTTTAAAATATTAAAATACATTTAATTAGACTTAATCTTTAATTAGTATCATATATTTTCTACACTGCATTTAAAGAAGTAAGGAATGAATTTAATTCCTTTTCTAGATTTATATTCACACATTTTTATGTATCAGTATGTATAATTTTAATCTTTGGTTGCCCTTTCGTTGCATTTTCATTTCAACCTACTGTATTCAGGTAGTTGTTTCTATAGTATGTTACTTCAGGAAAGATAATAACAGCTAAAATTCCCTACAAAATAGTCTGTTTTTTTTGTTCCTAACACCTGAGGCTCTGGTAAAAGTTACAGACATAACAAAAGCATAGAAAACAGTGACAATTTTATTGGAAGGACCAGAGCAGAGTGAAAACAGCTTACAAGTGTTTTTCTCCTATATAATAAAGATTTTTCCAAAATGGGAGAGAGGCAAAGAGGCTGTAAGAGCTTCAAATTGTTACTTTGGTCTGTTTTAAGGATTCGGTAAAACCCTAGAGTGGAATAGCTGCATGATGCGTCTAGACAAACAAGACCTCAAACTGTTATTTAAAGATCCTTCATGAAACCCTGGCCCTAGAGTAGCAACAGTCACTATATGTCCGGGGCATGCAGATAAACTCTCAGTCAAATTTCTGACAAGTTCTATATAATGGGAAGTAAAATGTAGAATTAATTTTATTTTTAAAGGTTTATCATATTTCTTATACACTTAAGAATTAAGTCTGGGTCCATCTCCTTACACTTATACATATATACACATCAGTTATTTTAATTGAATTTTCTAAGAAATGCCAAAGGTTGAATATATACATGTTTTATACATATTGTGGCAGGACCCTTCCCTGGAGGAGTGTGGCCAGGCACTTCTGAAGGAATGTAGTGAACAGGAGGTGACTTCTCATATTCAAGAAAGACAACATGGCTCAGTTAGTTCCTAGATACACATGTGTAGTTCCAGCATTGCTTTGCGATACAGATTGTACCCAAACAAGCCGTTGTGTGTTAGTGTGTTACCATTTTTGGCAGACAAAGACACAGAAGTTATATAAAAAGCAAAATCTCACCATATTTAGGGCTCTGCTTTTTGGGTTAACACAACGATCCCTGTTCCGGCACAAATAAATGCTACTTCCTGGAAAAAGCCCCAGTGTCCTGCCTCTTTCTGCGTGAATCTGCTATAATATGATTTCCTAGTGTTGGCATAATATAAATCTCTTTATACATATATTGACATAGCTATATACAGTATTAGAAACAGTCTTTTAATTATAAGATAATTTTTCCTTATTGAAAATTTTCAAGCCTGCAATTTCTGCATGTGACCAAGTTAAAAATATATTTTCCCATAGTTTCATATATTCACTTCTTAATGTTTATTTTAATTCCTCACAATATAATGAACAACAATAATGGAATATTATTTTTTTGTGATTGGTATTGACAAAACTACTGTGAAAAGACACTACTGGAATCTTTCTGATAAAGGAACAAGTTAATATCAATTTGACATTATTATTTGGCATGGATATATTTGTTTTATTCAACAGATATTGGTTGTCTTCCACATATCTTGGAAAGTTCTAAATTTCAGTTTTAAATTCAGGAATAGATAAAGCCCTTAATCTTATAGACCTTGGTTTTTTGAATGGAGGGAGAGGAGAAGCATGTAAACAGTTTTAAAAATGGACAAAATAAAAGTTCATGTGATTGTAAGTACCTTGAAAGGGTATAAAACTTTATAAGAAGAAAGAAGAAAATTTAGGCTTTTGTGGTGTTCATGGAAATAATGGCTGTTCTACGGCAATATATGTGCAGAATCTAATATGATGCACTAGAAATAATCTTTTGAAGCCAGGCCTGGTGGCCTACACCTGTAATCCCCACAGTAGAATGTCTGAGGCAGGAGTATCTCCATCAATTCAAGGCTAGCATGGACTACTACATGGTGAGCTCAAGGCCAGCCTAAACTACACAGAAAGACCCTGTATCCAAAAATAATTTTATTAATAAATTAAATTAAAATAAAATAATTCTCACAGGAATCATATACATATGCATAAAAGACTAATAAATATTGGATATATCAAGTTTTCTTTTGCTAAAATTTTTCTCAATTTTTGAAGACAATATGCCTTGAATGATTTAAAATATTTACAATGGTACCTCAGTTCATGAACTTAATTCATTCCATAATTCTGTGGAAGGTGGCTGCATTCAAGCTCATGCAGGGAAGATGACTATGGTCATGTTCATTACTGAATGTGGAGTTCAGGAACAGAAGCAAAATATTGCTGAATGCTTTTATTTGCAAACAGAAGCATTCGTGAACCAAATTATTAATGTACTATATATACTTGCTCCATTCTACAACATGATCTGAACATGATAGTGATCAAGTTGAGTCATCCTTTACTACTTTTACATAGGCAAGGTTTGTATCAATTAAATTGAAGAAACCCAAAGTTTAGAAATATGACAAACTGAAAAAACAGTGTGACTATATTTCTAGGATACTTCCCACTTAATTGTTGTCTTAGTTCCATTTCTTTCATTGCTGAGACAAAATACCTGCCACCTAAAGTTAAAGGAGGAAAGGTTTATTTAACTCACAGTTTGTAGAGGTTTCAGTCCATAATCAGCTGGTTCCAAGGCAGGGTGGCTTGGCAGAGGGTCATCACAGAGAAAAAACAGTTCATGGAGGGTAGAAGACAGCAAAACAACAATGGGACAAGTTTCTTTCTGTTCCTTATATTGTATCCAAGCTACTGGGATTAGGCCAGTGCTAAACCAATCAGTGGACTGATTTAGTAATCAAAGACCCTTAATCACAGAATCACACACTCTACATTAAGAAACTTCTGAAAAATCCCTATGACTGCATGAGGCATTGGGAGGACATCAAGACACAAACTATAACATTCTGCCCCTGACTCTAGAAAGACTCATGCACATCACTTTATGCTAATGCATTTAGTCCATCTGCAAGAGTTGCCAAAACCCTAATAACTTCAGCATTGCTGAAAAGTCCAAGTTCCAAGTCTCCCCTGAGATTTAAGACAAACTCTTATCTGTTAGCCCCTGTACAAATGCAAAGAAAAACATTTCCAACATTCAATGGCACAAAATAGACATTTCCATTCCAAAACTTACTAACAGAGGGATACACAGAATTCGGACCAAAGCAAGTCCAAAATCCAGCAGGGAAAACATTACATCCTGTAGTTCCATGTGCAGCATCTGAGGCAAACTGTGGCAAATGTAAACTCCAAAGTGCTTGGTTGGCTCTGCTTCTATGGAACTTTCTCTGGCTGTGTCTCCCATGGCTTCTCTCTGGGGCCAGCTCTGTTCCTTCCTTTTAGTTTTCCTCAATCCATGTTCCTGGCTTTTCCAAACTTCTGGAGTCTCCACTTCACCTTTGGCTTCACACTCACAGCTTCACACACTGCACTCTCAGGGGCACACTGCCTGGCTTCCCAGGCCTTCTTCTGAAATCAGCATGGAAGCCTGCCTGACTCCATAACTCTTCCTTTCTGCATGCACGTACAACCAGTGCCACATGCATAATGCCAACATCTGCTGTCAGGTAGAGTAGTAGCCAGGCTTCCTTCTCTCTTGGCTGTAGGGGTCAAGTTCCTGAATTGTGGAGAACTCTGAATCCAGTTCCAAGGATCTAATTCTCTAGGCTGCCACCATTCTGGAACATGATGCCCTGGGGCTTTCTCCTCAAAACAATGTATTTCACTTTTGCAATTTTGTGGTTGCAAAGGGTGGAGTCCTGCTGCCTCTTGATGCCATCAGGCCATCTTTTCTATTCTCCTATTCTTTCTCAGCAATCAAGGTCTCCTTTGCTCTATCTTTGCAGTCCACAGCATTACTGGAGCTTCCTTTCTGGCCAAACTCACAACATTTTAAATCATTTTGCTGGGCTATTTGCTCTTGATTCTAAGCATAAATCTGGCAAATAGCCCCCAGCAATACCCATGCCACCCCCTCAACATTAGCCTTGAATTTTCTTCTGCCAGTTTAATTAGCCCATTGGCCTTAATCTCAGGATTAGACAAAGTCTTTGGACAAGAGCAAAATGCAGACAAACCTTCTGCCAAGCCATACACATCATCTGGAGTCCAACAGCCAATGCAGTCCTTCTTCCCAGCAGAAACCTCCTGAGCCTGGTCTTTACCAGCAGGATTTCTATCAGCCTTCTGGTTTTCTGAGCTCTGACCAGAATCTCCCATAAGGTACAGCCTAATGTATTTCAGTGCTACTTTTTCAGCTGGCTCTGAACCTGTCCAAACACTTCCAACATCCCATCCCCAAAGGCTCCTGAACCACATGGTCAGGTATAGTCACAGCAACAATCCCATTTCTCTGGTACCAAATTAAGTCTTAGTTACATTTTTCTCATTGCTGAGACAAAATACCTGACACCCAAAGTTAAAAGAGGAAAGGTTTATTTGGCTCACGGTTTGTAGAGGTTTCAGCCCACAATCAGCTGGCTCCAAGGGAGGGTGGTTTGGCAGAGGGCCATCACGATGGAGAGCACTTCATGGTCCCCACAAGACAGCAAAACCAACAAGGGACCTTAACAGCATCTTTTTGCCCCTTTTATTTTATCCTGGCTGCTGGGATTAGGGAGGTGCCAAATTAATCAATGGGTTGATTTAGTAATTATACACCCTTAATCCCAGCATCACACACTATACATTAAGAAACCTCTGGAAAAGTCCTTTGTCTGCTTGAGGCTTAGGGGAGACATCAAGACACAAGTCATAACATTTGTGTTATTTGCTTTTAGGTATAAAATATGAAAAATGTATAAATCATAATATTTATAAGTATCTTTGGGATTTGATGCAGTTATTTGTAATTTTGTACAATAATTTTCATTCCTTTGTCTCTAAAGCCAAAACTTTAATCATGACTTGAAAGGCCCTGACATTGCTTTTATTTTCAGTAGATAACTGTACTTGAGAGACATTTCAAAAGTTTTTATGGTATGAAATTAAGATTCTACTATAACTTACATAAAATTTCTTATATAAGTGTATCATATGAAAAATAAGTGATGATTTACAAAATATGCAAAATTGACAGAATTGGGCCAGTGAGATATCTCAGCAGTGTAAGCACCTGCCTGGCAAGCACGAGGTCCTGAGTTCGACTGCCGGTACCCACATACGAAGAAAAGGGCCAGTGATATCGCTCAGCATCATGGGCACCTGCTGGCAGGCACACGAGGTCCTGAATTTCACCCACAGTACCCACAAAAAAAATTGACAGAATAAGCAAAATTTATATGAAACAAAAGGAAATTATGATATGACGATTATATGTATATAGGTTATTCTGTTGTCTGTAAAAACAAAATAAAAATATATTTTCCATCTTATTTTTTTGCTGTTAAATATCTCACCTTTTTAGAAATGTTTAAACCATCACCTTCTTACTGAAAAAATATCAATGTAGGAGACTTGCATAACTAATGTCCTATGAGAAAATTGGTGACTGTAACAAAAGTGCATTGGATGCACAAAATTCTCTTATAAATGACTTCTTTTCAATATAAAATGAAAGAAGAGTAAATATATGAGGTTATAATATACAAGTTGTACAGCTTAATTGGGAAATCGCTTTACCATGCATACATATATGAAAACATTACCTTATATACCGTGGTGATCATTAACACTTATATCAACTTTTTAACACCAAGTTGGCTGGTATAATGCACTTCTGGGTGTGACTGAACGATGAACTTACTGAATTTGGAACATCCACCCTGTGCTCCAAGCCTTTGTCTTTTGACTGGATCCCTCCGAACTCCTGCACATGTAAGGACTTTTGGAATTCTCACATACCTGATTCTGCAGATGGCCATTGTAAGCTTACCTGGTAAAAATAAATGAATAAATAAATAGCCATATGTATGTAGTATGTAATATATACATAGTATAGAAAGATAAATATAGTAGTATGAAAATATGAAAAGACTTGAATAACCATAACTAGCAATTCTGCTTACTTCTAAGGAAATTAAACTTTTGTCCATTATCAAGTGCTACAATATGCTGTCATTGTGTCCTCAATCAGTTGAAGTTTTTTTGCTCAATACAGATAGAAATCATAAATTGGCAATTTAAAACATTGTTAGTTGACCCTAGGCTTTGAGTGTCATTGGACACTCACACCTTAGTAAGACCACAGGTTGACACCAGTTAATGCCAGACACCATGAGCTGACACTACCAGTTGCTGGTCTCTGTCATTGACTACTGACCTCTGGAGTCCTTTGGGGCTCCAAGCCCCTTGTATTTATAGCATTTTTTTGTCTTAAGCTCCTTCTTTATCCACAATTCTCAAGATAAAATCTTGAGTAGGTTTACAGGGACTTCTGAGGTCACACTACCTGAAAAATAAATTATGAGCAGATACACAGGACCACCAGAGCAAGGCTTTATCTGAACAGAACCTGTGCTGCAGCACAAGCACATCTGTGCACAAGAGGGAGCTGTCCCAGAAATGTTAGGACAGTTCTGCTTATATAAAAACTACAGACCTGTGATTGGTCCAAATTTGACCATACTCATCCATTCAAATTTAATTCTACTGTTTGGTTTAAATTCAAATTTGCTACTTTCAGAGCAGATATCTTCCTGAGCAAGTATGAGAAACCACCACAATTGAAGCTGTCATAGCAGGTAATTCTGTGAAATAGGGAGAAAAGCTGTTTTGTTGATAGCTCTTACAGCTCCATAAAAATGGCTGGACAAATACCAGGGAATCTTCAGCAAGGCTGTATTAATTATGACTTTTTGGCATTTGGTAGATTGTAGCTATTAATAATTGGCCCAGATCCTACCCTGGTCTCTGGCATGTTATGTATGGTTTTACCAAAACCTCTCCAAAGAGATGGAGTGAAGGCAGTTAAGGAAAGGAGTTGCAGCAAACAGCCCACCTGTTGGAGTGCTTGGTAAATGACCTGTAAGTAACTCAGGAGGACATGAAGGTGAGTTGTCTCAGACCATCCTTGGGTGCAGGAACCAAAAGAAAAAAGAGACATGAGTGGAAAGGACTGGAGAGTTGTAGGCCAACCATTCTACCTCCCTCCAGTCATTGTAGGAAGAAAAGAGGAAACTGGCACTTCTCATCCGTTTCAATTGTATTAGATGGGAACACAGAGAAAGAGCATCTCAAATAAGGTATTTTAGGTGCTTATTTTATTGGCATTGTGAGAAAAAAGAAACATAATGCTCACATTTATTCACTGAATGTGACCTGTGTTCTGTCAGCACTTATTTGACAGTAAATAATGTCCTTATTAAAATATCACCCCAAATAAAGGAAGTTATTAATGGTCCTGTGTTTATAACTGAATAATGCATACTGATATTTTGAGCATAGTGACATGAAATTTTAAAATTAAGAGGTGATATACTTTCAAATGTTTGTTGTCACTCACCACAATTTTATCTCAGATGATAACCAAAGTAAAAAATAATTTTATATTTTTTAACTACCTTCTAAAATTAGAGTCTGGTCAACATGCATAGTCTATCCAGTGCAAAACAAAACAAAATAAAACAAAAACATAAAAAAGGTCCTTATATTTATATCATTTACATTATAATGCAAGGGACAGAAAAAGCAATGAATATAATTAATAAATACATTTCATAGTAAATTAGGAAGCTGATACATGTTATGATTGGAGAATGGAGAAACGTGATTATTGTGACTATCAGTGCATACAGAGGAGCTGATAAGCAACTTAATACTGAGTGGTCAGAGTATGTCTCATTGAGAGAATTTTGTCTAATTACCTGTAGGAGGTGACAGGGTTATGGACATAGATATCTAGGGAAGCAGCGTTCTAGGTAATGAAAACACTGGGACTCAAAATATCTTGACAATAGTTCAATGAAACTGCTCACATTACAGAAATCAACAGTAATAGTAGTTCATTGGATCTATCATTCTCTTACACAACAGACTCACTCACTAGGTTATTCAATGCTTACTGAGATCTGTGGTACATGCTAATACACTCTTTTGGTCATCTGTGTAACTTCCTGTTATTTGTACTTGAGGCTGGGAGACAATCATGACTTTGCATTCTTCATTAATCTATTCTAACAATAAAATGGATAAATGTGATTCTTGTAATGTGAGTGTATGTCTGAAAATTTTACCACATACTTTTGAGTTTAAAGTGCCTTAAATAATGAATTCTTTGCATGTATTAGAAAACCAATTATTGAACTTCAATCTCTTCATTTGCAAAAGTGACAATGTAAGTTACCTCACCAAATTCTTGTTAAATCTTTAAAGATGAAGGAGTGTGAGTGTCTGGATTATCTTGAGGTCCTGTCCACAATTAAAGAAATTGAATGCATTTTGTTAACCTTATTTGCAGTTTAAATTTGGAAAAGTTTGAATGGCTACATTTCTTAAAGTAAACTACCTCCATTTAGATAAACTAAATTTACTAATTTCACCATGACGTAAAATGTTTAGACTACACTATTACAAAACAATGGTTTCAACTCAGTTCTTAGAATCTTGTTATACTTTGGCAATCCAATGTATATCTCAAAAGCTTCCTAAGGTTACCAAAGTACATTTTTTAATGAGTTCTTCTAATTGTAATGGATATTATATATATGTATATGTAACCAGCTCTTGAATTATAATTTTCAGTGAATGAGATTAAGGTGTATAGAAGCAAGAAGACCATATATACAAGTGCATGACAATTCTGTAACAAAAAATTTTTACTTTCTAGAATTCTAGATGAGGACATAGATAAAATTTGTTATCAGCAACTAAAGGTTCCATAAACATGAAGCATATCTAAAAGCAAAATAATTTATATTTCAGTGAAAAGGTAGTGGTTTTAGAAAAAGATAAATTTGTATTAATAATTAACTAAGTCTTTCTAAAAGAGCTTCATTTGGCAGGTTCAAAAAGCAGATGGCTCATTGAACCTGACAGAAGCTTATTAAGATTTGAGAAAATTGATTCTCTCTATTGGTTTTGTGTTGCCAGTAACAGTTTAATTTAATCCATATGAGACGTGGTTCATTGCAAAGGATGGGTATATTATTACACATGATATGAAATTAACCAGTTTACTTTTTACTAAAATATTTTCTTATAATACTTAATATAAAAGGGAATATAATTGTAAAGTGCAAGTAAGTTGCTATACAAACAATGAGTTCAGAGACCAGTACGAAATCTAGAAAATGTGTTACTTACCTTCTGCTCACCAGAAATTGAGTCAGAAGATCAATACCTGGTGGGTCTTTTCAACATTTTAGGAACACACACCCAATGTCTATGGATATTATTTGGTCCAAAATGTGAAAAAAAATTTAAATAGAGTTCATGTAATTTTTCTATCAAAATTCATCACTCTGTGGAGTAGTATATCACAGCAGTTTGGATTATACTGGGTAGAAAGCACTTTCATTAGTTTTTCTTCTCTTTAATAAAAGCAATAGTTTGTGATATAATTCATACTACAGAACTTCAAGAGTAAGCTCTAATTAAATGGAAGTCATACATTCAGGAACATGCCAAATACAGTAGAAAGAAAAATATTCAGAGTGTACTTGACTATATGGCTTCAGGATTTCCAGGTCATGCCTATCTTCTGACATTTTGGCTCTGACATACTGGAAAAGATGTAATATGCAGAGATTTTATTTCACAGAAATTAAAATAACTGAAAGTAATGTTTTTGGAAAGCTAACATAATTTATAATTAGAAAGATACATTTCAGGGTGTTTAGGCCAAGGAGTTCCAAAAAAAACTATTTGAAAGACAAAGGATTGCCTCATCAGTAATAGGAATGTGGATATGGTGACAAGCATTGAGAAGCAGAGGCACTGCATTTGACAGCAGACCTTGTGGGAATTGCTGTGTTTCTAGCACTCTAAGATAAGATGGCCTGCAGAAATACTTAAAATGTGTTTTTAAAGGCAGATATTCTGGTCAACTGGAGTAAAGAGGAAATGAGATTCATGATATTGTTGGCATGAGAAGACAAGTGTCTTTTAGGGTAGACTTAGTAAGGATGACTGCATTAACAGTTAGCAAAGTCTTTATATACATTTTGAGTCCAAGGTTCACTCCATACACCAATACTAACTACCAGTGAAATTTCTAAGAGGGCAGAATCTTAAATTGTTGTGTCAACTGGACTGCTTTCTATTTAAAAAATTGAAAGTGAGCAAACAAAACTATGTTTTCTTCCTGGTTTGTTTTTCTTATTCCCATAAGTGAAACCATGATAAAAGGCAGAGGTCAAACATTTCCCCTGCTTATTTGTTGTTCATCAGTTTGGAACACTAGGATCTCTAATCAGAAATTGCTTACATACATTTTCTAGTATGGTGGGGTGTCCAAATGCAATATTATACAATTTTCCTTTTTGCATATTCCTTTAAATTCCAAGAAAAATGGATTACATGAAAATTAGATTGGACAAATAAAGCAATTGCTACATAAATAGTGTGCATTAGATGGCACACGAAGTGCTGACTCTTACGCTTTATGTGTAAGAAAAACTTTATGAGAATTGAATTATAATTGATCAGTTATGCAGAATTACATTAAGGTTTTAAGATGTTGGTATGTGTTATGGTGTGTATCTAGTGCCCCCTCAAAGCTTCATGTAGTCATAGGTGGGGATTTTCATAAGTGGCTGTATCTAGAGTGTGTAATTTTGTCACTAAGTGTGTGATGATGAGATTAAAGGTGTGTGATGAATAAATTAGCTCACTGGTTGATTTTTACATAGATAGTTGATTTGGCAAATAATGGGAAGGCCCACACTGGAAGTAAGTGCTACTTATACTAAATGGGTGTAGCCTGGCTAGAACATAAGAGACAGAATGAGGGTCACTGCTATCACTTGGTGCTTCTTTGGTATTTGTTAAATTGCTGCCTTCTGCCCGCCATGAACTGTTTTTCTTCTGTGATGCCCCTCTGCCATGTCACCCTGCCTTGGAACCAGCCAACTATTAACTGAACTTCTACAAACTGAGCTACAATAAATCTTTCCTCCTTTAACTTTGGGTGTCAGTTATTTTGTCTCAGCAAGGAGAAAAGTAACCAAGACAGTATGGAAATATCTTGAATATGATATAATGTATTCTCAAAAAATACCAAATCATCTTATTTACAGATTTTTCCAATTAACATTAGTAATCTGTGAAGAATTGGAATTTGTGGAAAACAAGGAATAAAACATGGAAGAAGTGAACACTTAGTATCAAATTAAATTAGTAAAGAAAATAATTATCCAGAGAATATTATTATACTAGGCGTATGGTAATTTAATGCTTAGATATTGATGAGCTGAGAACTTTTAGGGAAGGCAAATAATGTAGAAAATCTAGATGATGATACTGAAAATTACATAAGACCCTAATTTTCTTTAATACCCTGTTCTCAAAATATACCTTAAAAAAAGTAGCCTGTATAACTTTTTTGGTAAACAGTTAAGCATAGAGAAACATTGCTGTAATGACAAGGTTGTTGGTTGTTTTAATCCTTTAGTGACAATTTTATGTTTTAATGGCCTAAAGATGGTTCTGAGCCAAATATAAACTTGAAAATCTTTAAGTTGGGTGTGGAAACAACAGTAGTATGTCTTTAAAGAAAAAAATGCCCCGTGGGCACCTTTGCACGGCTGGTTGTTGCCCTTGCTTCCCTGTTCAGTGCATTTTTATTGACGTCCATCACACAATCCAAAGGCAGCCATCTGTATCACTGTCTTCAGCAAATTTTATCCTACAAGTCTTTCCTCATGACACCGCTGCCTACTCCGTAAATCACGAGACACTCAAGCCTTTGGAATGGAATCAGGAACCCACCAAGCTGCCTACTGTCAGTACTCATAAGGAGTGTAATTAATAAATTCGTTATTTAGGAGTGGAGCTGTTTTCATTCCAAAACCTCATGCAAAGTTTGAGTTTTATGTAGAATGAATATCAAAGTAACTATCTATAACGTGTCTTATCTTCAGGTTTACTCATTTCACAGCCGTTACTTTTTCTGCTTCATCTATGCTTCTGTCATCTCTGCTAGTGGCAGACTAATTGTTCACTCACCCAATCAACAAAGATCCGCTCAGCGCAGACCAAGACAAGTCCTCATCATTATCGAGTTTATGTTTAAATTTTAAATTCTATTTTGTGATCAAATCTAAAAATGTACTGCATTATACAGTAGGAAAAGAATTACATAATTATGATATTGATGAAAAGTAAAATCTTGACAATTAAAAACAGCAAAACATGGCCAGTGAGCTAGCTCAGTGTCATAAGCACCTGCCTGGCAAGTGCAAGGTCCTGAGTTTGACTCCCAGTACCCACATATGAAAAAAGGGCCGGTGATACCACTCAGCAGCACAGGTGCCTGCTGGCACGTGAGGTCCTGAGGTCGACCCCTGGTACCCACAAAAAAAAAAAGATGGTGCAATCATTCTTTTCAATATTAGTACAACAATGTATTTCTTACTGTAGTATATTTCTGGGAGTGGATCAAAGTTTATATGTCTATTAAAATACCTTGAATACACCTAATGTCTTTGTATCAACATTTATTATCACTGCCATTCTTTCTCATTCTTGCCAGTCTTTTAACTCCTGGCCAATATGGTGTATGGATGGTAATTCATAGTAAGCTTTAATTTGTTTTCCAGATTCCTAGTAATGAAAACATTTTTCATGTATGAGTAGCCTGTTAAATTCACTGTTCTGTGAAGTGCATGTCCAAATCTTTTGCTATGTTCTTATTTTGTTCATAAAGTTTAAGTTGGATGAAATCTTTATGTGTTCTAAATAAAGTTTTGGCATTCTAAATCTTCTCCACTTTATTTTCATAACTTTTCTGCATTTATTTTACAGTTTGCTTTCATTTTTGCATGATTTGTCTAAAATTCAGTTGTTATTATGTTCTAAAATATCGATTTAATTCTTTTATTAAATTTTGCAGTGGCATGATTCTTGATTTCTATTTTTCTATTAACATTCTTGCACCTTTCATTAATTTATTGCTATAGAGTTTGTATAGTTTGTTTTGTAATCCATGTCACATCGTTTTAGTATTTTAATTCCATTTTTTCTACTGAAACTTTTCTAACAGTATCTTTTTGCCTGTGTCTTCTGTCCTTTTGTTGTACTTAAAGCACTGTGCTTGTAATTTTGTTTTTTTAGTAAGAATGATAATAACCTATAGTGATGATATTATCCTAATGACAAGTTTCACCTGGGACCCTAGGTGACAAACATACTCAGATTCATCTATTAACTTTCCCAGACTACAAGAAGACAAGCTGCACTGTGTGAATTCTTTTACTTCTGCTTCTGTTCTGCTTTTGGAGTTCCAATTTAAACTCAGGTTGTACTAATGCTCCAAAATTTGATTACTTCTGACTTTGAGCATTCCCTCCTAAGGGTTTATAAAAAGAACAGGACAGTGTGTCTAGGCTATTACTGAATGACAGACTGTATCTCATAGCAAAAGTGGTTTTTATTGCATGTATCTGTAATTTTGCATCACCTTCTGTATCTCAATTCAGATCTACACCTGTTTTTATTTTCAAATTGATGTTTTTCATTTTAAAAACAAATTTTCTCCAGATTGTTTTAGTTTTCTTTATCAGGAAGTTTGGTAAATCATGCTTCTTGGAAGCAATAGCTTATAAACATAAAAATTTTTTCTGTAGTTCTTCACACTTCTATGACTAAGCCTCCTATAGCCAAAGCATCCTTAACCTTTAATTAGTTTGGTAAACTCTGATGTATCTTGCAAAACACAGTTTAAGAACTTCATTGCTGGAAACATATGGATAGGTTGCTGTTTCTTCACTATTTTATGGACATTCCTACAAATCTTACTAACTACAATATGTTTATATACATTGTTTTCATATGTATAACAGTCTCATCATAATCTTGTACTACTGTTTTTTTGGCAATGTCTTTTGTAGGTGTATTTATTTATAACTTTGTCATATGGAGTGTGAGGATCTTGAAGTCAGTGACTGTATAAATTAAATCCTACTCATTCCTTAAAGTTTAAATTAATATATCAATTCCACAGGGAGTCCACTTTTTATTACTTTCTCTACTTCCAGTTAGTAGACCTCTTTGTTCTTTGTTAGAAATCTCCTTATTTTAGAAGCTTTTAGTCTGTATTGTGACTTTAGAAGCTTTACAATTCTTTATTCCTAGAACAAAAATGCTTCCCAGAGATCTTTGTGTGGTTTTTATATTTGATATCATTCAAAAATATGTTGAAAGCTGACTTCCTCCAAGAGCGTTTTATGACCTCTCAGTCAAAAGAACCCTCCTCAGTCACTGCTCTCCTTTTAATCTGTTTTATTTATTTCAAAATAGGTATCACTATTTTAAAAAAAACTGCATTTTTTTTACTTGGGTTCACTGTGGTATGACACTTCCATTAAAATTATTCTCCATCATTGTTGGAATTTTGTTTGTTTCACCTACCACTTTAACCCTAATATCTAGGACACTGCTCAACTCAGACCAGACACTGACAAAATGGTGCTACAATGTCAATTCTTTTGCTCTCTTATGAGGTCCCCAACATAAGAATGGGGGTAGCATCCATTATGTCTTTTTTAAAATCCTCAATGTCTACTATACACACAATTGTTTTATTGCTGTTGAAAAATTGTGAAAAAAGTTAAAAACTATAGCAAAATCTTATAAATTCTGTGTTATAGATCTTTCTAAAATTGTATTGATCAGATGTTGAGAATTAACTGCATTTTATTAACTTAAAAATATATCAGAATTTAATTTAAATGGAAATACTGGATAGGAAAGTGATAGAAAATTATAAAATTAAATCATTCCTCTAAGTGAGTATTATGCGGGGATTTCTGCTAGAAGCAAAATTTTCAAAGGTCAAATATCTAGAGGCTTAGAAGTGAAAGTAAGAGTATGAACAGTGCTTCAATATTCTTTTTTTATATTTGGAAAATAACTTCATTCACACCTTTCCACTTTTTTTAATTCTTTTGACAAAACCTTCTGAGGAGATACTAGTGATGACAGCCATAATAGCCTCAAGGTAGAAATTTTATAAAGAAAACATATTATTTTCAAATTGATAAGAGCATAGTGAGGCTAAAATGTATTTAAAGAAGGAAAGTACAATTAGATGGGGTATGTAATAGGTTATCTTTATAATGGCTTTACAATTTTCAGATAATCTGAAACACCACAAATTAGATAAATAAGAGAAAATTGACAACAACATTCACAATAGGACAATGAGGGAAAATGTATAATGTTAACTGGCATATGTTCATACTCCACGTATATCCCAAGTATCAGAAGCTTCAATAGTCACAACAATGGTAAGATCGAGTATATACACCAACAAGAAAGTAAACTAGATGACCATGTAAAGTTTTTGCTTAATGCATTCTTATTTGAAAGAATGATAATAGCAAATTCTGACATTTATGCAGGACAAATAGCCCACTGACTTCTGGCTCCAACAAAACTTTCCTTTTCTCTAGAGTTTTGGTAAATTTCCCTCATTTTCTCTTCCTTGGGACCACAATCAATCTTAGCAGTAAGGCAAGACAAAAATTGAAGTTCACACACCCTTTTGCACTCAAAATTATCACTGGCTTTTTGGTAAATCTTATCATTTTGTTAATTTATTGTTTCCTCTAAGAAATTAGGGGAACTTGGGCCAGTGAGATGGCTCAGTGGCATAAGCGCCTGCCCGGCAAGCATAAGGTCCTGAGTTCGACTCCAGGTACCCATGTACGAAAAAAGGGCCAGTGATATCACTCAGCAGCATGGGTGCCTGCTGGCACACGAGGTCCTGAGGTGAACCCCCGGTACTCACAAAAAAAATGAAATTAGGGGAACTGGAATGTCAGTCAGCTGACATTTCCCTTCCTAATGCTGGGACTTAGCTGATTTTCTGATGGTTGCTAATCCTGAAAGGTTTTTTAAGTTCATATGTCCACAAACCTAAAACTACTGCCTTCTTACTTTGGTTCAATGGTAGTTTTAAAATAACAATAGAGATTTTAGTAATGTTACACACAGTAATCTATTTTTTCATTCCAAGTACTTGGAAGTACAGTGAGATAACAATATTTTAAAAAAAACTTATTATATCTATTATCATAAATGACTTGAAGAAGGATCATTCAAAATTATGCATGTGTTTACAACTTGTGCAGTTAAAACTGATGCTAATGGGCTTCTCTATTATTTGAGTGGTCAAATTGCTGCTGAAAAAAACTACCCAGACCTATAACAAGCTCATTCTCACGACCTCTTCAGAACCTGAATAACAACTTTATTCAGATTAGAAAGGAGGGAATATAGTAAGGGATGAAGAATGATTTAAGTTCTGCCTAGTTGAAAGTAATCGCTATTGTTATAATGTGAACATTCTGAAACACTATGGTCTAATATGAATGCTGTTTGATAAAAAGAAGGTGTAATCATCTCTTGAGGCTCCACAAATGCATTATGCCTAGTTCTTTGTAATCATCATCTTACTCAACTCCAACAACAGTCTACTCATTGTGAAATATCATTGTTCCTATTAGACTGATGAGGAATTTGAGGCTGAAAAAGAATCATTAACTTGTACTAAATAACAGAGCTCATAGGAACTTGAGCTAAGATACAGAGATTATAGACTGAATAACAAAAAATGGCTTTATACTTTCTCCCCGCAGCTGTAAATGTATTGTATGACTAATTTTAATACTATTTTAACAAAGTGAAAAGACAATCAAATATTATGGTTATGTCAACCTAATGAAGTTTAGCTCATATACTCTGAATATGGTTATGCAGTAAAATAATTTTGCTAACAAATATGCAACAAGTTGCTTTTAGAAGATATTTAAATTTTTGAAAAAGCATATGAGCCAAAATATAATTTAACACTCCAGAATGTATATGTAGTACTTTAGCAGGAAGTAGTTCATTGAAAACACATGACATTACACAATGAATTTTTATGGCAAGGAAAGTAAGAAAACAGGTAAATTTTTAAATATGTTAAACACATTCTAACCTACTATATGAATAGCAATATCAAATTTTAATCAACACTGTCAAGAATCAAAATCCGAGTATTTTCTCTACACTTTAGCATTTATGAAATTTTTCCCAATAAAAATGTTTTCTCATAGTTCGTAGAGTGATTAAATTATCACTTAATAGCATGTAACCTTTTATATCTTAGTATATTCTTCTCTATACAAAAAATAAAAATAAAGGAGATAAATGTTTTAACAGAATCTAAATCTGTGACAAACTTTAAAAAAAATCTCTGAAGAACAGAATATTATTTTAAGTAATCTCTCAATTTTCTGTCTCTGTGGTGATAGTATATTTTCCTATTCAGGACATGTTAGCCTTTAAGAAAGCACCATTTCAAATCTGTTTTTTGTTTGCTTGTTTGTTTGTTTGTTTGTTTTCCATATATTCAATGCTGATTGTGATCTTACAATATACTCACCATTTTTAATGAAAGTTAAATTGATTAGTATGGGCAATGTATTAGAAGAAAGATTCATGAAAAGCACCTCATTTAATTAGGAAACTATTTAATTATGTTTTCTCTATCATTACCCAACTCTGGTGTGCTGTCATCGAAAGTTTGCTCTTCTAAGTTATTTGCAATATAGAAGCAAAAAATTAGAATAGGGAAGTGTGAGTAAAATTGCCATTTTTTTTTTTTTGGTGCTGAAACTCAAACCCAGGCCTCATGCATGTTAGGCAAGTATTTTAAACTGAACCATAGCCCCAGTCCTAAATAAATTTTCAGAATCAGTGGAGGTTTAGAGTGATCCAAAGAGTTACCATCTCCAGCACACATTCAAGAAACAGTCACAAAAACAACAAAAATGTCATCCATCAATTTGTTCACAGCCTGCTCACAACGAGGTTTGTAATATGAGTAGATACTCTTAGGAGGGAAAATCAATACTTAGACAAAAAAATTATACAGAGTTTTTTCAGCAGAGTTATGGGCATTTTTTGATTATACATGGATATACAGGTTATTGGTCTGCTATTGACAAGATTACTTACAACCATGAAGAGACAGAAATTATAATGTAGAAAAATGATGGTAATGCAAATGATTCCTATTAATAACCATGCAAATGGATTATTTTTCAAAAAATATACAAATTTCTGTAAGTCAAATTCTCCTGTGAACCAATCTTAACATATTGCTGGTTCTCCATTAACTAATGAGTGATTAAAAATCCTTAAAGCTTGAATATTTTAATTGTGCATGAAAATTGTGCATTTAAATTTTTGGAAAAAACGTATTTTAGGACAATCAAGAGAAATAGTCACAATCATCACTAAGTTTATGATATGCACAGACTGGATGGCATATTCATAATATTTGGAGGGGATGATATAAAAAATGTAGAATATTTGTACTTGATTTTTAATTTCTTGCCTGTCATTGCACTATGCATAAAAAAAGAAAGAAAAAATAAGCTTACTCAAAATAAAATAAAAAGGGTCAGTTTTAAGTGCTAGAACACTTTTAACATAATGTGAGGGAGAACCTGGAAAAAAAGAGATAACCATTGCTTCTTTTGATTCCCATTTTCTGATTTATTGATTTCTTTTAACTATTTTTTTTCTTTCTCATACTCCATGTTCTTGCACATTTTTACTTTGCTTTCTTCCTTCCTTTACTGTCATTATATAATCAGATTTAATTGCTCCCTAGAAAATTTTTGAATATGATGGCTCCCTACATAACTATCATTCATCACAAAGTTGTACACTCTTCACTAAATTTTTAAAGATATTCAAACATTCTTGTTTAAAAGTTCACCTGATTTTAGTTTAGTACATCATGAGAGATTTGGGTGTGGCCTCAGTCATGTGTATTGTCAATTTTCCATCAACACTTGCAGATGGTGCAGCATTTCCTTGAGCATGTGCTTTTGGCCTCTTCATTAAAGATCAGGTGGTTGCAAGTGCTGGTGGTCACCTCTGTGTCCATTTTCTATTGTGTTCCATTGATGCAAATGTCTGTTTTTGTGCCAGTACCATTCTGTATTTTATCACTGTAGCTTTGCAATACAACTTTAAATGTGGGATTCTGATGCTTCCTATTTTGCTCTTGTTACCTAGGATTGCTTTTGCTATTCTGGGTCTCTTCCAGTTCCATGTGAATTTTAGGATTAGTTTTTTCTAGTTCTGCAATGAATGCTATCGGTACTTATTTTGATTGGGATTGCATTAAATCTGTATATTAGTTTCGGGAATATGACCATTTTGATAACCTGTATTCTACCTATTTAGGAACAAGGTAGGACAATATTTTCCAATGTGTTTATTACCTATTTTATCAGAGTTCTATAGTTTTCATTTCTTTGGTTAGGTTAATTTATGAGTATTTTATTTTTCTATATGTTATTGACAATGGGACCTAAATATTAAAACAGAAACACTTAAACTTTTGGAAAATGAAATAGGTATAACTCTTGAAGTCATAGACATAGGTAAGGACTTTCTCCACTTTCCCCAGTTGCAAAAGAAGTAACATCACCAGACATGCATACCTGTGTTTATAGCAGCAAAATTTATAATAGCAAACTCTTGTAAACAGCCCATATGAATGGATAAAGAAAATGTCCTACATATAACAATAGAGTAATACTCTGTCATAAAGAAGGATAAACGTAAGGCATTACCAGGTAAATACATGCACCTTGAGACCATAATCATAAGTGAAATAAATCAGGCACACAAGTTTAAATACCTCATTGCTTCACTTGTGTGAGAAGAGATATTTACAGAAACACCCAGTCAAAACATGGGCAACTGAAATGAACAAACACTTTTTAGAAGAAGAAATACAAATGGCCCATAAATACATGCAAAAATGTTCAACATCACTGGCCATTCAACACACTATCACTATCATAATTCTTTAAACAGATTTCAATAGTGTATATTTGCCATACCTGACAGTTATGCTTATTTTAGGAAATTGGTACATACATATAACATATAGGGGTAAAGATCTCAAAAATGATGACTATAATTAAAGTTTTGTCACTTGAGGGGTTTGGGATTTTTAAGTACAGTAATTAATGTAAAATTATGCTACTATCACAAGCACCTTGCTATTGCTCCTTAACTTCTGACTTTAGTTACACCTGTAGGGACAGTTCTGTGAAAGAGTACATTTAAACTGACAGCATGTCATCTCTTCTGGCCAGACACAATATATGCAAAACAACTCCCATAATTTTGCTAAGATGGAAACTAAGCACTGGCAAGAAGTAGAGGAGTAAGTATCTTCTGAAGACAAGTCTCAGTACATAGATTATTGAAATCATTGATATGTGCTAGCTTCTAGATCTTCATAGGGACAATTTTGCAGGGCTTCTCAGGTGGTTCCAATGAAGTAGGCCTTCATTATTTTTTTTCCTAAGGATAATGTTAAAGAGATAGATTTATGATGGAATTGCTTCTTTTCCAGGTCTCCTATGTACCTTACATTTTCAGTCTTAGATATTTTCCCACTTTAATTTTCTCTATGCAAATATGTGTCCCAGGCTTTAGTGTGAGTAGAAACCAAGTCAAAAGATATATCAACACTTTATCTCAAAGGTCAAGCATACTCTTCGAGCCATTCTAGCCCTGATTCTCTAGACTCTGAATTATCAGGCAGCTGTGAATAGGGAGGGGAAATACCACAAAGGAGGAAACTTTGTATTTGATATTTCAATGGTTTGGTAACTTTCACTAATTATTAAAAATATTATTAGTATTAAAATATGGATCTCTAGTTATATAAAAGTGAAAAATACAGGATTTTGGAGTCTGTCTGGGAAGGGTAACTGAAAGATGGCCGAAATTAATGTACAGTTATATTTCTATTTATGTAATGAAATTCAAAGATCGATTGCTGGTTTAACATGGTAAAAATAATAATGTCTACAGACTTTAAGACTGTAATAAATTTCCCTGATTCATATTGAAGCTAATCCAAGAAATAGACAACTCTTGTTTCTCTAATCCTCAAGAAAATAAAAATCAGGTAGTGGCATATACTAGGTCTACAAAAATATAATACAGGATTTTAAATTTGTGGGTGATATGCATTTCCATGAACATTTGGTAGCTAGTCAGCAAATACATAGTGAGAGTAGGTTGGAATATTACTCATAATTGTGTTTAATAAAGTGAGAGGAAATTGTCAAATTACACTACTAATAATATTAAAAGCTAAATAATTCAGTGAAAATTACAAGTATTAATATATTTTTCTTCCCTGATTATGAATCTTCTTCTCCTTTATCATAATGATATGGCAGATTGTCTGCAATGAATTCTGACGTGCAGTAGTTTTTTTTTTATTTTTATTAGTACACTTTGCAATACATGATGATTACATTCACTCTAGGGGATTACTTGTCATCAATTTTGATAGGTTAGAATAATTCTGGTCAGATCTTGAATAATTATACAATTTTGTTTATTTTGTTTTGATTTGTTTTCATATATATCATAATAGAAATAAACAATAGTAAATTCTTCTTATTCCATGGAGCCAATAAATCACATGCCAGCAATGTATAGTGACAACATACATGTAGTTACCTATCTTCAAACACTAGCATTGGAAATAAATTCAAATATATCACATAGTCTTCCATTTCTCATTGAGAAAAAAAAATGCTGTTGCTTTTAGAGTCCCATTGATATGTAGCTATTGTGAGAATATCTACTGTAAAATATTTGTTTTGGGGGAGGACAACTAATTAACTAAGAGATGAATACAATTATAAAAACATTATGAATGGTGGAATAGATAATGTGTATAATTAAAAATAGGCAAAAAATAGAGGAAAAATATTTCATATTACAACATTAAAACTGATTTTAATGTATATAAAATTTCTAGCATCATTCAGTGTAAATTTAATCATTTTTCAAAATATAAATGTAGTCTAGTGTGAAATATGTTTTGGTAATCTTGTCCAATTCACTATGTCAGATCACCTGAGTATTTTCATTACTGTATTGATAGCACATCATATCCTAAAGTCATGACATTTTAGAATGAAAATACAAGGTACATATTTCAAAAGCATATGCGTACATTAATTCATGATGTCACAAAGGGGGCTGTCTGTGGTGGCTAGTCCCATCAAATGGATTGAAGTATCTAGAGATTTGGTGAGGTCTATGAATATTGTACAAGGCTAGGCCATTATGTGCCTTTTGATATGAATAATTTGTTCTTAAATTAGAACTAAGTTAATGAGTCAAAAAAGAAGACCAGATAAATTTTAGCTGTTCTTATTCGATGAGGAATCAAAAGAAACTGTGGTTTGGTTATATTTTGACAGCTGATCTCTAACCAATTTACTTGAGTGAGAATCTTACTGAAATAAAGTCCTTAAAGACAAGCCCCTTCGATACAAATTGTTTAGAATTGTTGATTATTAAATATCATGTATGACCCATGCCAAATCTACATATATGTATGTGAACTTAGAATAATGTGTAGGGTATTATTTTATGACCTAATCATATAATTTTTGAAAAGTTGCATTGTATTTACTTTTTTATAGGAAAAATAATAAAGTTTATTACATGCCTAAGGCTTAGGAGTATAAGGCTTCTAGACATTTTTATGAGCTTTATACTGTTAAGAGATGACTTAACAGAATCTTTTACTCGGGCAATTGATATTGAGTCTAGATTTTAGTTTTTATTGTATTTACTACTGCTTAATTTTAAGTCTACCTGTAAAATTTTTAAAGAATTTAAGAAAATGAAAAGAAAGAAAATTAACTTTATTTCAATGACTAAAAGGACTTTTTAAAAGACTGTCTTCAAGTGACTCTAGTATTTATTAAATTTGTAAGAATATTTCAAGTCAATTTATTTTTAAAATAAGAGGTAGTTGGGAAAATTACTCTTCTAGCACACATTTTTGGATTTATAGAATAGCCATTGTTATTTCTACTCCTATAGCACACATAAAGACAAGACATGCAGCCTTAAAAGGACTTAAGAAAACCTGAAATATTTTGCTGAATTGTCGAATAGGAAACAGCATACTCTTAGTTATGCTATATCATTAGTTCTGCTACCTGTAATTGTTAGTTGTGCTATGCTCTACTCTTCCAGCTTCTTACTTTTTCAGAGGCGTCAAACATCCACTCATCAAGATCACTTTCATTATCTTATGCTGAAACACAGAACAAAATTTTCTACTTTGTGAAAATAAATGGAATTGGTTAATCAGATATTGAATGCAAATTAATTTTTTATTCTAAAGAGAAAAAAAACAACAAAAACAATGATACAAAATTTCAAAACAAGATACTAGGGGAATAACAATGTTTAATACAGTGTGTGCTGTTATCTTCAAAGTAGTTGATCATATTACAAGATATAGGCATGAAAAACTGATCAAACAATGTAGGCGCAAACCTTTCCTTTCAATGAACTAATAGAAAGTAGCAGTATAACTATCTTGCATCTATCTATCTATTTATCTATACATATATATGTAATGTTTCTTTTTCCCTTCCTTCTTTTCTCCATTCCCTCATCCCAGTGCCTCTTTCCTTTTGGGCATTTTCTTCCCATTTCACAATATCTATTGTACATTTTGGATCTTATTTACTCTTTCAGCTTCTTACACTAGGGAAACAATACAATGTTTACACATGCAAGTCTGATTTCCTTCATTTATGAATGTGGTCTCAAGTTGCATCCACTTACATATAAAAGTCTCAAATTTATCCTTCTTTTTAGCAGAGTAGTACTCCACTGTATAATTTTTAACCTTTCCTCAGTTGATGGGTATTTGGGCTGTTTCCAAGATTTAGCTATTACAAATTCTGTTGCTATAAACGTGGGTGCACATATATCCCTGTGGTATGATGTTTTTAATTTTTCTGGGAAAATATCCAGAAGGGCAATAGATGGGTTGAATGACACCTCTAATCCTAGTTTTTTGAGGAATCTCCACATTGATTTTTACAGTGGTTGCACCAGTTTACAGTCCCCAAAAGAGTGGAGGAATGTTCCTTTTTCCTAACAACCCCTCTAGCACTTGTTATTGGTTGATTTCTTGATGATAGCCATTCTTTCTGGGGTGAGATGGAATCTCAATATTGTTTCAATTTGCATTTCTTGAATGACCAATGATGTTGAACATTTTTTCATATATTTATTTGTTATTTGTATTTCTTTATCTGAGAAGTGTGTATTCATCTCAGATATCCATTTGTGGATTAGGTCATTGAATTTGAGGTGTCTGATTTTTTCAATTCTTTAGAAGTCCTTTGTCTCAGGGAGAGTTTGCTAAAATTTTTTCCCACTCTGTGGGTTGTCTTTTAGCTCTGTTGGTGATGTTTTGTTGTGCAAAAGATTTTTAATAAGAGGAGATACCAGTTGTGTATTCTTCAAAGTATTTACTGGGTAGTCTGCTTTTTGTTCATGATGTCTCTGCCTACACCTATGTATTCAAGATTTCTACCTACTTTCTCTTCTAGAAGATTTAGTGTTTCTTCTTTAATATTAAGATCTCTGATCCATTTTGACTTTAGTGCATGGCGATAGACATGGCTCTAGTTTTAGTCTGTGACATGTAGACAGCCAGTTTTTCCAGCAACTTTTATTAAAGAGGTTATATTTCTTCCAGTGAACATGTTTGGCCACCTTGTCAAAGATAAGGTGGCTGAGTGTGTTGGTAATTGTGTCTGCATCTTCTAATCTGTTCCACTGATTCTCAGGTCTGTTTTTTTGCCAGTACCATGCTGATTTTATCACAGTAGCTTTGTAGTATAATTTCAAGTCAGGGATGGTGATGCCTCCTGCCTTGCCTTTGTTACCCAGTACTTCTTTTGCTATTCTAGGTCTCTTCTGCTTCCAGATGAATTTTAGGAATGTTTTCTCTAGTTCTGAGAGGTGTGTTAATGGTATTTTGATTGGAATTGCATTAAATCTGTACAACAATTTTGGGAGTATGGCCATTTCCACTATGTTGGTTCTTCCTATCCATGAGCAAGGGATATCTTTCCATTTTCTGATATTCTCTTCACTCTCCTTTTTCAGAGTACTTTAATTTTCAATGTATAGATCTTTTACTTCCTTTGTTAGACTGATTCCTAAGTATTTCATATTTTGGATGCTATTGTGAAGGGTTTGGTTTCCCTAATTTCTCTCTCAGTGAATTTGTTTTTTTTGTACAGGAATGCTATTTTTTTGAGTGTTGACATTGTATCTAGGTATGCTAATGAATTTGTTTATTAAATCTAGAAGTCTTTTGGTGGAGCTTTTGTGGTCTTCTATGTAGAGTATCATATCATTTGCAAATAACGATAATTTAGCTTCTTCCTTTCCTATCCTTATTCCCTTTATTTCTCTCTCTTGTCTATTTGCTCTGGCTAATGTTTCCAGAACTATAATTAATAGGAGTGGTGATAGTGGACATACTTGTCTTGTTCCTGATTGTAGAGTGAAAGCTTTCAGTTTTTATCTTTTTAGTATGATGTTGGCTGTCAGTTTAGCATAGATGGTGTTTATCAGATTGAGGTAAAGACCACCTATTCCGATTTTCTGTAGGTTTTTTATCATGAATTAGTGTTGCAATTTTCAAAAGTTTTTCTACATCTAGTGAGATGATCATGTGATTTTTGTTTTTTCTTTGTTGATATGGTGTATTACATTTATCAATTTTTGTATGTTTTACCATCTGTGCATTCCTGGGATGAATCCCACTTGGTCATGGTGTATAATCCCTTTGATGATTTGCTGCATTGTGTTTGCTAGTATCTTACTGAAGATTTCTGCATCTATGTTCATTAAGGAGATTAGCCTATAGTTCTCTTTTATGGTTGGGTCTTTCTCTGGTTTTGGTATCAGGGTAATACTTGCCTCCAGCAATGAGTTAGGGAGAATTGCTTCTCTTTCAATTTCATTAAAGAGTTTGAGGAGTATTGACATTAAATCCTCTCTAAATTTCTTGTAGAATTCAGCAGTGAATCCATCACGACCTGGGCTTTTCTTTGTTGGTAAGTTTTTAATTATGTTTTCAATTTCATTAACTTACATTGAGTTATTCTTATTTTTTATATCTTATTAATTCAGCTTTTGTAATTCATACATTTGTAGGAATCTGTCCATTCCTCCTGTGTTTTCTATCTTATGCAAGAAAGATTTTGAAAGTAGGTATTGATGATCTTCTGAAATTCCACAGGATCTGTAGTGATTTCAACCTTTTCATTTCTCAATGCATGAATTTGAGAATCTTTTCTTTCATTTTTTGATAAGGTTGTGTAGGGTTTCACCCCATTACTAAAATGAAAATCAGTTATGGAACTGATTTTAAAACCCCTATTATTTTAGAATTATAGTATTAATCTGCATTTTTCAAAAATAGCCTCACTGGACTGATTAAAAGACTGAATTCCAATAAATAGTGCTTAGTGTCTACAAAATTTTGACAGTTGTCTTATACTTTTTTATTTCTTTATAGTATTCATAATTTATCTTAGCTGAAATTTTGCTTTTACTACTTAGAGACTTATAATCATAAAACTATTGTAGATGTTGTTATTTATATCTATTTTAATTTTCATTAATAAAATATTCTAAGCTAGAAAGAACTATGGTATATGAGTGAAATGAAAATATAAGTTCAAAAAGAAAAATGAATGACATAAAATTGACAAGTTTTTAAAAGGAATATACTTGCATACATTTCAAATGAGTAATGTGTATCAAATCATTAAGGTAAAAATGATTTAACATTTTTGTTTTTAACAGTTAATATTTACAACACATAAAAAACTGCACTTTTTTGCGGGTACCAGGGTTTGACCTCAGGACCTCACGCGCCAGCAGGCACCCATGCCTCTGAACAATATCACCAGTCCTTTTTTCATATGTGGGTGCTGGGAGTCAAACTCAGGCCCTCGCACTTGCCAGGCAGGTGCTTATGCCGCTGAGCCATCTCATTGGCCCAAACTACAATTTTTGAAACAAATACTGAGAATCATGTTTTTACTAGGCAGTGGACTATGAGGAACACATTATATCAAAACAAAATATCAACTCTCAATAAATTCATATTCCTGGAAATATAGGGCAAATATTAAACCTAATTTAGTTTTATAACTTTACATAAAAGTATTATGGCAAGTGTAGCTGGGTAATGGTGGCACAGATAAGTATAACACTATTGTTGCTATAGTGAATAAATTAAGCAAGATTAAATATGGTATTTTATTTTTATTGTATATCATGTAATGATGAATGCAACAGGTGGTATTAGATTAATATAATAATTGCTAACTTGATAATGTCTGTTTTGGGATTTGTTGATGCCTTGTACATTAGTTGCTATTGATACATGTACTTAATAAAATGTATTTATCTAAGAATATATACATAAACTAATATGATGGAAAAGTAAAAATTATAGGGAAATGATTACATTCTGTAGTGGTGTATTACTTCATGCATGCTATTCCTCAGTGTGTGAAATTCTGTGTTATTTTTTGAAAGGAAATTGCTTTTTCTAACTCTTTCTCAAGTTTCCTTTTCATTGGGCTAGAAAGCACACATCTTGGTTGTAAGAAAATTGTGATCATGTACCTAAACACTATAGCCTAGAGGATGACGGAACAAGTTAGAAGCAATATGATGTAAAATTACCATAGATTAGGATTGTATATCCAATCTGGAGCACTGTAATACTTTACACTATCAGAGGATAAATAACTGTCTATTACAGATGTGTTTCAATTTATTGACTTAAGAGAACAAGCAATTCTGCTACTGAATGAGATATGAGGAAAATATTTCAATTTGGAATGACTTAGAAAAGTTCTAGTGCCAGTGAGTCATCTCAGTCGCATAAGCACCTGCCTGGCAAGCATGAGGTCCTGAGTTCAATCCCCGGTACCCACAAAAAAAAAAAAAAAAAAAAGAAAAGTTCTAATAAGTGGAGGAGGATGTCATATTAAAAAGCCTCATATGTTGTACTGGGAAATCCAGTGATGTGCCTCAAGTAATTCTTACATTGTTTCCCTTTTTCAGGAAAATGTAGAAAATGTGGATGGCATATTTATAAAATTTTCAGGAATCAGGTTTCAAAATATTTCTCCAAGTGATGACTTTTGCCATCACTATCTTACTTGGAAATTCTATTTCATCACAGCTCTATCATTTTAGTGATATATGATGGTAATAAACCATTGTGATGACCATGACGATGTATATGTCATAATATATCATCACAGTGGTGTCTCTGAAATGATTTATCAGTATAGTATATCACTATGGTGACGTTGCATTGCTGTTAAAATACCAGCAAGAATACATCCCTCAGACCTAAAACCCTTATTTTAGTAATACATATTTTATTTCTGTGAATTTATTTTTTTGATAAATGAGTTGTTACAGTATATCAGGCTGTGTGAAAAGTATTATGAAGAATTCAAAATATTAATTCTATGTTGGACTTTCCTGTAAAGAAACTAACTTTAAAAATTAGGTATAGAAATCACAGGACCTATTCAGTTATTTTCTGTGAATACTTCACTTTCATTATACAATTAAAATAGTTTCTCCCTTAATAGTTCATTAAACACTATTTCATAAAGATGCACACAATGTGTTTATGTTCAATTTTGTTCATCATTATTAAAAAAGTAGCTACTGAACATCAAAATGTAAATGTCCAAGTCATTATCTTTAACTAATAGGTGAATGCATGTTGTTCTTCTAATTTTCTAAGTGCTTAAGGACAAATGGTAACACAAAACAAAAAAATTCATGTTATTACTTAATTTAGGGTGAAGTCACACCTCACATAGTAGGTGCAAATTTTCCTTTGTTGAAATCAATGCTGTTTTATGGTTTATTTTTATATATCCTAGTGTATGTATGGGTTGTATGCTAGTGTATGTATGGGTTGTATCCTAGTGTATGTTTGGATGTATCCTACTGGGTTGTGAGATTTTGCTAGTTCCTGGCAATCCATAGCATGTGCATAGCAAAATTTGCTTCTCTACTGTACTGAGAAAAAGTTGTATTGGCTGGTGCAATTGTTCTGCATTTTGAGTGGTATGGATGACATAGTAGCTATAAGAATTATGGGGCTGGGGTCATTGAGAATGGGCTTGAGATGAGTCAGAGAGTAAAAGTAAGCTGCGTGAACAGTAGACTCAGATTCCTTTGTCTCCCTTTCAACTAAGCCTTGTGATCCTTAAAGGGTTCCTATCAACAGCTAGAAGAGACAGAAACAGGCCAAGCATCTATGAAGGATGGGTGGGACATGGTTGTGAGTTGATAATTGACTATGTGCACCACAACACCTCTTTGGGGGAGGACTGAGTGACAGTAATGACGGACGGTCTCCTGTGGGCTGAGATTTGCTCATAGCCTCTGGTCATCTACTCCATTTGGAAAGAAATATAATGTAAAGTAGGAGTAGAATAAAATTTCTAGACGTGGTAAATGCCTTGACTTAGTACATAGAAGACTGAAAAGGGGCCGGTGAGATAGCTCAGTGGCATAAGCACCTGCCTGGGAAGCACGAGGTCCTGAGTTCGACCCTCAGTACCCATATTAAAAAAAAAAAAAAAGACTGAAAAGAACAAGAACAAAATTAAGGAAGGGACCTGAAGAAGAGGTATGTTAATGGACATAATACATTGGATTTAAACTGTAAGAATCTTTTAATAATGTGTTAATACCCATAAGACAGCACTCAGAATACAGGTGCATAAAAACAGACAGGATAATTTGGATCAAAGATATCAGGAACTACTTGCATATTGGACATACTGAGAGAGTAGGTGCAGTGCTAGAAATTGAGATGAAGCTTAGCTCTAAGATCAAGGGCACCTGATTACCCTGTCTCATCCAAATATTGCCATTGACAACTGCCCAATCTGCCATCAGTAATGAGCAATACTAACCCTCCACTATGGTTCTATACCTTCCAGGAAACAAAAACAACTAGATGGAAATATGATTATTTATTTTCTTTAAATATGAATACTTGACCCTGACTGGAACTAGCACATTTTTCAGGCTTTTAAGAGTTTGTCCTTTCTAAACACAATAACTAACCCAACACTATTAAAATGTATATGAGTGACTGGCATAGAATGTGACATTATAGCACCCAGACCAAGTCTGTGAGCATGTGACCATAGCAGCCATAGATTGCATAGTACACTGCAACATCCAGAAGTTTCCTGTTGATAAATACTGGAGATAGATTTATAAAGCCACAACTAAAAGGTACCAACGTGGAAATGAAATACTGAGAGTGTGTTTCCATTCTTTAGAGTGTAAAATGTGCAAAAAATCTTTGTATTTTATTTTCCTTATAGGCAGACACGAGTCATGTGAATACAGAAACAAAGAATTAATGGTGGTGTACCTTTGCAGATAAGAACTCTCTGAGATCTTCTTGTGGGTGTTTGTACACTGCACTTCAGATTTTAGGGAAAGAAAGGCAATGTCTCAGGACAGGAGTTATTTTGCCTAGAGATGTTGTAAATTGTAGCAGTAAACATAAAATTTTAGTTTCAACTTGGCCATTTAGGTATAGTTATCTGAGTAAACCAGGAGGCACAGAAGGCATTACTAGCCTTTCAGAATTTTTAGAAATAGCAGAATCAGATCATAATGAGGAGGTGAAATAATTACTCTGTAACAGGGCATGGTCAAAATGTTTAGAACTCAAGTAATCTATTGAGTCATTAATATTTCCATGACCATTCCTTTCTTTTTTCCTTCTTTCTTTTCTCCCATTTGTCTTCTTTCTTCTCCTCATGCTTCTGCTTTTTCTTCTCCTCCTGCTCTCCCTACTCCTGCCTCTTTCTCTCTCCCTCTCTTTCCTTCCTTCTTTTCATTGTTTACAATGTCACAACAGCCAGTGATGTCACAGAAGCCAGCAATTTACAAGGGTGATGTTCTAAGACCTGTATAAACCAAGCCATATACACTACAAATGTACAAGTCAAATTAAAGAGACTCCGAAATGGGTGAGGATGGCAAAGTTATGGTCTTGTTACCAAGTGAGTAGTAGGAGATACAGCCATTTTTACTAATGCTGTTTGTTTAAAGTTTTACCAAAATTGTGACATACTAAAACTCTATGTAAGTTCAGACTCATTAGAGTGAGCTTAATGTGTTTAATAAGTGGATCTTAGGGTTGACTTACAGTGTATACTTTTGGTGTTCTACCCAGACCCTCTTCTGAGCAGTTCAGCCTTCCCTCTGTTTTCTAGTTATTTCTTTTTGAGGAAATAATTGCTGCAGCAAAAAGGAATAATCTTGCATGGATAATTAATTAAATCCTCCCCAAGGGTCCAGATTTTCTCTAATGAGCCTAAATGTGGGGCCACTTCTTGGGTACTAGTCATGGCCCCTATGGTGGTTCTTAGCCACGATCACCTTAGCTGTCTTCCTCTACCCTACTCTGATTTTCTCAAATCCTGCTCCTAAAATCAATTACATCAATATATCATATTCACATGAAACAACTAAGTCTATGCTTTTAAAGCTCATGACATAAGGCATTTCTATTTTTAAAATATAAAGTGTCAGTTACCATATTTTATATCTGATTCTTCATTCATTTAGTTGTTTATTCTTATATCATGTATTTGCTGAAAACTTCTGTGAGCTGCATTTTAAGTTGGAAGAATAAAAATACCCACTAAGTATATCAAATAATAAGTCTTATAGAGATTGCAGTTTTGGGGAAATGCAGCAACAGTACACAAGTAAAATGAAAATATAAATAAAATGAGTGTGGTAGGGCTTATAAAGTAAATGAAGTAAAGTAATACATTGTGATATGAGAACTATTTGAAGGAGGGTCATATTTTGACAGAAACCAAGTGCAGGAAGACAGCCACCAGTGATCATTATGGAATGCATAATCCAAGAAACAGGATAGTGATTAGGGAGGTGTTCAAGGAAATGTAGTCTTTTCTTATATGTGAATTTGTGAATGGTTACAGAAGTTTACTGGGGAAGAATGAAGGAAAGATAATTAGATGGTACAATATTCTTTTACATATGGTAAGTGAATAATGGATGTCTATTAATACTGTCCAATACCAATTATAAAAGACCTTTATCTATGTGGGAATCACTTTAAAATTTGTCACTATAAATAAGTTTTATTTATCATATTAAAAGGTGAGGTAAATTTTAATATTTTATTTTCTTATTTATGCCAGTGCAGTGATAATATTTAATCCATATCTGTGCACTCTGCACAAATATAATCTTCAGACCAAATTCAGCAATTTTAGAAGACTTACAAAGAGATCTGCCATTTTTCTTGATTAAACTCTTCAAAATCAAGACACCTGCATCCTAAATGAACTATCATTGACAAAGTAATGGAAAGAAGTTCTAAGAAGTAACATGATTTTTTGGTTTTGGAAATTTAAGATGCCTGCAAGGTTTCTGTTCAGAAATATCTAGCACACTTTTAGAAGCATGACTGTGCATATCAGGGAATATGAGGTGCCTATAATTATGGCCAAAATTCATTTTAGTAGAGCTATCTTTGATTAGGAAGATTACATTTTCTATAAATTAATGGAAGCCAGAGTACCAAGAGTTGAAGTTATGAAACCAAACAAAATACTTTATTGAAAATATTGTCTTCAGAACAGACTCTGTAATTACAGAGATATAGTTGAACATTATGTAATTTTTCATGTATTCAAATAAATATTTGAAAAGCTTACTTGCATTTAATTACCTTTAAGTAAAGCAACTAAAATCAGAGAAAATGAAGATGTCTGAAAACATTTCTTTATTTTTTTTTTCCTGGGTATCGGGGGTCGACCTCAGGACCTTACACGCCGGCAGGCACCCGTGCTGTTGAGCGATATCACTGGCCCTTTTTTCATATGTGGGTCCCGGGAGCCTAACTTGGGCTACTCACACTTGCCAGGCAGGGGCTTACACCACTGAGCCATCTCACTGGCCCCTTGAAAACATTTCTTAAGCAGTGTGCTAAATGTATCCAGGCAACCACTTGACGATAAGCGATGTCTCTTAGTAGATACTCATCACTGAAGTCTGATGTACACAACAAAAAACCTGAAACTGAATATGTTGTATATGTGTACATCAGATTAGTTATATAGTATTGTTGGTAAGTTTTTATTCACCAGGATAAAATACCTGACACCAAAAACTTACAGAAGGAGCAATTTATTTTGGCTCATGGTCTCAGAAATTTCAGTGCATGATCTGATGGCTCAGATGTAGAAGCATCATAATAAAAAAAAATAAGTATGACTCTAGCCATGGAAAATATGTAGGCAAAATGTTTGACAGAGTGTAATACACATGGCTTCTACGTCAAACTCCAATAAAATCCTGAAGCTTCAGGAGTCTGGGATTTACCATTTACATCTCTATCAATATGCTGTTCGTTTGAACTCCAACCACAATTGTCTATCAAGCTCTAGCTTACAGCCTTCTAACAATTATCAAGCCTACACCTGCAAACATTAGAAAGTCCTCCTACAAACTATTCTTAAAAGTTTCTGAAACATAGGATCAGGTACAGTCACAGAAATGACTTCACTCCTGGCATCAATTTTCTGTATTGGTCAGGTTTCCATTCACTTAGATGAAGTACTTAACACACCAAACTTTAAGAAGGAGTTTCTTTGGGCTCATCGTATTAGAGGTTTCAGCCAATGATCAGGTGGTTTCAAGACAAATATATTGTGGCAGAATGGCATGGTGGCATAAAGCTGCTCACCTTGCATGGCTGTGAAGCGGAGCAGAGGAGAAGAGTGTCAGAAAGAGATATTACCTCCAAAGGCATGCACCTAGTATTCTGCCTCCTCCACCTGGGCCTCCACTGTCTAAAAGCACATTCATCATGAACGTCATTTGACCAACCCACAGAAGAGTGTAGTGCTCCCATAAGCCAATCACTTCTCCAGGAATCTCTTACTCCAGTCAAGTTGATGATTAATATTCACTGACACCGCAATATCATTCAAGATGTAATCACTGAACATCTACCGTGAGGCATCTTGCCCTTGGGGAACTTTCAGACTGCAATGGCATGGTAAGAAAAATGCAAATTAAGAAGATAGTTCAGGGGGGCTGGGGATATAGCTCAGTAGCACAAGCACCTGCCTGCCAAACGCAGGTCCTGAATTTGATTCCTGGTACCAAAAAAAAAAAAATAAATAAAGTTCAGGAGAAAGTATAGGGATGGTGGTTGGTGTATTAAGATCAATTTCAAGACAAATAAGAAAAAATACATACTAGCAAGTTAAATAAATTGAGGTAAACAAAGAAGTTAACATATGTGGTTCTACTGGGACATAAAGTGCAGTTATTAATGAACTATTTATGAGCTCTTTCTTAAAATTACAAGTAACAGGAACTGATATAGGTTATCTGTAAAGGTATACTTCACACCATTTGCACACTTTATCTTGCTTCCATTTTGAGATCCTTGGTCATTTTTGCAAGAAAATACCCTCATAAAAAAGAAAGATCAAACAGGCTTTTCAAAATGGATCAGTATTACATTTTTTAAAAAATTCTTCTTTGATCATATTCATATCTCTGTAAATTTTTTACCTCAGAATAATTTATAAGCACATGTCACTTTCTTGCTAGAAATTAACTTAAAAAATAACTTTCCTAACCTATTATTTTGATAGCTTTTATTATTGTTCCTGTTAGTACTAATCTTGAAAGTGTGTTATTTAATTTTTAAAAGACTAATTTTTAAATGTTCTTTTGTTTAGTATATGTCAAATTTAGTATTATATGAGAAATACCAGGGATGAATTCATATAAAGAGACTAGGTGGAAACCTCAAGGTCAAAAATCAAGTGTTAGTAAGAGCAGAATTTTTCAAATCTGTCTTAGTTTTTCAGTTGAATTGCTAGATGTTCCAAACTTGTAAAGGCAGTGAAAAGGGCAAAAAAAGGTTATTGCTTTCAGATTTTATAGATACTGAAGATCATTTTATTGTTGATGCATTTTTTAGTTATATTTTATATAAAAATATGATGATGACTTTTAGTCGCCTTTATTTTTGTGTAATAAGAAACTATTATGTATTTATATATAGACATACATAAATATGTATAGACATGCATATGTTATAATTTTATAAGTAGAGTTTTGAATTATATGAATTATTCATTTAAAACTAAATAATGGAGAATTAAATCTTATGTACAAGAATATGAAGCCACATCCAGAAATGGCTGATGGGAGAATATAAAAATAGTATTTCAAGCTGAGCATAGCATCACATTTGAATATCAAACAAATAAATTGACATTGCTATACAAATTACTGTGAATTTACATTGCTTTACTGAGTATAGATGACACTGTCACTTAGGTAAAAAACTTGTAAGTTATACATAAAGAGTTCACATAAGAGTTTAGTATCTTTAATTTTCAATAATCCTAGTTTTACAAAAGAAAAGTTAATTATTTAACTTATAACACATGACTAAAGAATATTCCTTATATGTATGTTCCACTGTGCACATGTGGGCATAAAAAAGTTAACTTATAATTCTTGTACATATAGGAAAATTATTTTTATAGCTAGGTAAAAATTATTTAAAACATGTTCAGCCTGTATAAATTTCTTCTAACAGCCAGTAACTATTTCATCAGTTACTACCAGAAACATAGCAACTTATCCTTTTGTGGTTCAAGTTGCATGTTCCTGTGGACTTTCAAGAAACCAGAAAAACACATGGGGGTTAATAATTTAAATGTTCTTTTTCTTTTAGAAATATTTTGAATAGATGTTATAACTTTTCTCATGATAGCAAAGTTATATTTTCATATATAGAAACATACTTTAAACAAATACTTGTGTCCTAAACTTATGTCATAAAACTTGAAAAATCAAAGTTTTGTTGACAGAATGTCAGTCCTCTTATAAGAAATTATGGAAGCAAGAATAAGAACGGAAGGTACAGAGAAAAGCAAAGACTTAAAAAAAATAAGATTAGTAGAGTAGAAATGACACTTTATTTGTAACAAAATCACAATTCTGTATTAACGATTCTACTTTGTCCTGTAAAGAGAAACAGGTTTGGTGAACAAAATTCCTTTTAGGTTTTACAAGTGAATAAACAATAAAAACTACACTGCATGTGATGTGCAAAACAGACATTATTTCTGCATAATATTGTATGAAGCATCTCATATCATAGATTTATTTCATAGTAAAATCATGATAATTTGAGATTTTTTCAGTATTTAGATGTGACATTTATTGTTAGCACCTGAAATCTCAAAATAGATGAGGTCCCCTGGAATAAAATCGTTAAGTCTGATCACTATGGGATAATTTTGTATCTCAATTCAGGTTCACCAACTGCCAAATGTTTTCTACTTCAAATAGTAATATTAATAGTTTAGTATATGTGATGTGAAGTGAGCACTTTATTAATAGTTTAGGAAATTGTCGAGCAATTACTTTTTCAGAAATAGAATTTGTTTATATATTAACAGCAAAAATTATTCTGTAACTTGTGTTTAAAAAAGTAAATATAAAGAGATAAATTCCTCTAAGTCACAAAATGAGCATTGCATGTCAAACATGAACTGTGACTTATCTCCAAGTATACTGCTAATTATCTTATTCAAATTGAAACAGAATTGTATTTTAATTGGTTAATTTGTTCAGAAAGTGTACATTTTAAATGAATTATTCTTCCAAAAAGCCAGCCAGTTTTGAAATTTAATTATAAATAATAGCCACGTAATCTAAATTTCTTTTTTTTTGTTTTGAAGAGTTAAGTACACTGTACTTAAAATGTATTTAAATGACAGTGTGATTTTTAAATGAATTATAAAAAGATTTGGAAAACACACTTTGCCATATTTGGCGCATTGCTTCTGGTTTAATCCTTGGCCTTAATTTTTGTCCTTGATTTAGTGTTACAGAGTTGAGAGGATCTCGACAGTGATTAATATAATCTGGATTCTAATTCCTCCTCGATAGTACTGTTTCTGATTCATTGTATTAACTCTTCTGAGAAATAGCCAGGTGATTATTTCTTTCCACAGATGAAGTCAAGGTCATTGAAAGCCTGATAATGTATGAATTTCATTTCATATATAATGTATTTTCAAAGCATAACAACTATTGTACATAGAATATATACAACAGAAATTATCTATAGCCAGCAATCAAAATTTGAATTTTATAAAAAGAATAACTATTTAGTCACAGTACAGTAGCCATAATTTGTTTGTCCTTAGAAACACATCACAGTAAATTACGACATCAAGGGGAGTCATGAGCTCTATATTTCACCTTAAGTGCTTATTCTTTGATATTATATTTCAGAAATCTTATAGAAGCAGAATAACACCTTTAATATAAATACTAAAAGGCATATAGGTCATTTATGGTAAAGATTGTGTTTTATATTGTGGAACATAATTCAACATACACAGCTTCAGAAACACTATGTAAAATATAGATCAGCTGCCAAGATGTTGATTCTGAGATAAAATAAAATATTGGTTGCCTATTAAATTACTTTAAGATAAAAGTCTCATGAAAATTTGATTTTATTATAATTCTATAATTAATAGTAAGTTAGCTAATATAGTTAATAGAATTTGGATTCTTGTTACCAGAATAAAAATCCCTATCATGTAGTAAGTGATGCAGGTTTAAGTATCAGGTTTCCTTGATTGCTGCTCCCTGAACTTGACAATCTTGTTCATAAATGTATCCTTGGGTTTTTGGTACCCAAAATCTTGATAGTTGACAAATATATTGAAATCTGTTGTTAGTGGCAAACAGCATTCAAATGTTCTTATCCTCTCTTTTCAAGTCAGAAAATAAAGGTAAATTATCAGGGAATTTTTTTTAAATGGTAATCTAAAATGTAATTTAGTACATGCTTTTATGTACTTGCTTTAAATAAAAGTCTTAGTAATTATTATTAGTCATTTTATTATAGATATCAATGCTATAATGTGCATAAATTAATATGCTTAAATTATGCAAATATGTTTCTTCAGTATAATTAACACAACAAAAATTAGCAGTGTATTTGGATATATCGATTATATCTTCCATTATAGTTAAATGGAAGTTATGTTTAGTTATTGTTAATTGATATTAGAGGACTGTTGTTAGTAATGATATTAATTTCAAATAACTGAGTAATTTGCATTTTGGAATACTTAGAGGATCATTTATTTATTTGAACTTTTTTTTCCACAACTATTTGCCCTTTTCCATTTCTGTTTTCTGTCTGAGACACAGAGCTGTATAGTACATTATTCGTACTTCCAAGAAAAGTGTACATTCATACAGGTTGGAGCATTATTCTAATTACTGGGCTACATTTTTCATAAGAATTTAAATATATGATTTATACCATAGTTTTGTTTCAATGAACCCAAATTTAAAATACATTTTTGAAAGAAGATTTAGTTTTTTGCTTAAACGTGTGATAGTATATCTGAAACATCTCAGTAAAAATATGACTAGGGGATGTCTGAGAATGCAGTTTTTAAAATTGAGATTGTGGCTGGGCATTTTGGGAGGCTAAGGCAGGAGAATCACTGTGAGTTTGAGTACAGCCTGGGCTACATATGGAGTTCAAGGCCATTCCGAACTACACAGTGAGACCCTGTCTCAACAAAAAGAAAAAGAAAGAAAGAAAGAAGAAAGAAAGAAAGAAAAGAAGGAAGGAAGGAAGAAAGAAGAAAGAAAGAGAACAAATTTTTCAAAATATATAGTCACCAAACTAAGGATGACAGAGACATGAAAGTGAGTTTAAGGTAAAACAGAGAGATGTTCATAAAAAACATACACAGTTCACTGCATTTTTATACCTCAGTGGTAGATCTTTAAACATTTCTATCATGTTGGTTAACTTTAAGATTTTTTTTTTTTTTTTTTGTGGGTACCGGGGGTGGACCTCAGGACCTGGCGTGCCAGCAGGCGCCTGTGCTGCTGAGCGATATCACCGGCCCTTTTTTTATTTGTGGGTTTCAGGAATTGAACTATGGCCCTTGAGCTTGCCAGGCAGGCGCTTATGCTGCTGAGCCATCTCACCGGCCCAACTTTAAGAAATGATTTATTAACAACCTTTGCTGGTTTTTGGGCTCAAGACTTTTATGTCTCTTCTCAAATGTCAAAACATCAGAGAGAAAAATTTTGTCACATACCAGATAAAATTCGAGGTATATTTTATCTGGTAACTGTTTCATTCAGCATTCAGGAGCTTATAATACTTGTTTTTGTGTCTTACTCATAATTTTAAAAATCCTCAGAATTCATGATACTTAACAAATATTAGAAGTACATGATGGAGAACAGGTAGATTTCCCCAAATGAGGTTCATGACCCCCTGGAATATTATCGTAGCCTCTTGAAGGAAATGAGAGATTTTCATTGAATCAGCAGAAAAAGGTGAACAGTAATTGAGCCTGCACATAACACATAGAAATATAAGCATTACTAGGTTGAATAAATCTATAAAACAGCAACCAGTAGTATATCAACGTTTTGAGCAATATTTTATTACAGCCAAACAACACATTAATAACAGAGTTTTAAAATATATATTTTTGGTTTTAATGTACTGTTTATTTTCAACAGAAAATTTTGTATCATTTTTCTTTCTGAAAAAGTTTAAGCAATAAGCACACTCCCTTTTATGTTCATAATCTAAATTTTATTATAAATGCTTTCTACCCGAGCATTTAGAACATATGATTTGCTCGAAATGTCAGCAAATGATATATAAATGGAAAACGTGTTAACAAGGAAAGGAAATATTTCAATGAAACAAAAGTATTTTCTATGTCAATGTAGTCATATATAAAGTCTGCCAAAAAAATGCATTCACACTTCAGCAGTTAGCTCTACTAATAAATGTCTGGAAGCTAATGGCCACCACTTTGAGCACCTCTTGTAATTGTAGAAGCCAAAGGTAATTTGCATTAATCTCACTTTGTCTGAATAAAGTTAGTATTAAAATATTTATACCAGTGTTTTCTCTTCCTGATGTATACATTTTTGGTGGACTCTAATATTAGGTATTATACTAGCTTAACAAATTTAAAATTTATCATGATTATAGATTTGTCAAATTAATTTTTCTACATATTTAAATGATTTATTTTGTAATTTTTTAACTACCATTTTTTTTCTTTAGGAAATCTCCTGTAATCATTTTTCATTATATTTAGTATTTCTTTTGTTAGGTCAAAGAAGACTCGTAGTGAAACCAACACAATAACCAGCAGCGAGAAAATTTACAGTGAAAGTTTTATTTTCCAGGGTGGTGTTATACCTGGGTTTTGAATCCAGAAGTCTGCCCCCAGCCAGCGGGGTTTGGTTATACACAGTACACAGGGCTCTGGGTTTCTGAGATGTGGGCAAAGGTAATTCGCCGAAAGGGACAAAGTGCGGTCGTCTGATAGGCTGAGCTAAATCCTGTTCTCCTAAAATTATCTTTTTTTTTTTCTGAAATGGCCTCGCCCATTCAAAGTTGAGTTGAATTTTACTCTCTTAAATTAGGTTTTTATCTCTCAGAAATTACTTGGTCCATCTGCCTGGAAGGGAGGTGCTGAGTTCCCTCATCAAACCTTTCTGTAAAGTTATTAGCGAGAACTCATAATAAGAGTATGTGCAGAATATATCTTACAGAAATGGAAACATTTTAAAAATAAGGTCTTGAACTTTATGTTAAACTGATCAAACATAATACTAAATTTGAAGTTCTTATCAGTCCTGGACAATAGAGTTGAGTTTAAACTTTAATTTCTTCATATTCCTTTATATATTACGTTTATTTATCTATTAAAAATCAGAGAAGATAGAAAAATATTGAGATACAATGAAATAGTTTCCCAATCTCAGCCAAATAGAGTTTATTCTAATAACATTAATTCAATGAAAATAGAGTAGACATTACCGGCTTATAAGAAGAGCTGAAAAATTAATATGGTTTCCCAAACCTGCTAAAAATTTTACGGTTGAAATAGGCCTGTTAAATACTGTGCTACTAATCTACTAAGCATTACTGGAAAGATAAAAGTGAAAGGAGGCTGTTTTAAATTAGTGTATATAATCTTGTATCTTTCTACATTTCAAAAGCAATGTGTTACTTAAGCATATGAAGGAGAGAAAAAATAATTAGACAAAATAATAATGAAGGAGCGGAAAAAATTGTAAACGATTTTAAATATATGGAACAATACTTAGGTCTGTATTTATGTTTCTAAAGTATAGAAATAAGTTACATCTTTCAGTCCAAGACAGAGAATGGAATTTCAGATTTTTTAAGTAATATCTGATACATACCACATATGACCTATATATTAATGCATACCTCATAGACTGCTTGTTGAATTAAAGGATTAAAAACTTGCAAAACCCTGGCAGAGTGATCTGTAGCGTATAGTTCTCAGTAAGTTTTCTCACCTCTTCTTTATTTCTCTCCCTCTTTTCTCCAAGTCAGTACTCTCCTAGTACATGGCAAATGACTTTATTTCATATCCCTATAAGCAAGCAATATGACTACTTTATGTAAACCTATATTTTATAAATGCATGGGTTCTGAAAATTTTGACTATTGGCTTACCTGAAAAAGGATAGGCACTACAGGAGCAAAAATATTATGCCCTCACTGATTACTGCATAGATCAATGCCATTGTGCAGCTTATTATGGGACTGCATTTTTTCCAAAGTGCTTTAAAAAGGTTTGAGAGTTTTTTCCTGTATTTTAAAATTATTTCATAATAAAAATTATAGTGATTTCAGAGTACAGTACACATGGGAATAGTGCATTGGTTATTGGTCTTAAAAAATAGTTTTAAAAAATATGAAAAAGTTAAAGCCATCACAATGAGTCAACAAGATAGAAGATATTATGGATATAGGAAAGAAGTATTTGTACGTCAAAATTTTGTAGTGGAAGTTAAGGCTAAAACATAAATACAGTGTACCTCAGTCATTAGTTGTTTCTGTGAGGTGCAAGAGTATATGTAATGGGCCGGTGAGATGGCTCAGCGGCTTAAGCGCCTGCCCGGCAAGCGTGAGGGCCCGAGTTCGACTCCCGGAACCCACATACGAAAAAGGGGCCGGTGATATCGCTCAGTGGCACGGGCGCCTGCTGGCGCGTGAGGTCCTGAGGTCGACCCCCGGTACCCACAAAAAAAAAAAAAAAAAAAAGAGTATATGTAATGACAAGTACCAAATTGTTTCGTCTAGAAGAGAGTCATGAGGCAATAAACAGGGCGAGTTTTACCTTGCATGCTGAGTACCAAAATATTTAGAGTACTGCAACACATTTTTCACATTTTCACTAATCTTAGTTCACTGTTTCTGGTCTCCTTCAGTTTTTCCTTTAAGCACTTTTCTAATCTCCTACTTTAAGTAACAGAAGACACATAAGTTTCAGATGTTATAAGAAAGATACTATAGTACAGAATAGGAAGATCTATAATTTGTGATCTAATTAAGAGCAAGGACATGAAAACACCCAGCTACATAGTAGGTGACAACTAGAGATGGGGACAAAGCCCGGAGTGTCCAGGTGATGCAACTAGTTAAATTAGAAGCAAAAAATATGGCAACAGGAAAAAAAAAGGAAATAAAATTTCAACAATGAGGTATGAACAAACTGGTAGCTGGCAAGTAACAGTGTGTTCCAGGAAGTGTAAAACAAACATGAAGTAAAAAAAAAGACATGAGCCATAAAAAAGAAAAAGAGTATGTACGTTACTTTAATGAGTTGACTATATCAACAAATACTGAGAAGAATGATGATTTTCCCCTCTTAGAAGTTACACAATTTGTTTACTTTTTCACACAGTAAGGTATATAACTACTTCAGAATTATCACCAAATCATTTATTGTGAGGGGACACATGGGTCAGGTAACAAGGTTCAGTTCAGTGCTTTCTACATGGGTTATCATAAATCTGAACTCATTGAAAATTGATCCTGCTTATTTTATGCTGTGGACTATGAGTTTAGAAATCCTGCCTGTTAATCATTTTTGTGAACTTGTACTTCGCACTACTTTTTAATATTGCATAAATATATATTTGTATCTGCATAGTTACTTGTTCTGTAACTAACACTTGTTCTGTAACTAAACACTGAAACAAAATACCTAACACTCAAAGTCAGTGGACGAAAAGTTTATTTTAGCTCACAGTTTGTAGAGGGTTCAGTCCATAGTCAGCTGGCTCCAAAGCAGGGTAGCATGTCAGAGGGCACCACAGGAGAGAAAGTGTTGACATTGTGGCAGGTCAGGCAGAAGACAGCAAGCGGTGAGCAGCAGCAGCAGCAGCAACAGTGGCAACAACAAGCAGTAGTAGCAGCAGCAGCCACCTGCCTCTCCCTTTTACCCTATCCAGGCTACCAGTCTTTTGGGTGGTGTCAACCACACCCAGGGTGGGTCTTCCCTTATCCACCCCTTAATCTCAGTATCACACCCTTAACCTATTATCACATCCTAATCCAACCACATTTGAAACTTCCACATAGGACCCCATGAGGCTTTGGGAGACATGTAGATACAAACCATAACAGTACCTAAAACTCGTTCTCTAGCCTGAGCATTATGAGAAATGTAGGCTAAATCTCATTTTTATTGTCATTACTAATTCTCAGAGATGTAAAATAACATGAACAACTGTGAAATAAGGGCCAGGCTCAAAACAAGTTCCTGGCTCAAATAGATAATAATAAATGGTGAATGACATAGGTGTCAATAAACACGTAAGAGAGATTATTGTTCACTTTTCTATAAAGCAATAGAAGTGTCTTAGAGAAAATGTGCACACATAATTTAAGAATCCATTTGAAAATATCTGGGACAATATCTGGCTAATCAAACATACAAATATTTTGAAACCATGTTTAGAATACTTCTTTGGTCCTGTGTAAGAAAAAGCACATATATTCTAACCAAAGGGTTAAATAACATAAAGTAAATGAAAATATGGTTGTGAAAACTAGTATTTAGCTACAAAAGCACATTTTCTGTTTATTCTGTGAGATGCAGTAAAACATACACAGCATTACTTAAGAAGTGAACGTAGTTCTTAGATTCAGTGATTTCCCATTTCAATCAGTCTAGTGATTTTACTGCAGTGGCATCCAGTAAAACTTATGACCAGGAAGGCTAGTAAAAACTGTGAAAAGAGCACAAAAGTGCCTGAAAGTGAGCATTTCTACATGTGTATTTTATTAGGAAATTAAAACTTTTTTTACAACATTATATGCTGAGAAAATGAGTGACAATGTCAGGTAAAATGTTTATTTCCCACAGAAACTTAAGAAGACATAGGGAATAGTAGGAACAAGAAAGGAACTGAGATTAGCATAGAGGAGGAAATCTATTTATAGGTATCCAGATTTTAGCATGGGGAAAAATAGATTTGCCAACGTTGTTAGATCTATCATTTAATTGATCCCAAATCTTTCATTTATATGAAATACTTTGATTTAAATACAGTTGAGCTATTATATTTATGTGTGTGTTTGTTTGTGAGAGAGAATGCTCTAGCAAACAGTAAATGTTTAATATTTATTTATGTAAAATATTTTCATGAGAATGTATTTTGTTTTTACATATTCCAAGCTAAACAAAAATGTAAAATAATAATTTGGAATGATTTCATCATCCCATTCATTCTTCCTGTGTAATGATTTTAGAATGTTGTTTGTTGTTTATTTTAGATTGAAATTAGAAAAGCAAAATGAGAAAATACACCTGAAAAGCAAAGGTCAAATAGCAACTTCTGATGTGTGTATAGGACTTTCACAAAGCTGTGAGAAAATCAGTCTTTAGTGTTGCTACAAATGTCTTTTTAAGAGGTGGCTGACACTGTCAGGTGTAGTAGTTAAGAAATCTGTGTCATCTTGTCTGATGTCGAATCCAAGGGCAAAGTACTGACTTTCTTCCCTGGAGCAGGCCTGTTATGTGAATAGCAGCCTTCTATTTCTGGATCTACCCTCTAGGGAGTTACTAAGATAATACCCAAAGATGATAAAAAATTATAGCTAAATGAAAACATTATAAAACTGATAGGTTATAGGAATTAAAATTTACTAAGGAAAATCCCTAAGTTGTCATTTAAAAAATTTAGATGAAATTGGGGAATGAAAAAATATTGTAGATGTCTAGAATGTAAATCAAAAATATCCTAAGAGATTGGCATGGGAAGTCCTTATAAACTTTATAAAAGCTTCTGAGGAAAATCAGTGCTGAGAATTTGTCATTGACAATCTAAACATACCTGAATCAAAATCTAATAAAGTAAAATAAATTTAATGGGGGCCAGTGAGATAGCTCAGCGGCATAAGTGCCTGCCGGGCAAGCGCAAGGTGCAGAGTTCGACCCCTGGCACCCACAAAAAAAAAAAAAAGGTAAAATAAATTTAAGAAATAAATTAATGTTATCTATAATTACACAAATCAGGCCAATTACCATAAAATAAAGTTTCATAAATGCATTTTAAAAGCTATAGAATCTGAAAACTTTTAAACAAACATATGCAAATTTTCTGTATTAAATCCCCAAATTATAAAATAATATCTCTAGACTTCTTTAGAAAAAGGTTTATATATATTTGTGTAATATCTCTGGCTGCTATTTTGAAATAATTTTCTCTTAATCACTCCACATTGTCTTCTTTATAAGAAAATGTCTATCTCCGGTTATCTGTAAAACTGTTTAAAATGTAATAAATTGAGAAGATTTTTAGAAAGGCAAAGGTAAATGGTCAATGTACACAACTATAAAAAGTAGCAAGGTTAAGAAAAAATTGTTATATATTTCTGAATCTGCTCAATGAATAATACAACAAATGTGAAATCTACGATGTCAACTAGAGATGGAGACTGGGAATATTACAGACACATTACTGTAATTAAGGAATGAAAAAAATAGCCACATTTCAGGACATAACAAAGTACACCATCTGGGCTTGCCAAGTATAAATATTAAATATGGAAAAAAAGAATAAACAAAGCTAATATAAGCATCAAGTCATTTTGCAAATTCATAAAAAATCAAAGGAAATCAAAGAATCTTTATAGCCTCTAAATGCTTCTAAGGGTAATTTGTTGATAAAAAGGAGTTGGCATCACTTCATAATTTACAAAGGAAGATAGAAGACAGATGTCAGAAGCAGATGTACTCTTCCCAGAAAGGGTTAGAAGGAATGCTGAAGCAAATCAGGATCATTTGCAATACAGAGATCAAATCAACTGGAAAAATATAAAGTCTGAAAAAGCACTAGTTTACCAGAACCGACTTAATCATTCTACCATATTGGTACAAGCCTCTAGGTCGTAACGCCTCAATTTGGTCATGGCATAAATTGAATAGACAAGTTCTGATATATTGCATACATAGCACTGTTTCAGACCAGGAAAACATACTCAAATTAAAAAAAAAAAAAAAAAAAAAAACTAAACCCAGTGACTTCAAAACAATAGAATCTACAATATGTACAGGTGTTCACACAAGACAGAGTGTGCTGATAAATTCTTCCCAAGATGGTGGAAAATAAGTGATTTTTTCATCCATCAATCAGCCATCAATTCTATCTAATATTCACCAACCATTCATCTACAAACATTGGAAATGCTATTATAACTTTAGCTTCATACAGAATGGAATTGAAGGTTTATAGAGGAAAGGGACATATGATAAAAGGAAAAATAATTTCAAATAAGAACTCCTTATCAGATTTAAACAAATATTGGATCTGAAGCATTAATTATATAAATGTATGAATTAAAATTCTACTTGCCTAATTATCTTCTGAGTACATCAAAGTAAGAATAAGTGGAGAGCAAATATATTTTCTGACTATCCCATATATGTGTGTGCTCAATAAACACACATAACTAGTTTATATGTATACATAGATTCATTTTTATGTAGTTACACATGTGTATATGCATATACACCTATGAATGTAATGTATGTGCATGTGTATAAGGAAACTTTAACTAAAAACTTTTTAAGCTTATATTGAGAATTTATTATACACATGTGAATATAATGACTAATTTTAACTGACAATGCATCTGAGACTCAATTTGATCCTATAAAGTAATAACCATCTTTGTATTTGCAAAATTATTCTGCTCTTGTACACTTGGCTTTTAGCACTTACAAATGAAATAAGAAATAAACTGTGAAAGATTTTAATAACTGTCAATACTAATCACAAATGCACTCTATCATCTCTCTTACTGGCCCAGATGATCTTTATCTTTTAGGATCAGCTGTTCAAATCCAATCTATTCTACTTAGTTCTTTCTAGAAAGATAAGTTCAAACAGATCCTCTACTCCTTTGAACTTGCAAAGCATTTATTATCAATTTGGTTCTCTATAAATGAATGTTGTGAAAAAGCCAAGTGGCTTAAAAGAAAATGTTGTGTTAATTAAACTGGTTGAACTAATTTAATAATTCTGTTGTTAGTTTACTGTCCAATTTTTTTCAAAAGAGCATTTATTTCAAGCATACTCTAAACTATACTTAGTAGAAATACAAATCACTATGTATTATTGTGCATCTACATTTCACATGGCTGGTTTTACTGAGCTATTATTACTTCAGGAATATTTATTTAGCACCACTTTTAAGTTTATAACAAACATGAATTTAGCTGTGACAAGTCATGTGCTAGGGTTTTTTTAACTTTCAATAGGATTACTACATGCCAAGTTCCATAAATACATATTGTTGATACTAAAAAGGACCAGATAAAAGCAGAAAGACTAGTAGGAATACATGTCAATATGTGAAATTGATGACAAATAGTCAAGGTTGTCATAAGCAAATGAAATAGCTCACATATTGAGTCATTTCCGTTACTGGCACTATCTTTATATCTGTTCAGATTTTTACTTACAAATATACACATGTGCACATATGCAGGCACCTAGAGCACACAAACATACACTTAAGTAACAACTCATCACAAACCTAAATGACTCATTTTGTATCAAAATCGCCCTTGAGTGTTGTTATTGGATCCGGATTGATATAACTCAGAAATATTGTTTTTTTAACTGTAAAGGGACATTATCCACTGTCTTAAAATATTTTTCTGTCTTCAGCTAAAAATATCTGATTATAAAAGGAAGATAGTGACATGCCCAAGATGTTGATGTTCTGAAATTATAAATCTATATGTGTTTCATGTATTTGTGGGAATGATTGATTGTAGAAATACCAGTAGAAGCCCTGCAATAAGAATATCTCTTTGCCCGCTAGGTGAAGCTGTAATCATGTCTCTTACAAGAAGCAGAGAGCAAATTTTTTATAAATGTATTCTACATAGCTAAAGGAGGGTTAACTTAAGCAAGTACCTTCAAGAAATGCTTTAAAGACATGGTATGGAGAATCAACACTTTTTAAACAAAGCCATTTTTCCAGACACCTAAATGTGTTAAGTGTCACTGCATCAGTGTCACTACATCAGTGACCTGGGAGTGTAAAAGGGCTATGTCAATTTGAGAAACACGTTGGGGATCTTTCTTTTCTATTTAGAATCAAAGAGATTAATTTGAGAAACACATAACAGTCTAAGAAATATATTACTGTGGATAGAATAAGCAATAATAAGTTTATTCTAAGCTTGTACAGATTGCCCAAAAATATTGGCCCTGGATAAGTATTTGTCCTGATGACAGAGATAGTTTTTTTTTCTTTTCCTAGAAGCATTTAAAAAAAGTTGAACCTGCCTCCATGAACTCACATGGACGCACTCAGGGGCCTCCATCATTCCCATCAGTGTCCCTCCAAAGAGGTTCTTATTTTTCCCAGAGGAAATTCTAGAAAATAGAAAGTTGTTATTCGCATTTCCACACAAGACCATGAGATAAAGGAGAAAAGTGGCTGTACTTTAATGAGAATTTGGGAGGGGAAGAATGGTGGTGATAAGTTCGGGCATCCAAATTCAAACTCCTTTACAAAGAGTTATGGTCCATCTTTATCATTATCAGTTTTAGCCTTCAGATGTACAATGGGAATAAATGCGCTTGCTGTCAGAAATAAGAATCCAAACTTCACAAAAAGCTTGTTTAGGGGACTGGCAGCTAAGGAAACTGCAAAGAGCAGATAGATCTGTGTGAGCAACACTGGAGGGACAAGAGTTGGTGATGAAGCCAGTTTTTTGAGAAATACAATGTGATAGTTTGCTATACTTACATGTAGTGAGATGGCGATTACAGCTGATCAAGTTATTAAACCTGTGTATGGGTGTGTTGTTTATTTTTACTGCTTGATATAATCAATTTGGAGATAGCCTCTTCTTTTCTTCCCATTAAACATACTGTGTCTCCAGTATGTGAGGTGAAAGTAGTCACAAGTTGTGAACTGTCTGTTTCCATATTCAAAGTATGAACTCTTGTCTCTTGCTGAGTTCTAACCCTATGGGAACATGTGAACTGAAACACTAATGATCAGTTGCCATGTAGTTAAGTTGATCTTTACCTAAACCAGAAGCCGTAATTGTGCTTAATGCTTCAATAATGTAGCTCAGAAGCAACTTTTGAATGACAGAATGATTGCACATACACACAATTCTTTGATATGAATCACCTGACATCAAAACAGTGCAATGGCAGGAATGACAAAATAATTGACAAGTTGTTTTTTAAAATATATATTATTATTCAGTTGGATGTCCATTAAAAGTCGATTCTAAATTCAAAAGCTTCTTACTACAAATTACTTCAAGAATTTAAAAAGTCATTTCATTTTTGAGTGTCCTTGAAAATATGAGTACTTTACATAATTTTTTATGTATTTATTGATGGAAATTTTCTATTCCCTATTTTCTAAATGTTCAAGAGATTTATTATTTGTTTACTTCAATGGTGAGAGAAAATTTAAAGTAAATTTGGAGTTTCTTAATAACAAAAACAATTACCTGGCAAATAGTAAACTTTCAACAAATAAAAAGTTATTAAAATTAAATTTACATTTCTAAAATTATATTTGTTCACCTTGTCATACTACATAATCTTGACATCAACTGCATAATTACATCAGTCAAAAAATTTAGGCATCTTCAAATAGTAAGAATACAATGACTTTAATCACAGTCTATATTTTATTTCAAAATAAAAGAGTAAAGTTTCATTCAGCTTTCTCTCCTTTAAGAAAAACAGAATTTTCCTTCTACTACAGAAAGGTTAAAGCATACTTTTGTTTGTTACTTAAAATAAACATATTCTCAAAGGAACTTATGGATTATAATACTGTTTGAAAATATAGATAGGTAGAAGATAGACAGGAAGAAAGAAAAAATAAATGTTAAATGCTTTGCCATCACTCTGCATAATCAAAAGGTTATGACATAGTTTCTGAGGACACTTCCAAATGAGAAGATCTTCATACATCCAGAATGTTACTGCACCTTCTTCAATAGCACTTCACCTCAACTTTGAAAGAGGCTCTGTCCCATATTGGATGTGTGGAATTCATACCATGGGATTTGAAGAAAGGATTTGCCGAAATAGATGGTATTTTAGTAACCCATGCATCACTGAGATTCTGAAGACCAGGGACTTGAAGGGGAAACTCTGATGAGGCTCTGATGAGTATTGGTAAATGAGTTCCTGAGCCAATAAAGTATATGTACTAGAAAGCTAAATTTTTAAGAAAAGAATGTAAAGGATTAATGAATACCAAATCTCCATAAAACAGAAGCAGCAAATTATTTTAGACTCTATACCCCCAGAATGCAAAAAGAGGCAGATTTAAGGTCATGGTTAAATTTCTTAGGAACAGATACATATCAATTCCTTGTGTCTGTTTCTAACTTGAGCAGAGAACTCAGTGAGATCTTTTCTGTTTCTATTTTAAAAATTACAGCATCTGTCTCACATTCTGAACTCTCCAACCTCAAGTCCCTTTTCATCTTTCCTGCTTAAGTGGCTCTCTAAAACACTTATCAGTTTATAATATGTTGTTTAATTTGTTTATGTATATTGCTTAGGGAAACAACATGCAAGCGATGATCAGTTTAAAAGATGGAGACCAGGAGGATATTCTTAAGTTTGACAAGTAAGAGCAAAGAAGCAGAATGTGCTGCACGATTGTATTGCTTAGCTTTGCTGTTGCTGGGGAAAAGAACATAACACCTGCAACTCACAGGAACAGAGGTTTATTTAGCTTACTACTTAACAGGTTTCAGTCCATAGGTGGCTGGCTACAAGGCAGAGATGTCATTATGGAGGAGCATGGAGGAAGGATAGCATTCAGCTCACGGCAGAAGAAAGCAGAACTCAGGGTAAAGTTCCAGGGTAAGATAAACTCTCAAGAGAGAGCACCTCACAGGGCCCCTCCAACTCAACCCCACATTCTAACCACGCATTCAGTTAGGAACATCAGTGAATTGCATACTGTGTTCCTGCGATCCAGTCATTATCCAGGAGACCCCAAATCCAGTCAAGCTGACAACTAAGTTTAAGCATCACAATAGTATTGAGCACATATTCCGAGCTTCAGGGTTTTGTGAAACAGGAAGAGGGGAAGAGGAAGGAGAGCACAGCCTCCATTGGAGTGGTAGAAAGTTTCATACCTCAACGTGTCACATGTCCATGTGGTAGCAAAATTAATCTCAAACAAATTAACAATTAACTCCTGCTCCATAGGAATGAATTTCTTTTTTAGTGACTGGAGAGCTAATTTTACATTGTTGGACAGAGGTAGGACTCAGACTATGAAAGACAAACATAGACACAGCACAGTAAATATAAATTCAAAATATACCAAGATTTCATATGCATCTTCTGTATGAAACAAAATTTTTTAAAAATTTTCTGTGACATATTCAGTACTTAAATACTAATCTCCCAAACACATCTTTCTTTTCACTTATATGCATGAAATTTGACTTTAATTTTTAATTTGGTAATGTGCTACTTTCTCTTTAAGAGTTTCCAAAAGTTAAGAAAATATGGACTATGTAAGTTTATGGTCATTTTATAAATTTCAACTTGAATTTTCCAAACATAGTTACCCAATGTCTACTTACATCACATATGTGAAGACTGAATTTACTTGTGTTATCAAATAAGGATACTGAATTTAGCTGACAAAGGTAAGCAACAACAGTATAAAATTAAACATGAAATGAGATGATTTTGAAGAATTTAAAAGTTGTTTTAAAATTTTTGTTTAAGGTTCAATCACTGTAGTACTCTACAAAGAATAAAATACTTTAAAAACTGGTTGCCTCAAAAATGTTAAATTATGCATATGCCTGTAATAGAGAAAATATAATAAAACGAATGTAGTCCAATATAAAGATTAAATTATATCTAATTTGAGAAACTTTGCAATATTAGGCACACACCATATTGAAAATAAGATAAAAAAGAGAGACAATTGAATCCCTACTTACAACTTTGCTTTTCTCTCAAAATCACTCTGCTCTTGAACATTTAGTCATATCTGGAAATTTCACAAATATCTGATGTTAATTTGTTTATAAAGTCACTAGGATTACTATTGGATTTCCAACACCATGATATCAATGTCTTGAAAATATATGTATTTCTTTGTACTTAGAGGCCTGCTTTTATCTCTCTCAAGAAAATGTACTACTTTTCTAAAAAGTTTTGTTTAGTCAATTTATCTCCATGATTTTTTGGTTTGTTTGGTTTGTATTTGACTTGAGTTTGTTTTTATTTTTTTAATCACTTCTAAATTTTCTGTTTTTATTGTTTTTCTTACTTGATTGCATTGATTAGTTATTTATTATTCTCTTTTTGAAAGGTATTCTTACATTTTTTTTTAGCAGAAACCCTGGAATTTTTAACATGCAAACTTGAGCCAACAGTTTAATGCAATCAATGTCTCTATGTCCCTTTCAAAAATTACAGAAATTTTTAAATGATTCAAAATAATTTCCTTCCTCCCTCCTGTGCTGTCTGGAAATTGAAGTTCATTACATTTTCAAATTTATATAAGATTTCCTATATTTATCCTGTCAAACAATACCTAAATTCACCAAAAAATATTTTCCTTTGCTTTTGCTAAACTTACCACCTGCATTCCTATCCTTCTCCCTGGATTTATATAAGGTAGTAATTCTTTTTTGAGGACTCATGACTGATGCACACTTTTTATTTGAAAATATCTATTAATCTTAATTCTTTAATAGTCACTGATCTGATTATGACATTTTGTTTCAAAGATATTTTCATCAATTTTTGAAAAGAATTCTACTATAAGTGCAATGAGTATGCTTTGAAAATAATTTATCTTCTTTATTTATTGATTAGAATTGCTTGTTTTGAATAATGCACATCACATTTTATTTTCAAAAAGTATTTTGTATTAGACTCAACATACATCTTCCACTGAAAACTTTTTTCTTCTAGTATAAAAATGATAAATGATTGTAACTTCAAATACAGTACTGCCTCTTACTTTTCTATCCTTGTGACATGGATGTTAAGTCTTTTCCTTCTAGATTCCCAGCTTTATTAAGAGCTTATCTTGCTTATGCATGAGGTTACTTTATAGCCCCAATCACTGGAAACTTCTGTCTAAAGATCATTCATGCCAGTGCTAATACATTACATTCACATGAGTTTCTTATTTTTCTTTCAGTATTTTCTTGTGAGATTATTTCATATTTAAAATTAAAATTATTTCAGTTCCTCCTGCATTTCTATATATTTCTAGTAAGGATAAGACAAAATCCAGTAAAGTCCCTTGCCATACAATACTTATTCTTTTGCTTTTCTGACATGTAAATTCTTAAAATATATAAAAATTTAGATTCCTTTCAAATAAAAAATAACAAAAATTTAAAAAATATGTATATAAGTATAATATGGGAATGCATTACTTCTGGTCATGTTGCTTATTTTCTGGTCAGTTAAGTTTAAAGATTTGTTGGCTTTGCTTTCTATCCCCAGTTGGTTGACAGTGCCTTTTTCTTTTTAAATACCCTTTAACAGAAGTGTTTAGGAAGGACGAGGAAACTTCTTAAAATTCTGCTTAGGTTCTCAGGAAATGTCATTCATTTGGCAGGGCTCCCAATATGTAGCACAGCTTGACCTCTGCACAGTCCCCAAAACAGCCAGTCCTGACACTAGGATGCTCTTTCAATGACAGGCGTTCATTTATCTGAACTTATTATGAACTTAAAGAAAGAGAGAGAGAGGGAGAGAGGGAGAGAGAGAGAGAAAGAGATTGATTCAACTTTGAGAAGCACAGACTTCGCATCTAGTCAGAAGTTCTTTGCTAAGAGTTTCATCAAACAGAATAGTTTTAAGGGGAATCCTTTTCTTTATAATTTAGTAGGAGTCCTGGAATGTTGCAAAGAAAATGATTTTAAAACAACTTTGACATTGTTCTTGTTAGGGAGTTGGCATTTAACTTTAAGGTAGAACTTATAGTTCACTCATATTTCACTTCTATTTGGAAAGAAAAAAGACAAAAGTAAATAGGATATGGTGTAAATTTTATTGATAGGACAACATAGCAACTATATGGGGCTTTTTACATTTTATATGAGATATTTTTAATCTAGTCAAAATTTCCCACTTAAGAATTATAAAAACAAATGTGCTCTACCTGTGTAAATTGGCCATGCTATTATAATTTTAATTTGTTTATACTTTTAATCTTACTGCTAAATCCTACTTTTAGAATCATGGGCTCTGGAATCAGATAGCATTTGCTATTTGTGCAAATATGAACAAATTACTTAACTTTTCTGTAACTACTTAGCTTCAGTTTCATGATACAGAGAGATATAGCACTTAACCCTTAGACTTGCGATTAAGAATGAATCCATGTACAGTGTTTGAAAGGGTGACCAGTGCTCAGAAACTACCTGTAAATTGTTAGCTACCAGTGCTAATTTCTCTAGGCTTCAATCATGCACAAAGTCTATAGCTGAAAAGAATATTTCTTTCATCTCATTTTGCATGGTCAAATTTAGTTTCATGGAAAGGTTATTTTATATCTGGAGTTTTATATTTCTTATTTTAAAAAAAAACCTATGGAGTTTTAATTGATCATTACAGAGGACTTCACTATTTTACCATTCAATGGGGGCTGTATAAATATTATATCTGGGCTCAGTCCACTTACTGGGCAAAAGTCTTACTTTATACCAAGCTATAAACTGTTGGAAATTCTTAGACAATGTCACCTATCTTCACTGCCTTCCTTATAGTAAAACAATGTTCATTTGACACCCAACTTTATATTACATAGTTTTTTTTTCCTATTGTAGATGTAATGTCTTATCTGAAATGTTACAAACTACCATGTGTATGCTATATACATTCTACAGGCATGATGAGAGCCTCCATTGCATTTGATCATTATGTTCATTGACTTAAATCTCTTTGGCTCCTATTCAGTTAAACAGTCATAAAATATTTTATGCCATGATGAAAAATTAAATTCATAAAGTCATTATGATACTATTAAAAAAAAAGTTCATGGTAGAGTTTTCATGGTAGAGAGCTAGTAATGCAATTTAGTAGATTTCCTTCTAACTATCCTAACATAAAGACACCTGTACATAGATAAATACATTTTTTCAGTAGTCCATGGTTGATATTACAGATAGGTTTCCCATATAACAATGCAATCACAACTTTTTTACATTATATGTTTTAAAGCTCTTATTTGTAATATATTCTTAGTATACTACCTTGTTTATATTATAATTATCTAAATAAAAATTCCTTCTACTTGGATGCTAAAATATTCATTATATTAATAGGACTTTAAAGGCGAGACTATAAATTATATATAAATAATTCTGCACACACATTATCTTCTTCAAATTCTTAAAAGCTCAGAACACTCATTGTTTCTTGTTGATAAATACAGACATTGAAAGAGCTTCCTTTAGGTGATATTTTTGGCACAACTGTCAGAGTCTTCAGCATTGTAAAATATTCTGGTAAGCCTCTGATTAAAGCATTTCAGATTCATGACAGAAAATACAAATTGAACACCAATATAGTTTTCAATCAAATGTTTCCCTTTTAAAATCTTTTATTCATTTGATTGAATGACCTATATTATTTCAGAGTTCAAGAGTTTTGCCTAATTTTAATTTTTTCCACATAAATTTAAATTTTTTCTTAGTTCTTTTTTCTCATAGTGTTGAAGGTATAAATCTAGTTTAATTTTACTAATTTATATTGTAAATAGTTTATTGATATATTTCTTCCTAGATTATTTTTACATAGATACCATGTTTCATTAAAAATAGGACCTAGCTGGAAAATAATCGGGCTTGAAAACCAGAAATTAAAGATGACAGTCCCTGATATCTTATCCTTTCCTTACCTGCCTTACAGACTAGCCACTGAGCAAAAGAATCATGGTAGCATTTTCTGTAGTTATTAATTCTGGCACCTTTTTTACTATTGTGAAATGCTACCTTCATGTTGATGACTTGTTTGGTTAGGAGATTCATAATTCCATTATTTTTCCAGGTTATTATTAATGTTTTAACTTCATTTATGGTATTTTAAGTTTTTAATGTAAGAGAAAATCTTTTAATATACCAACATTGTATTTTATAAAATTGTATTTACAAAAGTTTCATGATACTTCACAGTGTCATATATTTTGTAGACATCAGACATCAATATGATTGTAGTGTTTGTTCTTTAGTATTACTGTTTTATCCATCTGTGGTTCAATTTATGTAATGATTGGTGTAAGGTAGACATATAGTTTTGCTTCCAAACCTATAAATAAGTCATTTAATTATATTTTAGGGTGATGGGAAAGAGAAGCTTGAGTAAAATTGTATTAAATGCATTCGCAGACTTGAGGATAATTGACATATTTATGATTTTAATGTGAACACTTAAGGATATTGTTTAAATCTCTGTTTGCCTGTTGCTTTCATCAGCCACTCAGGCACAAGGCAGCTCAGTGTTCTTGCCCCTCCACCCACCTCTCTTTCTCTCAACTCAGGTCCTGACAGTTTTGTTTGTTCCCTTCTATCATTTCTAGGAACTACATCAGTTTTGCTAAGCAGATGTGGAAGTGAAGGCCTGTGTTGGGAGCCTCATGAAGATTCTTGCTGGCTGTAGCTTTTATGAAGGAAGAATGTCCAGCAAGCCTTTCTTTACAGATACCATGTGGCAGCAGTAACTCAGAATGCGTACATTTCTTCAACAGTTCTTTACTAATTAATGTATTTGAGTATTTCTGTAAATCAGGGACTCTCACAGAATAAACATAAATTTTTATTATTGGAATCTCCTCATATGTGGCTGCAGTTCCCTTGGTGTGTTCATCAGCTAGGGGCCATTTCATGTGCTTCACGAGGTCCATACATTGTCCCAAACTTCAAGACATATTTTGTGTATGATGACATATATCTGTATTTAGCAAAAAAATCAATATCCAAAATAAACCATAAGTAATGATTTAGTTTTGAATTTCAGTTACTCATACAATCAGTTATGATTAAGAACTTGTGGTAGGAATAATATTATGTACTGTTTATAAGAAAGGGAGTTAAGTATTCTTAGTTTTTTAAAAAATAAATCTCAATTTTACTGAAAATTTAGTAAATGAAACTAATATTTTTAATAGTTATGAAAAATGCTAATTATATCTTGCCTAAAACATATAGTTAAAGATAGACACCAATAACTTATTTTGTGAAGTTGAATTAGACATTTCTGGAGCTAACTTCAGCATATTTAGAACAAATACATTTCTATGCAACAATTTATTTTCCATAGCTCAAGCTAACAAATTTTCAAAGCTTGCCAAACCTCCACTCTCTAGACACTATCTGACTTCATATCATTTATTTCTTTATTTTTTTATTTTTTAGTACATGTTTTCAATACTTCATGATTGCTTTCATCAGGAAGAGTCTTTGCATATATGTAACACATTTTTGTTCTTTTTACTCCCACTTTCTTCCATATTGCCCCCTCCCCATCTCTTATGGATTTTATATGTTATACTACATCTTTAAAAGATAATCTCTTAAAGTGAAAATAAATATATTTTGCACAGTATAAAAATTGGTTTCATGCTTTACTTGAACAAACCATGATTACTAAGTGTTTAATATTTCAACCACAAAGTAATTCTAAAGTTGAAATTTCTTGTTAGGATATGACTTCTCCTTGAAATGCCAAGCCCTGTAGTTGTATGTTTTACTTTGTTTATCTCTGTGTTTGTGTTTTCATCCCACAATCACTGATATTTTCAGTTGCTGATTGTGGGGGTGTCGTCCAGAGGTATGCATGAGATGGAATTGCAGAAGTGAGGGACTTTTGGAGCCACATGCCCAAAACTTCCCAGAATACTCCCAGAGGGTAATAGCTGACAGGGCCACAAGTCCAAGTAGGATGAAAACACATGGCCTTAAGGAATGAATGCTCTGACCCTCATCCTCCCCATACTGCAATTTATTACTTAGATTGGTCCCCAGGTCAGTCATGTAACAGACCAACTTGACCTTCCCCTGTGCTTCTCCTACCCGTCCCCTGCACTCCTGCCCTTCTTCCTGTATTAATCACTGCACTGACATCCTTCCTTTGTCCTTTATACTTGGTTCTCAGTTCTATCAATAAAAAGCTACAGAAGCTTAAGTTCAGGGTTGTCTTTATGGGATTCTCTCATGTTGAACGGTCTCGGTTAAGGGCCGTCCCTCTGGGCCCTCTCGGAGTTTGAATTGGACACTGACTATTAGCAAACTTTCATCTTTTGCACCATGCCATGGTTGTGAACTGTGACAATTGTTTATAAAACTTCTGTAAACCAATATACTATGTGGCATTAAAATGTGAATGAAATTAGTCCATTTCAGAATAGGTACTAATTTATACCCAACACTGTGTATATGCTACAGATTGCTGCATGTCTTTCAGCATAAGAAATTACAATATTATGGAAGAGAATGAAGATTAGGGTGCTGATTTGTGAAGTGAAGAAAGTGTAGAGGCAACAGATCATATTCCCTCACATCTTCACGTGAGTCCTCTGCATACAAGCTCTAATGATCTCAGGAAATCTTTTCCTTAGGTTTCTGTCTAAAACAAAACTACCACTACCCCAGCTTAATTATACATTGATAATTAACAACTTTTTATTTTCCTTCACAGTATATTATCACATAAAATTTCATAGAATTTTAAAAGTTATATAATGTCTACTTATACACTGGTTATGTTTCTCTTCCCCATTAAAATACATGTCCTGTGAGCACAGGAATGTTACTTGCTAAGGATATGAAAATAGTTTGTCAAAAAATCTTACCAATTTTCTCTTTACGTCTTTGAAAAAAAAATTAACTCTATAGGTATATCGTGATCAACTATAGTATTATTTTGGGGCTGGTGAGGTAGCTCAGTGGCATAAGTGCATGCCTGGCAAGCATGAGGTCCTGAGGTTGACTCCTGGTACCCACATAAAAAAAAAAAATATATATATATATATAATAGCATTATTTTAGCTTATGTTATTAATAGAATGCAGCAAAAGATAAAATAATTCTTCAATACTTTTCTTTGAAACTTATTTCCTAGATCTTCCTTCCAGAGTACCAGTCTGAGAATTTTCACTAACTGTCCAGCAACACAACACAATTGATTAAAAATTATTTTAAAAAACCACACTTCAAAGTCTCCACAATTTGTCTTAAGGATATAAAGCAAGTGAAGAAAAATGCACTCAAAATAACCTGCTCTGTCCACTAAGATCTCCTAAAGCCAATAGTATTTTTTCCATGACCTCTTCCCTAAAAGAAGACAGGACTCTCATTTATCACAGTTTCTCATTTCCACAGAGAAACAGGAAGTCAGCTTTTCTCACGCACACCTACATCTTTTTTGCATAGGGTAAATTGCAGATGCATTGAAGTATAATGTCAAATTTCCTTCCTCCAGCCATTCACTGACTGTTAGGACAAAATTTACTTCCGATATCATAGGCTAAGAACACTAAAGCTGTAATTTCCCCCAGCATAAGGTGCACATGAAATATAAGATTCATGCTGGGAGAGTTAACTGCTCCTGCTCAGGGCTTTAGTAGTAAATAAGATGTGTTATTCTGAGAACAGAGGCTCATTGTCTCTGTCCACTGGCCCAGAGAAGGAAATCAGATGTTTTGACTAGTTGAGGAGGCAGGACACTGACAGCTGCAAATTCTCCTACAGGAATCAACTTTATTTGTAGTAAGTTTGAGAAAGTTCAAAACAAGAGGCACTCTTCAGAACAATGGAAATGTTAACGTAAGAAATTAAAACTATGCTGGTAGCAGCAGGAGAACAACCAGTAAGATTTAAGTCAGTTAATTTACCACAGAGAAACAGAAAGGGGCATTTAAGAAGAGCTTTCATGAAGTCAGAACAAAAATCAAAATCCGAGTTCAAACATCTTATATAAAGAAGTTTGCATTTAAATGGAACAGAGAGCATTTTAAAACCCAAGGAAGTGTAAAAATAAATTAATCAGAGGAATAATTATCTAGCAATCAGTGAAATAACATCTGGCTCTAATACCAACAGAGACACCTTAAAAGAGAGATTAAAAATAGATATTGGATCAGAGTCAAGATAAAGACCACTGTCATCACAGGTAATTGTTCTATTGTCCAAGGATGTGTGTTCTGAGACACAATTCTGGAGCCTTAATATTGGGGGGAAGTAGTTTTCATTGAAATAGTTCAACCAATTCATTCAACAGAGAAAAAAGCAAATAACACTACCTGAAAACCTTGGAAAAGACAGAATTCAAACTTGCATTAATATATAACCCAAACTGTCTGTCTTTAAAGGGAAAAAGTATAAATCAAATAAGGAACAAACTGACCTATGCAGAAGGGAAGCGTCAGGCACTAGAAACTGCCTGTAGTAGGACAAAGATGTTGTATTAAACAAAGAGCTCTAAGAGACCATTATACTTGTAAATATGTTCAAAGAAGTAAAATAGACCATTCTTAAAGAAGTAAAGGACAACATCAATGATATAGAAGTTATTATGAACAGTCGCATAAATATTCTGTGAAAATTATTTCGTATAATATATAATAGGCTAAAGTGAAAAAAATCATGAGAAAATTTCATATTCTCATGAATACTGGTAAACTTGAAGAAAAATCAGTAATATTTCATGAAATCCAAACAACAGAGAGACAAAAATGAAGGAAAATGAGTAGAGTTTCTGAGAAATGTGGAATATAATTAATGTATTTATAATAGCAATACTAGGACAGGAGAGGAAGCATAATGTCTGATAACTTTCTTTATGTGATGAAAAACATCACAATAAAATACAAGTAGGACCAACATAAACATATGAAAAACCAGTTGATGTATAGTGAAAAATTCTATGAGTGAAATACTCATGTTGAAAACAAAAGAGAAAAATGAGTCATGATATTCAAAGGAACCCTACCTGAATTAAAAGCTGACTACTCATGAGAATAAAAACAAAGTGGTTATAGGATGACATATTCAGATTGTGGAAGATTAAAAAGAATTGTCAACCAAGAAGCCCACATCCAGTAACATATACTTCTGAAATAAAGGCAAAATATACATCCACCAATTAACAAAAACAGAAAATTTAATTGCTAGTAAACATGCCATACAAAAAATAAAAAAATAATACTTTAGACTAAAGCAAACGTCCACAAATGATAACCAAATCCATGAAAAAAAAGAAAAGAACACCTGTGAAAGTAGTTATGCAATTCTAAAGGCATTGCAAATTCTTGTCTTCTTCTATTTTACCTACTGAAAATGAAATTGTTAAACAATGCTTATAATTATACTACTAAACCCACAAAATATTTATATATAAAATGTGTAACAAAAATAGTACAAAGGAAATTGGTGAGGAAAAGTTATGCTAGATGAAGAAAATGAAACCAGATGGCAATTTGAATTTACAAAAACAAAAAGGAGGATCAAAAACAGAAAATAAGATTAATATAATATAAAAATGCACAGTATCTCTTCTCTGTTTATCCAAGTGACATAAGTATGAGATATACATATATATATACATGCATATATCTCAATAACAATGTAAAAAACAGCTATATAGAAATAAGGTTTCTCACATAAAAAAGGGGAGCCTGTGAGATGGCTCAGTGGCATAAGCACCTGCCTGGCAAGCATGAGGTCCTGTGTTTGACTCCCGGTACCCACATAAAGGAAAAAAGGGCCGGTGATATCTCTCAGTGGCACAAGCACTTGCTGACAAGTGCAAGGTCCTGAGGTCGACTCTCAGTACCCACACACACACACACACAAAAAATTTCCAAAACAGGCATCCCATCCTAATCCTACTGCTGGCTTGCTGGTGATTATCCAAGACATGAACTGCATTCTGATTGCTTCCTTTGTCTACCAGGATGAATGTGAAACCTGGATCTTTTCGGGTTTACTAGAGGAGCAGAATAAACACTATATACTGTTATATATTGATATATAACTACATATTGCTATATAATGATATATACTTATATTTGTATATATCTATTTACATTTATATATCAAGTATTAACAAAGTAGGCTTACAATGGCTACTTGTGAATCTGAGGCGGAAGAATGCAAAATGGCTGTTTGTACACTGGAGAGCCAGAGGATTCACTCAAATTTGAAGGCCTGGACCTCACTCCAAAGTTCAATGCAAGTCCAGCTCATCAAGCCAAAAGCATCTGCTAGAAGACTGAAGAGTCTATGTTGTAAGCCTGAAGGAATTGTAGACGAATGTCCAATGGCAATGGCAAAGATCGATGGCAAAGACTGGAGCTCTGCCAAAGAGGTAAAATGAGGAGACTTCCTTCTTCCCGTTTTTATCCCATCCACACTACAAGCCTATTGGTTGGTGCCACCACATCCTTGGTGGGTCTTCTCCCTTCAGTTTATGGACTATATATCCATCATCCAGAGACACGGAGACATTTACTAATCTGCCAGGCCGTTCTCACTCAAATCAAGTTGACAAATCACAATTAACAATCACAATCCACTCTTTGTCAACTTCACAACCAGGTACATCACCTAAGACCATACTGTATCTCCAAATACCATAGCAAGTTTATCATTATTCAACTTCTTGTGTACTAATGGAAACACACTTATTCTCTTCACAGAACAGAAGGCAAAGTTTTTCTTTAGGTGATTTTTATTCTTTTCCTACAATTCCATAATTTAAACATTATAATATAGATTTAACAATACTTAATAATTGAAATTGAGTGTATCAACATTATGTTAGAAAGAAAGAGAGGGGAGTAGGGAACATGAAGTATTAAAATGTGTTATGTACATGCACAATTCCTCCTGACCAATGTAATCATTATGTACTGGAACCTCATACTAATAAAAATGAAAAGAATAAAAAGAATGATCTGAAATCCAAAACCTGAAGTTCTGCACTAACATGACACAGAATAAGATAAAATGTCTAAAAATAATTAAAAAATTGTTTACATCTAGAATAGAGAAAGAACAGTTAAAATTCAATAATATAAAGACCACCCAAATAGAAATTAGAAAAGATAACTGAATAAATATATATCTAAAAAAAGGATATATATGTGACTAATATGCATATGAAATGATGCTCAACATTGTTAATCATTAGAGAAATATAAATCACATAATTATTACAATGAGTTTCCTTTACACATCCAGTGGGATGGCTGAAATCAAAAACAAAAACCAAAGTCAGATACTTGCAAATGTCAGTGAAGTTGTGGAGAGATGGGAACACTCATTGATTGCTGTGCATAAAGTAGTAGATCTTCCTTGGGCTATAGTCTGTAATTTCTTTCAAATGTTTAAAAATATAGTTACCGTATGCCCCTTCAATTATATTCCCAGATATATACTTTCGAGTTACAAAGACATTTTAATAACTTCTACACAAATAATATTATTTACAGTAATATTATTCATATGTGCCCCAAAGTAGGAACACCAAAACTTCATCAGCTGATGAATGATAAACAATATGTGGTACATCTTTACACTGGAATAATATTCAACAATAAAAATAAATGGAATACTGACACATGGTACACTGCTATAATATAGATGAATGTTACAATCATTCCAAATGAAAGAATCCAGTCACAAAACACCAGATACTGTCCAAATAGAATAAACAGATCCATAGAATTAAGTAAATCTATAAAAAGTAGATTTTGGAATGCTCCACCTTGAAATATTGGAGGCAAATTAAAAGTGATTGCTAATGGGTACATTTTTTCTTGGTTTATGAAATTATTCTAAATTCATTGTTGTCATGGTTGAAAAATTATATGTGAAATCTTGAATGGCAAACTTTAAATGAGTTAATTGTATAGTATTTGAATTTTATATACATTTAATAAAGAGTTTAAAAAAGTTAGTTTCAAAAAAGAAATTAACAGGATCATTGGAAATAAACATGAATGAACTTAGGTATTTTGCTATGAAAAATGTGTGGTTCTGAACAGCAAAGCTTAAAGCACATGGAATGTGAGGCCAATTCATATTCTAATATCATTTTAGAAAATACAACATCTTCCTCTATTTAGGTTAACAAATGCATACAAATTAGATAAGTGCAATATGCTTTAAACATATGTTCATTTTTGCAGTTTTCATTTCCGTTTGGATTTTATAAATTTTCACACTATTTTGAGCTTTAACATTATTTGAATATTCTAAGGGATTTGTAAGTGAATCAGTAATATTTTTAATAAGTATGCAGTTCAGCAGAAGCTAATTAAACATCTGTGAACATTACTAAAACTATACAAATTAGTACTAGAAAACTGCATAAATGCTTAAAATTTGCATCATAGTGGAATCAGTGGTTAAAACAAAATAACAACAGAAATAAAAATAATAAAAATTAGAAATCTAGAAATGTATTAACTGAATTATTTTGCTTGAAACTTTAGCTATATATCTATTAATTAGGGACTGTTATAATAAATTAAAAGATTTATATATAAGAACATTTGTAGAATTAGAAACAAGTAGAATGTTTGTTCTAAAAATAGTCTTCAGGGGTAATCTATAAGGACTCCTTTTATAATAGTATCAAAAAGCGCTGAAAAGCTGAAACTATGTGAATAATAATATCAGTGAGAAATATTTTGGTTTCACAGCTCATAAGAAATTGTCAAAATATCAAAATCTCTCTTAATAACTATTAAATGTAAAGGGAAATGACAAAGTATTTTTCATCTATAACACATTATTTACTGTTATTTATAAAATTAAAATATCTTATTTCTCTATGAAATTTTATCAAGGATAATTTTATTAGTGCTAGTCTTTTCTTCATATAACATTTAACATAGGGTCATCATCTTTTGTGTGTTTTCATAAATTCTCTTACTGTTTTTAAACTTTGGACTGGTCACCCATATTCAATCCTCTGTAATTTAAGGTGAATGAAATCTCTCTGAGCATCGCTTGAATGTGAAATGTTTAACTGGTGGTCTGGTTGAAAGTGATTGTCCTCTTGACTGGATTAAAATACTTCTGGAGAGATAACTGGATTGTGATCCCTGGCCCTTTCTCTGCCTCTTTCTAACTCATCTTTACCTCTCCACATCCTTTTACCATGTCTCTGTATTGAAGCCAGCAAACAATGGACTAAGCCTCTGATACCACGAGCCACAACAAACTTCTCTCTTAAATTGTATCGGATATTAATTCCCAGTAGCTGGAAAGCCAACCAATACAAATTGTTTTATATTATGTAGGACTACTTCATCTATTTTAGCACAGCTCTTTTCCTAGGTTATTTTGAAGAGTTCACTTTCACTATGATCTTCCAGTCTCTGGACTGTAGTGCACTATCTCTATTTCTAATCTAATATTTTCTCTATAATTCTTTTAGTATTTTAATTTAGTTTTCCAGTGTAATCACTTTTTTGTGTGTGTGGGTACCAGGGGTCGACCTCAGGCCCTCACACACCAGCAGGCGCCCGTGCCGCTGAGCGATATCACTGGCCCTTTTCTCATACGTGGGTACCGGGAGTCAAACTCAGGACCTTTCCCTTGCCAGGCAGGCGCTTATGCTGCTGAGCTATCTTACTGGCCTGTAATCACTTTTAATTTCTTTGCAGCACTTTCATATTTGTTTGTCAATTACAAACTGTGTTTTCTATTTTGTAAAGGGATGAATATGAATTTACCTCATCAGTCAATAAATCAGCTGAAATGTACTTTTCTGTCTGCATGAGCTGAATAACCCCTGCACAGAGGGCGTTCTTGTACAAACTCTGCAATGATATGATCTGTTCCTGGCCAAAATGTGCATCTGATATTTATATAGTTAGTGAAACATTTGTGAGTAGAAGTAGCTAACTCTGTATTTTATATAGTTACTTACTAATAATGCAACATGACAAATAAAATATGAAAGAGATTGTTGAGGGCAGGCATTATTTAAATAAATCACAGTATCTAAAACTTGGCCTATCAGATTGGTGCAAAGTGATGGTATCTACATAAACCCCTTGTAACCTTTGGAAATATTTTAGCAAATGCATTCATATAAATATTTTAAGCATAGTTCAATAATATTCTTGTTTGATTTAATGATAATTTAATTGTCACTTAAAACAGAAACCAAAGATTACATGATAGAGCCATCAGGAGAATTCCAGCATACAAGATTGCTAAGTGAATTTATTCAAATTAATTGAATTGGCTGTTATGTCATCATAAAATAATTATGAAATACAATGACAACACACTATTTTACAAATAAAATATTAAATAATTTAAAATGGTAATATATTGTGAATGCTTAATATAATTTGTATTATGGATCATATCACAACACTATAAGGTAGGAATTAGGTGTTTTTGAAAAATAATATAAATAACCTTCAAACAACTCTTTTAAAAAAATAGGCAACATCTTCCTCATTGTATAAGTGAGACAAAGGAAGTTTGACTGTATAAAATTTTCACAACAAAAAACTTGGGATTCCATAGATTTTCTAAGTAAAAAGTAGAGCTTTGTTCTGCACAAAAAATTATTACAAATACTTAAGAACCCTAAAATTTACCTGAGAAATTGCTGATATATGTGTATATATATTATATATAGTTATTTATTTATAAATATATATAATATACATACATTTTTTCTGTACCAAGAATCAAACTCAGGACCTTGTGCTTGCTGGGCAGGTGTTGTGCCACTGAGATATATCACCGGCCATTGTTTCTTTATATACTTTTGATTTTCTATATCTATCTCTCTATAGACCATCTATCTATCTGCATCATTTATCTATCCATCCATTCACCTATCTTTCCTTGTCTCTTTCCACTTTTGTCTATTTATTACAAAAGATCTGTTTTCTGCTATTCCAGGTTTGAGTTGCACTTTCAATGTAAAGGCTTAACTCAGAAATACAGGAATAAAAATTTACTTTTAGCAAGATTACCAGAGTTTCTATATGTCAATCAACTTTGGAGAATAGCAACAGAGATTAAGAACTATAATTTTTAATTTTCTTAAGTCAACCTACTTTCATTTTTAAAATGTATACCTAGCAATGAAATTAATGAGTAGCAAATAATTAGTATTTACAAAGATGCAAGAGATCTTATGATCTGATGATGCTTCTGTATCACTATAAAGGTAATCACTATTCTGAAATTTTATTGTGGTCTTCACATAATATTTTATAAACTGAACAAATACATGTTCAATTGAGATATTTTAAATTTACATGTTTCTAACATTATATGAATGGACTTGCACTGTTAATATTTTTTCACTGACTTTTTCACTCACTATTTTCCTGAAATGCATACATATTAACTGCAGTGCTTTACATTATTTAATTTCTCTGTGGAATATAATTCAATGACATGAATATATAAAATATATTAATTAATTCTCTTGCAATTACATTATTTCTTAAATTTCAGAATAGAACAGTTAATAAAGGACAGAAAAATTACTACTGTATCTGTATCTATATCCTTACATGGTATCTACATCAATATCATCTCTCTAGATAGGTAGATGATAAATAGATAAAACTTACATAGTTTAGGAATTGCTGTGTCATAGATTAAGCAGTTATTAGGCTGCAAAATTCTCCAAAATGTTTACGTTTTTTTATTTATTACTTTATAATTAATAAGTAACTTCACAGAATAATTTATATCTCTAGAGTACAGCCTAAATAGTACTATATTTTATATTGATTATTTTAAATTTCTTGGAAAAAACACAAAATAATGTCAATCATAATATTTTTCCCTTTATGACATTTTGTTATTCACTTATACATAATATTTGGAAACATCTTCCAGAAAGTTAGATGAGATAATAAGTTAGCAAATAAGTTTGTATACATGTGTGTATCTGTGTGTATATTTCACACTGAGATATGTGTATTAGTGACACTCATTTATGTATTAAATTTTAAAAAGAACCATATCCATATTTTGAAAAAGTTGTGAAAGAATATTCTCACATACTTCTTATAAGTAGATATTTCTGTCTGGAGAAAATTGAACAATATATGAAGTGCATATAAATATTCTTCTTTAACAATTTATAAGAAGTATTAGATAAATACAAGAATTACTTTAAATGCTATTTATATCCAATAGATAAAACATCATTTTAGTTAGATATTCAGTACAAAATTTGAATTATTTTCATATTTCAATTATCTATACCAAAACTTTAAATTCATTACTCTTCACCTAAATTTCATAAATATATGGTAAGATTTGCTTTGAAGTTCAAAATTTGTGATAATGAGAAGAATTAAATTCACATTACAGCAACGGAGAGAAATTATTCAGTTCAACAGAGGCTGAGCTGTGTAGTGAAATGACTAACGCAAAGATTTGTTTGTTGTGCCCCATGATTCAATTACTTCAAAGAATCAAATGGAAGTCAATACTTCCAATACACAGTGGCACCAGGAAATACTCGCATTTCAAAAGGGAGAAACTTAGGGATAGAAGGAATGGAACCAAAACTAGCAGACCTCAAAACCCAAAATAAATAGTGAATATTAGACATATACACTTAAGTACAGTAGATAAGTAATTAATAAATAATAGATTTTAAAAAATGAATTCAAATTTAGAAAGTGTCTATAATTCTGGATATTTTTAAAATTAATTATTGTGTGATTGTTTTTATTAAAATGAGTTTCCATTTTATATCACAAAAACATACCAACCCCCACACATTCTTTTTCAAAGTCACCATATTTTTCTCTTCCAAAATATTTTCTTACAAGGAAATTCAAGCACATTAATTTCATGACTGTAAAAGCAGAAATGACTTTTCTAAGATTTCTTCATATGTATTGCTCCTACTCATATTTTCCTCAAAATAGTTCCTTAAAATAAACTGTTTCATTTAAAAATTTTTGTTAAACACTTTCTAAAAACAGTACATGTAAGATTATTATGTAAAAATCACCAAAACATCTGAGAAATGTTTGCATATTTGAGTCTCATACTTTTTCATCTTTGAGGATCTTGAATCACAATATGACTGACTTAATACTGGCTTCTCATAAAAAAAAATCAATGACCAGTTTTTCATTTTTTCAGTGCTTTGAGTAATTTTAATGATGAACATGCTTCCTGAAGTCTTCTCCTCTTATATCATTGGGTACAAAGATGTACAGAACTGAGTTATTTTATTAGACCCAATACCCAAACATAAATACACACTACAAAATTTAAATGAGGAGAGGCTTATTTTGGCTCAGTTTTGGTAAATTTAGTCCATTATTGGTCAGCTCAAGCTCAGAAATGACATGCCAGAGTGGCATAGTAGTGTAAAATTATTCACCATGTGGCAGCCAGGAAGCACAAAAAGACAGGAAGCTCTAGGAAGAGAATGCATCATTCCAAGTTTTACCTCCAGTGACCCAACTCCAACCAGACCCTAACTCCTAACAGAACATTCAGCTTCTGAACTCATAAATGAATGAACACACTGATGAGTGTAGCATCCTATGATTCAATTACTTCAAAAATCAAATGGAAGTCTATATGTCCAATATACGATGGCACAAGAAAACAGTCACATTTCAAAAGGGAGAAACTTAGGGACAGAAATAATGGAACCAAAACAAGACAAAATAAACCACGGCAAACATTACATCCTGTATCTCTACATCCAGCACACAGCGTGGTTGAGATGTGCGCTCCAAGGGCTTAGGCAGCTCTAACCCTATGGCTTTGCTTGCTGCATCCCACATGACTCTCTCGAGCTGGATCAGCTCACTTCCTGTGGTTTTCCTCAGCAGACATTCTATGTCCATGGCTTCTCCAACTTGCTGATGTCTTCCACTGCCTACAGCTTCATTCTCATAGCTGCACACACTGCTGTCTCAGGAGCTTCTAGCAGAGATGGTGAGCCTCTTAGACATTTTTGTTTATATGCTGTTATTACCAGGAGTTGAACTCAGGATCTCGTGCTTGCCAGGCAGGCGCTTATGACGCTCAGCTATATCACCAGCCCCTCTTAGACATTTTTTTTTTTGGTACCCGCGGGTCGAACTCAGGATCTCATGCACCAGCAGGTGCCCATGCTGCTGAGCGATATCAACGGCCCTTTTTTCGTATGTGGGTACCAGGAGTCGAACTCAGGACCTCGTGCTTGCCAGGCAGGCACTTATGCCACTGAGCCATCTCACCGGCCCACTCTTAGACATTTTTAACTGGCCTCACAGATCATCTACTGAAATTTGTGTGAAAGCCTTCAAAACCTCATAAATCTTGTGTTATTCATACCTGAAAAAATAGCACAATGTGGATAATGCCAAGGTCTGCAACCTGCTTGATCAGTAACCTGTCCCGTTGGACCACAGCTGCATGTCAGAGGGTTGTACATAGTGAAATGAATCAAAGAGAACCAATTCTCTAAATGGTCCTTCTCCAGTAGGGGACCCAGGATCTCTCTTCTCAAATAAAAGACATATACAATTCAGCATGGGATGGGTGGGGTCTGGCTGGTTTCTAATATGCCCTCAAGGCATCTTTTCATTGTCTTTGTACAAAGTATTTGGTTTATTTCTAATGCTAATCTTTTCATCATTGATTTTGTTATTTGCTGTAACTTTGTGAGTGTTTTCTCAACTGGTGAATCTTTACATTATTCAGCTTTGCTTTTTGCTCCTGGTTTTCACTGTAAGTCTGGCTGAAATAGACTTTGTAAGTCTGTAACCAGACTTGTAAGTCTGGTAGCAAACAGCCTACCATACCACAGCCTAAATGTTGGGCTGCCTTGAAATTTCCTTTGCCAAATTGAGTAGCCTGCTGCCCTTTGTCTACCATAAATTCTCAAGACATGGTAAAAATGTAGAGAAATTTTCTACCAGAATCGAACACACATCATCTCTCGTCCAAATGCCAATAACAATAACTATTCCCAATTAAAACCTCCTGAGCCTGGTCTTTACTGTTTATTTCCAGTTAAAGCCTTCTGACCCTGGTCTTTATTTTTTGCATTCCTATCAGCATTCTGATCTTCTGAGCTCTGACCAATATTACATATGCACAACAAACACTACTCACAAAATTCAAGGGCTTCTCTAATCCTAATTTCCAAAATTTTCCAGACTCCTCTTGAAAAGAGTTGCAAAGGCTTCCATAAATGTCTTCACTACTCATATCAATTTTCTGTTTTAGTCACCTTCCAATCATTTTGACACAAAATCTGGCACCTGCAAATTAAAGGAAAGTGTTATTTTGGTCTGATATCATTGAACTGAGTTTATGGTCAGCCAGCTCCAAGACAGAAATGGCATGGTAACATAGCATAGTGAAGAAAAGCTCATCATAGCATGGAAGCAGAGATAAAAAGGGTGAGCCAGGACATGAATACACCCTTCTAAGACACACCCTCAGTGACCCAACTGCACCCAGGTTCCACCTCCTAATAATACATTCAGCTATCAAATTTGTCAGTGTATTCATCCACTGATGAGTATAGTACCCCATGATCCAATCAAATTTTAAAGGCCTCGTGTTTGAACACAAGACTGTTACAAGTCATTTTAGATCTAAATCATAACAGTCATGAAAAGTTTTTACCTTAGATTTTCTCCAACACTTTTAAAAAATTAACTAAAATTCAACAACAAAAAATAACACAACTGAAATATGAGCAAATGTTATACATTTTGTATAATTGGCATAGAAATAGCTAATAAACACACGAAAATTGTTGATTATCATTTTTGGGGTATATGAATATAAATAATATAAGAATTTAAACATACTAGCATGGCTATAGGTAAAAAGATATGAGCGAGTACTGGAGAGCATGTGGAACATTTGCAGCTGTCCAGAAATCTTGAACATTGCTAGTAGGAATGTAAAATGAAGTTTTCAGTCTGGAAAGCAGCTCAGTGATATCTAAAATATTCAATATAGAATTAAAATATGATCCAGCAATTCTAGTCCTCAATAGAGTTATTAAAACTTTGAAAACAAGGACTAAACCTGATACTTGAATGGAAATGTTCATTGCAGTATTATCTACAATAGTCAAAAGGTAGAAACAACCTGAATGTCTATGAAAAGATGAATGAATAAACAAAATGTAGTTTATACATAAAATGGATTATTATTTAGCCATAAAAGCAATTAAGATCTAATATATATCTATATCTATATGTATGTATACATATAGCATTAAAGACTACTCAAAGGAAAATAAGCAAGACTAAAAGAAGACATATTGTACAAATTGTCTCATATATAATATGCAAATTTTAGTGACAGAAAGTAGATTACAGGTTGCCATGGGAAGAAGGAACTAAAAATTGATATCTAATTTTTATTGAGTTTCCATTTAGAATGATGAAAATAGCTTTGAAAATCTATAGAGTTGAAGGTTGCACAATGTTTAAAGAGTAATTAGTACCACTGATTTAGAATTTAAATTATTAAAAAGGTAAATCTCAGGATACATAGACTTTATTACATTAAAAAATTTAAAAATATAATATTATATTTTCAGATGAGGAAAATACATTATGGTATTACACAAAATATAGCCTCTGCAAAAATGCACCATGCACTCCTGAGGTAAGAGTTAAAATGAAAACAACATCTTAATACAGGTATTCCTAACAGGGAATGGTTTGGCAATATGCGGATACATTTGCAGTTGTCCGAACTGTGGGTTAGGAGCACAGGAAGATGACTACTAGAATCTGGTGCTGAAGGGCTATCGTGTTACCAAGGGTTTTACAATGCACACCAGAACCCCCACAACAAACAAATATAATGTTCAAAATATCAAAACTGCCTAGTAAGATCACTGAAATGTACTTAAGGTCCACCAGAGTTCTCTCAACTTCATTTTGAAACTACTGGTCTAAGTTAAATTTCAATATATTTTAGAAGTTTAATGATTAATGTCCAAAAATCTAAGATTTCTTTTTCCAGTCAAAAATGTAAATTGTCAAAGAGCAGTATTTAAATAAAAGAAAGAGGAAATGAAGAGTGGGTTTAGCAGTTATCAATGGACATTAATACTGTACATTTATTTACTTCCTAACTGATAGTGTGGTAGGAGAAGTTTTAAATTAAATACTGAAATTCAAATTGAGTGAGCATGTCAAACAGAGCACATAAAGAGATAAAAGGATTAACTATTGCTTTAGCACATCCAATATATAATTAACCCAAGCTTCTAACTCTCACTACCCCCCACCCCCACCTTGAGCAAGATTAGAGATTGTCCACTTCAATTTCCCTACAAAGCAAAAGGCTAGGGCACTGCCCACAGAGTGTATTTATAGGTGGCTGTTTTTATCTCCCATGCAGTAAAAACTCAGAGAAGCATTGCTTTGTAGTTCTGTTTAAGACCATGCTGTTTACTCTGGGATACAAAAAGTACCCTGTGTGCTTCAAGCTTCTCACTAAGCAAAGCTCGGTACGATTCCCTACAGTTTTACTTTTGTGTTGGAAAATCAGATTCAAAGAGGACTTCTACAAAGCAAATAAGCACTGAGCCAGGGGCCTTGGAAAGAAGCTCAGAGAGAATGCGAGCACCTCAGGAGAGAAAGCACATCACTGGTTACTTGTGAGCTGTCCAGACGTGGAGCTGATACCGCTAATCTGAAAGAGACTGCGCAATTAAAGAGTATGTGGGAAAAAGTTACAAGATACCTTTGTTCTGAGATGGACTTCCGAATTCATTGTGACAGCAGGATTCTATTTTGCAGTCACTTTCTACAGTCTCTCACACATAGTTAGATGATAACTGTCGTTCCTAAGTGGCTCCTGAAACTCATGCCTTAGATACAGTGTCATCAGTACTGATACCTTCTTTTTATCTCGATGCAATGCTGTTCTCTGATATTACTTAATTATTTTCCTTATAAACAGTTTCTTTGGTATTTATTTAGCTTCATTCCTTTGAATTCTTTAGGAAACAGGTACTTTGGAGGCTGATTATCTATAAAAATAATAGCGATTCCATATGAGTGGCTCCCATGGTGTAAGCATGATGTTAAACATATATATATAATATCATATATATATAATAATACACATCATTACTTAGGGAGGAATAAAATCACAAACCTGTTCATGATAAAACCTGGGTTATAATCAGATTTCTTCAACTTCAAATTTCCATCCCATAATCATTAAGTGATATTGTCTTCATATAATCAAACCACTGATTGTTTTAACTTTATTTTTTAAACAAAACCCTACTTCACTGAAGGTTCCTTCATATCTTTTTCTAATATACAACAGAGAAAGAAATTAATCATAGGTTTGAAAGAACCATTCAGGCAATTAAACAATGTTTGCGTATAAATTACTTGCAATGTAATATTCTAGGGGCTCAGAGCAATTAATACTATAAACATACTATAATTTATCTATAGTTATTAGTAATGAATAACTACATGACTATAAAACAAGGAAAATCAGAAAAGTTACGTGTTTCTGTGGAACACTGAAGCTAGCGGAAAGTTCAGATCATTACATCTCCTACTTCAAACTCCAAACTTAAAACTTGTATCATATACAATAGGTGCACAGTTATGTAAATGTGTAATCAGTATTTATTCTACAACCTACTAAATTATTATTTTACTGACACTTTTACACTTAGTAGATTATACATTTTTTTTAGTTTCTACTTCTTTCAGAGAAACCATAGAACTTTTTCCTAATATTCTGAATATTAATAGCACAGTGTAAATAAAATATATATTAAAAAACAAATTGAGATAATGAGAAAACAATTTTTATAATGTATCAAGAAAGATCATTAATCAATGAGTTGCAAAAGGCATCTCTGATATGTTTCCCTTAAAACTATGGGTCTTTGTGAGTGTGTGTATCTTATTAATATCTTTCTACTATGTCAAATCTTTCATATTGTCAAAACTCTATTTTATTTGCCCAAATATCACCACCATCTACCAACTTTAAAAACAAAAATATCTCCAATTATTTGCCATTTGCCAGCACACTTTTATTTTCATTTATTTTATTTTTCACTGTATATGTATTTATAATATGCTACTATCTTTAATGAATTTTAAGGGATATAGTGATTTCTAGATTGCATATAATTTCAGTAAATAGATCATGAAAGACTTTGGGTGTATAAAAAACAAAGTATGAAATATATAATTTAATGAATCACTAAAGAAAATTAAAAGTGAAAAACCCTAACACTTGGCTATGACATATAGTTAGAGAAAAGTGAACTGTATCTCAAATTTTAATTGGTACAAATTTCTTTCTGAGATTTTTGAAAAGTTAGTAAATTTTCTTGCATTAAAAAAATATAAAATTGATGTCATACTACCATTAATGTATTTGTTATACAAAATGGATGTAACTCATTATTAATAGCCATATCAACTGTATTTTGTTTTTAATAGAATAAACATCTGTTAAAATATAATTTTATCTCCAAACTATGTCCATCTACCTGGAATCACAATAATTGAAGGTTGCTATACAGTAAATATGGATTATTTTATAGGAAAGTATAATAATACTTATCATATTAATTTAAAATAGTTACATATTTCAAGATGGTGAATCTCATGCTATTCTCCCATGTATGAAAATAATAAAGCTACCTGACCTTATGAGATTCAGGAAGAAAAAATACAAATATCTTCTGATACTTTGCAGCCAAGTGTTAGCATGTTGTCACACAGATATAGAGATCAAATTGCTATAACTTTGAAAATACATGCATTGCAAGAAATTAAAATGACTCAAGATTGATAGCTCTATCCTACATTTGACAGAAACAAGCTCAGAATTTCTCTGAGGTAAAGCACTGACCAATTAGAGCCTCAGGACTACACAAATAAAATTCAGTGAAAAATGATCTTTCAAAAAGCTAGCAATAAATAAGTGAAAAGCATATCATGAGTAAAACTCAGTAAAGAAATAGAAAAATAATTATCCTCAATAAAACCATCTCTTGGATTTGTCAGATACAGGTACAAATTATTACCATAAGGTATCTTAGTAATTAAAGAATACATTTTAACAATGAATAATACTATAAAATATATTTTAAAATATTAATAAATACTTCTAGAAACATAAAATAAAAATTGTCACTGATATTAACTTAATAGATGTTGGACAATACTGAGAAATTTTTGAGCTGGAATATTTAAAAAAAGAAGTTACTCAGAACTTAATTCAGAGAGATAAGAAGTTGGAAAATAACAAACACATATTAAAGGATAGGGAGAATGAGAATATACAGCTTCTTAATTTCAGAACCACAAAGAGAGCTACTGAGAGAAATTATTTTAGGACATAATGTTTTATACAAAATATTATCATATCTTAAATAATATTTAGATACTTTGAGCAATGCAAATAATTAGTGTTAAACATTATTGATATTATTTCTACACTAATCTGTGTGAGTGGTTCTATATCTCTGCCTCCTATGTATTAATTTTTAGTTCTATCCATCATCTATCTATCTGTCTTAATATCTATTCAAAAAGATCGACATAAATTATTGCATATAACAAAATGTCCATGTGTTATGAATACAACACTAAATTCTAAATATTACTAAACCAAGTGACTCAAAAAATGTTTGGCTTTCTTGACAATGTATTCAGGGAAGATCCTGCACTATTAATGATATTTGATGAATTTTCTAAACTGTTTTTCTTTAACTTCCTGCATTAACCAATTAACTCCTCCTCACCTTCAGAAATAACCTGTATGTTCTGGGTATGTAGTGGCACATGAAATTTGTAGTAGGCAATTTTTCCTTTCTTCCCTTGAGATCTTAAGACATGGAAAATAGCTCTTTGAAAAATGAACAAGGTGAACCACAAAAGTAACTTTTAATCATGGATTTTACTTCCTCAGGGCAAAGGACTAGATCCTGAGAGAAAGAGGTACTCATTCTTGGAGAATGCATTGCTTTCTTTCATAAATGTCAAAAGGAAATACTCTGCAAGAGTAGTGCCCACACTAGTATCCTATCCTGATTGGACTCAGAGTAGTAATTGGGCAACTCAGAACAATAATAAAGAAGGAATCAAAATCAAGATCAGTTTTATTTCCAGGACGAAGGATATTTGTGCTTCATATGCATTGGCATTGATCTTCTTAAAGTGTGTAGTTAATTCAGAAGTATTTATCATTATACATCATGATTTTCAAAGGCAGTTATTTGTGCAATTATCCCATTCCCTACTTCCACAGTTCTGTCATGGTCTCTTTGCAATTCCTGGATAAAGTCATATGAGAAATGATATTAACATAGTTAACATTTGACATTGTAATGAAAAGTAAATATTAAATTTGTATGATGAACTTCCATATCATTGTAAAATGACTAATATTAGCAGAAAATACTTTCAAATTATAAAGATATTTATCGCTTCTTATTCATCCCTGAAGAAGCTGTCACTCAGATTTTCAATGATGATATCTATAAGAGGAATGTCCCTATCACAAAGAGCCATCTGTTTCAGACTAAACCACATGTTAGCAAGAGTTGGGGCATATGTATGAAAACCTCCTTGTCTGTCAGATTATTCATTCACTTTATTCAGAAACGTTTCCATTTTTACTCTCTGAAATCATATAGAACAGATAAAACTTTCAAGTTAACAGAAAAATTCTAAACTTTCCATTTTATCATTTTATATAAATAATTATATCATTATGTTAACAACTGGACAGCTCACTCATCATCGACTATTTCATAATTGGACTTCCTTTCTAAAATTGTTACCCTAGACTAAGCTTAATACACCAAAGGTGAAGTAAATCATCCAAAAACAATACGTATTATTTTGTAATGTTAAAGAAATTAGCTATATTTAATATATGCACATCAATTCATCTCAGGAAGTGAGCTAACTAACAAGACAAATAGAGAAAACTGAAGCTATTATTGACTACAGTGCACTAGAAATGGAATAAAATCATATCTAAAATTTTAAACATGTTAAATTTCATACTGAAGTTTGGTTTCAAAGTTTTAAATTATTAAAAGCAGTGTACATTAAATGTATTTTCTTAGGTTGGTTTCAAGAAAATTTCATAATAAAATTCTGGAAAATATTTTTTGAATATATTGACTTTTCAGCATCCAGGAAAGTGACCCCCATTTGTACCCTAAGCTTTGTTCTTCAGTAGACACAACCTAAAACAATGTTCTTAACCCAGTGGTTTTTCCAGTTAATCTCACCTCTGAACATCTTTGATTTTAATGGCATGCTCAGCTATGCAATTGGAATGAAAACACATTTGTTATTACTGTTTCTTAAATGTAATTTAATTTCAAATGTAAAGATACTTAATACTTGAGTGTAGAAGTCTTTTTAAAGTACAGAGAACAAAAAATTCCAGAACATTCTTAGATACAATAAAGTATACAAAATTAGTGAAATAATAATTTATAAAAGTTCACAGTTTTATTATTACAATTTTGGATTTCTGAGCATATAATTCTAAGAAAGATTTTGTTTATACAAAGAGTAAAATTCATAGTACATTAAGTGCATCTATAGCAATAATTTGAGAGATTTTAATCTAATACCTAGAATATCATCTAACCAATGTAAAAGTAGATTTATAGATAAATTATGCTTATTTACATATTCACAAAATATTTTGAAAATGTGTTCTGAGAGTTTTTACTCTATTAACACATAATATCTTAATTAAAACTTGGCTTACAAAACATAATTATTTATGATTTTTCTCTTCCACAAAAAATGCTAGAGTTACTTTCATATGTGAACAGTCTGTCTCAGATATCATCTCTTTTCTGTGCTACCCAAAACACCAGATTTGTCAAAGGAAATAAAAGGAAGTTCAATGGTGACCTTGCAGCAGCATTGTTACTTCACAGCCAAGTAACATTAGACTCTGCTTTTTGTGTTTCATGGTACGTATGAAGAGAGTTTAACTTGATCACTTCTTTGAGTTAAGATTTTTATGCTTTTTTAGGGACAAGTTTTTCCTAGCAGGGCTGTTATCTGTCGCAGAGTAACTACATTCCTATTATGCTGTCTTTTGAAGCATGACGTCATGCCTAAAGATGAAACATATACACTGTATTGCAGGCACCTGAGATGAATTTTGAGACTCTGAAGCATGTTATAATCTCTAGGGGCAGACAAACACTCCCTGTGATTTACCAGAGGGCCAATTATTGCTTTAAAGAGAAAGGATTATAATTTCCTGAAAGATTATGCTATGGATGTCATAATTTGCTTAGGGTTAGTGGATAAATTCTTAAAAAATACATAATAACACTATTAGGCAACTTCAATATACGTTAAAAGTTAATTTCCTCAGCTCTGAATATTTTTTAAATTGGAAAGTATCCTTATGTACAATGACTATGTAAATAAATATTTGTATTCTGTCTTACAGTTTATCAATTATCTCATGAGGTTTTGTTTCTTTCAAACAGTCATGAAGTTTATGAAATAGTATACCAGAGGATTCTGAAGCTTGCAAAGTCATATAGCTAAGAAGTGATAAATTCAGGACAAGATTCTCTAGATAGTTATAATTTATATTCTTGTTCCTAATTGTTATAATTTCTATTTCCGTATAAATGTCATGTTTCAGAGAATGTGTAAATAGTTTTAATGCTTGGCCATTAAGTGTTCTCTTCATTTTTTTTAGAAATTTTGTCATTTTGAGCACATTGGGTTATATTTAGAGTGTTTCAAGGTAAATTAATGAAAACAGTTGTTGAATTATATATGTATTGTAAACAAAAAGGAATTACTGATGAAAATTTTATTTCTGACACACTACATAATACAGTAATAAGCTACACGATTGCAAACTATCTTACAAGTTCAGCATATGCGACACCATGCCATACATACCATAAAATCTTAGGTTAAATTATTTAATTTAAATACTTTTTCCTAGATCACTTTATTAGAATATTGAGGGGGAAACAACAAATACAAGTTTAGCACCATTCATTCAAATACTACTCATTAAAAAAGTTTGCTTTGTTGGGGGCCGGTGACATGGCTCAGCGGCTTAAGCGCCTGCCCGGCAAGCGCGAGGGCCCGAGTTCGACTCCCGGAACCCACATATGAAAAAGGGGCCGGTGATATCGCTCAGTGGCACGGGCACCTGCTGGTGCGTGAGGTCCTGAGGTCGACCCCCGGTACCCACAAAAAAAACAAAGTTTGCTTTGTCTATCTGCTGTGAATGCCAACTATTTATTAGACATTATGCTTAATGTTTGAAATACATAACAATTGAAAAGGAAATAAACTGAACCCTTTTGCAGTTTAATAGAGAAGGTAGGTATTAAAAATAGTTGTATAAGTGGATGATTTCAACTTTGAAAATGTTACGAAGCATGCGCAGATGTGGATACCTATGATGGGAGAGTAGATCTAACACAGATAATGCAGTTTTTAAAGCTTTTAGCCAGACTTTACAATTACATAGTTAATTCAAGTCAATTAGGCCTTATTTATATCTCCATTTTATACATGAATTAACTAAGACTCTAAGGTATTTATGGGAATTAACCAAATTAAGTACATAATACACAACAAAGTAGAGACTTGAACTTCAATTAGATAGAATTCAAGTTTCTATTCTTTCTTGTGTTATATTCAGTTTCTGTATGAAAAAAACAAATACAAATACAAAAGAAAAAAAAAAAAAGGATTGCCCAGAATTGGAAAAGAGCTGAGTAAAATTCATACACACTGGGAAGATACCTGACTTCAGCAGATATAAGTAACTGCCTTCTTAGCCATGTTGACACCTGAGATGTAAGGAAAAATACTGATTTTACCCGCAGTGATGTTTTGCTTTGGGGAGATATTTGCATTAATTTTGACATTTTAAATATTGCATTACAATATTTTTTATCTTGATTACATTTTAGGTTCTCCTTACATTTTGTGCTGAAAGTAATTTCTCAGTCATCTAACCATTGTTCCAGACATGTAAGAGAGAAATAGAACAAGGACTTGAGGATTTATCCAAAATAATGAGATTTGAATCAGCCATGCAAACAAAGTATATAACCATGATTATAAGCACATATGAGGAATAATAAATAAAGAATGACAGGTAGTAAAACTTGAGTTCTTGATGAGATTAAATACATATTGAATAGAGGTAGTAGGAGCATTCATGATTTTAGTGTTCTTAAACTTATTAATTTAGAATAGGTAAAGTTTCTGGTAATGACTAAAATGTCTCCAAAATACCAATTATAATAGAAAATACTTCTTCTTATAAAAAATGATAAAATTTTACTGCAAACCAAGTATATTCCAGTATGTTTCATTGTTGTCAATTTAAACAAGAAATTTCTTTGTGATATAAAAATCAGTTGAGTTGTTTAAGCACTGTATGATGTAGAATTATATTGTCTATTAAGTGGCTTAATTTTTGCATCTATTTCTTGCCAAAATTTGATATAGACAGTGAAATAAAAACCAGAAAGTTAAGTCCCCACACATGTTCCAAACTTATTTTCAGTATTGTTATGTACTGAATTTGTATAAACCATGATTTTTACAACTTCGCAATATAGTTTCCAGTGATAATTTATCATTATTGTGGCATGCTGTTCCCAAAGTCTTTAACAACTTCTATGATAAAGGATTGTGATAATATGGTGAGCTAACAAGTGAATTAGAACATCCCAACCGTATGTCCATCGCTGGAGGCAAAGTCCAAGAGGATGATGAGTGGATAAAGACAAGCTAAGTTATCATAACTGCATGGAAGGGCAAAGTAATGGTTAACAAATAATCAATAGGATGTAAAATATGCTTAATATTTCTAAACAGGGACATGCCCTAGACTTAAAGCGCATAGTTTCCATGCAGAGAAATACGCACTTCACTGAAATGCTTCTTAACATGAGATCAGAGGTAAAATTAATTAATTCAAACACAGGAACTTCAAATCATAAATCTGGGTGAGGTTACACCTTTTTAAAACTGCAAATTGAAGTTAACAGATCAAAATCAATTAGCTCTGTTAATCTGTTCACAAAGGTGTAAATTCTTAATCAGAATTTATTACAAGGCTGACAATGTAATTCTACAGCAGTACTTAAATCTTCATCAGACAATTCAACTTTCAGACTCAGTTTTTTTTTTCCTGGAGAAAATAAAAAATAATATTTTAAAGTTAGCATCAATGGACAAATATAATACTAAATGCATATAATATACATAAAATATTACACACTTTAGGTGAAATACAATACATGTGTTAGAATTTATATTCCTAAATAGCAATTAAGATTTTGGAGTGATTAAGGGTTGATATTTGATATTCACTTTATGGGAATATTATTTTATCTTGTAATAGACCTGGTGGTAATTTCTTTACAAATTCCTATTTTTGAAACTATTTCAACAAACTTCTCAATTTTTTATAATCAAGAGTAGTTCATACTGGTGTCTTTTGAAATGCAGGCAGCTGCATATTCACCACTCCTACTGGTGAAAAAGGGCCCATTGGCTTTAACATTCTCAGCAGAATGATTAACTCTTAGATGCTTTGAAAATGATGTAATATCAGTTACCTTCAGAAGATGACATACAGTATATTTGTAGTGTTTGAATTTTGTCATTAAAATCTTCATTTTACTTTATAGTCTGTTGAATTTATATTAGGAACCTATTATAAATGAAAACATGTTTTTCAGGATGGATACATGGATATTACAAAAAATTCAAGGTCTCATAAAATGTGTCTTTAGTTTACTTGACATCACATATGCCTATGTCATGTGAATAAATTTGTGGAAATTGATTATATTAAAATTTCTGAAATTTTAATCTTTTCAACTTTCTTTGAATTTGGATATAATACTTCATTATTTGAAGTATTTTCTTATACCTCTTGAAAATTGCTACTCAACAGTTCGACAAACTGATAAACTGTATAGTAATATTTATTAGATGTTTACTACATATTGATAAATTTATAGGAATTGGTTGAGAACGTAGTTAATGAAATAAATAAAATGGTTGATTTGGTAAAGTCAATTTAAATAATTACACATATTTAAGGGATGTATTTTATAATACTTCAGACACATTTAATAATTCTTCAGACCTAATACAATAAAAGCCATTGATTGATGAAGAAGTTACTGTAGATTGAATGGATTTTCAATCTGCTAATTACTAGCAGAGTTTGATTTAAGTCACAAGTCTTTTAATTGTGTCCATTGTAACATGATTTTAACAATTTTTTAAATTTTCCATTACAATTTACCCCTGGAAATCTGTGTCTGTTTAAGAAAAAGAAAAAGTCTGACAAAATCAGATATTTCCCTTGCTTTAATCTTCTTTTATATAAACTATTTGGATATTTTGTGAGAGAGAGAGTCTGAAAACATTAACCAGCAATTCTCCAAAAAATGATCACAAGTATGAACCTAATGTTTGTTGGAAATGATAGTTTTCAGGAAAAAAATACACTATTTTGGGAAAATCTTCCTCATGTATTAATTTTAGTGCTCATTTTATAGTGCTGAAAAGATGGCAGTTCACAATGTCAAAGCAGCATTATACAGACATCAGCTTTCTAATAGATGTCTGAGTAGAAAATGTTTTAGCTAATCTGATTGATGCTCAAGCTATTTTGGAATCATCAGTGGACCTGAGAAAGCCTCCTAAAGAGGATTTATTTTCAACAACCCCTCAGGTTAAAATGGTTAACAGCTGAATTAAGTGCTGTACCTTCAGTGACCTGAAAGACAAGAGAAAGAGCACAAATGAATAATTTGTGGAAATGCTGTACTTTATTCCCATTAAACACAAAAGACTGAGCATGAAGAAAATCTTGATTGAATAGTAGAATTTTAGAATTGGAAATGATATTAGATAAAATTGGGACAATTTCTGTGTCAAGTATTTAATAAATACTTCATATTCACCATTAATTTTAATTTCACAGTGCATGATATGCACAGTGTAATATTTCTTTTGATGGATATAGGAATCACAATATTCTAATCTCACATTCTTTTTCAAGTAAGTAAGCTAAAATCCAAAAGGTATTGTAAATATTTGGAGATCAATAGATTAAAACCTTATGCTTTTTTGACCTCTCACTTCTAATTTAGCATTTAATTCCCTTGTAAATCCATGAATGTGCACAGAAATACATAAAGTTTGATCAATCAGGTTGAACTGCATATAGATAGATATAATTATATATATAAAATTAAGTAGGAAACATATGGAATCCAACAATGGTGGGATTAAGTTTGCTGGGATTAAGGGTGGGTGATTGCTGGATCAGGCCAGTGATTGAATTAGCACTACCCTAATCCTGGTAGACTGGATACAATATAAGGGTCAGAAATAGGTTTGTCTGTCTCTCTTCTTGGTTGCTTTTGCTGTCTTCCACCACCTTGAACTGTCCCCACTCTGCCATGTGCCAGTCTGCCTTGCAGCCAGCTGATTATGGACTGAAACCTCTACAAACTGTGAACGAAATATGCCCTTCCTCCTTTAACTTTGGGTGTTGGGTATTTTGTCTCCACAACAAGAGAAAAGTAACTAAGACATAAATGTTAATTTAAAAAGTCAGATAATTTATAAAGACAAAAAGTATTTTCATCTAAAATTGTTTAAATTAATAGTTTTTCACATGAAAGAAGAAAGCAAGATTTATTTATTTATTTATTTATTTTTTGTGGGTACTGGGGTCGAACTCAGGACCTCATGCACCAGCAGGCACCTGTGCCACTGAGTGATATCACTGGGCCTTTTTTTTCATATGTGGGTACCAGGAGTCAAACTGAGGACCTCACGTTTGCCAGGCAGGCACTTATGCCACTGAGCCATCACACCAGCCAGAAAGCAAGATTTAAAACAAACTTGCAGCTTCAGATTCCACATGATATTATATTAACACAAGTTAATAAATTGTATATAAATATTCAGGACTTTGTTGAAGAAGATATGTACTCAAAAAGAAAGCAAGACTTGCCAGAGAATGTCTAAAAGCATCCAAATGAAGCAAATAGCTTCTCATTTTCAATGTATCATCTACATGACTAGTGTTTCTGAATTTCATGTGCTGATGAATCATCAGAGATTCCTACCTCTGTGTAGGTTCAGATTCAGTAATTCTTGAGTGAGATTTTGGGATTCACATTGCTAAGAATATCCCAGTAATGTTCATGTTGCTGGTCTATGGATTTCTTTTCAAATTGCAGGGTCTTGATTTATTGTTACTTTATGTGGATCAGGTGTTAGTCTATGGTACTGTGCCAAATTTATAGGTGATAGATTTGGATTGGAAAGTGTTTAAAATATATTAAAACTTTTCATATTGTGTTGTGTTATTGCTGTTTTGACCAATTTCCATAAGCATAGTGGCTTAAAATAATACAAATTTATTTTCTTACAATTCTAGATGTCAGAAATCTGAAAGGGGCTACAATAAAGTTGTTGGCAGTGTTTCACTTCTTCAGACCACAGAAGAGCATTGATTTCCTTGGCTTTTCCAGCTCTAGAGCTTCTTTTACTCATTTGTTGGCTCATAGCCCCATTTTTCCACAAAATCAGAAATTCTAGACTGAGTCCTTCATACATTATTATCTATCAGGTTCTTTACTTTGGTAAGCAAGTCTCCTCAGATTCCAATTTCATTCTGCCTCCTTCTTTCCCTTTTAATCACTTAAGATTTTATTTACTCCAACTCGATAATCCAAGATTATCATCCTATTTTATAAACAGCTGAGTAGTAACTTTAATTTCATTTTCAACTTTAATTCCCTTTTGACATATGTTGAGGTTTGAACCATGTCCTTTAAAACTACATGTTAAAATCATAACCCTCGGATCCTTGAATCTGACATTATTTGGGTCTTTCCAAATGTAACCATGCAAAAGTGAAGTCATTAGGATGGGGCGTAAACCAATATTCCCTCTTATAAGAAAAGGGAAATGTGACACAAATACAAATGGGGAGGTTTGCATACATTTACAAATGTCAGAGAGTAAATGCAACTCCAAGTCAAGAAACATCAAGTATTATAGTAGTTACAGTAGTTACAAAGAAATCAGTCAGTACTCTCCCCAGGGTCTCAGAGTAAAGACATCCCTCCTGTTAACTCTGCCTTGAACTTCTAGCTTCTGAAACAATGAAAGCATGAATTTCTGTTGAATTAAGCACCAAATTTGGGCTACTTTATTATCATAACCACACTAGTAAAACATGTAACATAACATGTTTATAGTTTGTTAAAATTTGGACAATAACATCTTCGGGGACTATTTATGGTCCCTAAATACTACTACTTTGAATACTCCTTATGGCAGTATTCTATATGATGTTTTGAGCATGGTACATTACCTTCAAATCATCTCTGTTGAAGACCCAAATGACCAGTATTTGGAATTAGGATAGAATCTTATGAAATCAAAATGGAATAATTCTGAATACTGAACAGACTCCTTGAAAAGTGGCAAATGATCTTGATTTTTGCAAGATACATGATTAAAGTCAGTGAGTTAAGATATCAAAAATCTGTGATGTACTAAATAGTATCACCCCATTCCTGATTGGTCTATCCAAGAGGAGGAAGCTTTAATGAAGTAACATTTTTTTCTCACTCTTGGCTTTCATTATTTATCAGAAAGATGAAACTCACAAAACAACTGAATATGTGCACTTTATCATCTTTCTCTCTCTATTTTAGGGGTTGATTTAGAAAGCCAAAAACCTGCCATTTTAGTGATTCTTAACTGTACAGTTTTCTTACCAGTGGAGACATTGCATAGGCATTTTCATGACTGTGACCAGCTATGTAATAGACAAAAGTTTGTGCCCTACCAAAATTCACACATTGGAACCCTGTCTCTCAATGAGATGAAGTTCTGAGGTGACATCTTTGGGAAGTAACTAGGTTTATACTAGGCCGAGGGGACAGAAGTGCCTCGTGATAGTGCCTAAGCTTATACAAAGTGCCTAACCTTATAAAAAGAAAAAAATAATTGATCTCTTTCTGTTTCTCTATGAGTGCAAACTAAAGTGAGAATACGTAAGAACAGATTCAGAAGGCAGCAGTCTGCAAAGGAAGAATTCCTCAGCAGAAACAATTTCTTGGAACTTTCATCTCGGATAGGCCTTCCAGAATTCTAAGAAATTCAATTCTAATGTTTAAGCCACTCCATAGATGGTACTATGTTACAGCAACTGGAGGAGACTATGACTTCATGAATGAATTCCTATTTTTTACTTTCCTGCAAAGTAGGCCAAATTCTCCACTCTTATCTTAATTAATAAAATTGTAACACATTGTTTAAAACTAATTTGCTGTTCTTCCTAAATGGTTCAAAGACTCTGGTAGGGATGAGAAGTGCTAGTTATTGGACCTCCTCGCTTGCTAACTGCATTTCATAAAGGTTTTAGTGTATGACACTTTTTCTTCATTATTTTATTTTTTTTTATTTACCTGCTTGAATGGAATGTCCAAGTGTTACACAGTAATCTACATCAGTTTTCCATTACAGTTTATTATGCAGAAGTGGGTAACACCCAATGACATTGCTAATACAGCACATCATGAAGTTGCTAATACTCACTACAGATAAAAGATGAACAGAAAGTTATACTTGGTTTCTCATTGTGTATCATATATCCTATTACTGAGACAGCCTGGAAACATCAAAGCAGCACTGTTCCTTTGACTTGTACAACACTTTATCCTGAATTAAACATTTTTAAATAGCATGAAGCCTTCTGTGCATTTGATCATTAGAGTCCATTTGCACAGTGCAACCAGGCCTCACACATTCTTGCCCTCAATTCTGGGGGCACACTTTCATTTCACTTGAAGGCAAACTTTCCATGGTCACACCTTGACCCTGTCATCATAAATGTCTGCTGCATGTTACAGAATGAAACTCCAACACCTTCTTTTCAATAAAACCATTTTTGCTTACCATTCAAACATACTCCAGTTCCTTTTATTTTATTTTGGCTGATAAAATAATCTAATAACCCTCAAACTCCACTGTACATATGAATTTTCTGAGGAGTTATTTTTTTTTATATTGATTCAACTTTTCTTTCAAGGATTTTCTTTAAGTGGTCTATTTTAAGTGCTCAAAATATATTTAAATATCTCATAGATATAAAAATAAAATAAGTGAATAGTGGAACAGCCTTCCACTTCTTCACTATATGCATATAATTCCTGGGAAAATTTACCTTACTGCAAATTGAAGATTAAAAAAAAAAAAAATTTGAATCATCATGAACCCAAAGCCATTCAACCACTCTGTTACTTTCCCTTAAACACCAATGTTTTGTATTTTGTGAAGTAATGACTAAAAAATTATATTTCATTCTCAACTTCCAATCTTCACTACATTATGCAAAATGCCTTACCTCTAGCTACACTACATGTCTACCAAAACAGATTTACATATTTTTTGTATAGTCTTGGGATATGGGCAGACCTTCCCTTCTGTTTCTTTGTTTTTTTAATTTAATCTTTGTACTGCTTTCCTAATTTTGTTTTAAATTGATTTCTCCAGGTCCTCTGTCTTGACCTACAATCACATATAAGTCGATAAAAATACTTATGGCCCACCATTTATTAGCCACAACAACAACAAAAAAATTAAATATCCCCTTACTTATATATTAATGGCAATAATTTGTGATGCTAGTCATTGAAATATCAATTTCCAGTAATGTAAATACTGATGACATTTAGAAAAAAGTTATTCCAACATTTGCCCAGTTTCCAAGGAATTTACTAATTCTACCACTTTTATTATATAGGTTTTATCCTTATTTTGTTGCCTTAGATCACAAAATAACCATACAACCCATTTCTACTTTTTGCTTGCTTTCTAGAATGAAAAGTCAGGGAAAAAGTAGTGAGACATATTTAGAAACAAAATTATTTCTTGAACAAAATTATTTCTATCAAGAAGATATTTAGTTAATCTACTTACACATCAAAAATGTGCAGAATATTTTCCCATGGCTAAATAAAGATTCTATGAAGGAGGGACATTTTGGATAGGAATATTGCAGATATATTAGTTTCTATTATTGCATAAAATACCACAAAATACTTAGTGACTTAAACAACATCAAGTCATTAGATCTTAGATACTTAAAGCAGAATTCTGGGTAAGCTCAACATGTTTATCTCAGGGTATCAGAAGGCCAGAATCAATGCACTGGCCAGGCTGGATTTGTACCTACAGGCCCCACGCAAAGATCATTTTCATTCCCATTCAGATTGTTGGAAAAAATCCAGGTTTTTATACTTATATTTTTGAGTTTCCATTTCTCTGTGGGTTATTGGATAGCAACATCTCTTGGCCCCATAAGACAACCCATAGTCTTTGTTACAAGTTACCTGTACAATAAAATCAATTATGAGTTGTCAATTCCTCCTGACACTTTGAATCTTTCTGACTCATTCTTTGCTACCAATTGGAGAAAATTCTAGTTTTTAAGTGGCTCATGTGATTATATTGGCCCAGCTGAATAATCTCTCAAATTTAAGATTACTATGCCATAAACACAAAAACAATCAAGGTTGAAAAATCACATCATGTTTACTACTTCCACATAGATTCAAATGAGAGGGAGTTATACAAGTGTAACATCATGAAATCACCCTTTGTCTACCACAGGTGCCTTGAAAAGAATAAGTTTTTTTCTTCTTAAATTACTGTGAAAAAGGCTGCAAGATAAGGAATAAAAAATGTCCAGCAAATTTATAGTTTTATACTTATGTCTCTCTTTTCCAGTCCAGCCAACAATTTGAAAACCATCCATGCTCATTGACTTGATTTCTGCAGTAATTTTTGTTATTTTCTCCTTGATCCACTCCAATCAACATTTTATTCCACAATATAAATTAATATACTATGGGAGAATCTATTACGGATCTCCATATTGAAAATCTAAGGTGTCATTTATAATTTCTCCTTTGTAAATATTCTCCCAGAATGTCAACATTAGCAACATTTTTTGTGTGAAACTATTAATTCCTTAATTTATATGAGAAAGTTGACTCCTAGTTTTACTCTTAAAACAATTTTTCTAGGACTGCTATAGCATATAATGCGATGGTCTCTTGAGATATTTACAGCTAAGGAATCTTAATGTGGTTTATTTATAAATACATTTCCTTTCTCTCCTTGGGTCAAGCAGCAATAATGGGAGAGGATGGGTGTTTGCTTTCAACTGAGGAAGAGTATGTGAGACTTAACGTTAGAGGGGAAGAAATTGCTTTGCTACTGAAAGTGTTCACACATAGACTGAAGTATCTCACTTGTCTATGTCGTGTGACTGTCCTCTGCTTACACAGCAAGGAGATGTCAACATACACGGAGCCCACATATAATTCAAACCACTGCACACAGTCAAAAAAATACTTAACTAGGGAAACTTAATTATAAAAAAAGTACATGCCAAAGAATTATGAAATATTGAAGAAAGCCAGGAGTACAAAGGAGTACAAACAGAGAAGTTGCAAGAAACTGAGTTAATAACCTGAACAGGACTTCACAGCAAGTGTAACTAATATCAACAGAGTAATTCAGTTGTGTTAACATCATAAATTAAAAAGAATCATGGAGAAATAACTTAATAGATAGGATGAATATATAATGGACACAGTTGAGGATCACATTAGTGAGCCAGAAGATAAAGTTGAAGAATAGTGTGAAAATGTATTATAAAGGCATATGGAGATGGAGTTTATGAAAAACAAGTTATAAATCAGAAAAGAACTCTCAGGAGTTGCAATGGTTGCCTATTAGGAAACACAACAGGGAAGAGTGTAAAGTGAATATGCAAGGCAATGAGGTGAGAATGGTTCAGAAATAAAGTGAGAAACTCTATTCATCTATTTTGAATATTTGGGAAAACAGAAAATCAAGTATATCTTCAAAAGGGAAGAATTACAGTAAATCTAAATAGAGCTAATGGTAAAATAATAGGTAAAGATATTCATTAATGTATATTTACTGAATGCAATTTTACAAGACAATAAAATATATTCAAAATTATCAAGAAAAAATAAACTAAAACATACATATCAATAGGCATTCAGAATATAATTAATGTATAAAATGAAGTATACTCAGATGCAAATGAATATTGTATGAAATATTTTTTCAGGGCATACACCAGACAGTAAAAAATAGTTATCCTGAAAAATAAACCTTTTCCTCATATAAGACATTTTTTTAGTATTCAAAGGTGAAAATATTTTCTTGAATTGGACAGAAACAGTAACAGTAAAACATTTTTAAAATATTTATATACATAATGGGCCGGTGAGATGGCTCAGCCGCTTAAGCGCCTGCCCGGCAAGCACGAGGGCCCGAGTTCGACTCCCGGATCCCACATACGAAAAAGGGGCCGGTGATATCACTCAGTGGCATGGGTGCCTGCTGGCATGCGAGGTCCCGAGGTCGACCCCAAGGTACCCACAAAAAAAATATATATATATACATGAATCCAAGTAAAACAGGCACCTTCAATAATTTTCCTAATTCACTATAACATATGCCAGAATAGGATTTATTATATGTACAAACAAATTGTACAAAACGGAGTTTACAGAGTATTAAGAACATAGGGTTTCTGCTTATTTTCAGTGTTAATTAGCATTCAGCTCTAAACACACGGCTTTATAATTCTGTATATATTTTTATGATAATTTTAGAAATAAAATAATTTTCACCTTGTAAAACTAACAAACTCTAGGAGTTCAAATCTGAAGAAAATGCAAAATATATGAGAATAATATTTACTGAGCAGGTTCTACATGTTTTGAGAACAAAGGTTAATCAAATTAAAATCAATTTTCAATTATTTATGTGAGATATTATATTATTACAAAAATCCATCAATATATACTGTTTGTGTCTAGATTCTGAGTCATATATATATTTCTTAAAAATATACTGTTTATCTCTACTATTCTTAACATATCATAGCATAATAAAACACTAATTCTGTGAATTTTTTCAGGTGCAGAAAACCAAATCCAAAAAGAATTTTCTACCTAATTAAATTGGGAACTCCAAAAGAAGAGATTTTACTTTCACCTTTCAAATATCACAAGGAAGATGTCCTAGGGTGATAACATGTCAGTCTTAAATACTTTCCATGTAACATTCCCCAGTAGAAATAAGGTGTCTTTCCAGGTAGTGCTAACAGAACCCCTCATATGAGGTTCATCATTACCTTTTGGATTAAATTCCTAACCTCAGACCAATCACTGTCACTAAGGAGGTGAAATACTTTGATTGTACAACTTTAGTCTTGTCAGAATTTTTTGGAACATATGATCAGAGAAGCAAGTTAGACAAAACAAAAACATATGTGTACTAAAAATAACCTTAATCTCTCCCTCCATGACTTTCTTTCTGCAGTGAACATATGGCACTAAATTAATATATATAAATTATCTGGCAATGCTTAATCTCTGTAAGGAACTATTATTGAAATGCATATAAAAAGACATATGATGGGACAAGCTATTCATATATTTCAAAGGTATATAAAAACATAAAATACTGATTTTAAAATACAGAAAAGGGTACATAAAATACTGATTTTAAAATACAGAAAAGGGTACATATTATTGAATCTAAACTATTTGCAATAATTTAATTTATAATGAAATCAAACATCAGAACTACAAATAACAACAACCTGAAATAATTAATGAATACTAGATCACTGACATATATTTGATTTTGAGGGAGTGATATTTATTCTAGTATTTAACCATTATTAATTATATCAAGATTCCTTAAGCATTTTATATAACCATGAGAGATATGAATTGAAGAGAGTGCTACAAACAGGATGTTTATGGCCACACTCCCCACCCCTAATTGAAACTTAATCCTTAATGTAACAGTGTTGGTAGTAGGGTTTTTGGAGATTAATTATGGCATAAGGGTAGAGTCCTCATTAATAGATTAGTACACTTACAAAAGACTGGAGAGTTTCTTTGTTTCTTTCTCCACTTCAGTATGTATGAGACAGGACCTAGTGTCACCAGACACCGTAATGTCATCACATTTATTTTAGAATTTCCAGCTTTCAAAACTATGAGGAATAAATTTACTTATTTTCCTCTTAAGCCATTCATTTTCTGGTATTCTGTGGTAGCTCCCTGTATTAGTCTGTTTTCCATTCCTGGCACAGAATTCTGCACATATTCAGCTCAAAGTAGAAAATAGTGAATTTGGCTTACTATTTCAGAGGTTTTGGTCCATGGCTGGCTGGCTAGCCTGCAACAAGGGAGGAACATTATGGTAGATGGGTGTGGTAGTGCAAAGCTGCTCACAACAGTGCATCCTGGCAGCAGAGCAGAGGTAGAATGCCAGAGAGCAAAGGGACAGAGTGGAAATATTCTCATGTGTCTCCATGACCTAACCAGACACACTTAGAAGTATGCTTTACCAATCTTGTAGGTATCTCTCAAGACAAACAAGTTCACAGTTAAGTTAAACTGTCACACAGCCCAGACAGGATAAGACGAACAATAAACGGATTATGATTCTTTCATATTTCATGATGTAGATGAATGGTGGCAAATCTATGGCATGTGTGCTGCAGTGGGCACACAGAGCCTTTTCTTCTGGGACATGAGACAAGTCCCCTCACCAGCCAAGCATCGGATATTCAAGTTTAATTGCAGTTTTGGCACTTTGCAATAAATAAGTGAGTTTAGGGCATTCATCTCTAAAAGTTTCACAATCACTGATATAGATTCTGACTCTTCTGAAATACTTGAGTATTGTTAAGATTAGCAAGAGTTTACCAAATTAAAATGGTGTTTTTTTTCTAATCTCACTGTAACAACCTTCAAACAGATTATGAGAGACTTCTATTGTGTTATTTTCTGTCTCAAATATCACACTTATATATATCCAGATAAATTTGAGGGGAGCAAGGTAAAATTTGAGAATTTTTCCCCCTTTCATTTTTAACAGTGACTTTCAATGTTTCCAATGGATAGTGCTAGTATTCAACCCTTGGCTTTCACTACTTTTGACAGATACATCTAATTATTTCAACTTAATGAATCCAGTGACTTTTCTAATGATATTGGCTACCTGCTTTTTCCATACCTTCAACCTTGTGAAAGTACTAATGCAATAGAATCAGTACACTTTAGAGAAACATCTTCCTTTCTCTTTCCTGGCAGGGAATACAATTATGAATCATGAGTTTATATTTATACAGGGGCTCTACCAATTTATTAAAAATAATGAAATTTCAAGAGAGAAGTAGGTTTTTTGTGGGAGGGTAATGATCAGTAATTTTCTAAGCTATACTTATTTTTTTCTGATTACATTGAATTTCCTAGTTATGCATCCTTAATTATTTGATATGTATATAATTATACAGTAAGTACTTGTTATTAAAGGAAAATCCAATATGCACTGTCTCAATGTAGGGAATTTGAGAGTAATTTTTAAATCAAAGTAAGAATACAAATCCACATACAAATCTGGTGAATATTGTCATCATAACACAATATAAGCAACTATTTTGCTGTGCTTATATTATTAAATGTATTCTTTTCCAGATTTTGAGTCAAGTAGCCCTGCATTGATCTCTAACCTTTATTTCACTTTTCCACTGTACTTTTTAGTAACAATCCATGTACAGTCATGAATATTTGTTAAGTTACTGATTGAATAAAAGTGTTAAAGTATTAATGATGAATGTAGTTTATGGAGTGAAGAAATTTTGATAATTGCAATTGATAAATAAGTACATATGGAAAAAAAAAGTATGAAAGAGAGGGAGACAGAGGAGTTGATAAAGAATGAACATGGGTTTTGGCAAAAAACCAAACAAAATGATAATGCTACCTCCATCTACTGAGAGTAGAAAATGGAATTTTATTACTGAAAAAGTTTAGGTATAAAATTTGAAAATTGATAATTGTTTTGGACATATTGAATGTGATATACATATGAAACATTTAGAAATAAATTTTAATAGAAATAAAAATTCTGGTAAGTGATCAGATAGCACTAGAGTAATGTAATTTCTGACAAGAATTTATTTTAGTACAAATTTGCAATCATCTAACCTTCATCATTTTGGTCATTGGCTTGCAAATACATTCTTAATGGAAACTTAAAGACTAACATAATTAACTCCTTAAACTTTCATCCTACATAATTGTATTTAATATTATTAAACATGGGCTGGTGAGAGAGCTCAGTGGCATAAGCGCCTGCCTGGCAAGCACGAGGGCCCGAGTTCGACTCCTGGAACCCACATACAAAAAAAGGGCCAGTGATATCACTCATCTTGCTGGCACACGAGGTCCTGATGTCGACCCAGTACACACACACATACACACACACACACACACACACACACACACAAATATTATTAAACATTTACTTTAATGTTAGTGTTAAACATTGTTCTGACATAATGATATTAGAAATAGCTAGAAAATATCCACCATGAAAGTGATAAGCTTTTGAAGTTCAGTTTTTCTGTATAACAAAATAAATAAACTTCATAAAATTCTGGTTTGGAAAATCTCTACTCCTATCTGTGTTTTATTAAGTACTTTCCTGGTATTGGCAAAGTCTAACTGCTGGTTAGCAAACAAAAAAAAAAAAAAAAAAAAAAAGAAGAAAGGAGAGAGGGTATGTAAATCTGTGCTTACCAAAAAGAAGTGATAATTTCTTGGTAAAATTAGGCATGAACAAAGGTGTTTTTTTAGTTGTCATTGTTTTTTTAACATATGCCAGATTGAAACTCATGATACTGTTCCATTTCGTTTATGAATTCCTTATTTTGAAGTTTTTTTCCTTTTTCCTACTCTCTTACCAAAATAAAGAAGAAAACAATGTGCAGTTCTGTTTTCTTTTTACCTTACTTTATGTTCAGCGACAAAGGCTCTGCCCATGTCTTACTTTTTCTATTATTAATACGACTTTTATGATACTTTAGCTCATGCTCAGTACTAACATTTTTATATTAATCTACATATGTTTTCCACATATTTTACCATCTCTTTTCTTATTACTCAATATTTGGTTCAAGTTTATTCTCTTTGAAATTGTCCCTGAAATGCTCAGATGGAGGAAGCCTCCCATTCATTTACATATTCTTTCATCTGTTTAACAAATATTAATTTTGTTCCTAATTTGAGTATCTGTTTGTTAAATGGCCAAAATTATCCACAAAGAAGAGGCCATAGCTCCCTGTCTTTTTTACTCCTGTAGAGGAAATATACATTAATGGTAAATTACAATTATTGACATGTAAAGATTTTAAACTAATAGAAATTAATAGAAATTATTTTATGTATAATATTTATGAAAATATTTATTTCCTCTTTATGGTTTGGAATTTTTAGGATGTGTCTTTCTCTAATTTTCTCTGTTAATTTAACACCTTCTAATTTCAGTCTCTCTCTTCTTCAACATAAGTCCCAAGTATCATTATAAATATAGAGTGTAATTATGTTAGTAACAGACAGCCTGTGAATAGATAAGTAAAACAATTTTTATCAATGATGAAAATTATTTATTTCAAGTTATGACTATTTATATTAGAGATCTTAGAGCTCAAGCATATGTCTACTGCCATACTCACAGATCTGTGGACTGTGAAAAAATCCACAGCTACCATATGTTAAAAGAAGTATTTTAGCTGATATATGAAATCTAACTTTCTCAGTTTCCTCTGTCTTCTTTCCCTAACAATATCATAAAATCGCATGTTGTTCAACAGGATTTTTATTATTTAAAAATCAAGTGGAATTATTATAACTACTAATTTCTGGAAATGTACCATGTCAAAATTCTCTCAAATATTTCACTGACAATATAGAATAAACTAAAATGATTAATAAAATGAGAAATTTATTTTTACTGTCCACTCAATCAAATAAAAACAATAATGACATTGCAACCATAATTTTTAAATTCTTCTGAAGTAAAATCTTTGTGTAGTATCAAATAATTTGATAAAAATATAAAGGTTATCAGTTTTTATATTCCATTTTTATCAATAAATTTTGACAAAGAGAATAACATATATTAGCATGAAAAATTAAATGAAGTCAAAGAAAACAAAAATATAAAGCATACTCATAAAATTCTATCAATCTGATACATATTTTCTTAATATTCCAACATAGATATTCTTATGGTTTTTGTCTGGATGTCTCCCCAAAACCTCTTGTGGACATGGAGGGCAGGCTTTTCAGAGGTGGCTGAATCTAGAGTATGTGATTGGTTCATTGTCTAGTGCTGGGATTGGGGGTGTGAGTGCTACACCTGCCTTGGGGCAGGTAGCTTGCATACATTATAAGAGAGGGACTTTTCCACTCTTAGGCTTGTTTCTCCCCCTTTTGCTCTTTTTGCTTTGCTGTCTTCCAACACCATGAACAGTTTCCCCTCTGCCAAGGCACCCTGTCTTGGAGCCAGCTGATTAGAGACTGAAACCTCTATGAAATATGAGCTAAGTAAACATTTCCTCCCTGAAGCTTGGGAATCAGGTATTTTGTCTCAGCATTGAGAGAAAAGAAACCAAGATGGAATTTGGTACCAGAGAATTGGGGTCCTTGCTGTGACTACCTGACCATGTAGTTCTAGAGCCTCTGGGAATGGCTTGTGGGAAGAATTTGGAAAGGTTCAGAGATGTCACCTGAAAAAGTAGAGCTGGAATGCTTTATATGGTTCTATATGGGAGATTCTGGTCAGAGCGCAAAAGACCAGAAAGCTGGTAAAGACCAGGCTCAGGAGGTTTCTGCTGGGAAGAAGGACTGCATTGGCTACTGGACTCCAGATGATGTGTGTTATGGCTTGGCAAATGTTTGTCTGAATTTTGCTCATTTTCACAGACATTACCTGAGACTGAGATTAAGGGTGGTGGACTAATTAATCTGGCAGAAGAAATTTCAGGGCAGTCAAATGTCAACACTGTGATATGGTTATTGTTGAGGGCTTTTAGCCAGATTTATTTGAAAATCAAGAGCAAAGAGCCTAGCAGCATGACTTAAAACATTGTGGGTTTGGACAGAATGGAAGTTCCAGTAAAGCTGTGGACTACAAAGATAGAGCAGAGGAGATCTGCATTGCTGAGAAGGAACAGAAGAATAGAAAAGATGGTCTGAGGGCATCATAAGAAGCAGCAAGTCTCTACCCTTTGCAGCTTCATAATTACAAAAGTAAAAGACTTGCTTTGAGAGAAAGCTGCAGAGAACCATGTTCCAGAATGGCAGAAGCCACACCAGGTTCTGGAATGGTGGCAGCCTAGAGAATTTGTTCCTCAGAATTGGATTCACAGTGCTCAGCAATCCAGGCACTTGAACCCTACATCCAAGTGAGAAGGAAGCTTGGCTACTGCACCAGCTGGCAGCAGACCTTGGCATCATCCACATGGTGCTGGTTTTAGGTGCATGCTGAATGAATGAGTTGTGGGGGCTAAGAAGGCTTCCACTGAGATTTCAGAAGTCCTGGGAGGCACAGGAGTCTGCAGTGTGCCCTTGAGAGGGCAGTGTGTGAAGCTGTGAATGTGGAGACAGAGGTGCAGTGGAGAGCCCAGAAGTTTAGAGAAGCAAGGAATGTGGATTGTCTGCAGAAAACTGCAAGGAGGGAGCAGAGCAGGACCAACAGAGAAGGCATGGGAGCTGCTACCACTGGAAGTGCCTTAGGGGCACTTCCTGCCCTTTGAAGCTCACAACTTGTTACAGGTTGCACCAGATGCTGCACACAGAACAACAAGACTTAATGTAAGAATTCTGGAAAGGTAAAAGTAATTAAAACTATAACTTTCAACCTGGTTCAATAGAACATCAGAGACTTCATTGAATAACAATTTAATGTCCATCACTTTAGTTGAAAAAGAAGAGTGTATAATTGACAGCGCAACTGAGGAGAAACAAATACAACCCACCTTAACTCAATTTTGCTCTCAATTTTCTACCAACAGAACTTACTCCCTTTCTTAAGAAATAGAAGTGGAACAACGATAAAAATAATTAAAAATTCAGCATCAGAATTTTCTCCCAAGAAGGACCCATAAGATTCATGGCAACCCCAAAATTTTTCTGTATATTTCAGAAACTCAACATTCACATAATTGTTCCATTACAAGTAAATCTGTCAGTATACAGCACATTTTGGTATACTTTGAACATGAGGCTTGTCTCTGTTCATTTTTTTCTTTACATTAGCATATTTGTAAATTCATTTGGTTTTACTAGGTTTGCATACATTTACTACAACTTCTCTGTACATTTTGAGAGTGATACAAATGATTATTACAAGTGCTTATATTGTCTAAGTGATTTTACTCAGGTAGGATAAGACAGAGCTGCTAAAACAATAAAACCCCAGTGGTTGATACCTAAAGAAAATTAAACTGTATTTTCTATTCATAGAACATTCTCTGAGTAGTGGATGCTCTCAAGCCAAGAGAATTGAGGCTCTGCCTCTCACAAGACAGTTCTGCCATGAGTGATCATCCTCATTTACACCTAGAATGAAGCAAAGGAAAGGTGTCAAAATGTATGATAAGTATTCTCTAAACAGATAAAACTGGGATAACTACCTCTCATATTTTACCAGTGATAATCCTGGTATATTCACTGTGTCAACCATCTTACATCTTTGTGAAAATCAGAAGGATTTGGTCAGACAAAGTAAACTCCATCAGGATGAGAAATTTAGAAGTTATTTTCAATCTTCCAGACGAAGAACCTCTAAATAGAATTTGAGATTGCCAAATCCAAGTACTTGATCTAGTTTTTCTTAGGAATAGTGCAAATTATATACTTATGAAAATATTTGAAACTTGAATCCAGAGAAACTGGAAAGTGATAATACACAGAAGTTGAAAGGGTTCAGGATATAAGCAACAAAGTTATACACACTACCAGATTAAAACTTCAAGGCCATACTGAAGCTTCCAGCATCTAGTCGAGTGCTTTTTCAAGCATTCTGTTTGCCCAAACCCTACAAGTTTTTAAAAGTATCGACAATATACATTACTTGAATATATAGCCATACTGAAATATAAAATTGAGAATTAAATATCATTCATTTGTTTACAGATAGTAATACTATACTTATTTCTTGTTAGTATGTTTGTAGAAAAATGACAACCAAAATAAAAACCATGTGAGGAAAGTAGCCTTTTTTTCTTGCATAAAAAAGTGGCTGCATTCACATATCTGATTGTATTTAATTCCTAAGAACATAATATGTTATGTAATATGTGGCCAAATCTACTGCAAATTTGTGACAGAGTAACACCGAAGAAAGTAAATCATATATTTATCCCATTATGAAAAGGTTTGATCCATTGGACACACTGAAGTGTTTCACTCTCTCCTCCAAAAATCTGTGGATCATGGTTAAAGGACCACAATTCTACCTAAAAGCTACCAATGCTGGTTATTGCTAAACTTTGCTGGATATTACAGCACAATGTGTAAAACTAAAGAATTAGTTTTTCTTTATTTCTCTTTTGTATTCCTTTAGTCCATATTTTTACAGAGGAACCAGAAAATTAAATTTCTTTTTCTTTTTTTTGGTGGGTACCGGGGGGTCGACCTCAGGACCTCGTGTGCCAGCTGGCGCCCGTGCCACTGAGCGATATCACCGGCCCCTTTTTCGTATGTGGGTTCCGGGAGTCGAACTCGGGCCCTCGCACTTGCTGGGCAGGCGCTTAAGCCGCTGAGCCATCTCACCAGCCCTAAATTTTAATAATATTTCCTTCTTAAATATTTCCATAGTCTCCCATTTCTCTTACAATATAAACAAGAGTTACTAGACTCTGTCTCATAAACAAGAAGCTAAGCAGCAACTTATCTCCAAGATTTATGGCACTGTAATAATTTAAAACACTATAGAAGAGCTTTTGATTTGATAAGCCTTTAATAGCTAATTAAGAGTAATTACAGATATTCTGTTTATATTCCTCAGTTTTAATGTCAGTATTTCACAAATTTATTCCTCTAATACTCAAGGTACAAAAATATTTATTTATATTTTAAAATAAACCACTCAGTATTTAATTTCAAATAAGATTAACATACCTAGATAAAATATTATTAAACCAATAGCAGCACCACTTTTGTCACATAACATCAAGTAATTATGAAACATTCTATTTGACACTGATGTGAGTTTCTGATCACAGATTCAGACTGAATATTCTCCCAAACACAAAATATGAACTATTTATACACAAGGTAGCAGTAACTTAGCAGTACTTTTCTAAGCAAAAGTGTGCAAAAATTTTATGGAAAAGAATATTCTCCCATACATATAAAGTTGAAAGTGATTATCATGGCTGGAAGTCAAAGCATAGACTCAGACATAAAGAATTAAACTCAACAGATTACTATCTGTTAGATATAATTTCTCAGAGAGTCATCAGTTCCAATCTAAGAAAGGCAACATGGGTGCCCCTTTGAACAAATATGTACATATTTGTCCTTAGGATTCTCTTTGGAGTATATTATACATTCAATAACAAGGTACTCAAATTTTAAAAACATGATGCCCTAAAAAGGAGATACAGATAGAAATATTGTTCATATACTTGGCTGTAAAAGTTGTTTGGTAGAAAAAGGACCTTCTTATAAAGTATTTGATTATATAAAGCTCATTAAGTAGCCATTCTTCCTGTAAGAATATGAGAATGATTCATAAAATTTTAGTATACATTTAATTTTTGGTTAATTATTTTTAGCTAAATTTTAACAGTGCTTTTGAAAATTCTAAAGCATATTATGAAAAGTATTTCCCTCTGGAAAAATTAGTAATACTCTTTAAAATGTCTAAAGTATAAGTAATATATAAACCTGCTCATTGGAAATTTATTTATTGAATTCCTATATATCATACCGCTAATGTCAGGAGATTTATAGATGCTGAGTAAATGAGCCAGTTTTTTCTAGCCTTATGGTCCAATGATATTATAAATGTACATTTTTCCAATGCTGTAAGAATCATTATTAATTTATTCTATGTGGGAATTTTTTTGTGTGTAATTAAAACATGAGCTTTGCATTTTATAACATAAAAAGATCAATAAAAAGCATTGCTTTTATATAAGAATGATGGCATTCTTTTTAGAGAAATAAGAGCTATTGCTGCAGTAATGCAAGTAAGTAGTCACCATTATTGAAGGTCATATCAATGATTCAACAAATTTATTTTGATACCCACTTAGGTTTTTTGACTTAGATAAAATTGTGAAATAATTATAAAGATCTATAAATACATTCTTGGTACTGATAAATTACTCTTTTTGATGTCTTTAATGATGTCCACATTATTATTCCTGTTTTGAAATTTGTGTCTTTTTCTTGATATTAAAACCATCACCAACTTTATTGATTTTTCTCTGTGTTGATTTCTCTTTCACAGGTTTTCTTCTAGTGCATTTTCCTTTCTACTTTATTTTTACTTTCATTTTTTGCTTCCTTGTTATTTTACATTAATTTGCTCTTTTTATTTTTAATTTTTCACATTTTTAAAGACTAGCTTTAGCCATTGATTGAAGTCTTCTTTTTTTGAATGTAAGTGTATAAAGCTATAATTTTTTTCTTGGATTCCTTTAATTGTAGCCCATAAATTTGCATTTCTGATTTTTTTTTCACTTAGTTAAAAATACAGGATTTTTTAGTTACATTATTTAATATCATTAATAGATCTAAGGATATATAGTTGGTCTATGTTTTGTAGATGAGTTTTGATATTTTATAGTTACAAAGGAAAAATTTTATCTACATAATCAAACCTAGTATTGATTTGTTATCCCTACACAGTAAATTATTTTTAAACTTAGCAATTGAAAAGCAGCAAACAGAATTTCTGAGGATCAGGAACGCAGGAGTGGCTTAAATGGGCATTTGGAGATTAGGATGGTTCATGAATTACAAGCTGTGAGATAGGGAAGCTATAATCTCAAAGGTTTAATAAATGGGGCTGGTCAAGCTTATTAGGATTGGTAGCCAGCCAACCTCAATTTCTTCTGGCTGTTGTTCAGAAACCTCAGTCTCTTCCTATGTACGCATAACTAAAGGCCATCTAAGCATCCTTTATTTCATATATGTTGGCCTCTTCCAAAGGGGAGGGGCCCTGGAGGAAAGGAAAGGGAGAAAGTGAGAAAGAGAGAGAAAGATTAAGAGGTCTCAAAATATACAGTGTTTCATCATTCAATCTTAGAAGGGACATTCTATATCTTCTGCCATATGCTTTTTATCACACTGATCACCCTTCACTTATATAGCCATTTTTAACATTTTATTATATGTTTAGTGACAATATTGATCTTCTTCATGTAAATTGTAGGAAGATATTTCATTCAGCCTGAAGAACTACTTTGAACATTTTTTATATGGCAGGTTTACTTTAGTGAAATTCATATTTAAATTATCAGAAAATATATAAAATTTAGCACTTTTTTAAAGAATAGTCCTACTAGATATTGATTCTAGATTGACAGATATTGTCAATAATTCAAACATTTTTTACCAAGGTCTTCACAATAGTTTACACTACACTATTAAAACTATTCAATAAATATTTCCTTTCAGATATAGTGTTTCTTGAATTCATATTTTATTCTTACTTATTTACTCATAATTATATCATTTACTTTCTTTTTTTGAGATTCCTTATCTGTGTTAGTCAGCTTTGTGTCATTGTGACAAAAATACCTAAGGAAAATATTTAAAGTGGGAATTTTTTTTTGGCTCAGGTTTTGGATATTTCAAGGTTGCATATCTCTATGATTTTGGGTCTGTCTTAAGGCAAAAACTGCCACTTCTGGCACAGCTCTTGAAATTCCAGAGGGGGGATGGTGGAGAATGAATTAAAACAAGAGTCAAGATGCAGAAAGCTGAGGTCAGGTGGAATTTCTTCTTCTGTTGGGAGAAAAAGAATTGCCCAATGACTGCAGCATATTTATTTATACACTCAGGAGGCTATTGTCAATTGAAAACCCTCTGCCTAGCAACTTGCTCACATGGCTTACCTTGGGCTTTGTATTCTCAGGGCTGGTCTTGTAACACCCAGCTGACCTGAATCAACATGGTGCTGGGTGTGGAGGGCCCACATGATGGGATTGTTGCCAACAACATAAAAAGAACTGAAGAGGAAGAGGTGGTGCTCTTGATTCTCCTGGAGGAGTTTGTCACTCTGGCTTTCCTGATATGTACTTGGCTGTTCTCATTGTCAGAGGATCTTGGGACCTCATTGTTGCTGAAGATGGCTATGGTACATTTTGGGGGAGCTCTGGCCCTTACTTTGAGCATCACTTCCTGGCTCTGATGCAGATCCCTCAGCCTGCTGGCACAAATCCTTCATCCCACTGGCACAGACTTTCTAGCTTCCACCACTGACCTTTGGGCCTTCCCAGTGCAGATCTGTGAAACAGACTTGCATGAGACATTATTGTGGGCTCTAGGCCTCCAGCTGGACTTGTGAGGGAATTTCCATGGGCTGTAGGTCTTTAGCTACAATCATGTAGGACATTGCCCTGGGATCCAGGCTCTCAACTGGATTCTTTGGGTCTTTAGTGTGTAGACAGATTTCCTGCACTCTTTTTGTTTGTATTACTGATAAAAAATAATCCCATAAATTATGTGTCCTGTGTTGTTTCCCTTGCAAACCCTGGCTACAACAGATGTTCAAGACCAAGTTAAGGTGAGACGTGTATTAATCAACTTTTTGCTATCTATCAAGTTCAGTTAAGTCTCCTCAGGATTTACCTAGGAACCATGTACAGTTTTTAGTTTTCCTGTCAGTGTCAACCATCTGGATGAGTCACGGCCGTTGCTTGACTAAGTTGCATTTTGTGAAAACTTGGGAGAGTTTTCCCTCCTAGTGACTCTCCTTAGGCACACTATACATCATTGATATCCTTTCTCTGTGGTCCAACAATCTCCTTGGTCAGAAGACTGAGGACTCACCAAGTTGTAGGAAGTTGCAGCAGAGGTTCTCTTAGGTCCCAGGTCCTCATTGACCTCAGAGGGCTGAGGCCAAAATCTTGGATGTCATCCTGGCCCATCTATCTTTCTAGTTTTGGCCTCCAAACCTCAGTTGTTGAACAACCAGAAGAGAACATTAATGACATTACATTGTAATAGGAACAGTGAGCTTAATATTATCAATTTATCTGAATATCAAGCACCATGAAATACAATGTAGAACCATTATTTCCTACCAACCATGGATGTTCTAGTAGTTGAATCCCCATAGAATGTTAACATAAAACAGTTATATAATTTTACACAGAAAATTTGAAATCAAAAGCCACACATAATATTGTAGCATGACAATCATGATGATATTTTTGTAACACACCTAAATTTCTATTTTGACATAAAATAGCCTTTTTAGCTAATCATCTCTATCTATTACATAAGAAGATTTTACCTAACTTGTTGATCTTTAATGGGATGTCATTGAAGAAATCCATTACATTGTCTGGACTGTTTAATGTCTAGGCATCTCTAAGTATAGTGGCACATACATAGCATATACATAACAGAAGTTTTTGTTAAAGGCAGATATCTGAATCTGAAAGAAAAGGCTTATCATCATAAACAATCCTAGTTTTACATGTTAAAAGACCTGTATATCTTGGAGGCATAAATACATTTAATACACCATGAGATTAGCAACAATCGTCATAGCTATATGACAACTTTTGTTTCTGAATTTCATTTTGTACCATAGCATCCTGAAATCAGGAAAACTTATTGTCTCATTTTTAGAAAACTTAATCTTTTGATGATAACCAATGTAAATATAGCACAATAATATATTTTTGAAAACATTTATTAGGGTGTCTCCCAATAGGCAATGGAGATCACAGGGGCCTCCCATTAATGAACAAGAACTGGGTAATTATTTTTATAGGCAGCTGCTTTCTTGTTCATCAACTGGAGTCCTGTCCAATGATCTTCCCCCACCCTAAGGGATTTTTGTTTAATTATTTTAACAATTTTTGATGACTTATGAAAACCAGATCATATCACTTAACACATTATTTTTTAACAATGAGAAACTCTCAAGTCGTAATACATAAACAACAATATGTGTCACATTTATAAAACCAATTTTACCATCATTTTGACCATCTGGTAACTTTGGTTGAAGCATATCAGACAAATGCTTCAAAAATCCAAAATACAAAAGAAGAAAAATTTGTTGAGCTGAAATAAAACATAGTTGTTCCCATAGGACACACAAACAAATATGCATGAGACAAATCTGTTTATAAAATCAGAATGCAGTCAAATATACTTTTAGCCAAAATGAATTATAATAACACTTTTACAATTTTAGACATTTGTAATTATAGACTAGTCAGAATTATTTGTCAATTAACAGAGATCTAAGAAGAATTTGGAAGGAATAAAACCTCTTTTCTATAAATAATATATATTTTTTCATATTTTATTCTGTCCTAAGTATACTGGCAACTTTCATGTTCTTTTTTCATTTAGCTTTAAGCTCAGTCATCTCCACACACTCTGTCACCTACTGAGACCTTTGATTCACATTTTTGGTTACCATCTCCTGGGCATCCTGGGCCAATTTCTTTGACTGGCCCTAAGTTGGGTCTAGCCCATCCTTGTCTCTTGGCTGTGGAGTAGTCTCCAAGGCATCACTGCCACAGGACTGAACATCAGCTTCTTTTTTTTTGTGGGTACCGGGGGTTGACCTCAGGGCCTCGTGTGCCAGCAGGCGCCCATGCTGCTGAGCGATATCACCAGCCCTTTATTTGTATGTGGGTTCCAGGAGTCGAACTCGGGCCCTCGCACTTGCCAGGCAGGCACTTATGCCACTGAGCCATCTCACCGGCCTGAACCTCAGCTTCTTGAAATGTGGAACCAACTCCTTCTCTGGGACTGGGTCCATGATACAGCTGAACAGCACGCTCTGGCACCCAGGTAGGTCATTCAGTGTTCTCTGGAAAGACACAGCACACTTTGACCACATATATGTAGTGGGCTGGGTCCCTTCCATTGTCCAGTATGAAGATCTTTCCAAAAGACCCTTCCTAGTTTCTTTTCCTTTCCTAATTGACTTGTCTTTCTACTGCTGTAGTCCCATTCCTAGTAGGATTTAAAAAGTTAATAGTATATACTGCCAAGTGTAGCCTACTATGAGGTGTGAATTTTGTAGAGAAGGATTCCCCTTTCTGTTTTTGTAATTGGATTTTGAGTGTATGGTGAGCATGTTCAACAATTTCTTGACCTTGAGGGTTATGAAGAATCCCTATGTTAAGGGAAATGTGAAAGTTTTACAGAACATTTTGAAGGCAGCACTCATATAAGCCAGGCCATTATCAGTTGTAAGTGCCTGAGGCAGCCAATGTAGCCTCTTTACACCATTTATTTGTATTTTCAAAGACCAATTGTTGAACAGTTAACTTTCCAGCCTCTGTGTTGTTGATAATTTTTCCACTAGCCTGCAATAAGCATGCCACAAAATCCTGAAAAGTTTTATCAGGCCTCTGGAGAATGGAAGTCAGAAAAAAGGATGTCTCACCCTTTGAAGTAAGTTCCCTCCAAGCCCTTGTGGCAGCTTTTTTAATTTGTTCATATGCTTGCAATTCAAAAGTAAGTCGATTATTTGTAGCAGCAGAGGCACTTTCTCCAGTTAACATGTTTTTTTGTAGTGGCCATGTTGCATGCAGCATTGCAAGTGGCTTGGTTCAAGCACAATTCAAAAAAAAAATTCCTCCACAATAAATAATTCCTGGAATTAAACATTTTTTAGCTGTTCCTTTCCAATCATTTGGGGCCATAATCTGTTTCCTATGAGCTCTATAAAATGCTAAGGAAAAGTGGCTGTAGAGCCAAAGGTAGCAGTTGCTTGTTTTAGTTCTTTTAAGGTCTTAAAGGGTATAGCTTTGTGAGATGTATAACTTGTCAAAGATTATAGGAGTCTTGGAGTTCAGAAACAGGGTACACATGTTGAAAACCCTCCAAGATTTCTCCTGCTCCTTTAGCTTCTTTTAGAGCTGATTGCAAGGGAGAAAGAAAGGATGACTCTATCCTACGAAAGGTGGAAGTCTCAGCCCATGACTCAGCAAAAATTTTCTGAACTGAGAAAGCAGAAGTAGCTGCTTGTGGTGCAGCTAAGTTAATTGGTTTTACTTTGGGTGGCTGTGAAGTGGAAGTTGCAGTGAAACACTCCTCTAGTGGGGAAGGGTCTTCTTTGCCCCCCACTGCTTCTTCTATATCTGATTAAGTAAGGCAAGATTGTTTAAGCTCTATGGGGAGGGTTAAGTTCCACTATCCTTTTTCTGCTTGGGACTTAGTTTTAAGATAGTGCTCTGAGCCAAATTCTGTGTGGTCATCTCAACAGGTGTATGATCCTGAGACACTCCCTGATCCAGGTCCACAACAAAAAGTTAAATATGAGAATCAATAATACAACAAGCATTTCTATATACCTCTGTTGCTCTAGTGAGCCTGTTTTTGCCCCATGTTTTACACCTCATGAAATCAATATTGATAATATAAATACACCTCTCTCCACTATGCTTCTCATGAGCCTGATTTGCTCTTTTGCTCTCATAAGACTATTTTTCCAGAGGTGTCCTTTCACCTGTTATGATGCATTTCCCCATGCTCTGAGTCCCTGTTTCAGGTGCCAATTGCTGCATCCAGCACAGCTCTTAAAACTCCATAGGGTGAATTGTGGAGGATGAAGAAAGACACCTCTCCTGGTGGGAGAAAAATGACTTCCCAACAACTGCAGCACATTCATTTATATATTCATGGGGGCTATTGTCAATTGAAACCCCTCTGCCTAGCAACTTGTTCATGAGGCTTGCCTTGGGCACTCTGTGTTCTCAAGAGTGGTCTTGCTTTAGCACTGAATGTGTGATTGATCTCCAGCTTCAGCCACTCCCTACAAGAAACATCATGATATAAGATGGCAGAAGATCATTTCATGTTGCCTTTTTCTGCTACAAGAGACTCCCAGTTTTAATGACAAATATGCATATACGTGCATCTTCACACATGTATACATATGTATATGAACATATATGTGTGTGTGGTGAGGTGTGTGGTGCTGAGGACTGAACCCAGAGTCTTACATTAACTAGGAAAATGTTTTATCACTGACCTATATTCCCTAACCTCATGAATATATTTAAACAATTTTATTGATGTTTCATGTGTAAAGAGACATATACAATTCAAATGTGTACCTTCAAGTTTAAAGCATATATACTCCCATGAAACCTGAATGTCTACATGGTACCTTAAGTAGATTTGTTTTACGCTTAATTGTAGACAATCTTATGCATGTTAGGCTTGATTTATTATTTGTTAGAGCTGCTACAGTTTGCAGTTTCTCTTGATCTTAGAGAATATTATTTACCGAGGGTGCAGTTCTGACTGCTTTCTTGTCCGGGCTTTGTACTACGTGACTGAATTTGTGAGTGAAGGAAGCCTATGCTGCACCAGAATTCCAACATTTCCAAGGTAATCTATCTTTTTGCTGCTCTCAGTTCCTCCACAAATACTGTCTGCTAGGCCTTATGAAAATTCACCTCGCATGTACAGAGATCAGTTGTGTGCAAAGGCCATGCAGGCTTCTGAGTCCTCTTCAGCTCAGTTTCTTTGTTTCTGCTTCATAAGTTCAAGCTGCTTAAACAGTAGAGTTCTGACTTCTGCCTTCTCTTCAGAGACCACCTTGTTCTGCCAGCCTTCCATTTCATGTGCCACAATCTCATTTGATGCAGGCAGGAAAGAAGAGAAAATGTACAACTCACAATGCCTGTCTCCTTCTTAAAGCATCACAGTTCTTCACTGTCTATTACTAACTACATGAGAAGAGTTGTCTCCTGTATTTTCTTCCGTGTCACAATTGTCTATGATAGAGGGCTGATCCAATAAATATCTTTACCACAGACTAAGCTGTATTCTATGTGTTAATTATTGAATGAATAAACTAATAAAAATTTTGAATTTGTAAATGAATGAGGTCAAATTCTAATCCGTACTTTCTGAGTTGAGTACAACAATCGCTGTTGCTTGGTTGAGCATATAGCTAGAGGTAATCAACAGTGGAAATATTTGTAGAGAGGCAATTAAATTGTTAAGGGATTTATTGTCCATGACTTGGCTATTTTCCTTACAGAATGTTTTAAAAGTCTTTTATTAATACATATTTGTGATACATAGTGATTACATTTGTCTTAGGGGTTTGATGTTACACACATTGCATGTTGATTATTTTTACTCCCCTTTCCCCCCATGCCAATCCCTTTCTCTCCTTCCACAGATCCCTTCCCATCTCTACAGAGTTTATCCCCCTGTTACTTAACATGGTTCTTTATTTGCTCTTTTATGTTTTAGGTCTGTCGCATTACAGAATTCAGGGTCTATTTAACCTTTTTCACTGACTTATTTCACTTAGTTTTATGGTCTTGAGATCAATGCATTTGCCTACAAATGACTCATATTTATCCTTCTAATGGTTGAATAGTACTCCCTTGTGTATATATACTATGTTTTCTTTATCCATTTATCTGTTGCTGAGCATACAATCTGCTTCCATGACTTAACTATTTTGAGATGTGCTGTTTTAAACATGTGTATGCATGTATTGCCGTAGTGTGATGACTTAAGCACTTGCCAGAATATACCAAGGAGAGGTACAGCTGGGTCAAATGAAATTTCTGTTTTTAATTTTTTTGAGAAATCTCCATCTTGATTGTGAAAGTAGTTTTACTGGTTTACATTATTTCCAACAATGCATAAGCATCATTTTGTTTCATTTTTCTACAACCTCACCATCATTTTTTTTTTTCTTTTTCAGTCCTGTATAATGACCATTCTGATTGGAGTAAGGTAGAATCTTGGTGATGTTTTCATTTGCAATTTTTTTAATGGTCAAAGATGCTGAACATTTTTTTATGTACTTATTGGTCACTTTTATTTCTTATTCTTCAAAGTGTCCACTCATTGCAATTCTCCATTTGTAATTCAGTCTTCCATTTTTAGATTTTCAATAGTCTGAGTTCTTTATGTATTCTAGAAAATAGTCCCCTGTCTGAGGAATAGCTGATAAATTTTTTACCATTCTATAAGTTGTCTCGTCTCTCTGTTTGTTGTTTCCTTTGCTATGTAGAAGCTTTTAATTTCATATAACCCAATTTATTGAATTTCAATATTATTTCTTTTGCAATGGGAATTATATTCAGGAAGGCTTAGCCTTCCCAAAACAATAATCAAACTGAAAATAAATTATTTTAACTTGAGAACTGTATAAGAACTTCCAATCAAAACCATAATCTGTAAATTTCAATTTTATCTAGAAAATGTGCTAAAAGATAAATGTTTGGTGATACTCTAAAATCAAACAAACAAACAAGGAAACACAAATGTTTCCTTCTCTGTAGTTTTTTCATAAGAAATGAGGGAGACAGGGACCCTCATAGAAACAAGAGACAGGAATACTTGGATCTTAAAACATAAATTGAGAACTATTAGGTATTAAGGGGGAAGTAGGTCTTTTTCCCTGTTCTCCCTTGCCACCAATGTATGGAGCACTCTCTTCCCCCATCCTCTCAATCTTACCACAAGAAGCAGGAACACTATAACAGTAGAGGAGGACCATGTGGTCTTCAAAGACGGAATTACCTAGTGACCCATACCTTACACAAGGAAGTAAACTTAAGCCATAAGATGTTTCTGAAATAATTCCATATACATGGTCCAATGGAAAATTGCCAAACCTTAGATCACCCCAACAACCTCATAAAAACTGTCCTCTTTCCTTTGTCAATCACCCAGTCTGATTTCCTCCATCAGACCTATGCCTGCTTCAAGTCTTCCTCTTAAGCTAAGATCACTTTCCCACTTTTTCCTTCATAATTAGGGCTTTTGCCTATAAATTTACACATTTGCTTCACTTGAAATTGACATTATCATGGAAAGAAGCACCAGTATGTCAGATATCAAGTAGTATTTTGAAAATAATATCTAGCAATTGTTAATCCTTCGTTAACAAAGAATTTTGTTGTTTTGGCTGGCTCCACAACTGGGCCCAAGTGTCCAAACTAAAACTCAAAATGGAGTCACACATTAAAGTTCCAAGTAAAGAAACCCTAATTTACTAGTTTTCTGGTCATAAGATATCAGGAGCAAAATAATAGCTACATTTCCTACAGAGGTCAGTTTCTATGGGCATGATATGAAGTCCCTTCAGCTTCAGTGCTCACCAAAAACAAGTAACCAGATGTAAACTGACATTAGTCAATCAGTCAGTTTTCTCCTGTTCTAGCTCCTTGTCCCTGCCTTGTAAGGAAAGAAACTTTGAAATGACCAATCTATTTTATCTTTTTGTTTCTGCATTCTAAAAGTCACTCTGTCAATTAAAAACAAATTATTTTGCTCAACTCCCTGAAAAACATTTTATGGAATGCACTAGAGTGTTGTCCAATTCTAGAATTAGAAATAAAGCCAATTAAAATACTTTAATGAAATTTTAATATTGTCTTTTGTGAAAAATAAATTTAAAATCATTTTAAATTATTCAAAGTTCTATTTTTAAATAAAATGGTTTGAAATAAATCAATTTTATATTTCTAAAATTTTGTTGTTATAATTTTAGCCACAATAATTGTGGTGTTACTGATTAGAGGTAGACTTTTGCAGTAAGAGGAAAATTTGGTGATTTTATCAGGTGGATTTAATTATACTTGAAATGAATTACTTCTTCTATTTCTCTATCTAGCCCTATTTTATACAAGTAATTTTATGAATGCCTCCTGAAATTTAGGAAAATGTAGAATGGATATTAATTTTGGGACCTAATTAATAATGTATGCAAGGATAACCAAGACAATTTATTCTGACAGGCAATATTGCCTATCTCCCATAACAATGTGTCCTGTCAGAAAAACCCCTATCCCAATGACTTTATTGCAATCTTATTGCTTTTTAAATAATAGCGGAGACATCTGAACTCAGCATTTACTTGTTTACTATCTTGTGTCATGCTTAATGATCAACATACAGTTGTTGCTTCCAAATCACCTTACTTGGGGTTGCAACAACTTTATTTATTTATTTATTTATTTATTTATTTATTTATTTTTGTGGGTACTGGGAGTCGACCTCAGGACCTCACATGCCAGCAGGCGCCCATGCCACTGAGCAATATCACTGGCCCTTTTTTCATATGTGGGTCCCGGGAATCGAACTCGGGACCTTGTGCTTGCCAGGTAGGTGCTTATGTCACTGAACCATCTCCTCAGCCCTGCGACAGCTTTAAAAAATTCCTTTCATAAGCTCAGATCATCAAATTAGACTGCCCTAATACATTGTGATTATATAAGGTTCTCACAGTGAACATCAGAATTGCATTTTCAATCAGACATCCTGCAGCTCCTTTGTGAGGTAAACAATGCAACCCACATAACTTCCTGCTGGTGCATGGCATCCTCAGCACTTTAGGTTGGAGTTGTTTGAAGGACGTAAGCAATGCATAGTTCAGCCAACATCATGCAGTGCCCAAAATGAGATGATCAGGTTTAATCAAATTCTTCTTTTAATTGGGGATTAGAGAGGATTATTTTGTTCAAATTTCTTACATACGTGTCTTTTTTTGTGTACTTTTTAACAAAGTATAATATATACAGAAAAGTTCGTGAATTATGTGTTAGTAGTCTGAAAAAAATATTAAGTGTCTCCACACTAGGATTATGAATTAGAATATTTTCAACAGGTAGGAAAATTTCTTATGGTCTTTTCTAGTCACTAATCAAGATAAACACTTTCCTGACTTCTAGAACCATAAGCTACCATGAGTGATTTTTTTCTCATAAACAGAATATTGCATTTTTACCTGTTTTGATCTGATTTATTTGGCTCAAAATATTAATGTAATGCCTTAGGAATGCATCTGTACTCTTTGGTTTGCTACTGACATTTTTATTTGGCATATACTATTTTGTTTATGAATACTTTAAAATAATACTTTATAATAATATATTAGTGGAGTGTATTTATATGTTTATGTATAGCTTCTATAAAAAATTAATACATTTTTTCAAAGTCTAGTGAATATACAGTAAAATGTGAATAAAATTTCTAGTTCATAGGTTATATGTAGCTAATTATGTTTAGTTAGGATAATCACTGCTTTTAGTTTCCCATTGCTAGTAAAATCTGCCACAAGCTTAATGGTTCAAAATAACACATAATTGTTATCTTAGGGTGCTGCAGGTTGGAAGTCTAAAGTCAAATTTTGCTAAGAGTGTGTTTTTCCTAGTGGCTTCAGGAGAGAATTGTTGACTTGTCTTTTTCATCTTCTAAAGTCTCCATATTCTGTAACTCATAGTCTTGTATTCATATCACTCCAACTTCTCGCTTCCAACATGTCTGCTATTACTCTGATAGCACTGCCTTCCTTTGATATCAAGATCTTTGTGACATCCCTAGGCTACTTTAGATAATCTAAAATAATCTACCTATCTCAAGTTTCTTAGTAATCACATCTTCATTGTCTCACTTGCCATGTAAGATAGTATATCAGAGGTCCTGGTGACTAGGACATAGACCTTATTCTGACAACCACCATGATGAAGGAAATATGAGCAGGTGCACAGGTTTGAAGACCTATTGGTATTCAAGACCTGTAGGATAGGCAAAATAATTAATTACCTATGTGGGCTTGATTGCCATTGAATTTCTTCTAGAATTCTAGAAGATGGAGATCATCAAGTACCACTTGAAAATCTGCCTGCCCCTGTAGTTGCACTTATGTCCATGCGTGCATAGGTGGGTGTGTGTGCATATGTAACATGATATTCTAGCTTCCAATGATGAGTCTCATAAGACTCACAAGATAAATTTCCTAGAACAAATGCATTATTTTATATCCTTTGAAATAAAATATATAAATTGAGACAAAATAGTGTAAATTACACATACCAGGTTGATTAAATTATTTTCAAAAATAAATTATTAATAGAGGCAAATACGATGTAAAGGTGTTTCTATGTGTAACTAGCTCTTAAATTCATGACTACGTTAAATTATTTTTTATGAATAGATTATTTATGGTTATAATAAAATTACACCTCATAGCAATCTGAATACATGCCATTAACTCTGAGAGTAAATAAAAATGTACTTTTAAAAAAAGTACAGGACCATTGAGATGGCTCAGCAGTGTAAGTGCCTGCTTGGCAAGCGCGAGAGCCCGAGTTTGACTCACGGAACCCACATATGAAAAAAGGGCTCATGATATCACTCAGCAGCATGAGTGCCTGCTGGCACGTGAGGTCCTGAGGTCGACCCCCAGTACCCACAAAAAATAATAAATAAATAAATAAAAATAAAAAACAACAAGATTTAGTCTTACTTTAAAAGTATTGATTTGATCTTTTTAGAAATTAATCTTTTCTCTATGGTTATTTTAAAATAGAAAAAACCTAAATTAGATTAATCAACTTTATATCAGCAAGGTGTCATTTTATTTTTTCACCAAATTTCATTAGTTTTACATGTTTCTAGTGAATTTATTATCAGATTCATGATAACCATAAGTTGGCAAATCAAATCACAGGATGTAAACGGAGACCAAATTAAAGGTACTTGTTATATTAAATAATAAATATTTCATTTTGAATAACAAGTTAACAACACATTTTGTTAACATCCCTATGAATATCCCATTATGATTCACGGAATTTTCCTTAAACAATTTCATCATTTGAAAAAAAAATGAATTGTGGTTTTCCATTACATCAATTATAACTTATTTTTTGTACCTTGAGAATAATTATGTCCTAAGGAAATTATTCTGGGTATTTCATTCCAAAAAGGAGACATGTTTCCTATGAGTTTCTGGATTGCTACCAGAAAGGATAGTTTTATTTATAATTCTGTTGTAAAGTGTGTCAAAATGAGCTCTCAAGTGGTAGAATATTAGTTATCTCATATTTTGTCACATTAATTACTGCATTTAAATATGCTATTGATCTAACATTTAGACGCATACATAGAGAAAACTCAATTAGCAAATGTAAAAAATATCTGTCAGCTTTTATATAAAAACTATGTTTAATGTAGTCTTTCAGAATATTAATATAACACAAGTTTAAGATCTATTTCTATGCATGCCACCAAATGATAGTGAGAAAAATACTTCAAAATATAATTTTTTTCAATTTTTTATTAGTACATGTTTACAATACATGTATTTTACAATCATCTTGAGAAAAAGTATATGTACATAATCTGTTTTCTCTTTCAATCCCCTTTCTCTTCCCCCACTCTGCCTCCTCCTCTAAATCCCTTTTCCCCCTTTTCATTTTTGCTAATATTATTAAACTTAGTTCATTTTTATGGCATCCAATATTTACATTCATTGAGGTTTTTAGGATCCTGTACAGGGCTTATCTTTAAATAAAACCTTTTACTCCATTGCTTTTCTAGAGGGGCTTGAGGTGAATTGAATTTGAAAAGACAATGTCATCAGTATTTATTGGTATAGAACATAGATCTCTACACAGATGTGTACTTCTGCTATGGTTTGGCAAGTCTGTAACAGGCCAATAGTTTGGCAAAAAAACAGCTATAAACTTTTGCAAAATACACTGAACTATCTAAAAACTTTGGAAATTGAAGAAAAGGAAACAAAACTGGAAACAAAGTGAAAAATTACTTGAAAGTTCCAGCATATGGTATAGTTGCTTCTTTCATTTTGTTTCTCTTTCCTTTTCTTTTTTGTCTCTCTTTCTTTTCATTTCTTTATTATGTCTGTAGTTATGCCATATCATTCCTTGGTGCATGATCATAATTTTGATGACTCACAGTCTTTTTAAACTGAAGGACAAGATGATAAAAATTAAAGCAACCACAGAAACAAGCATAAGACAGAATTATAGAAAAGAGACAGTGAAAGCAAAGAAATTTGTATATGTACCTTTTGTGAAAATCTTTGCCTCACCCTTTAACCAATCACGAATTTGCTGACTATAATCAGCATGCCTTTGAAAAAATAAAATGACTGAATTGAGTTATATGAACTCCTGTAGAATACACATAATTTTCAGTTTAGATACAGCCAACTTTATTGTTTGTTAAAACAAAACTATCAGGCTGAGTGAGTTGGTGTATATCTGCAATCCCTGCTACTCACGCAGCTGAAGTTGGAGAATTATAGGTTTGAGGCTGGTCTGAGTGATTTAATTAGTACTTTTCTTAAAAATTAAAAGGAGAGGGAATGTAGCTGAGTATCAAGAAGTCCTTAAATTTGCTTGTCAGCTCTGAGAAGACAATAAATAAATAACCTGTGAGGAGAGAGCATAATCTTATTTTCTACAATATATTATGTTGGAATCAATCAACATATTACTTGACCTATGAAGTGCCAGGAAAATGTAATACCTAATCAAAAGAAAATAAAATGATGATATGTCAAATTTACTGGACTAAAGCAACACACAGAACTAGTAAACCACTCATGTGGATATGTCTGGGTGGGTTGTGGAGGTGTGGCCATGGTAGTGTATATGGTCCCTGCCCCAATTCTTCTGTGGCACAGATTATTGAGTACCAGGATTAAAAGACTGCCTTCAAAAATTGTGTGAATCTAGAACAGAATTTACATAAGAGATGAATAATTATTTGTTTTGTTAAACATCATTACGTTTATTACCATAACATAGTATCATTTAACCCAAGGAAATCTATAGTCACCTGGCTATGTAGAAATTAATAAGAGTAATGTTTAAAATGCAAAAGATAATTGTGCTAGGTCAACTCAAGTGGATTACACAACACCCAGAGGACTAGAAGTGCAGTCATCTGAGGATGTCTGGGTAGGTGGCAGAGGTGTGACTTTGGGCAGTACATATGTTTCCTAGCTCATTTCCTCCCTGGCACTTGTTCCCTGCTCTGCCATGACATAAGTATCTTTACTCTCACAAATTTTCATCATGAGTTTTCTGCCTTGTGGCCACCAAAGTTGGAGTGGAGTCTTTAAAATTGTGAGAAAATTAAATCTGTCCTTCTTGAAGTTTTGGTATCAGTTATTGTATTCCAGAGATAGGCAAGCTAATTATTACAAATGGCATGTGATTATTTTTCATGAGTCTATCACTTCCAGTGATTTGCATTCTGGAGCTAAATGCTTTTCGCTATTTGTTTGATTTTCATGTGTTAATGCTCAGGATCACAAGACATATAATAAATATCACAATACATTCACTGAAAAAAATTAAAGTTATGTCGTGTTAAGAAGACATAGAGATAAAAATGACTTGAAAGTAATTAACATGTATGCACATATGCTAAGTTGTATGTACATTAAAATATCAAACTATCCATCTACAGATAATTAGAACATCATTTCTATAATTTTAAACTGGTTGTATTTTCTTAAATAAATTTTCTCAGAATTATGGATTCTTAAAGTAATGACAAACTACTGCAAAAATTGTAGATTATCAATAAAGTATAAATATGCATTCATTGCCCATTTACCTAAAGTTATAAGTATAAAACACAGAGATGAAAATAGATTAAATAAGCATAACCTGAATGTGGAGGTTATAGTAGAATTCGCAAAACATATTCACCACATAAACAGCTTATGCAATTCTTTTAAAATAACAAGGAGAAAATACAAAGAAAAAGATATAATTAATACTCATAATAAAATTAAAAGAATGGAAAATCTAATCTTTTTATGTTCCACATTCAGAGTTTCTGAACAAAATAAAACAAAATATGAGTTAAAATATTAAAACTAATAATATTTATATATAAAAGGAACTTAGTACAATACCATCAGTATTTTACTTTGATATTCTTGTGTTCATTATTTCTTGACAAAATGATTTCAGAAAACTGTATGTAAGTAAATAACTACCCAAATTTAGGTAAAGCATTCTTTTTTTTTTTTTTTTTTTTTTTTGTGGGTACCGGGGGGTCGACCTCAGGACCTCGCGCGCCAGGAAGCGCCCATGCCGCTGAGTGATATCACCGGCCCCTTTTTTGTATGTGGGTTCCGGGAGTCGAACTCGGGCCCTCGCGCTTGCAAGGCAGGCGCTTAAACCGCTGAGCCATCTCACCAGCCCAGGTAAAGCATTCTTAAATGTTCCAAAACTGTTATTCCCAGAAACACAATAACTGTAACTTGAAAGACTGAATATAATTTGAAGCCATTCCTTTCTTTTTGCTAGTAATCAATCCATTAAAATATTTTTCTATATCTTATAATTATGCTTAATAAAATTTGTATTTATGCTCTCAAATTCTGGTTGTGTTTTCTCTTCTTTATTATAACATTGTTCTCAATATCTTGAGTCATCAAAGTGTAATGAATTCATATGTTCCCAATTTGCAATCATTCAACTTTTGATTTTATTTTACTTTAAAATGATGCAAATTAATATACCTTCAGGTGAAAATGCATCATATTTGTCTTATGCAAGGCTAGTGCTATGTAGTATGATAAGCTGTGGAGATACTGCACATATTCAATAGAACACACTCCCGGTCAAGCCATCAGGAGGGTAAATAACCAACATTCTACCATACTGTAGATAATGTTTGTTCACTATAAGTACTCAATAAATTACACGAGATATTACAAACCACATCATAAAATTATTTTTGTTTTAGATGATTATGTCTAGCAATAGAAAAATATATGCTTTGAGTAAATTTAAGATAGGCTAGGCCAAGCTATGATGTTTCATTAAGTTAGACTTATTAAATGCATTGTTCACTTCTGTCATATTTAGATTACACAGATTTACTGCAATATAACCCCATTGTAAGTTGAGAAGTGTATGTAACATGGACATTAGGTAAATTGTAGGAGTGTGCACATTTAAGGAGGCCAATGTAAGATGATTTTGCTAGTTAGAAAAATCAGATACTAACCGGTTTTAAAATTAGCCAATACAAATTGTGTTTGTGATTAAATTACTAATCCCACAGATTTAACCTGGATAGAAGGTTGAAAAATTTGATGTCCAAAATATGCTGGTCTCACATTTATAAAATATTCTTGTTTTTTGATGTAGCACAAAATTCTTTTCAGTCATTCAATCTTTCCTGTTGCATAAAATGTTTGAAGCTTCCAATAACCCATTTTGTCAGGTTCTTTTGTGTTCATGGTGAGTGGTGACATTCCACACTGCTTTTCTTGGTGTATTTTCAATAAAGTGCATATAAGCCTCAAGATGTACTAGCAACAGTGATATCTCCTTCTAAAATAGATCTGATATTGTCATTAGTCATTCAGAGAAGGCTGAGCTGTTAACCTACTTTGTCTTTTCACTGGACATCAAATGTAAAAGCTTACAAGGCAAAATTGTTTTCCCTTTCAATCAGATGTCTGCTTATTATTTTAAGGAACATCAGATTTTATACTGCAAATGTAAATCTGAGATAATTAATCACACAGTTTATTTTTCATTTATTTACTCTGTTCGATCTCTATAATTTGAAGTAAATCCCAAATGTTCTTAGAATATTGTTAACTTTTTCTTCATGAGAATATGTATCATTCAAAATCTTCAAAGAAATAAAGGACTCTGAAGAATGTTTAAATGAAACCAGAGTGACATTTCCCAGAGATGCAAGCCCAAAATATGATTTGTTTCCTGTGCTGTCAGTTCACCTCATTTCAGTGTCAAAGGGATTGTTAAATGAGGTGAGATATGCCTCCGGTTTTTTAACTCAATTCTGATGAAACAGCTGAATTTGTAATAATGTGACACAGAGACTTCACATCTTATGTTCATAAATCATAAAAATTTAATAGACTGCTTAGTCAGAGTGCTTTGTACTATCTGACATCTATAGAAGACTGTGTTGGTCCCAGAGGCTACTTTCTCTGATGTTTTGGACTGCAAAATGGAAAAACAGAGACAGAAACCTTAAATATGTCTCTGTAGTATTACTTTGAAATCAGGAATTATTACATGACACCTCCAGTACTGCTCTTCTTGCTCTAGATTGTTTTGTTTAGATATTTGAAGTTATATATACTTCCATATGAAATTTTGGGTTGTTAAGACTGCACAGGAAATGCTTCTAAGAATCAACAACTGGGATCTCAACTTATTAGAAAGCTTTTGCACAGCAAAACAATCACCAACAAAGTAAAAAGACAATGCACAGAGTGGTAAAAAATTTTAGCCAATAATCCCCCAGACAAAGGACTTCTACCTAGAACATATAAAAAATTTAAAAAAATCAGACCTCCAAAATTCAAAGACCCAAACCAAAAATGGGCATCTGAGATAAATACACACTTCTCAGATGAAGAAATACAGATGGCAAATAAATATATGAAAAAATGTTCAACATCACTGGTCATTTGAGAGTTGCAAATTAAAACACTGAGATTCTTTCTAACCCCAGATGGAATGGCTATCATTAAGAAATCAATAACAAATGCTTTACGGGCTGTGGGGAAAAATGAACATTTCTCCATTATTGGTGGGAGTACAGACTGGTGTAACCACTATGGAAATCAGTGTGGAGACTCCTCAAAAAACTAGGATTAGAGGTCCCATTTGACTCAGCTATTCCCCTTTTGAGTATCTTCCCAGAAGAATTAAAACATCATACCACAGTGATATATGTGCACTCATGTTTATAGCAGCACAATTTGTGATAGATAAATCTTGGAAACAACACAAATGCCCATCAACAAAGGAATGGATAAAAAAAGTGTGGTATTTTTTATACAATGGAGTACTGCTCAGCCATAAAGAAGGATAAACTTGAGACTTTTATAGGTAAATGGATACAATTTGGGACCATACTCATAGGTGAAATAAACCAGACTCATATGTATAAACATTGTATTGTCTCCCTGGTCGGAGAAAATGAAAGAGTAAATAAGTTTTAAAATGTACAATAGATATTATGAAATGGGAAGAAGTTGTTCAAAAGGAAAAAGGAACTAGAATGGGTGAAAGGGGAAAGGACAGTAGGGAAAAGGGAAAAAAGTGCAAGTCAGTTATACTATTAGTGTCTTTTAGTGCATTGAAAGGAAGGTTTGGGCTAATATTGGTTGGAGAAATTTTTATGCCCATATTTTGTACCCTGAGCATCTTCTTTAAAAATAACAACATGTAATGTATTAATTATTGTTATTCTATTATTTTCTTATGAAATTTTGTTTTACCTTTTTTCCATAAAATAAAAAAATAAGGTTTTTAATTTTTTTTCCTAGCTCTATGAAGAAAGTCATTGGTATTTTGATGGAAGTTGCATTGAATCTTTAGATTAGTTTTGGTATTATCAATATTTTACAACACTAATTCTTTTGACATGCGTAAGTAGGAGCTCTTTCCATTTCCTATGTCTTCTTCAATTATTTTCCCTATTTTTTTTACAATGTTCATTATATTTCTGCTTTAGTGAGTGGGTTACTTTCTTGATATCTTTCTCAGAAAGTTCATTATTGGTGTATAGAAAAGCTTCTGATTTTTGAATGCTGATTTTGCATCATATTTCTCTACTGTATTTACTAGCTGTAGCAGTCTTTTGGGTCATCTAATTATAGAACCATATCACTTGCAAACATAAATAATTTAAATTCTTTATTTCCTATTTATACATCTTTTACTACTTTCTCTTTCCTGATTCCTAAAATTTCAAGTATTGTATTGAATAAATGTAATGTAAATGAACGTTCTTACCCACTCCATATTTTAGAAGAAGTATTCTTATTTTTCCCCAGTTCAGTATGATGTTTGCTGTAAGTTTGTCATATACAGCCTTTATTATGCTGAATATGATATTTCTACATCAAATTTCTTTAGAACTTTTATGAGAAAATGTTGAACTTTATGAAAGTTGGTTTCTGCTTCTATTGAGATAAACAAGTAGATTTTATGCTTGATTTTATTTATGTAAACAGATATGTAGGCCAATGGAATACCAGAGAGGTACCAGAAATAAACCCAAAATCTAAAACTAACCATTTTTTAAAGAAAAGACAACAGTTTATTTAGATCAGTGTATGGTGCCAAGGGGAATATTAGGTTAGTTTCCAAGAGAGAATCATGCAATCAGAGTGAGAGGGTGGGGCTTCTATAAGAGCTTGAAGATATGGAAAATGATATAGACAGTAAATATGATTATCTAAAGAATCCTTTTTCCCGTATTGTTTAGACCTTGTAGCAGTTTAAAATTATATTTACAGTTACAATTTTGACAAGACTATTTCTTCTGGTTTACAGAAGACTTTAGCTTTAGATAAGAAGGTGATAAGGAGGTCTATTCATGTCTTTTACAGATGAATCAGGACTCACTGAGATGAATGAATGGGCCTTAAATCAAAAGATTTATTGCTGTCTTATTACTACTTACCAAGAGCAGCCTAAGATGTCTTTAGCCAGAGTTCATTTGTTGTTGGATGGCTTTAACCAGAGTTCCCTCTTAAGGATTTTAACACTTTTGTTTCCAATGGGTAGCTACAGTATTTTCCTCATGACAAACTAGCAAATTCAAATCATTGGCAAAGGATGAAATGGTCACATTCATAACTGCTTCAAACTGAGTCGGGGTGTCCTTAGAAATCCTTTGAATTTGCTGAACTTCAGAGTATGTGTGGCTTATTCACTGAGTCTGATAACTGAGACTTAATAGGGCAACAAGCTCTAAATACATTTCTGCAGCATGTGCATGCAGTGTTCTTGCACATATCATTGAAAATTCCTGGATTCTAGAAGAAATAATGTGGAAAAGACAGTTACATAGGCATAGACCAAAGATAAGGATAGTTATAACAATGACAATAATCGTTAGTAGCTACTTGCACTAAGATGTTGGAACCAATTCTTCACAAATAATCAAATAAATCCACAGGAGAAAATATAGTGGTTAAACAAATGGACTTGGGAAAACTGGTATCTATATGCCCAGAATATTGAAATTAGATTATTATATCTCACCATCTATAAAAATCAAGTCAAAATGGATCAAAGATCTGCAAATTTGAAGCTATTTGAAGAAAACATGGGGAATATATTTCAAGACATAAACATAGGCAACAATTTGTTTAATAGTATTCCAGGAATTCCAGAAATAAAAGCAAGAATTGACAAATGAGATCACATCAAATTGAAAAACTTCTCCACAACAAAGGAAACAACCAACAAACTGAAGAGACAACATACAGGATAGGGGAAAATATTTGTTTGCTGCTCTTCCAACAGAGGATTAATGTCAAGAATATATAAAGAATTCAAATAATTCAAAAATTTCAATATGAGCAGAATAAACCATTCAATCAATTAGTATTATGCTAATCATCTAAATGGTTATTTCTCAAAAGAGAATATACAAAAGGTGTGCATATATATATATATATATATATATATGAAAAAATTTCTCCACATCTTTAACCCTCTGGGGAATCAATTCATGACTATAGTGAAATTCCACCTCATCCCAGTCACAGTGGCTATATAAATATTATCAAAATCATCATAATAATAAATGCTGGCAAGGAGTACATATATATACTCCATATATATATATATATCCATATTGCGAGTGTCACTGTAGTACAGCCACAGTGAAAAATATTAAGAAGTCTCATTAGGCAAGAGAAATCAGGGAAGAGAATAGAGACTGTGAGAGAGGGAAAGGGAGGAGGGAGAGAAGAGGTCCAGAAACTGTGTTTGGAAGTGTGAATATGATGAATACACATGCACATGGAAATGTCACACTGAAACCCATTTAACAGTGTAATTAATGTCAGTTAAATTTTTTTTAAAAACCTTAAATACTCATGTAGTTTGAGATCTTGCAGACACTGTCCTATCACACATAACCAATTATTTTTATGTACATGTTTTACTGAAGAAAAAAGAGCAGTGCAAAGAAGTGACAGCTATGAATTTCAGATATGAATGTTAACATTTTGCTCTATCCCATTTAAACAAAAACAGGAAAGTATTTTTGCTAAATTTTCCTAATAACTATATTCTATGTCAAAGTTAACTTAATACATATGATATTAGAGTTCCTAAGCAGACATATTTGGTAAGTGAATTAGATGTTAAGGAGTTATTTGCCATCAAAGAGACTTACATAAAAGTAATAGTTGACTATTTGTATAAGAAGATTAAAGAAAATTTAACAGGCACAAACAAATTATAGTTTAATTGAGAAGCTACAGTCATAATATTTCATAAATTCTATATATTTGTTTTATTTTTTCATATATTTAATTTTATATAATTATGTTATTTCTTAGTATTCAGGATTAAGCACTGTTTCAATTTAAACATTCATTTTTGCTACAGTTACATATTTTTTTTGTGTGTGTGTGTGGGTACCAGGAGTCGACCTCAGGACCTTGCATGCTAGCAGGTGCCCATGCTGCTGAGCGATATCACTGGCCCTTTTTGCATATGTGGGTAATGGTAGTCAAACTCAAGCCCTTGTGCTTGCCAGGCAGGCACTTATGCCACTGAGCTATCTCAGCAGCCCTACATATTCTTATAATAATTAATCCTAAATTAAAAATGTATGTTTCATGTAATTTTAAGTTTCATTCTATACATTTCAATGAGAATGATCATTTCAGTATAACACATGGAAAAATACAACATAAATGAACTCATTAGAATTTTAATTGAAGACCATATATCTTGGGTTATTTAGAAAAATGCCACATTGGAAAATTTTGCCCATTGTTACCATCAAACTGTCCTAAAAATTACATATATTTATTTCATCCAGGCTGCCTTTGCATATCAAAGTCACCTTAAATTTGTAGGTACATAATGCATCCTAATTTTGTTAACTGGAGATGTAATTTATTGAAGAAGATCCTAGACATTTATTTAAATGATGTTTCATAAGGCCCTTCAACCTGTGAAATTTGCGCTTGTCATTAGGAAGGGTACATCTCTCCTAGCACAACATTTGAAGGGATCGGCATCACTCAGTGGTGTCATATAGAGCAATTAATACAATCAATCATTTTACATGAAATATTTTTGCAAAACAAATACTTTGTGCTAGTATAATCCTGATCAGTGACAATGAAAAAATTTTAGTTTTTCAAAAGCCTCCTAGGGGGCCGGTGAGACGGCTCAGCGGCTTAAGCGCCTGCCTTGCAAGCGCGAAGGCCCGAGTTCGACTCCCGGAACCCACATACGAAAAAGGGGCCGGTGATATCGCTCAGCGGCACAGGTGCCTGTTGGCGCGTGAGGTCCTGAGGTCGTCCCCCCGGTACCCACAAAAAAAAAAAAAAAAAAAAAAAAAAAAGCCTCCTAGGTTTACTCTTTTGATTATAGAATGCTTGAATGCATCCAAATGAAAATGCCTGAAGAACAATGAAGATATTTTAGTGTGCTACTAATGTAAAAAATAATAAAAATAATTTAAAAATTTAAATCCAAATAATACTGTGTGTCTGGATTCCTACATGAGCATATTTAGAGCCAACTGTCAGTTGCCCCACCCTAAAAGACCAGTTTTCTTCAGTTTCTCAACCTGCACCTAACCTATTTCAGTTACATACATAACTTTTCCAGCTCACAGAAGATCAGAGTTTGCTACTTTTTGATTAAACCACAAAATTTGAAAGAAATTGTTATTTTGCAAGACTTAGAAAGTAAACTCAGCAGGGATCAGGGACGATTCAGTAATTTTTAAAGAAAACGATAAAAGGTATCATGCAAGTAGATGAAGCAAATCTTGTTATTAAGAACTGGAAATAGAAGAATCAAATTCATTAAACAAATTTTTATTGGACCCCCCATTGTTATCAGACACTGTAAGGAGAACTGCTGTTATATGAATTACTTGTAAGCTAAAGATCTGTTTCCGGATCTTCCGTCACTTCTACACATTGTTTATGCTCCTAAAACATTTGAAATAAATTTTAAAAACAAACAAAGCAGGCATGATAGTGCTAGCCTATAATCTCAACTGCTTAGGAGGCTAAGTTGGAGACAACACTGGGCAATTTAGTGTGTCCCTGAGTCAAAATTTTACAAAAACATCTGAGGATGTAGCTCAGTGGTAGAGTACTTATGTAGGGACCCTGGGTTCAACACCAGTACTGTATAAAGATCAAATCAAATCAAATCACATTTTCTGTCTATAGGAGAGCAACAATATTATTGAAAAAAGCTAGTATCAATTTATTCTTCTTATAAATTACTTTCTTCTGCCCTCCTTTCCAGCCTCCCTCCATCTCACCCTTTCTCCCTTCCTTTCTTTTCTTTGTTTCCTCTATTCTTCCTTTTTGCCCTTACAAGCAGAAACCAAAGTCAAATTGTTTAAGTTCCATATATATCACCGGTGATATATCTAAATTTAAAAGAACAGTAGAATAACCAAGATTCCTGAACGGAGAAACAAGAATTTGTTTTTAAATATGCACATCAAAATAACATATTACAAGAATAGCAATTTGATTTGGATATGATAATTCTTTGTTTATTTGTTTTTATATTTTAAATTCTTGGAAAAGTGGATTTTATTTGTCTGTTTTGAGTAAGTTGCCAATGTCAGGATCATTTAGAGTTATCAGACAAGAAAGGATGTAGAATATAAAAAAGACAACTAAGGGCTTGCTGCTTAATCTTTTTGTTTTTTTTAAATTAATTTTATCAGTACATTTTAGATATACATAATGCTCACATTCATCATAAGGAATTTGTCCCCATACATGATATATTTAGATTCTTTTTTTCCAAATTCCCCTCCCCCTTCAACCACTATTACCCTTTTTATTTACAAAAGCTTTGTCTCCATTTTTTCCTTCTTTTCTTTTTCTTTTCCATTCCTTCCTTTCCCCCTCCCCATCCCTAGGTCCCCTTCCCATTTGAACATTTTACTCTTTTCCAAAGAAGAGGACATTATTATAAAACAGAAACATAACCCAGGGATATTTACTTATGATAGTTTTTCCTAAGGCTTGTTGTCATTTTTTTTCTCATTATTACACTCTTTTTGAATTTTGGTTGTGGGGGAATATAGAGGAGAGGTTACAGCAAAACATAATACCTAAAATGACATTAATTAAAGCTCAATAGATTAAAAATCTTTATATATGTTTATATATATAACTTCAAAATTATGTCATACATTTAAAATAGAAATGTGTTATTAATCATTTTCCTAAAATCATATTTAATTAGGTAGTGACAGATTTTACGTTTTGAAATGAATGTTGAAAAATCAATCATATACAATTACAAGTCATAAATTGCATTAATTTATAAGTATCAAATTCAAAGCTTTTTAATTTTAAAATAATTAGGTTCTAATTGAATTAGAAACTAGAAATATAGTACATCAAAACGTATTTCAAAAGGATTTTGAAAGAATACATTTTGGGGGGGTACCGAGGCTTGAACTCAGGACCTCGTGTGCCACCAGGCACCCATGCTGCTGAGCGAAATCACCGGCCCTTTTTTCATATGTGGGTACTGAGATTCGAACTCAGGACCTCACTCTTGCCAGGCAGGCAGTTATGCTGCTGAGCTATCTTACCCCCCTACATGTTTATTTTTAATTAATCTTATCCAATAATTTGGGAAAGTACTTCATTTTTAATATCTCTGATGCAGCATTAGATATTCTATAAAATCAATAGAAAATTTACCTTTATCAATCATTTATTTTGAATGATTTTTATACCAAAAGGGAAAGAGAAATCTCATAATAGTGTGTGTGTGTGTGTGTGTGTGTGTGTGTGTGTATCACATGTTTATTTGTGCATTTGTTTTTCTTTAATGTGCAAGATCAAGGGCTTCAAGTTTTAATTTGCTATCTCAATGTTTGACCAAGATAGTTCCAATTTTTTTTTTTGATACCAGGAATTAAACTCATGACCTTGCACTTACCAGGCAGGTGCTTGCTGCTCAGTTATATCCTTGGCCCTTTTTCAAACTTTAGATTCATCAACATTGATCAGATATAAAAAAGAAAACCTAGTGACTACCTGGGACTAAAACCTGTTATTTCTTATACCACTTTGCAGCAGCAGCCACACCTCATCCTGAAGACCATGATCATTTTCCCTTCCCATGGTACTTTCTTGGCAATAAAGTTTACAAAATTGCAAACCAGAGCCATGTACTGGTGCAAACTTACTCTTTTGGGGAACCTGAATATCTGCATCTGTAGAATGTAAAGTTTTGAAAGCAGGAAACACAACTTTCCCAAGGGAGTCACATGGGGCAATTACATGCAGGACTACAACTTCTACCCCCAGGTTCAGGACAAGAATACTCCTCCCACTGGGGACACATCAGTGTATGATGGTAACCCCCTTACTATGTCCTTGAAGGATGGTACTCCATATTCACATATTATCTGCAAGTGACTGCCTATGCTCTTCCTCTAAAATGTCAGACCATTGTTCTCTCAGGATGATAGCTTCACAGTAGTACAGTAAATAACATGATCAGCAGATTTCAAAATTAAGTGTCTTCTGCTTTTCTTCCTTAACCTTAAATATTATTTGATCAAATGCAATGACAGACTGTTTCCTGTGTCAGTGATTCAAACACCCTATATGTCCTTAGAAAATAGTGCTGTTTGAAATTCTTCAAACAGAAAAAGAAAGCCCACACTTCAAAATTGTATTCTATCCTCTCATAATGAATCTCTCTCTCTCTCCTTCTCTCTCTCCCCCTCCCTCTCTCCCAGCATTCATGGGGTCATTGCATAACCAGAATGAAATCAAATGACTAGCTGAATTCCTAGAGAGACAGTTCTTATCAGGGCTCAGAATTTTTGTGTACTCTTGCCAGTTTGGACAATAAGCTGGGCAAGCACCTAAATATGTCTAAGGTGGTACATATGTTTTTAGGGTCATAAATACCTCTGTTCATGTTATTCTGCCTCCTAATTTCACACTAACTTTGTGCCAGAACTGTTTGGTGAAGGATACAATCTTATAAATGCCAACTTGCTAGGTAATTTTTATCCTCTTGTTTACAGCCTATTGGGTGTTAACATGCAAGACAATAATATTCCACTGGGGACACATTTTTCTATAGGTTATTCACACAGTTATTTCTCTACATTCCTTTTCTGCTAAGCACCCAGTCTTTCTCCTTCTATCCCCCTGACCAACAAGCCCAAACCCATCAGCCATTACCTATAATAATGTATGTATATAATCTAATGTCAGTCACTTTTCTTTTTAGTCAAAAGACAACTGGCTATACTACATGACAGTCCGCTTTTTGGTAGGAAGTTTACTCAACATTGCCTTTTAGAACCATCTCTGACTATAGTTTTAACTCAACCAGAGTCCATTTTTTGGCTTTTAAAGGACTCCAAGCAGTCACAGATTTGAGCTGAGATGCAAATGTGGCAACAACGTTGGAGTTTGGGTTGCATTATTATACATCATCTATGTGCCCTGTGAACTACTCATGCCAAGATTTGATATACTCCTTCAATCCTCTGATGAATTAGTCCTTATTTCATAACTGTGACCATATGGTCACTTACAGAAACAAGTGCTTCAATATCACAAAAAGAGCATTATTTAAATTTTCTATAATTCTGTGATATACACAACCAATAGTATCTTATTCATCTTGAAATAGAATTAAATTTTGACACACGCTAGCTGAACTTTGAAGACATTATGCTAAGTTAAATAAGCTGGAGACAAAAGGAGAAATATTGTATGATTCCATTTTTATGAGGTACCTAAAGCATTCAAAAAACATATAAGCAGAAAATAGAATTGTAGTTGATTGTGATGGGGGAATCGAGTAATTAGAGATTACCATTTAAGTGTATAGAATTTCAAGATGGTAAGGTGAAGAAGTTCTGGAGGTGGATTGTAGTGATATTTACATGATTCATTGCCACTGAACTACTAAATATATAGTATGAAGTGTGGTCCAACTATACAGTAAGTACTTAAATTTTTAAAAATTACAGTAAAAGACCCATTGCCATTATCCCCCCCAAATATTCCCCCCTGCTTTGAACACACTCTTCCCATTGTTTTTGTCACTTTCTGAAGTAGTTCTGAAAGTTCTATTTTGTAGAAGTCTTCAGTAGTTTTAGCACATCTGCCTTGATGCCCTTAATTGATTCAAAATACTTATTCATGCTTATTTTGATTTTATTAAAGAGCAAGAATGTGTACGTGTCTGATCCAGTGAATAAGGTGGATGAGGATGCACTATAGTATTTGTCCAAGCTTCCATTTCCACTGGATGGCACTCAGGGGCATCATTAACTATAAGTTTCTATCACAACTCATAAAGACTGTCATGAAAGAGAACTTCTAGAACTGCTTCAGAAAGGGGCAAGAATTGTAAGATAAATATGTGTGAAGTGAGGGGGAGTAGTTTGAGAGAGACGATTATCAATATGACTTTAAATGTCATAAATATTTTTATTTAAACATTCACTATCATCTATATATATATATATATATATATATATATATATATATATACACACATACACATATATGTATAAATTTTTTTTGGCACTGGGAATCAAACTCATGATCTTGTGACACTGAGTTACATCCCTGGCTCATCATATGTATTTTTTTTTTTTTGTGGGTACCGGGGGGTCGACCTCAGGACTTCGCGCGCCAGCAGGCGCCTGTGCCGCTGAGCGATATCACCGGCCCCTTTTTCGTATGTGGGTTCCGGGAGTCGAACTCGGGCCCTCACGCTTGCAAGGCAGGAGCTTAAACCGCTGAGCCATCTCACCGGCCCATGTATTTTTTTAAATATAAGAAATACCTAATTTTTTTTTCTACAATATACTCTTGCTTAAATAAATAGCTAAATTATTCTTTAAGAAAGGTCAGAGAGAAACATTGTCATGTACCCTTGCTGTGATATTGGAAGGTCTTTTCTTTTTGCAGGAGATGTAGACTTACCTTCAGTCAATTTGTTCTATAAATACAGCTTTGATCAATGTGTTACATGTAAGGGGTAAAGATGATCTTAACTGGTCTTAAGGATCCCCTTTTTAATTATCTCCAAGCCTCTCTGTGGTCACATTCCTTAGTTGACAACACAAACTATTCACTCACTATAACTCTATACACTATTTTCTATTTTTTAATAACCACCACCTGATTATGACTATTTTAGGATTTGAAAATTCTGATTATTTTCAGGGAGCCCAATTTTGTTTACTTGCATGATGTACTCACATGACCCTTGCAGTATATCAAAGAGAAAAGGACAAGTCTCCCATTTTATGAATGAGAACATTGAGGCATAGAAAGTTTATAGGGCATTAGTTGGAGAAAGTAAAATATTATCAATCAAAAATTCTTCCCTGGTAAAAATGACCTACTAAACACTCAACAATGCAAGTGAAAAATCAAGAAATGTTTGTTATCTCAAATGGAAATTTCATTCTTCCTTCAAAACATGTGATCAGTATAAGTCTATATAATTACTGATACTTGATAGTCTAGAAGTAATGTGAAGGTAAGTTAGAAACATTTAAAACATAAAAATTACATTTCTGTGACACAAAGAATACCATTCAGAATTCAGGTAGTCTTTTTTAATCTTTATAAAGCTTTGTTTTACTAAGTAAAACCTTCTACTTTCAAATGACAACAGAGCATAAAAAGACTGTAAAGTAGTTGACAAAAGCAAGTAAGCAACGTCCCCAATTGACTCATAAAACCTCACTCGTGATAATAATCCCATTTGTGATTCAACTTGCTGTTCATTGTGGTGCTTTTAGTCTGAAATCCCATAAAACAGAACCTCAAAAAATGAATGACAGATTTATTTCAATACAGAGAGGTGAATTGTTATCATAGCAACCAAGTAATATCTGTGGAGGGTGGCATCTAGTAGGTCAAAGTGGCAGTTCCTCTCATAAAAAAAATAATATACAAATATATTATATATAACATGCTTTTTATATATTCTTTCATTCTTTGAAGCAAACCCTCAAAAGGTAGTTTTACAAAATTACACAAATATGTATGAATTTCTCACTCTCATAGCATAGAGACATTAAAAGTAAGAAAATGAAAATATCTTTCCTGGGTATGTTTGAATATTAGAATCAAAGGACAATAAGAATAATGTAACTTTTTTGGCAAACTGTAAGGACAATTAATTTAGGATATATTACATTATTTATCTAATTATAATAAATTTTTCAATAAGTGTTTATAGCATACTTAAAATAGCTAGTATTTTTACCTTGGTTATGTAAGTCCTGTTAATAAGGTTGCACAATATAAGATATCACACCAGCTAGGGATATAGTTCAGCAGCACAGCACCTTCCTGGCAAGCGCAAGGTTGTGATTTTGATTTCCAGTTAAAAAAAAAATACATCAACTTTAAATGCAAATGCATTGTTTCATTTATATATTTGTATGTGTATATTTTAAAAATCAATATCCAAAAAATATATACTTAAAGTAACTGAGCTGATTTATAATTAAAAATGTTAGAATCATCTTTTTGGTATGATATAAGCAAAAAATAAATTTTCATACAGTTATAAAATTTAGCATATGGGTATAGATTATTTTATAACTCACATTTTTATTTAAGAAGAAAGAACAAGGGGCCAGTGAGATGGTTCAGTGTCATAAGTGCCTGCCTGGAAGGCATGAGGTCCTGAGTTCAACACCTGGTACCCACATATGAAAAAAGAGCTGGTGATATCGCTCAGTGGCATGGGTGCCTGCTGGCACACGAGGTCCTGAGGTCAACCCCTGGTACCCACAAAAAAAGAAGAATGAACAGGGTAAAAATATATTTAATAAAATGTTCATTTCTTTGGAAATTTTTAGTTAAGTACAATATAAAAGCAAAAGTATAAATTCTACATATGAATTGCTTCATTTGAGTATTCAAGATTCAGAAGAAATTTTAGGATCATCTAATGTAGATAGCAAGTGGCAATTTAACACTACAGAAATGCATATGTTTTTGTACTATACAGTATTTAGATTTATAAGGTAAAAGACCTTGAATGCTAAAAATTGGAGATGTGTAATACCCTAAGAACTACACAATATCCTTTATCCTGTCTTTTCAGAAAGAGAACTTTATCCCAAAGAGTCATGTGATTGTCTTGTAGGAATGGAGTCACTTGGTCACAAATTTTTTAAAAAAGGAAAATCTTTGACTCAGAAAAACATTTCACATTGAATTTTCTGTTACTTAAAAAAATTACACAAATTTTAAAACAATTTTTTCCTGCTACATACAAGATAAATGCTTTCATTCTCCTTCACAAAATATGGTACAGGAATGATACAAACCAACAAACTTTAGTTACTTTAGCAAAATGATGTTTGGATTGGAAATGAATGGGAAGTATATTTTTGTGTGATAGATGATGATGATATTAGGTCAACAATGACAGCAAAAGAAAGTCCTTCAGAAGTCCAGTATTTAAAGCTGCCCCAGTGCTTCACTTTAATTTTGTTATCCTCAATTTCTTTTTTTTTCTTTATTTATAAAGTTAAAAAAAATCATGGAACTCTCCTAAGTATTAAGTATACACAAAAAGACCAGGGATATAGCTCAGCAGAATGGCACCTGCCTGGAAAGTGTGAGGTCCTGAATTTGATTCCCAGGTCCCCCCCAAAAAAGTGTACACAAAAATAGGGAGAGCTTCTATCATCTAACATTTCCTCAATGTTTAACCATCTGATTTTTAAAAGGACAAACATGTGTGTATGGTTATGAAAGATTATTTCATAATTGTGTATTTGTACTCCATTTTTACATTGGATCTATAGAATTTCAAAGATATTTGGAAACTCTTCAAATTTGAACTCTTTCATTCATATGGTAGTATTTTTTATTACATACTATTCTGGTCTCTGAACAAGTCTTTCACACTCTTCATTTTAGTACCAAACATATATTGAGGATTTACAGGTGACAGACATAAAATACTGTAAAATACCAGGCATAAAATACTGTATCAGAAGCATATGCAGATGGCACTATGTAAGCCTGGAGAATATAAACATATGATAGAAGAGCAAAAATTAAAAAGTAAGTAAAGAAAAAGGAAAGAGAGCTGAGAAAGTGATATCCCAGTAGGTGATATTCCATTCCTGTAGAGGCTTAGAGGGAATATTATGAAATCATTCCATAGAGTGGAGTATTGTTCAGGGAATAAAATTGACATTATAACTGATCCTATGAAGTTACCCATTTTATCATTACTGTTACGCTTTGTGTCTAGATGTCCCCCCAAAGCCTCATACAGTCATGGGGGCAGGTTTTTCATAGGGGGCTGAATCTAGAGTTTGTGACTGATTCACGGTCCAATGCTGGGATTATGGATGTGAGTGCTACACCCCCACCTCAGTGTGAGTAACCTTCATACAAAGTTAAGGGACAAAAATAGTCTTGTCTCTCTTCTCTCTCTTGTTGCTTTTGCTGTCTTCTGCCACAATGAACTGTTGCCCCTATGTGATATGCCACACTGCCTCGGAGCCAGCCAATTATGGACTGAAACTTTTACAAATTGTGAGCTAAATAAACTTTTCCTCTCTTCATTTTGGGTGTCAGATATTTTGTCTAAGCAATGAGAAAAGGAACTAAGACAATTACTGTTCTGATCTTTCATGGAAATCTGTAGCATGGTACATGTGCTTTATCTGATTCTTCTTTCCTTTTCTACACTCACCTTGCTCTGCTGCAGCAGCTATTGTGTCTGATAAATTTTTTGCCCCATGCTTCCATGTCTAGAGGCAGACATCTGCTCATTCTGGAGAGGAAAATGGCTTCTTATGTAGTAGCAATAGCTTAATCAGTTTAACTGCCCCAGGACTTGAGTTTCTGGGTCTTTCTGTCACCTGTATCCCACAATCCCTCAGGATCCATTTCCTCAAACATGTGAATGGGGATATCTCAGCCAGCTTTATAGAAAAAGGAGAAGAATATACTGCTATTGAACTTACTGGTTTGTAACAAATCATGAATGCAGATACTAGTAATTATACCACTAATCTCTCCTGTATATCCTCCCCATGAATTCAATAGCTTATCAGATATGCAGATTGGCATTATACACGAATTGGTTTACCATCTATAAACAGAATAAGAGAAGGCAAATGGAACAACTGCTTTTAGAGCTACTTTTTGGTATATTTAGGATTCTGTGCCTCTGGCCTCCTCTAAGATCTGGCATAGGCCAACGTGAAAGGCCAGAGAAATAAGCTACAGGGAATCTCACATTGATATCCAGTGTTTGGAAGGATACTAAAAGTTTTCTAAGAGTGATGCTGATGGCTAGAGTCAGTTCTTTTCTCTGACCTGTCTTGTTATGTTCTTCAGTCCTTTTAACACTGTGTCATGCTACTACCTTTTTCTCCTTTCCAGCATTTGCTTTATGTGGTGTAATTTCAGAGATAATAAAAGCAAAGCAGATACTGGAGAATGGAAATGTATGCCTTAACTATTTAAATGGTACCATTGTTCTATTCACTCAGTGTTGAGTTTGAAGAAGCATATCTAATTTAATCTCTACTGAATGAGTCCTAGTGCATTCTTAACATTGAGGGTGCCCAAAAGTAATATAATGTAAGTCATGAATGAAACCTAAAGTTTGTAGTATCTATGTTAATGACAAACAAGTGGTTTTAATATTTTACTTAACATAATATATCTAAGACATCATTTTAACACAGAATTAACATAAAACTATCAACAATATCTTTCACTTTATTTTGTTATGCTGACTTTTCAAAACTAATTGGCATTGTAGATTAAAGCATATTTCAACTTGGACTGTGTGCAATTCAAGTGCTTAGAAGCCATATATTGCCAATGCTGGCTACTTTAAAGAGCACTACATGAGCTTCCTTTCTGGTTCCCAATTTTCTATGTGTAGAGATGGGGTTCCCCAATTTTCCCCCACATTAGTGAGTTCAGGATAATATCTCCCACTTACACTGCCTCAACCGAATGTGGAAATTGAAATTAAATTTTTTCAATTGAATGAAATTTCATCCTCTGGTAAAAATTATCTTAAATGCTCAGCTTTTGTCTTAGTTAGTTTTCTTGTTGCTGGGACAAAATAACTGCCAGCCAAAGTTAAAGAGGGAAAGGTTTACTTAGCTCAGTTTGTGGAAGTTTCAGTCTGTAATCAGATGGCTCCAAGGCATGGTGGCATGGTTGAGGGGCAACTCTTCATGGTGGCAGAAGACAGCAAAAGCAACAAGAGCGAAAAAAGGGGGAGAGTAAGCCTTTTTTCCTCCCTTATACTATAAACAGGCTACCCACCCAAGGGCAAGTGTAGCACTCACACCTTATCTGTTGCCTCCTTTTGCACAGGCTGATTATGTTTACAAAGTGAGGACTCTGGCCCCCTGCTGAGTTGATCTGGAAATGCGGTAACTCTGTTTCCTGAGGTGAGGGCATGAAAACAAGAGTTCCAGGTTCAACAAGCTTTCTTCAAATAACCCACCCCTCATGACCACATGAGGCTTTGCAGGGACATCCAGACACAAACCATAACAGCTTTCATCTTTTGGTAATCACATTAACTTGAGTCCTTTCTGTCACATCACAGAGACTCCCCAGTTTTCCATGTGTGTTTTCTCCTTTTTTGCAATAAGAGAAAAATCACAACTTTGTTTAAGTATAGAGGAGATGCTTCTCATAGTGTTCCAGAGTATATATGTATGTTATGAAGATTTAGCCATTGTTTTTAGTCCACTGTTTGCAATAATTAGAAGTATAACACTTGTTTGCTGGTAACACTTGGTGTAGTAGCTTTCTACATTGTCCTAAAGTTGTTTATGCATGTGTTAGAAATATGTTTCATTTATTCTAGCAAAATATATACTTCTAGAAGTTTTAGACAAATTTATGTCATATTATATGTCTCATTTATATATGTTTAAATTTTTTATTCATATTGAATACTGATTAAGTGGTTTTGTTGAGGGCATTCATAAAATTAATATTTGATAAATAAAAGAAATTCTGAGCAGTTGAAAGCTTAGAGGATTAGTGACAGATTGTGCTTCACCAAATGTCTTCTTTTGCTTAATTCTTCCTGACACTATGGACACATACAATGAGATGGTGACTGGGAAAGAATATTTCCTTTGTGCAAAAAACTCTTTCACATGATATATTCAAATTCTTAAAGTTTGTCATAATTAATGCCTTTTTCTTTCCAACTCTACAATATTGATAACATTTGGATGATCTATTTTAAAGGGGCTGTCACCAATTTATTTGCATTCAAGAAGCCATGAGCCCTAAATCCTTCTCCCTCTTGTACTGCAAGATGTGCTGGGTGATTGTCATCTGCTCCACAATTACAGTTCCTGTATGATTTGCTAGGCAGTAGTGTGAAGAGTTCTGTAGCTAAGCTTGGCACAAATGGATTGTGTGATGAGAGTCGTGGGGAACATTTACAATGTTTGTACTATTGCAACTGCTGTTTAGGGTTTTCATTTTCCTGTTTCAAACACTGGCCCTGACAATGCCAGAGACAGCCAATGATTTAAGAGTGAAGGATAGCACCACTGTTATAACTATGGTGTCTTTGATGAATGGAGGCAGAGCAAGCAAGAGGGAAGGAAGATGGGAATTAGGAGAGAATGGATAGGAAGTGACAGATTTAAAGCTGTCTTCCTAAACATCAACCAGTTTACACTGTGAGGTGTAAGTAAATAATTTTAATTTCAAGATATTTTATGGAATGTCACACTAAATTTGTTTGAATTATAATTTAAGTACAAATCACCATCTTCTTAACAATTACACTAGCTTGGAAGAAAATTCTGTTTGAATGTTTTTCTTGCACTTCTGAAACTGAATATTAGTGCACTAAGACATATGACACTGTTTTTCATATAAAACCACACTGTAGATGTTATCTCTGTTGCTCAGTTAAATAACAACTTGGCAGCATTTTATGATCACTTAAAAATATTATAAAATGTTGTTTAACCTACTATCAATTTTATGAACTTTTATTATGTGAAACATCAAGCATTTATATGAAATATTCTATGCGATTTCTTAATGGTTGCTGCTATAAAAAAACAGGAAGAACTGTATATTTTCACACCATTAGTACTTGAAAATATTGTTTCAAATGAAAATTTTGGATGTAAACAGAATTGGTGAATAAAACAGTCACATGCAGTGTAACACAATAGAAGACAATTTATCTGACTTAATTTTGAAAAGTGGTATGTTAAGTTAATCATTAATGATTTACTAAAACAGGTCGATGAATCAGTTCAAGATGTTAATTATATAGATTCTTATTTCTACTCCTTGCTGTGTTTACATAGAATATAGGCAACTCACACTACTTCTTCTTCATTGGTAAAATATATCTCTGAGAACATATTTGACATGATATATTATGAGTTCTCTAAGAAGGAACTCATTCCAGAAAAGAGAAGGCTAGAAGACAGCTGTGCCTGCTGTAGAAACAAGGGTCAGACAGGGCAAAAGAGAAGAGAGTATGTGTAACCTCCAACCTATATTCCAGGGATTTGCACTTCTTCATAAGGAACAGAGATGTGTCTCTAACAAGGAAGTCCTGTCTTTATGAGTATCTCTGTGACACATCACATGGACAAAGCAGCAGTATTTGGGGTAAGGTCTAAAAGTGTCAGTCACTGCAGAGGGCATAGTGATCCTCCCTTGCTCCACTTAGAGAACATAAAAGAAATATTAACCAAATCCACATCCACAGTGCCTGCCATCTAGAGGGTGCAGTTTCCACACAATAGAACACTAACAATAGGACATTACACGAGAGCCACAGAACACACGAGCCCCAATGGAAGCACCAGCACAGGGCTGCAGCGAGGTTGTGGACTCGTTCAGTGCTTGTACACATTGAATGGCTCAAGTAGACTACAAAATGGGACTAGTAGCCATTTAAAAAATAAAATAAAATCAATGACATTTTGCAAACACACTTTTTTGAAAATCCATGCTTTAAATTGTGTGTATGTATTTTTTTTCCTGAAAATACTCACAATACCTTTTGGGGAGAATATGGAAAAGTGACAGCATGTAAGTACCACATCCATAGAAAATTCCAAACCCAGAGAAACATTGCTTTTATAGTCTCAGAGATTTATTTTCCTCCCTCCCATTATCAGAACCTTGGAGACAAGTACACAAGAAGACTTTCCCTGAAAGGGCTAGGAGAACAGAGAAATTAATATTTTGAAGAAGAAAATAAGCTAAGTAAGAAAATTACTTGAGTCCTAGACAAAATGCGTTACTATGAATTCGAATCTGGATTCCTTTTCAGAAACCACAAACTGATGATGTTTAGCCAGAGAAGGATGATCTGGATTTCATGAGTGTCTAGTTCAAACTGTAGCATGTCCAAACTGATGTTACATGATAAAATTCTAAAAGTGCTTTCCATATTATTTTATGAACTAGACTGTGTACTTAGTGAGAATATCTGTATTTCTAGTAACAAAGTGTTCTTTGTAAGTTAACTGTGGTATTAAACCTTGGTTTTTTAACTTACTGTCTATGCAAATTTAGGCATAAGTGATAACCTAGAATGAACTTAGTTTCCACATTTTAAAAATATAATGAGTAATAACATTAGTGATAATACCAGTCATATCATATTTTTGCTGGGGTTTTAAATATAAATGTATAAAATACTTGCAAAATTATACATGTTAACCATTCATATTTCAATGTTATAATTGTTTTAATGATCTACTTTTCCAAGATTGCTACAGATCAGTCAAGAGAAAAACCATGTATTAGACATTTATTTTTGTGCTTATATATTACAGAATAATATGTAGGAGAGTTTTATGCCACATAGTACTAGATAACTTTATTTCAAAGAAATACTTCATTTGGTTACTGGATTGGAAACTGTGAAAGAAAGATGTACATCACAGTCTAGGTGCATCTCTCTATCATTATTATGATGATTATTAAATAAGAAATTTGGAAAATGACTGGGTTTCAGTGTATTCTTTGAGTTGAGTTCATGGGTAGTGAGTGTAAGTTCCAGTGTGCCTCTAGGTTAAAAATTACTTCATGCAAGAAATGTAGAATGGAGAGTCTTGAGACTAGAAATGAATACGTAGAAATGAGAATGACCCATATGTGTATGAATAGTGAAGCCATGAAATAGACTTTTCAAGGGAAGAAGAGAAATATAAAACAGGAGCCTGTGAATCATGCACATCAAAATGTTGGACACAAGCAAAACAGTCACAAAGGAGGAAAGAGCTTGCTGGAAAAGGCCAGTTGCATAGAAGAAAAAAATTTAAGGCACATATAATTAAACTTGTCACATGCTGAAGTGATACTAAAGGAGATGAGAACTGAAATAATAATTATTTTGATTTAAAATAATAATGAATTTAGTAGTGAAGTAGATATAAAAAACTACAAACAAAAGAAGAACATGTGTTAAATGCTAGCTTTGATCACTGGTAAATAGCTCATTTCTTTCAGGCACGCAAAATCTGCCCTCTCCAGAGACTCACAGATGGATGAGATCTAGGGACTCACCAATCTGATTTGCAAAGTGTGAGGAAATAAAATGTGAGGTTTTGACTAAAATATTTAATTTCCATCACAAGCCACTCAGTATCTTCTCTTATTGCTGTAACAAGGAAAACTACAAGATCCAGAGGGTGTAGCAGTATCGGCCAAACTATCCTGACACAGTGAGTCATGAAGAAATCAAATTAGTCTAGGCTGCTCTTGCAGATGTTTTCTGATAGGTGTCTAATAAGATGTAGTGTGGTTGTATGTGAAGTAAGCAAAATTATGGCAATAGATTTGATTTGAGAGACACAATATTGTTACAGCTAGGAAAATGAATAATTGAAACAGAAGAGAGGGCTAAAGAATAGAGGAAATGTTCAGAAAACATGAATTTCTCAGCTGTTGGGGAAATTTTATGAACAAAACTCACTAAGTTTACTCCATGCTTATGGACCTATGATCAGTACCCAAAATTTATCCAGGAGAAGACACACAGAACAATAGTGGGGAGTAAGAGCATAGCCAAAATTTTGTTTGTTACACTCAGAATGTTCAGAGATGTATTAATGCTGACACAGATGATAGTGGAGGAAATTACAGAAGTGTTGAGAAAAGTCTAGACATTATAAGTCATCATACTCCTAAGCAATAGCAAATTTTTTTTATGTGAGTACCGGGGGTCGAACTCAGGACCTGGCATGCCAGCAGGTGCCCATGCCACTGAGCGATAGCATCAGCCCCTTTTTTCATATGTGGGTACCGGGAGTTGAATTCAGGACCTCTTGCTTGCCAGTCAGGCACTTAATGCCGCTGAGCTATCTCACCAGCCCCACAACAAAATTTAAAGGTATCACAGAAAGAGTATTGGTTAACTTCATTAGAAGAGTATAAGTGAAAGAAGACAGGAGATAATATTTCGTGTTTCAAAAACAAGCTGAAATTTCATTGAGCAATTAATTAGGAGAGGGTATTCTAAGTAGAGGGGGCTATACTGAATATAATACAACATAGGTGCATCAGAAACATAAGCAATATAGAATGGTAATGTGACTCAAGCCCATTGGAAATTAAGCAAATTTTAAATGACCGTTTTTCTGTTTTTTGTTTTTTGGTTTTTGGTTTTTTCTTGCTTAAGATTTGGACTTCATGCTAGAAAACAAATGATCCTGTGAAGTCTATTAAACAGTACAGGGTAATGTTTGTTTCATTTTAGGAAGATTACATTGCCAAATGCCTGTTAAAATTTAAATTCCATAATAATTGTCAATTTTTGCATACTTGACAGACTTCTACATGATTCAATTTGTTTATCTGTTCTGTGTGGTCATAAGAATAATTTGTGAGTTGATATTTCATCTTCAATACAACTGTGTTAGCATCATGGATACAAAACTACCAGTTATCTTTCCATGCTTGTCCAGAGCTCATTTAAGTTTCATTATATATAAGCTTTTTAGGCTGTTGTTTATAGTACATATAAGGAGAACAATAGATTTCAAACTTTTTTGAGAAGACAACAAAACTACCAACAATATTAACAAAACAAGAGATTGTCAGATGATTTAATGGAGCTGCCAAACAGGCATTGATAAACAATATGGAAGAGTAATTCATAGAATAAACATTTCAATGTGTATCATGCCTCAATGTACTTGGTTATTTTCTATCAATTAAAGTTATATACAGAAAATATTTCAGTATGGACTCTCTGGTTTCTGAAACAGTAATGTATCATGCAAATAGTTACCATGTTTATCTTTTTACTGTGGTTCTGCTCCATGTTTACCAAACCAACAAACTGGTAATGCCTCATGTTTAGAACAAGGTTCCAAAGATTAACATAAATCTTCTAACAACTTAACAAGTGACCAAATAACACCATTTGTTTAAGAAAAATTCCAAAATAAGCTCAACTGCCATTATAAGAAAAAATTTCTATTTAATGATGATAGTTGCTCCTTTATTTTATTTATTTATTTTTTTGTGGGTACCAGGGTGTTGACCTCAGGACCTTGCGTGCCAACAGGCACCCATGCCGCTGAGCGATATCACCGGCCCCTTTTTCATATGTGGGATCCGGGAGTCGAACTCGGGCCCTTGCGCTTGCAAGGCAGGCGCTTACGCCGCTGAGCCATCTCACCGGCCCGTCCTTTATTTTTAATTTCACAATATCTTAGCATTATTTTAACCATCAGTCATTTACCATCTGCATTCTTATATTAGTTTTTTTCTATCCTTTCATTATGGCAATTTTCTCACTATTGTGATTATTCTATTTCCTCCAAAAAGCTTCTCAAGGAGAAGGATTATATTTTAATTCTCAGTAACTATATTTAATAAGATTGCATCAATAAAAATTTATTTGGTAAGATCTCCATCCAGGTCACAAAGAGGCAAATTCATTTTCTAAGATGCTACCTAAATTGAAGTACTAGGCAACAGAAAACTGTAGCCAGCAGCTACATCTAAAAGGTTTCTGGAAAATGTTCTATTTTCTTTGTGAAGATAGTTGATAATTTCTGGAAATGATCTTAGATTGCAAGGCAAGTATAATATCAGAACAAATGAAGATATAAATACTGAAATAGTGTTCTCTATACAGGGAGTCTGCTGTAAATGAAGGTTTTAAGGACATTTGATTCTCAAAACATCATTATATATCACCAGGACTGGCATTATCATTCTCATAGTTCAGAAGAAATAACTAAGATTTTAACCTTATTTATTTTTCCAAAGGATAGCCAACTACAAAACAGCACTGAAATATCAAGTCATTGACTACATTTCCTAGCTCCAAATTTGTGTACTTTCCAATAAATCATTACAAATGTTCATATGCAAAGAGTTATACAGTAAAAATACAGTATTATAGCAGTAAGTCCACAGAGAATAATGGTAGAAATTATATTAAGGAGTACAGTATTGATAAAACCTCCAAGGAGAATTTAGGTAACACTGAAACTTTAGTTTCAGGTTACAATGTTGTACGTATATAATGAAATCCTATCTATAGTGCTATGAAGAACTGAAATTAAAACAATTACTGACTAAATATATTTAGGTAAACCACAAAAAAATAGGCCAATACATCTCATATATCATATAATCATGAAATAAAATGATATGTTGATTGGAAATGATTGAGTGGGAAAAAGGTAAACTAACATTGTCCATTGTTACCAAATATACACCTAACCTCTTTAAAGGTTTGAATCTTCTTTAGAACATGATTCAACATAGAGGTCAAAATGGAAGGGTCAGAAGTAACAGGAAAGATAAACACCATTTATTTTCCAGTGAGGAATACTTGTAGCTAAACTAGTGATGCAGCACTCACATTGTGCTGACATACAGGCTTTGGAGACTTATGTTGAAAGCTAGGTTCAGGAAAATAGTAATGTGCAATCGTGCATAATTTTGAAGGATGATGGTAGCATCAGTGTTACATTGTCCTTGCTGACTGAATCAGGCTTGTTTATTGGAATCTCCTTTAGGGGCAAAATTTTGCAGAACACTAAAGCTGAACCTAATATATAAAGACTTAATATTGCCTTTGGGATGCTATTCTACAGAGGCATCATTCGAGGTCTCCCATTTCTATCAAATTAATGACAAGGTTTTTTGCAAATTTTGTGCTGCTCTGTAAATTTGGCTAACTAAATCCTGAGAGTTTCTTAATGCAACAATTTTTTTCTCTTTCACTTTCACTTCTACAAAAAGAGTAAAAAAAATAAAAAACTAACACCTAACATTTAAGGTGAACATTAAATAACAATTAAGAACACAGTGCTATGCTTCTAAACTCTTTATTCATTTTATCATATATTTGTCTCAGATTCTGCTACTCATTTTTAAAAATACTGTATTTCTTTACTTCATTATTATTGGAATCTTTGATGCTACATGAGTTCAAATTAGATCCAAAAATTAGCTCTATATTTTCCCTTGGCAACCAGGAATAATGGATAAAATGATTTCAAAGAACATAATTTTTTTTTTCTTTTCTCATTATATGTCGTATCATTCTTTCCTGGAATACCAATATTATTTGAGCTAGAAAACAGATGAAGTGGGTGATGTTTAGTCAACTTAACACCATAAAAGCAAAATTTATCCTTTGCTCACCTCTTGCCATGTACAAAAGAACACACACACAAAAGAACTATTTGGTTGATACATTATAGCAGGTGTTCTATAAAATGTATGTTTACAAATTCAATCCTCACTGAAATTATGTTTGATGAATATAGAACTGCATTTCTTAGAGGCATTTGTGCTATATAAGATATTACTTTAGGGCCGGTGAGGTGGCACAGCGGCATAAGCGCCTGCCTTGCAAGCGCGAGGGACCGAGTTTGACTCCCGGAACCCCCATACGAAAAAGGGGCCAGTGATATCCTTCAGCGGCATGGGTGCCTGTTGGCGCGCGAGGTCCTGAGGTCGACCCCCCAGTACACACACACACACACACACACACACACACAAAAAGATATTACTTTATCAAATATTGTCATTAATTGAATAAATATGGTTCATATTATATTTAAATGAATACAATTAATTTAAAACAAATCTTGCAATTATTTATCCATCAACATTATCAAAAATATGGGCAAATTTGAAGAACAATAGATATTTATTGACTGTATACTATGTGTAAGACTGTGATTAAAATGAATAACAACATAATTTCTCTTTGGCAATAATAGTATTTATAGTAAATCATATAAAAATGCAGATAATTAATAAAACCTATTGCTATAACTGACTTTGTCTTTACCAACTCCCAATTTATTAGTGATAAAAATAGATTAAAACTTGGACGATATTCCTAACATAGGACCCTAAAATACAACAAAATATATAATAAATTTCTACAGACATATGTTATTGTTTTTTTTTTTTGTGGGTAGCGGGGGGTCGACCTCAGGACCTCGTGTGCCAGCAGGCGCCCATGCCGCTGAGCGATGTCACCGGCCCCTTTTTTGTAGGCGGGTTCCGGGAGTCGAACTTGGGCCCTCGTGCTTGCCGGGCAGGTGCTTATGCCGCTGAGCCATCTCACCGGCCCCATATGTTATTGTTTTGAGCAAGAAGATGTAATTTTTGAAAGGAGAGATTTGAGTTTAATCTTGAGTTTACATTTTACATTATCAAGAGAATTTCATCAAGACAAAACCTGGAAATATGACATTAAGCTAGTACTTTTCTAAAACACCTGGGACTGTTAGAAAGAACAGAAAATTCATTTTTACATAAAACTTAAAATTCAAAGAATATACATATATGTTTATAATAAAATATTTTATTATCATAAAGTTGAATTAAATTTTTGCCTTTTTATTATTTTATTTTCTTTGTCTTTGTCTTTTTTTTGTCTCTTCAAAACAGGGTTTCATTATGCAATTCAGGCTTGCCTTGAACACTTTGGAACCCAGACTGGCCTCAAATTTAGCAATCCTCCTGCTTCAGACTCCCAAGTGTTGGAATTACAAGCATGCACCACCACACCTGGCTGCCTTTTTCATTTTAAATTACAGTGTAATTATATTAACTCTTATGTTGAAAAACTGCACAATTTGGTGTGTTTTAAACTAATTCTGTAAGACTTGCCATCTTAACAATTTTGACATTTCTAATCCATTGATGTGACATATTTCTCCATTTTTTGTGTTATCTCTGCATTTTTCATCATTTAGTACTTTTCAACATGACAATGTTGTTTATAATTCACTAGATTTATTTTGAAATATTTTACTGTTTTATTAGTGATAATTTAAATAGAACAATTTTTAAATTGTGGTTACTAGTTGTTCACTGATAGAATATAAATACATTCACATTTGATATATGACTATGTATACCAAGACAGAAATAAACTCAGTTATAAGATTGGGAGTTCTTACATGTATTTTTAAATTTTTCCATGTGCATATTTGTATGTATATAGTTTAATTTATGCTTTTCCACTCTATGTATTTATACCTTTTCTTGTTTTGTTGCATTAAACTAGACTTACAGTAATGTGTTGAAAGTATACATATTGTATTTATTATTGATCTTGGGGGAATTCTCCAGGTCCCCATTATTAAATAATGTTATATATAGGATTTTTCAGATGCCCTCTATCAGGATAAGATTGTTTCTTCAACTATTTTGTTTTTTTGAAATTAGATTTTGTAGTTTGTGCTTTTTAAGAGGTTTACCCTGTCCTTCTAAATTGTGAAATTTATGTGTGGAGAATTGTTCTTTTTTCATACAATTTTAAAAATAATACACATAATAATAATATCTAATAGTATATTGAAATTATTGTTTTTGACTTTTTAAATAAAAGGAATGGTTAATGGAATAGATAACATATGAAAACATAGAACTTTGAAATTTGTAATATGTCATTGAAGATGTATAGTAGAACTAAAATAAGCATCTATCCTAGAAATAAAAACCACGTAGAAAATTCTAAATTCTTTAAGAAGGCAGTTCAATGGAATATCTAGTATTACACAGATTAAAATGTGTTAGTTTCTATCAAAGGCTATTCTTAGTTATGCAGAACCCATCTCCCCCAATAGACAATTTGGCAAGTTCAATTTTTTGTCTTTGTATCCAACAAAAAATGACATGCATCATTAATGTGCTCTTAGCAGCCCCCTTCTCAGGTCACCTATGGATCTGAGATGATGCTTCCAATGATGAAGAGATACAAGGATTTATCTATGAAATGTATTTTCTCTCAGTGCTACCAAAAGAAAGGGATATACACATTCCTCCTTGTTCTACCCTGTGATTGAACAATATAGATTTGATTTAGTGTTACATTATGTGCTCTTTTTTACAGAAAAACAATAAAAATAATGATACCAAACTTCAAAACAAGGTGTAGGAAAGTAACAATGGTTAGTACATTGCTTATTGTTATCTTCAAAGTAGTTGCTCAGATTATAAGATATAGGCATGAAAAATTGATAAAATGATATAAGTACAAAACTTTCTTTTCAATGGACTTACAAAAATCATTAGTATAGCTGTCAACTATATATATATATATATATATATATATATATATATATATATATATATTTACTTTTCCTTTTCCCTGCCTTCTCTTCTCTTTCCCCAATCCAAATTTCTCTTTCCTTTTGAATATTTTCGTCGCATTTCCCAATATCTATTGTATACTTTGTATCTTATTTACTCTGTCAGATTCGTACACTAGGGAGACAATACAATGTCTATACATATAAGACCAAATTATTTCATTTATGAGTATTGTCTCAAGTTGAATCCATTTACTTATAAAAGTCTCAAGTTTATCCCACTTTATACTTGAGTAGTATTACATTGTATTAAAATACCACATCATTTTTATCCATTCCTCATTTGATGGGCATTTGAGTTGTTTCCAAGATTTATCTATTACAAATTGTGCTGTTGTAAATATGGATGCACATATTTCACTGTAGTATGATGTTTTTATTTCCTCTGGGAAGATAACCAGAAAGGGAATAGCTGGGTGGAATGGGACCTCTAATCCTAGTTTTTTATGGACTCTCCACACTGATTTCCACAGTAGTTGCACTGGTCTACACTCCCTCCAACAAGGAGAAACATTCCTTTTCCCCCACAGCCCCTTTAGCATTTGTTATTCGTTGATTTCTTGATGACAGCCATTATTTCTATGTTAAATGGAATCTCAGTCTTGTTTTAATTTGCATCTCTCAAATGACCAATGATGTTGAACATTTTTTCATATATCTATTTACTGCCTGTATTTCTTTATCTGAGAAGTGCATATTCATCTCAGATGCCCATTTTTGGATTGGGTTTTTTTCATTTGGGGGAGGTCTGATTTTTTTCAATTCTTTATACATTCTAGATATAAGTCCTTTGTCTGAAGAACTGTTGGCTAAAATTTTTGCCACTCTGTGGGTTGTCTTTTCACTCTGTTGGTGTTTCTTTTGATGTGCAAATCTTCTCAATAAGATGAAATCCTAGTTTCTGATTTTATGGAGTATTTCCCATACAGTTTGTGTTTTGTTCATGAAGTCTCTGCCTACACCTATGTATTCAAGATTTCTACCTACATTCTCTTCCAGTAGATTTAGTGTTTCTGTTTTAATATTTAGATCTTCAATCCATTTTGACTTTAGTTTATTGCATGGTGATTGACACGAGTCTAGTTTTAGTCTTCAGCATGTAGACAGCCAGTTTTTCTAGCACCATTTATTAAAGAGTCTCTGTTTCTTCCAGGGAATAGTTGTGGCCCCTTTGTCAAACATAAGGTGGCTGAGTGTCTTTGTAGTTATGTCTGAATCTTCTAATCTGTTCCATTGATCCTCATGTTTTTTTTTCCAGTACCATGCTGATATTATCCCAGTAGCTTTGTGGTATAATTTCAAGTCAGGGATTGTGATGCCTCCTGTTGCCTTTGTTGTCCTGAATTGCTTTTGCTATTCTAGTTCTCTTCTGCTTCCAGATGAATTTTAGGAATGTTTTCTCTAGCTCTGTGAGGTATATTAATTGTATTTCCATTGCGATTGCATTAAATCTGTACAACAATTTTGGGAGTATGGCCATTTTCACAATGTTGGTTCTTCCTCTCCAAAAGCAAGGGATGCATTTCCATTTTCTGATATCCTTTGCAATCTCCTTTTTCAGAGTACTAAAATTTTCAATGTATATATCCTTTATTACCTTTGTTAGATTGATTCCTAAGTATTTCATTTTTTGGATCATATTGTGAAGGGTATAGCTTCCCTATTTTCTCTCTAAATTAGTTTGTTGTTTGTGTACAGGAATGCTATTGATTTTTGAGTGTTGACTTTGTATCCATCTACACTACTGAATTTGTTTATTAAATATAGAATGCTGTTGGTGGCACTTTTGGGGTCTTCTATGTAGTGTATCATGTCATCTGCAAATAATGATAATTTAGCTTCTTCCTTTCCTATCCTTATTCCTTTTATTTCTCTCTCTTGACTAATTGCTCCAGCTAATGTTTCCAGAACTATATTGCATAGGAGTGGTGATAGTGGACATCCTTATCTTGTTCCTGATTTTAAAGTGAAAACTTTCCATTTTTGTCCATTTAGTATGATGTTGATGGATTGTCATAGATTGCTTTTATCAGATTGAGGTAAAGACCATCTGTTCTGTAGGGATTTTATCATCAGTGGGTGTTGGACTTTGTCAAAAGTTTTTCAGCATTTAATGAGATGATCATGAGATTTTTGTCTTTGGCTCTGTTGATACGATGTATTACATTTATTGATTTGCATATGTTAAACCATCCCTGCATTCCTGGGATGAATCCCACTCGGTCATGGTGTACAATCTTCTTGATGATTTGCTGCATTGTGTTTGCTAGTATCTTATTGAGTATTTTTGCATCTATGTTCATTAGGGAGATTGGCTGTTAGTTCTCTTTGTTGGTGAGGTCTTTCTTTGGTTTTGGTATCTGGGTACTACTTGCCTCCAGGAATGAGTTAGGGGGTATCGCTTCCCTTTTAGTTTCATTAAAGAGTTTGAGTAGCATTGGTGTTAAATCTTCCCTAAACTTCTTATAGAGTTCAGCATTAAATCCATAAGGACATGGGCTTTTCTTTATTGGTAAGATTTTAATTACATTTTTAATCTCATTAACTGATATTGGGATATTTAGAATTTTTATATCTTCTTGATTCAGCTTTGGTAATTCATACATATCTAGGAATCTGTCCATTTCTTCTGTGATTTACATCCTATGAGAGTCAAGATTTTTGAAGTAAGTATTGATGATTTTCTGAATTTCCAAAAGATCTGTAGTGATTTCACCTTTTTCATTCCTCATTGCATGAATTTGAGTCTTTTCTTTCCTTTTTATGATAAGGTTGACTGAGGGTTTATCAATTTTATTTATTTTTTCAAATAAAAAATCTTTGATTCATTAATTGCATTGTTTTCTTAGTCTCCACTGCATTATTACTTCTCTAATTTTTATAATTTCCTTCCTTGTATGGGCTTTGGGCTTGTCTTGCTCTTATTTTTCTAGAAGCTTGTGGTACAATATTAGATTGTTTATTCATGCTTGTTCTGTTTCCTTATGTGAGAATTCACCACTTATAAATTTCCCTTTTAAGACTGCTTTCATTGTATCTATAAGTTCTGGAATGTTGTATCTACATTCTTATTTAGTTGTAGATATATTTTAATTTTTTCTTTAATTTCATCTGTGACCCATTGTTCAGGATTTATTTATTTCTATATATTTATGGAGTTTTTGTGTTTTCTTTTGTCATTAATTTCCATTTTCATTCCACTATGGTCAGATAAAATGCATGGGATAATTTAAATTCCTTTGCATTTATTTAAGTATGTTCTGTTGGCTAGTATATGGTCTATTTTAGAGAACATCTTGTGAGTAGCTGAAAAGAATGTGTATTCTGATATTGTTCAGTGGAACACTCTGAAAACATCTCCTAAGTACATTTGTTCACAGGTTTGATTCAGTTCTGATATTTCTTTTCTGATTTTTTATCTAGTTGATCTATCTCTTTGTTACAATGGGGTATCAAGATATCCTGTTATAATTGTGTTATTGCTTATTGGTTTTTCATGTCTATTAATAATTGTTTTATATAGTTGCATGCTCCCATATTTGGTGGATACATATTTATGATGGTTATCTCTTTCTCTTCAAGTTTACCCTTAACAAGTATGTAGTGACCTTCTTTATCCCTTTTGATCATGCTTGGTTTGAAGTTCACACTGTCTGCAAACAGGATAGCTATCCCTGCTTTTTTCTGGGTTTCTGTTGCATGGAAGATTGTTTTCCATCCTTTGACTTTCAGTCTATAAATTTCTTTTTGAGTTAAATGTGTCTCTATGATACAGCATATTGTTGGATCTTGTTTTCTGATCAATTCAGCCAGTCTGTTTCTTTTGATTGGTGAGTTGAGACCATTTACATTGATGGTTATAACTGATATGTATTGGCCTATCTTTGTTATGGTATTTTCCTGATGTTGGTTCCCTGCTTTTCCCCTATTTTTAGTTTCTTGCCTTTGTGGTGATTTCTTTCTGTTGTTGTTCTTGAAATTGTGGTCATTTTTATCTCTGTCTAGAGTATCTTTCTGCACTCTTTGTAGGGTTGGTTTGGTGATCATGAATTTCTTCAGTTTTTCATTGTCATGGGGGTATGTTATTTCTTCATTAATTTTGAAAGATACTTTTGCAGTGATTATCCTCTCAGTGGAGTGGTTTTACAATTTTGTGGGGAGCTGGGGGGTTAAAAGGAGTAGGAGACAGGATAAAGTGATGAATGAGGTCAAATATAGTAGTCAAGGCTGTAGGTCAAAGGGTGATCACCTGAGTTTTGGGAAACTGGAGGACACAGGAGGAAAAGAACAAAATAGAATGCAGAGTGATCAGAAAGCAAAGAGACAGTGTTTACTCACATGAAACTTTAAATTCAAAAAGTAATTAAGGAAGGAGAGAAACAGCATCAATAGAAGAAAACAAAAAAGAAATATAAGAAACCTAAACTGAAAAAAGGAAGGAAGGAAAAGAATGGAAAAGAAAAGAAGAAAAGAAAGAAGAAAAGTAGACCCAAGAAAGAGAAGAGAGGAAAAGAGAGAAAAAAAGAAACACAAAATACAAGACAAAACAAGGCAAATTCCAACCAGACACGAAAGGGGTAGCCAATCAGACAAAAAAGGGAGAATAAAAGTAGTAAAATGCCTCTGGTGTTTACAGTTCTGTGAACGTGTCCATGTCAGATCCCAGAAATGTGCTGTGTACTCCAGCCAAGTTTGCCATGGGAATTGTGCTGGGTATGGAGCTGATATTGGCCTCTGGATGTGGGAACTGGGACTGGTCTTCTGTTGGTGGAGTTCTTCAGAGCTGAACTACTGGCTCCTCACTGCTGCTTTGGACACTTCCATGTTTCTGGTCTCGCTGATTACTCAACCCACCCAGGGCCAGCTGTCATGGGTCTCCGGGTTCCAGTTGATTTGCCTGCCAAAGTCATTTGTGTGCCAGGGCACCCAGGGCCTGGCCTGTCATTGGTGCTGTGGCTCTAGTTTTTTTCCAGCCACCAAGGGCATGTATGCACTCATGCGTCTGGGGCTCAGCCTCTCATGTGCTTTTTTTTTTGCAAATATTTTTTACTCTGTCCCTTATAATAACCTATTCAAGTTATTTAGTTGATGGACAAGAAAGATTTAGTATGCAAATGTAAATAATTCAACACTTATTTTTTACCTGCAGTGATAAAACTTTCTGCCCTTTATATACAGAATATATGTATATGTATAAATATCTGTATATATATATATGTGCAAATCATAGAACTAAACAAAATTTGAAGTAAAATTTTAGAGTTGTAAAATATGGAGCCCTTGCTTTTGGGAATTACAAATATCATCATTCCATTTTTACTTGAATTTAATAAGCATAAATAAGTCAATTACATAAAAGCACACAAAAAGATTTCAGCAAAATTAGAACTAGAGTGTCAAATTTTATTCTACTTTTTCATTATTTGTTTGGTAGTTCCCAATGCTCTCCAGTAGATTTTGTAATCATTTTTATAGACAGGGAATACTATGTTTTAGATTTATAATGTTAAGGAAGAATGACCAACACAAGAGATGTAAATTAAATAATAATGAAAAATTGGTCTTCTATCCTTGGTAAGAAGCACCAAAGTCACTATAATTAATTGTGGCTATTTTCACACTGCAGTTTCCAGTATCCCTTTCTTCCCAGGAGTTGCTGAATCAGGCCATGGAGGAAAGTTGATGTATACCTTCTGTGGAAATGAGATGTTTTAGATGCACTGTACTCGAATGCCAGCATGGGTGACTGTGTGAGATATAATCCTTTCCTGTTTAATGCAACCTGAACCAATCTACATTCTAGAGTCATTTGATTTCTCCCCTCTGTAGTGCTACCAGATAGCAACCAGCTCTCTTGGGACTCCATTCATGCTGAGATTGCACCAGCTAGTGATTATACTGCTGAATTAGTCTGTAATCAATCTTGCATCCTACTGATCTTCTTTGGAATTTTTCTTTTGATCACCAGCTAATGGGAAAGACATCATGGTAAAGAACAATATAGTTTTATCTAATAGTAGCTCCACTGAGTTGGCCTCTGTGTACTTTTGTATTCACCTTTCAATGAAAATGTTTATAACAAAGTCAATTTGAAAGTCAAAACAGATAATTATTACAGAATTAGCTTGATTTACCTTAAGCATAAATGCTTCATTTTCAGAATTTATGAGTTGTCAAAGCAAATGTGAATTTCTTAGACTTAAATGTAGGTTTTTTTTCCAGTTTTTTATTGATGGTCTATTCAAATACAGTCATAGATGCTTGAAGAAGTAGTCATATGGGTTTCATGATTAGGAACTGCCTATTCCAATATGTAGATGAAGTAGGAATGCATATATCTAATTAACTTACAGGTTATTACTAGTACTGTCCTAACAGGTTAACAGCCTTTCATAATAAGCAAGTCATATGGTTAGAATGTCACCAGATACTTCACCTTTCTATTCCTATTCACATGCTATATGGAAGTCTATGAAGCGATAATTCAGGCATACAATAGTGGAAAGTAATGTAGGCTTTACAAAAAACATGAAGGCAAATACAAGGCAAAAATATGTGTTCTTACCATTTTGTTAATAAAGTATTCTGGGGCGACAGGCTAATAGAGACAGCTTCTCAAATTCCTCATAATCTCTGTTGTGCAGAAAAACAAAACCAGAGAAAAATTATGGATGTGTAAGCTCATTTTAAAGTTTGTTGAAAGGAAGTAAGGAAGAAAAAAGAGCAGTAAGACTGAAACATAGAACAAAGAAGAGAAAATAAAAGTTGAATACTAAACATGCTACTCCTGGGAACAACCGAGTCTTTCCCACAGTGCTCCAATAAAGCATATGTCTTCTTAGAGCTGAGCACATAAGGAATTTATCTAAAATTTCCCTGTCTTTCAGATGATAGTTTTCCAGGTTAAAATACCCCACTGTCAATATGCAGAGAAGGAAAAATTTCCTGAGTTTTAACACAATCCCTGGGCAGAAAATCAATAAAATGAGACATGGAGGGGGCTTCAGAAGGGTCACTACTTTTACACATAAACTCTGTCAAACACACCTGCAAAAGAACTGGTGAGCCAAGTAAGTACGGCACAGGGCAACAAAAATTGCGATGAATTCTATCTGCCAGTTTTTAAATTTGTGAATTCTGTAACATTTTTTTTTACTTTATAATCTCAAGAATTCTTGCCAATTATTTAGAGATAGTAATAGAGATTACAGAATCAGAAAGCACAGACTTTTGCAAGAATCAAAGTGAGATGTGCATTGATATCTCTGGAAAACATTAAGGTACAATTGAAGCACCATATGCAGAGTACCTACCGCTTTTCTTAGCATATCTGAAAGATTATGTGACCTGATATGTCAACTGCATTGGATTAAGAAATGCCCAACAGATTAGCAAAGCATGCCAGTGGGTGTGTCTGGTTTGGTCGTGGAGGCATGGCCTTGGGTACTATACATGGTACCCATAATTTTTCTCTGAAACTGTTACCTTGCTCTGCTTCACACCTAGCTGTCATAAATTAAAGAATTTTCTTCTACTCCTGTTCCTGTCATATTTGTCCCCTATGGCCTGCCAACTCTTGAAACTGTGAACTAAATTAAACCTTTCCTCCTTTATATAAGTGTTGTATACTGTGTCCAACAACAGACAAGCTAATACTAAAACTTGGTACCAGAAAAATGGTGTTGTTTCTGCGATTCCATCTTACCAGGTAGTTTAGAAATGACTGGTGGGAAGAGATTGGAAAGAGTTGAAGAAGTGATCTAAATAAAAGTTGAATGCTGTAATTAAAGATTGATGGAAGATCTTCAGGTAGAATCTCAAAAGGAAAATATACTGTTAGGAATGTGTACAGTAAAGGCAAGGCTCAGGAGGTTTCAGTTGGGAATGAGGACCCTATTGGCAGTTGGACTACAGGGCATGTGTGATATACTCTTGCAGAAATTTGTCTAAACTTTGCACATGTCCTGATACTGCAGGAAATTCAAGATAGTGAGCTAATATATCTGGCAGAGTAACTTTCAGCACAGCCAAAAACTGAGCCTGTGGTGTGAGTACCACTGGATATTTTTAGCTAGATTTATAGTGAGAATGATGGTAAAAACCAGAACAGAAAAAAATTGAAAATTTTAAATTTTAGTCCAAAAAGCAAAATGTGTAAATTTGGGGCAAAATGAGGTATAGCTGCTAAGGAGATAAGCACCATTCAAAAGTGAATAGGCACTTTGTAGAAGGACAGGAAGAAAAATGGTTTAAGTATATCTCAGGAATCAGCAAGTCCTCACCCATAACAGGCTAAAGGGTATGAAAGTGTTAACATTTATTTGAAAAGAAAATTTCTGCTTGAGACAAGCATCCTAGGGAATTGGTTCCCTTTGATTTATTTCACCATGCTCAGCCATCTAGGCACTCAGAGATCACTGCATGGTCCAAATGATCCTGGTTACTTTTCTGCTGGCAGCAGACTGTAGCATCATACACATGATGCTGGTTTAATCAGCATGCAGAATGCAAGAGTAGTAGGATCAAGGATGCTTCTATCCAGATTTCAAAGGCAGGCCTGAAAGGCCAGGCACGGCACCCAAAATAAGGAAATGAAAGAAGCTGTGGGAATTAAATAACAAAATCACACACACACACACACACACACACACACACAATAGCAAAAACAAAACTAGAGATAATCAAAGAAAACTGTTAGATCTTTAAAAATATTGGTAAGTTGTATTGACATATATAAAGGGACAGAAAATAATAAACTGACTACAATTAAATTTTAAAATTTGAAAAGTTCTGTAATATGTAGAAAATTAGAGAATCTAAATAAATGGAAAGTTCTCTCATGCATGTTAATTGGAAGATTTATCTTGTATAAGTTAGGAATGCTTCCTAACTTATCTACACTCTTAAGGCAGTATGTGTCAGAATCCAAGCTACACTTTCATTTTTCTTTTTTAGAAATTGGCAATATGATTCTAAAATGTATATAGTAATGCAGAATATAGGACCTAGAATATCCAAACTAATCTCAAGGGCAAACAAATTTGAAATTTTCATACTTCTCAACTTCAACATTTATTCCAAATTTACTTTGATAAGGATTGTGTGGAGCTCACATAAGAATAGTAATATACATCAATGGAAGCAAATCAGAAGTCTGGAAACAGAATTTTATATTTTCCACATGTCCAGTGAATAATCTTTTCAAAAATTGTTGCTGGAAAGCTTGATGTTGTAGTACACACCTGTGATCCTAACACTCAAGTGGCCAAGGCAGCAGTACTATGATGAGTTTGAGGCCACGGGGGCTACATAGTTGATTCAAGTGTATACTGGTGTACCTAGCATGACCCTATTTTTAAAAATACATATATACATAAATGTTGCTTAAACATCTCAAAATCCATATGCAAATTATTGACAATGCAAATAATATAACCTTACATCATATAAATAACTCAAAATGAAACATATGTCTAAATTTATGTGTCAAACCTTTAAAATTCTCAAATTAAAGAATTGGTATAAATATTTCAAACATTGGATTAGGGATGGCTTCTGTTAGATATCCCAAAATCACAGTGGAAAAAAGATATTACATTTTCAAAATTAAAATTTGCTCTGCAAATTGTAGCATAAATATCAAAAGACAAAAAGGCAAGTTATAGAAGGGAATAAAATATTTCCAAACTAATCTGTATGTATATATTTTTTCACAAAATAGCATATACCTTGAAAGTGAATATCTTAAAATAATATGATAAGGAAACAATGGAAATAAGTTTTATTTATCTGAGAATTTTTTGTTCTTCACTGTTTTAATAGATTCTTCTTGTTGCTGTGGTTTATTTAAAAACTTTCTTGGACCACTTTGGTAAATATTCTTTTTAATGTTTAAACACTTAGTTCATGGCAGTTGGGAAACAAAACAGAGAAACAGTGTGTGATACAAATTAGGGGGAAAGAAATATATTGTCCAAATTCATGCCTCCATTGTATATCCAGATACACATGATTGGTTGTCATATAGTTACTTAGTGTTCACCTAACTATTAAATATATTTTTTTAATCATCTGGAACCCATAAATTACTCAATACTAAGTAGCACAAATTGTGTCTATTTGGAGCTTGTATTTAACCCTGAAAAATCTAGAAACTTTAATCTTGATAAAGATCACCCATCATGTGATGTCTGCACTTAGCACTAAATTCATTCAAATGGGAGATTACAAAGTTTTCAGATCTTTACTGAGCATGTGAACATTTCTCTGGGTTTCTATACCCCCGGGGAATGCTGGAGTTCTTTAAAGCACTCATGGACTTAGTCTCTAATTTTCTTTTAAAATTACTGTCCAGAGTTTTAATGTCTAACTAGAATGGCTGCCTCATTATCTGTAATATTAAACAACTTTGGCTGGTATTAAATAAGGGCTTTGGAGATGGGTCTTTCCTCACTAAACTATCTCTACCTCAAATCAAGTTTAGACAAAGCATATGAGTGGTGTACTTTCATATGTAGTTTTTAATTGGTAAAATCAGGACAATTCTTTGAGAGTGGTCTTTTTGGGAAGTTATGAAGCCAATCTATCTTCAATTCCATGCTACTAGTTTTCACACATACTTTTCCAAATTAGCTGATTTTCAGGAGTATCATTGTTATGGTTTGTGTCTGGATGCCCCCCCCAAATCCTCATGCAGTCAGGGGATGTGGGCTTTTTGTAGGCAGCTGAATCTAGAGTGTGTGATTTATTTGTAGTGCAATGTTGGAATTAAGGGTGCTGAGATTAAGGGTGAGTGATTGCTGGATCGGTCCACTGATTGGATTGGCACCACCCTAATCCCAACAGTCTGGATGAGATAAAAGGACCAAAAAGAGACTTGTTCCCCTCACATTTTGCTCTTGTTGATTTTGCTGTCTTCTGCCACCATTAATTGTTGCCCCTCTGCCATGCCACCCTGCCTTGGGGCCAGCAAATTATGGACTGAAACCTCTACAAACTGTGAGATAAATAAACCTTTCCTCCTTTAACTTTGGGTGTTTGCTATTTTGTCCCAATAATGAAAGAGAAATAAGTAAGACAATCAAAAGTCCTAAGACACAAGAATGTTCTCTGGGAAAGTTAAAAGACAGCTAAGCTCATTTTTCTTTCTAAGATTTAAACATTTTCTTCAATACATACTCATTGGTTTACCTCAAAGTTTTAATTAATTTCTATAATCCTAAAAAAGTTATTTGTGCTACAATAAAATAAACGTAATAGCTATATACTATGCACAATGATTTATGTGTTATGCTAGGTGTTTCATCTTTAGTATTATTAATCATTCAACATATCTGTAAGGAAATTATTGTCCACATTTTACATATAAAAGTTTAGACTCAGAGCACCACAAGTTACTTGCCAAAGCCATACAATAGCAGAAACAGGGACACAAATTCTTGAGCAGTCCTCTGCTTTTCAGAACAACTTACACTATAAAATGTGATGGTAAAAGAAGATATTCTTAATGGTGATGATGATAGTTATTTTTTTCTCTTTACTATGTTGTATGCTATGTATAACATAAGTTATATGTTTTAGCTTTCTGCATCTGCTTCCTTTGTCATGGCATAATTTTTTTCCTTTTCTTTCTTCTCTCATTTTCTTGGTCTTATAAGTATGTGTTTGATGTGTTGGTGAAACATAATAAAACACATTTGTTATTATATATATATATATATATATATATATATATATATATATATATTATCTTGATCCATTTTACTTGTTCTTCCCCTTCCATCCCTCTGATCTTCCCCCACCTCCAGATTCCCTTCCCATAGATAAAATCTATCTCCCCATTTCCTATCATCATTTTTTTGTGTGTGTGTGTGGGTACCGGGGGTCAAACTCAGGACCTCACGTGCCAGCAGGTGCCCGTGATGCTGAGCGATATCACCAGCCCTTTTTTTGTATGTGGGTACCGGGAGTTGAACTCAGGACCTCACGCTTGCCAGGTAGGCGCTTATGCCACTGAGCTATCTCAACAGTCCTCCTATCATCTTTTTAAAAATCATTAATGTCACTAAGACAGAATTCATTATGTCAATTTAAAAGATTAAAATTTATACAGACCTGGAATCATTTGATAACTAAAAGTAAAATACTATAACTGTGTTAAATTTTCACTAATGACATTTAATTATAGTATTATTACAAATTGCATAGTGTATAGTTTTAACAGTGTGGATATATATTTTAACAAAAATACTTAAAGTATTACAATTTTGTCCAATATTATTTAGTTTATCTTGCTGAACAGCAGTAAATTCTGACCAAAATATAGAGAATTAAAAGTTAAATAGGCAGATAACCAAGAATTCCCTAGTAGATAATGACCAGTCCCTCCACTTGATTCCTCTAGATCTTAATATTCTTCATTTTAGTGCCTTGACAATTTTAAAGATCATTGCTTTATTAGATTGTACTTGGTTTCTGTGTTACTTGTACTAATTAATCATTTCTTAATTAAGCAACTAAACAGTTTTTAAGCACCTATTTTATGCCAGAGAAGTTCTCAAACAGTACAGAATATATTTAAACTAGTGAGGCCTTGATATTTTAAAGATATATCTATAGATAAATATCTAGATATCTAGCTATATAAATATAGCTATATAAATAAATAGATGCTAGATAGGTAGATATTAAGCAAGACTTTTTTTTGAAAGCTCAAATCTTTCTTTCTTTCAGCTTTCTGTATATGAGATTCTCCTCAGCCAGCTCAAGGTTCTGGCTACTGCTTAGCTAAGCTTAGTTTTACTCCTAGCATAGGTTTACTCCTTTACTCCTAGCTTTACTCCTTTACTGCTTACCTTTTTACTCCTATTAATCAAAGCCTGTGAAAATATCATACTCATCATACAATATTGGGTAGAGATTACCACAAAGAAAGAAAAATTAATTATATGCATGTTTTGTTTTATGTTTAAATGAGATTTTATTTTAAAATCTTTTATCCAGTTTTTATTAGTACATTTTTGGAGTGTATGATTACATCACACCTCAAATCTTATGTTCACCCCTTTCCTTCTCCTCCTTTCCATCTCTTGATCTCATTTCCATTTGATAAAGATCCATCTCTCTATTTCCTATTGCCTATCTTTTATTATGTTGTTTATTAATATTTTGGTGTTCTCATATAAGAGAAACAATGCAACATTTAAGCTTATGTGTCTGATTTGTTTCACTTAAAATCGCATTTTGAAAAAAATAAAAAAATAAAATCATATTTTGAAAAAGGGACTCTGAATTCAATCTACTTAACTTAAACAGACTGTCACTATTTCTATGACTTTGGAGAGGTTATTTTTCTGCATCAACAATTTTCTGGGGAATGCAATTCATAGAGGAGAATAAAGAGGCAAAGAAATCTGTTATGATGTTATGGCAGGCATCCAAGACAATAAGATGGGTGTCTTAATAAATGCAATGCTTTACTAAGCACATACTAATGGCCATATTTTCTGCTAGGTGCCATTGACATGCAATTAGGTAAGTCAAGGTCCTTGCATGCATGTAATTCAGAGTCCATAGTGGAAGAAAGACTTTTGATAAAACACCGCCCATAAACTAAATTGTTAATTGTCATAATATGGATGCAAGCAAAGTCCCAGAGAGCACAAATTGATTCCATTATCCCATGTGTGTCCTGACCAACACAGTCAAATGGTGATATTATTTTTCATCATATAGACAATTAACTTCTATTATGCATCTTAAAATTGTGTTATCTTTGTTAGCTACATCTCACTGATGGCTTAAGTTAAGCTAAACAAAAGGAGTTTGATGATTTGTGCCCTTTTTTTAAGTCTGTGATAGTGTTGGGTGATTTTTCACTTTTCTTAATTTTGATGAATTTTCTTTTTTGGCATTTGTCACAGTTATGCTGTGACAAATTATTTAAATTTTGCTACAATGAATTTCTATAATTGTGGTAAGCTTTAGAACAGGTAAAACTTGTATGCTGTTAATTTTTTTGCTTTCAAAATCACCTGCTTCCCTGTAATAAATTATTGCATATGTTCTTCTTTATTGAATTTTTCAATACAAACTATCATAATCTGTTCTTTGATGTTAAAGTTAATTTGATTCCTAAATCATATTTCAAAAAATATCCATATTAATTTAATGTTGCTGAAAAATTCTGAGACAATTGTATTCCATTCTAATATGTTCCGATATAAATTGAAAATTAATGAGAATTTAACCTCAAACAAATGTTAAATTAAATCTCATTTCTGACACTTATATTATGGTGTAAAAAGTTAGTTTTTTGGGAATGTGGGCCATTTAATAAGTAAAATGGGGCAATAATCCTAACTTCATAAAAATGATAAATATTAATAAATTACAGTAATTTATAGTAGTTTTTGTCTTCACTAAGTAATCAACAGCTGTTCATTAGAAGTATTCTTATTCTTATATGTTACATATGGTAATTGTCCTTATTTGTCAGTTCATTTTATAATCAAAATATTTCCATTTGAACAGTGGTTACCACTACTGTTGTCAACATTAACTCTGTATGGTTCCATACTATAACATTTCAGTTTTTAGGGCTGGGGATATAGCTCAGTAGGCATAATGCCTGCCTAGCAAGCATGAGGATGTTAGTTTGATTCCTGGTACAAAAAAAAAATTCAGTTTTCACAATATATTTTAAAATAAAAGCATGGTATTTGTAAATTACCATACAAAATATTTAATGTACATATTTTTTTCTGCTGTAGAGTACATAGGACTCCAGATTGTCAGAAATGAATCTTGACTGACAAGTTTATTTAGAAAAAACAAATAAATATCCAATAGTGTTAATATTGACTTTTTGACATTAAACAATTTAATGGGGAAAATACAGGCATAAAATGGAGATAAATTGTTGCTATGTTTAATTTTCTGTGTCAATTTGACAGGCACAGGCAGAGTGTCCATATCAGATCACTGGCTTTACTGGGCATTCAGCTTACAGGTGTCATGTCATGGGACTTTGCCTCTATAACTGTATGAGTCAAATACTACAATAAACCTTATCATCTCCTCCTCTTCTTCTTCTTCTCTTCCTCCTCCTCTTCTTCTCCTCCTTCTGTTCCCCATTCCGCTCCAACTTCCCCTTCTCCTCCTTCTCCTTCTCTGTCTCCTCCTCTTCCTCTTCCTACTTCTTTTCTCTCTCTTTCTCTCTCCCCCTCCCCCCTCTCTTTCCACCACCTCTTCCATAATAATACAGCCTTTGGTACCAAAAGAGGTTCTAGATGAATAGAACCTAAAAATATTCAGAATGATTTTTCCAAATTGATTCTAGAGATTTCTAGAATTGAATATCTGACATGGTTACATTTAAAATTGTTAACAATTATTTTGATTAATAAGTAAAGCTGTTATAGTCCATAGTGAGATCTATTTATAAAGATATGTGCCTTGTGAGATTATGTATGGAGCACCCATGCGGAGAACAGGTAAAAGAATTTACCAATAGATGAAAAGTGTGGAAAAGACAAGAGTTTATTTTTGTCCAGAAAACAATGTTGTGAGTCTGAAGAGAGGAATCACACAGTCAGGGTAAGAAATTGGGATATTTATGAGGGTTTATATGTATGAAAAAGGAAGACAGGCAACAAATATGATTTTCCAAAGAGCGACTTTTTTCCAGATCATCTAGCACCTTGCAGATCTCCTAGGAGCACTTGTACTGTGTTTAAATTATATATTTACAATTACCATTCTCCTCTAGACCACAGGAGTCCTTTAGCTTTAGATAATAAGGACATGATAAGAAGATCTATACATACCTTTTAGAGAAGATAGGTTCAGATTCTGTGAGCAATGAAGAAACTTGCATCAAAGTTTTGCTGGTGTTTTATTTTATTTTTATTTTTTTTGTGGGTACTGGGTGTCGACCTCAGGACCTCACGTGCCAGCAGGCGCCCATGCCACTGAGCGATATCACCGGCCCCTTTTTTCGTATGTGGGTTCCGGGAGTTGAACCTGGGCCCTCACGCTTGCCAGGCAGGTGCTAACGCCACTGAGCCATCTCACTGGCCCTTGCTGGTGTTTTAAAAGATGCCCTACACAAGGCCAGATGTCTTTAATTGAAGTTCCTTTCTTAAGGCATTGAACCGGAGTCAGGCGGTTAAGGATTTTAATCCTCTTTGTTGTCAGTGGGTCTTGGCAATATGTAAAATATCTTTTTCCAATTATTTGTAAGAAGCACCAATTTTATATATGATACTTTCAACATTTTGGTAAACTAATGAGTACAATGACATTAGTTGTTTTTTTCTAACATCATTGAACAAAGTGGAGAAAGAAAACTTACAAAACATAAGTATGTGAGGTGATAGACTTGTTAAATGTCTTAACTTAATCATTCTACAATAAAAACATGTTAAAACAGCACACTGTACTCTATAAGTATACACAATTACTATTTCCCAGTTAAAAGTAAAATTTAAAGAAACAGATAAGCTCAAGCGTTTCAATTCCCAGTTCAAATCTCTATGAATTACCTAAAGGCTTTTATGCAGAAAGAGACTCTTACCTCTTACAGCTATGGGGCTGAGATCGCTAAAACTCACATGCAGAACCTCATCTCCAACTGACAAAACTACAATGCAAAGTTTAATTCCCATTCTTAGAGGATATACCATTAATATGGAGTGCTGTTTTAGAAAAAACTGGATCCTATAGAAATGAGAGATATAGAAAGGCCTAATAAATTTTGAGATTTTGAGCCACTCTATTCTATTGTCTCCTTTAGCAGTGGAAGACATCTCCCCTCCCGCAGTGGAAGCAGGTTTCCCACCACAGCAGCATTTGTAGCCCCCTCACAACCAATATGAACTTGTCCAGGCACGATAGATTCAGCAATTTTACCTCCACCTGAGAGGGTTAACTCTGCCTTGCCTGTCAAACTACAAGGCTCTATTTGGGAGCAGTCTCCTCCCAAAACAGTTTCCATTCTCAGGACATGCGATCACCAAACCTTGCTACTAGAACTAAAACATGACTCAAGACCCAGCAGGCCCTAAAAGTAGACAGGATAAACCACTTTACAAATGCCACCCTCCTTCCTTAGCTATCTCTGTCATATTCAAATTGCCTCATAAACTGTCCATGGAGATTAAGCATGGTATCAGCAACATAGTTTTCCACTAACCAAGGTCATTAACCAAGGTCTATGTCTAAAGCTGAGTGTTCAATCTGTCAGTGATAGAGAATTACACTGAGTATGGTTCAGTTCTCCAGAATGGCCAGCCAGTTATCTGGGAGCAGGTTGATTATCTTTGACTACTTCCATAATGGGAAAGGTAGTATTTTGTCCTTACGACCTTTGATGTTTACTTTGGGTTCAGATTTGTTTTCTTCATGCAATGGTTCTACCAAAAGTACTGTGTACTAACATGATACTTTATTCACCATGATGGTATAAAGGCTCAATCCTGACAGAATTCACTGTCTTTCCCATGTTTCTCACCATACTAAGGCAGACAGATAGTACAGTGTGATGACTTTTTGAAGGCCCTGATACAGTACAAACTATGTGTCACTACTCAGAGAACTGTGGCAAGGAGCTCCAGAAGGCTGCACATGTTGTGTCAACATCCAATATATGATGATTTTCCTTTCACACCAAGGATTGAAAAGTCTAGGGATCGAGGCGTTAAGGTTATTGTAATGCATGACAAGACACCATTCTATCTTTCTTTGTTTAAGGAGAAACCCAATTTAATTATTAAATGGAGAAACAATGTGACAAATTATCTCTTCTAAGTGAGTCTTGTGTAATAAGTTTCAATCCTTGAAGATGCTGTTTTAATTTATATTGTACTACATTAACCACATTAATGAGGGTGAATGTCCATGTGTTCTCTTCCTCTCAAGCTAATTTTGAAAGCCAAAACCATAATTTAATTGCAATCTATGACCCTTTGGGTCACATTATTCATGCCACTATACAACATTTTAAGGAAACAGAAGCTGTGGCTAAGGAGAATTTAGACAATGAAACTGTTCTGATGGTTAAATTCTAAAGCACAATTGTCCTTTTCCTCTGTGCTTGCTAATTTTCTAAAAGCATAGAGAGTAACCAGCTTAAATGTATTGAAATATGCCAGGTGACTCTAATTTGAGTACTGATATCAACTAAGTTCATAAAAATGCTGTCCACTGGTTTACTCTAGCAAATGTTAAATTGAATTTAGAACATTTAATCTCAATCAGTACCCTTTTACTTTTTTTGTCAATAATTCTCTTAGCAATTATTTGAATTTAGAGATAAATCTTTTTCTTTATAAAAGATTTCATTTTTTATCCTGTGTCTGGGTCACTGTCTCATCGTGGAGTCACTGGGACACAACACTCGAGACCCACAGTTTGAAGGAGGAGAGGTTTAGCTTGGCTCACAGTATCAAGAGTTCAGTGGAATGGCCTAGTATAGTGGAATGGTTCATGGTCCACAGGCTCCAAAACAGAAATGCATGGTGGGAGGGAAGATGCTCACATTATGGCATCTAGGAAGCAGAGATAAAAGCAAAGACCCCAGAAGAAGGTTTACTCTTCCAGGTCACCCCAATCCCCCACAGAGAGCCCCCTCTAGCCAGGACATACCTCCTAAGATCAAGTCAGTTATGAATGCATCAGTGGATTAATTTATCCACTGAAGACTATTCCAATTGCCTTTCAAAAGACAATTGATCCCATTGCCTTTCAGAAACATGAGACATTTGGGGGACACCCCAGATCTAAAGCATAAGAAACTCTATCAAAATGATATTGCTTTTTTTTGTTTTGTTTAGGTCATTTCTGTAAATAACTGAGGATTTCCTCTACCCAATTCACAGGTATAAGTTTCTTGCAGATGCATCTGACCTGCAGGCTATAAATTGGACACACCTGAGTTATAGTAAACAATTTAAAGCTTTAAAAAAGGTATTTTCATTACATATATCTTAACAGAACTACATATATGAAATATGTATATGGGTACATCTGTATTCTTTTTTTTTTTTTATGGGTACCGGGGGTCGACCTCAGGACCTCACGTGCCAGCAGGCACCTGTGCCACTGAGCAATATCACCGGCCCTTTTTTCGTATGTGGGTTCCGGGAGTCGAACTCGGGCCCTCACGCTTGAAAGGCAGGCGCTTATGCTGCTGAGCCATCTCACCGGCCCTGTATTCTTTTTTTATATACAACCCTAGACATTTCATTTTTATTCAGTGCAATCCAGGCAAGGCAACATGTGGGATGTCTCAATTGATATCAATAAGAGTTAGGGCTTTCCTTTTTGGCAATGGTCACTTTTCAGGTTTTAGAGCACCAGATATAAGTTAGGCTTGAATTAATATTTTCATGATGCACTGGATGCATTGGGAGTATTTTCTTATAACCCTGATGATCAGGATCTGTTTTGTGATGGAGATGCAGACATCAATAATACCAAAGTAATTTTGTAGGGGATTTCTGAGCTACCTTCTTTTAGAAGTATAAATCTTAAGAAGCAATATGGGGACTACTCCTACTCCACGTGACACCACTCAATAGGGCTTAGTATTATACAGAATATTAGGCTTTCTCCTTAGAATTCTACAGATTGTATCTCAACACCTCGTTGAGACAGTCTATGGATGTGCTTCCCCTTAGCCTAACATATGTCCTAGATTTTGCTTGAATTAGACACACAATTCAATCTGAGATATATTAGTATGCAGATACACACATCTACTATTAAAGGGGCTCTAAATCCATACTTCTGCCACTAAACATCAGTTATTCAAACTTATGATTTACTTAAATCTATAACATTGGCTCAATAGAATCTAGAAAATGCAGCAGAAAAGAGCAAGAGCAGGGCCAGTAAGATAGCTCAGCAGTATAAGTGCCTGCATGGCAAGAACGAGGTCCTGAGTTCGACTCCCAGAACCCACGTACAAAGAAGGGCCAGTGATATCGCTCAGCGTCAGGGGCGCCTGCTGGTGCACGAGGTCCTGAGTTTGACCCCTGGTACCCACAAAAAAATAGAGAGCATGAGCAAGATTTCTAGCAGGCAACAGCAGCTGAAAGGTCTCATTTACCAGCAGACTGCAACGTGGCTCTAAGAGAATGCGGGAGAGCAGCACCACAGTAAACAAGTAGGCTAATGCACAGGAATAATGAACATGCAGTGGTGGCAAACATCACCCAGACAGGTGATACATGGTGCCCATAGTTCAGGTCATGCCACAGAAACAAAGTGGACACCCCCCTAAAATGTGTATCCAATATCAAGAAGTACAACAATAGACAAACAAGACAGTATAAAAGAACCTTCATGAGTCTTTCTGGGTACAAGGCAAGCTCTCAAGCAGGTCTGAAAATGAAAAGATAAGAAACTTGTCTTTTCTTGTGGGTGGAGAGCATTAGCTGAGGCCAGAGGTCCCCAAGCATGTCCAGGCTGTGCCTTACATCTGTCAAACTGCGCTTTTGTCTCAAAATAAGAAACACTTGGAATTTCTTGTTATCTTTTTCAGATGTGAGTTCAATAATATCTGTACACAATCAAATATTAAAATCTGAGTCGAAGTTTTAATTTTATTAGCATAATATTTTCTAAATGTTAAGTGTGGAAAAATACAAAATTTCAACAATTTAGTTTAATGATATTAATTCACTTTATTTTTTATTCTAGAATCAGCCAATATTTCAATGTAAGAAGTAGAATAAATTTTCCATTGAGCAGTGCAGAAGACATTTTCATTATAAACAAGAGCTAAAGACAGCAGAAGCAAATAACAAAGATCATAGGGGTCATTTCTAAGTCACTTTTGTTATAAGGTGAGAAGAGGGCACCAGAACATTACAAAAATAACATTATTTAATATTAAGTTCCTTCAGTTTACTTTTCTAGTGTAAATACTGAAGCAAAGGAAACTTCATTGTTATGCCAATAGACACTGGCCTGTTTGGGAAATTTTACTGTTTTTTTTTCTAATCCTGGTTTCTGAGAAGTTTAGATAAACAGTTTAGTCTCAGATTTATGATGTGGAAATTTAATGTGGGTGACTCTGTTTTGATATTTTGCCTGGTCTATTGAGAATGAGTACAGGACCTTAGTTCAAAACAACAGCTTCGGGCCAGTGAGATGGCTCAGCGGCGTAAGCGCCTGCCTGGCAAGTGCAAGGGCCGGAGTTCGACTCCCGGAACCCACATACAAAAAAGGGGCTGGTAATATCGCTCAGTGGCACTGGCGCCTGCTGGCACGCGAGGTCCTGAGGTCGACCCCCAGTACCCACGGGAAAAAAAAAAAAACAGCTTCTTATAATTTGTATACGTCTCTTATTCCAGTCCCTAGGGAAACCAAGCTCCACAAGCATTCCCAAAAGAAGGAAGGAGAAAATTATATGTTAGCACAATTGTGGCTAAGTCTCATTAAACCAAAACTCTTGAAACTAAGGGATCATAGAAATAAAATGGTTAGCTAGGGATGTAGCTCAGTGGCACAGAACCTGCCTGGCAAGTGCGAGGTCATGAGTTCGATTCCCAGTACCAAAAAAAAATAAATAAATAAAAGAAATATAAAGTTTTATAAAGCTATTATACATGTTAACCAGAAAGACTAGTCCTGACATAAGATCCTACAGATAAGAGCAATTAAGCTGGAGAGCAACTGGAAAAGTAACTGCCAGATTTAGAAACAGTATTTTATAATAAAATTTGGGAAAGGAAAACATAAATTGCTGACATTGAACCTACACTGGGTGTAGGTAAAAGAGATAGGACAGTATAAATTGGGTGGATTTGAAGGTAGCATAGTATACCAGGAGAAGCGCCTGTTGCTTCCTGGATGGTTGGGATTGTAAGTAAGAGGTGGTGGTACCCAGTGCTGGTGAAGGATTTGACTTAAAGTGTTAACATTCAGAAATGTAAAGCAGTCTTTACTCTTCTTAACCTCTAATTGCTAACTGATTAATCTTCCTTAACTTTCTTCCATTTCATCATCTGGCATTTTTTTTTTTTTTTTGTGGGTACCGGGGGGTCAACCTCAGGACCTCGCGCGCCAACAGGCACCCGTGCCGCTGAGCGATATCACCGGCCCCTTTTCGTATGTGGGATCCGGGAGTCGAACTCGGGCCTTCGCGCTTGCAAGGCAGGCGCTTACGCCGCTGAGCCATCTCACCGGCCCATCATCTGGCATTTATAATTATATTTATTATATCAAATTTTTCTCTTATCATTCTTTTATGAGACTTTCCCAACAACTCATTCTGTAATTTTGCCTTAGATATTACTGACTAAACCTGACAGATATACCCATCCTTATATCTAAGGAAATTGCAAAAATTACTGCTTTTAAGTTTGAGCACAATAGCAAGGAGAAGAAAGTTTGCTTAGAGGGGAAAAAAATAAGAAACAGTTTCTGATCATTAGTTCATGGACCATGTAACTAATTTTTTTGTGTCTTTCTGCAAAATTCTTGTGTAGTAATTACCAACAGTGCAAGACGCTGGATTTTTATACTGTCTCACACATTCTTGTTATGGAAAGTTGACGTCCATCACATACAAATCACTGAGGAACTGGTGGTAATTACTTGTTTGAGAACATTGCATTTTGTCTTATGCATATGAAAACATGGGAAGGTCACAGACATAATTATTACACTGGAAACTCGCCAAAAACTTATCCTTTTTGTTTAAATTATATGGATGAACATGCCCTTTTTCTGAGAATAGGGCATGGCTATGTATATAGCTTGTCTTTTTAAGAGAGATAAAGGAAAAGGATTGACACAGAATAGTAATTATTAGCTTATTTTTGAGTCTGTTCAGAAATAAATTATCTCTCCCTCTCATTCCAAAATGTCAAAGAATAAATCCCTGAAAATTTAAACTGCACATTTCCATCCTGTTGCATACACAAATAAGGAGAGGAGATAGGCTCAGTAAGTAACTTTGAAAAAAGAGACAGAATAAAAGCTATTCACATTTGGATATCACAATCATATATCTGATGTATTTCCATTCATACTTAAGAAACGTAATACTCCTGAAAAGGAAAAGAAGGAAGCAAAATTTTCAAACGCATGTTCTTTCCTCTGTGCCTCTGCCTTGATTAATGCCCTGAGCTCACACAACTGTAACATTGAACTGATGTCCTCTTTAGACTCTGCCTTCTGTGACTCCACTCAGAAAAGCAGAGAATGGCTTCTGAAGTAAAAGAGTACATAAAATATCTCATTTGCATTGAAATATAGAGAGAATCAAAGAAAAGGACTGCTTCTGCTTTGCCAAGTTCATTTCTTCCCTCATAATACACTGATAACATAATGGAACTGCACATGCCAGAATCATTTAGTCTTGCTTTCTATATTGTCTTCCATTTTAAATCAAAATATTCAATTCTTCTTTCCTCAAAAATCTATTAGCGGGGGCCGGTGAGATGGCTCAGCGGCTTAAGCACCTGCTCGGCAAGCGTGAGGGCCCGAGTTTAACTCCCGGAACCCACATACGAAAAAGGGGCCGGTGATATCGCTTAGCGGCACGGGCACCTGCTGGCGCACGAGGTCCTGAGGTCGACCCCCTGGTACCCACAAAAAAAAATCTATTAGCTATCCATGCTTTATTTTTTCCATTTTTGTATGTTGAAACCAAGATCTTGCTTTCTACTTTCAAATATTTTACCCTGTTAGAGTACCCACATGATTTAAAACAGCTTTGCAAATAAAGTATCCCAAATTTACTATACAATAAAAATGTTTTATAACCCATTCTCTTAGCAGGAAGTACAGAGGTAGTCAAACACTTTAAAACAGACATTCTTTGCTTCTTGGTTTCAAGCACTATGCACCATGGACAAGTAGATGTTTGTACATTTGATTAAAACTAGTCTTTTTTTCTGATTGTTTAAAATAGTTGGACTTTTAAAAATTATTCAGATAATCCACACTAGTACAAAAACTTTGCAATAACAGATATGTTTGGTCTACCTTCCCATCACATTCTAAATTAAAAGAAATTTTACCATACATTTTACCCCCCAAAAAAGAATTATCATGGTAATACATTTAATGTTTATAAACATGACATTAACAACTTTCTCAGTTATACAAACTACTTAATAATACCATTGAAAGTTCCAAGGTGGCAATATCCGTAAGATATTGGAATAGGTATTTCCAATGCCCATCCTCTCAAAGACTCCTCAACTTGAACAACAGACCCCATGTAAATGCATCTTTACAGCTAAGAAATCCAAGGGCTATTACAACAGTTTGGTGGAAGAAAGTATGCAGAAGAGACACACAGAAGAGGAAACGAAGGACAGTTCCACACTTCCTGCATCATCTTTCTCCCATGCTTGTGCTATGTAGTGTAGAAAGAGAGATGCTGTGGTGGGGGTGGAGAAAGTAAAAACATCATCTGACTTCTCTGCAGACCCAAGACCAAATTTTCCCCCAGAGCATTTAGGTCCCAGGCTGGGTCCTGCAGCCAAGCTCCAGGATGGCCCTTTGGTGTGAACCTCAGCATCACATCAGGTCCCTTACTCCTAAGTTTCAGCTCACTACAGAGGACTCAACTACCTGTCCCAACCCAGTGTACTGTGACACTGGGTTGACTTCATGAACCAAGATTCTGACCTACCCCCATGGACTCATTTTCCAGGCCTGATCCTACAGGTCCAGACAAGGCAGAACCTGTGAACCCAATAGCTAGTCCCACCCAACCATCAATCCAGGCACAACATCAGGTCATCAAAGGATTGCAGAAATGAAGATTTACAGAGATCTCACCTGCCAGACTTTCTAGAAATTCTGTACAATTTGTACTTTCCTACTGTCACACAGAGTAACTCTCTCTACATTACACTGTACAGTCTGCCTGGTAAAGTCAGCTATAAAGACTGGAAGTGGTACCCACTACAAATATGCAGATTCTATCATAGTACACATGGATCACAAGTAAATAGGAATACATTATATTACCAGAGGTGCAAAATAAAGCAGTTACTAACCAGTCATAACAAAATAGAGATATACAGTTCTACAAACACCCTCTCTTGTCCCCTTCCCTATCTACAGAATTCTATCCTCTGATTTCCTGTCCTCTCTCCTTTACTTTAATTATTTATTCATTAATTTATGTGTTTTTAAGCTTTCTCATATAAGAGACATTATGGGCTACATTTAATTATGTGAATCTTGCTAATTTCAATTAACTTGATGGTTTCTCATTCCACCCATTTTTTCCTAAAAATGACATAGTTTCATTCTTCATTATGGCTAAAAATCACATAAATACTGCTTGATTCAGGTACACCACTCTTGGGCATATTTCCAAAAAAGTTAAGGACTGCATAATATACTAATACATGAATACTCATGTTTATAGTGCACAATTCACAATAGCTAAACTGTGGAGAATATTATATATGATGAAAGGATGATATAACAATTTTACATATATATACACCCAACACTGAAGCACTCAAACATGTAAAAACACTTAACATCAATAAAAGTAGAAAAAAAACAGCCATGCAATAATCATGGTGATATGCTAAAGTGACTCCCATTTTCCTTTTAGACTCCAGTTTGTCTTCACTTAATCTCTAGATTTACTCACTCCCCAACCCTGTTAGATACTAAGGCACTAACCCATAAATAAACTCACTCCTCAGACCCCCTCCCAGTTAACCATAAAGCCCATAAAAGGAAGAACAAACAGCTACAGCAAATAGACCAGATGTTTGGAGAGGGCCTGTGATAAACCAAGTGATGTTCCTGTGAAATGTGAAGAGATGTGGTATAATGTGGTTACTAAGGCTATGGGTGGTGACTAGTGGGAAACTTATAATGTATAAAAAACCCTGAGAACAAAGACTGGGTGATGATTCCTTAGCTACAGGCTGGGCATCATCTGGCTGGCCAATAAAGCTCATTGTGTCTACACTTGACCTCTGTGAGTGAATCTTGTGATGATTTTGCCATAACAGTAGGGGAAATAAATAACCCAATTTTTATCAATTGATAGATCATACATATACAAAAGCAGTACAGAAACAGCAAACTTTGAAGCATTGAATACCAAATAGGTCTTATAGACATATATAGAATATTTACTCCAAAACGAGTAGACAAAACATTCTCCAGATTTTATCTTACCTTTTGCCAAAAAACACATACACACACATACAAGAAGATCAGAATCATATCAGGTGTCTTTTCCAACCACAGTGGTATAACACTCAAAGTTACAAACAGAAAATTAGAAAATTCATGAACAAAAATAACACCCTCTTGAACAATAAGAGGATAAAAGAGTAAATCAAAAGAGCAGGCTTAAAAAGTAAACATGGAAGATTAGGGATATAACTCAATGGTAGAGAGCTTACTTAATGTGCATGAGGTCTTGGGTTCATACCCAGGACTGCAAAAGAGAGGAGAGATAGAGAGGGACAGACAGAGAGATAGAGATACATGACCGATAGATCCATAGATGATAAATGATGATGATGATGATAGATAGAGACAGACAGATAGATAAATATGTAAAAGCACCACATAAAAATCTATAAGATGTAGCGAAATCAAAAGTTCTAAGAAAGAATTTTATAAGGATAAATAATTACATGGGGAAAAAAGAAATATTTCAAATAAACCTAATATCATATCTCTAAGTACCAGGAAAACAAAACAAAAAACCTAGGCCCAAAAATAGTAGAAGGAAGTAGTAAGATCAGAGGACAAATAAGTGAAATACAGATTGGAAACTACATAGAAAACATCAATGATATCAGGAAATGAATTTTGAAAAGATGATTCAATTTTTAGCCAAGTTAAGAAAAGAATGAAAACAATAAATGAATTTCCAATAAAAAAGAAAATATTACAAATAAGACCTTAAAAGTACAAAAGATCATTAAGAACTAATAACAAATAAATCTCAATAAATTTGATAACTGTGAAGAAACAGATACATTCTCAGTAATACACAATGTACCAAAACTGAAATATGAATCATTTTAAAAAAATGTGAATAACAAATGAGTAAAGTGGATTGAACCAGTAACCAAAAGCACCACAATAGTTAAAATCCCAGAACCTGGTAGGTTAAATAGTACATTGTAGCAAACATAAGAAAATTAGTTTAAATGTTTTTCAAACTCTCTGAAAAATATTTAAGAGTAAACATAGCATATATTTCCAAACTCATTTCATATGATCAGCACTACTATGACACAAAAGTAGAGAAAAATGCTCAAAAGAGAAGAAAAGATACTTCTGAAAAACATGGCTTAAGACCCTCCCAACAAAAATTCACCAGCAAATTACTAATTATAAGGATGCTTCAATAAATGTAAATTGGTGAATATGTTATACCACAGTAATATAACAATGAAATTGAAATGATTATCTCCACAAATCCATTGTAAGTAATGAAAATTTTTAAAAACATCTTTTTATTATTGAAATGTACAACCAATTAGGTATAAAAGGAATGTACTTTAACATACAAGGGCCATATATAAAAATTACTAAGCTAGTCTCACTAAGATTGAAAGAATTTCCTCCAACAGAAGAAAATGCAAATAGACTTGCTCTTGGCATTACTCTTCAACATATTCCAGGACTATAAGTCCTGGTCTGAGTAGTTGTTCAATAAAAAGAAATAAAATTCATACAAATTGGTAAGAAAGAAGAAAAATTAAATTATCTGTTTGTAAGTGACATAATCTTACAGGTGGATAATCCTTAATACTCCAGAAAATTGCTAAAGTAATGAATAAATTCAATGAAGTGTAAGGATACAAATCACTCTATAAAATCTTTTGTTTCTCTGTACTTACAATAAACTATAATAAAGTAAATCATAAAACAAAGAAGTCACAAATAAATAAAGTATATCTCATGTTCATGAATTAGAAGATTGCATATTTTTAAATGTCCATATTATTAAAAATAATTTGAAACTTCAATGTAGTCACAACCCTGTCAAACTTCCAAGGATATTTTTAGCAAAAATACATGAATAAAACCCAAAATTTACATGGACTCACAAAAAAGCATGAATAGCCAAAATAATCTTGAGCAATAAGAACAAAAGTGGATGTACAATAGGCTTTGATTTCAAAGTGTTCCACAACAATACAATACTGAAAGTACTATCATATCGACACAAAAACAAATATGTAGACAAATGGAACAGAATACAAAGTCCATAAATAGACCCATGCACTTAACAGTTGATATTACACAAAGGTGTTAAGAATACACAATCAGGGCCGGTGAGATGGCTCAGCGGCGTAAGCGCCTGCATTGCAAGCGCGAGGGCCCGAGTTCGACTCCCGGAACCCACATACGAAAAAGGGGCCGGTGATATCGCTCAGTGGCACGGGTGCCTGTTGGCGCGCGAGGTCCTGAGGTCGTCCCCCTGGTACCCACAAAAAAAAAAATACACAATCAAAAAAGATAGCCTTCTTTGTCAATATTATGGGGCCAAATGCAATATCCACATCTGAAGAATGAATTGGACATTTTTCTCATACCAGGTGTAAAAACAAAGCTAAATTAAACAAAATTAAACCCATCCTTAAATGTAACATCTGAAAATGTAATAATATTAGAAGAAAACATGAAGAAAAAATTTTGACATTAGCCTGGGCAATAAAGTTTTGCATATGACCCCAAAAGCATAGGCAACAAAAGCAGAAATACACAAACATCAGTTCATATAACTGAAAAGCTTCTGAAGAACAAAGAGACAATCAATCAAATGCAGATACAATGAATGCAATAAGAAAAAAATATTTACAATGTACCTATGTGATAGTAGGTTAGTATGTAAGCTCCTCAAAGAAATCAATAAGAAAACAACTCAAAAACTGGCAAAAGACATGAATAGGCATTTCTTGAAAATAAACAAAAAATGGCCAGTGAATATATGAAAAAAAATATTTAGTCTCAGTGGTCATCAGGGGAATGTAACTCTAGTCACAATGAGATATCAACTCACATCTGTTAGGAGACCAGTTATTAAAATGATAAAAGAGAAGTGGTGAGAGTACGGAGGAAAGGAAAACTTGTACACTCTTGATGGGAATGCAAATTATTAAAATTATTATGGAAAATAGTATCAAGTTTCTTCAAAACATTAAAAATAGATCTATCATATGATCCAACAATGATACTTTTGAGTGTATATCCAAATGAAGTGAAATCAGTATTTTGAAGAGATATCTTTATGCCTATGTTCATTCCATCATTATATATGATTCAGCCTACCTATGGATGGATACATAAGAAAATGTTACATATGTACACATTTATACACACACAATGCAATATAATTCAGTTTTCAAAAGTTAAGGAAGTCCCGTCATTTGGAACAGTATGCACGAACCTTTGGGATATTAGACTAAGGAATAAGCATGGAAAGACATATGATGCAAGATCTCACTTATATGTGAAATCTAAAATATCAAACACATAGAAAGAGTAGGATAGTAGTATCAGGGACAAAAAGTGGTAAATAAAATAGAAAGATGTAAATCAAAAGGTACAAAGTTTCAAAGGTACAAAATGTACAATGGATTGATTTTGGAACCCTAATGTACAGCATGTGATTATATTTATCAATATTACATCATATGGTTTAAATCATGAAAATATAGGATATTAACTTTCTCACTAATAAAAAGGTCTATGAGGTGAAGGATATTTTAATTAGTTTGACTACTGTATTAATTTCATAGTGTATAAGTTTATCAACCCATCATGTTGTACACCACATATACATACAATTTTGACAGTCATATCTCAATTAAGCCAGAAAGGATATAAATAATTAAAATTGAATAAACAACACAAAGGTAATGCCATGCGTATAACGAGTGTCAAAATCAGTAAACACCGTTCCTTGAAATGGGTTTTCTCAAGCACAATAATATAAGATATACACACAACTATATCTGAATATTTAAGTGTTCTCTCACACCTATTTTTCTGGCACTGCTGCATTCTCTCCTACTTATTGGCATTGTACCAGAATAATTCCTATCCTGCTGTTCCAAGGTCAGGTTAATCCACCCCTGCATACTTTCTGCACACAGCTACAATTCACCACTTAATGACTTCTCCTACTGAGAATGTGAAAGGACTTACACCAACACATGTCACAGTATTAGATTACCACAATAAAAGAAATGCTAATTTAATTCACTGTGCAGTATATTGACCCATGTAGAATAAAGGGCATAAGCAAGAAACCTCTAGTTAAAAAAATAAATAAATTGGAAGATTGTAGTTCAAATCAACACAGAACAACATTAATTATATGGTATTATTTTTCCCAGACTACAAAATATCCTGATGATATTGAGAAACATTTTAAATTAGATTACAGTTCATCTAGAAAGGGTTACACTTGTTAAAAATATTGAATAGTTTATCTACATATATTTTATAATGAATTATTTTAGACTTCTACTTTCCCTAATTCATTCATGTGCAAATTTCTGATTTTTTTAACAGAAATCTGTTTCTTAGTTAAACTTTCTAAAATAGTAAAAAAAATCTAAAGCTACCATTTCCACTCTTTTTACTTTATTAATTCCTCTTTGTATAGCATCTGTCTAAATTTCACTAGCCCCAAGGTCAAGTTACCCGAAGGGAGAACAATTTCTTAAACAAGTAATAAAAAAGGAGTTCATTTTAAATTCGAGGATTAATGAATTGTCCCTTCTATGGACTCATTAGTTCAAGTCAGAATATAGCCTATGGAAAAAAACAATAATTATTATTATTACCACTATTATTATTTAATTATGTTGCTGTTGATAATTGTTAGTGAATGTACTTTATTTACCTGGTCAAAATATTTTCCTAACTTTCCAAAAATATGTTAAATAAGTTTTTTTTCAATCTTAGGCAGATGCCTCTGTTTCACAGTACTGATCCAGCTTTCCTAAGAATGAAACATAATAATGAGCAAATTATGAAGAAATCTTTTGAAAGGAAAGAAGAGAAAGGAAAGTAGACCTTAATTTCTGCTGAATCTTTGGGTGTTAATTTCCTACTGTAGTGTAATATTTCCCCAAACAAAGTGGCTAAAAACAAAACAAATTTATCACCACATACTTCCTCAGCCATCTGACATGGGTCTCAGTGAGCTGAAAATCAAGGTGTTGGCAAGACTCTGTTCCTTCCTGAAGGTTCTAGGAAAAATTCATTTCTTACTTTCACAATCTTCTAGAGGCCACCTGTATTCACATACTGTTAGTCCTCCTCCTCCATCTTCAAAGACCATAATAGCAGGTTCTCACATTAAATTAGCTTGCACTACTTCAGTCTTCCTTCTCACTTTAAAGAATCTCTCTGATTAATTTGTGCCCACCCAGGTAATCCAAGATAATCTCCACTTTTTTTTATGTGGATACTGGGAGTTGAACTCAGGACCTCACACTTGCCAGCAGGCACTTGTGCCACTGAGCAATATCACTGGCCCTTTTTTTCCTTTTTGTGGGTACCGGGAGTCAAACTCAGGACCTCGTGCTTGCCAGGCAGGTGCTTACGCAGCTGAGCCATCTCACCAGCCAATAATCTCCATATATTAAGGATAGCTGATTAGCAAATTTATTTCCATTGGCAACTGTTGATTATCCTTACCCTGTGAATGGTTGTAAAATCTGGTTCCACTTATTAGGACATGAGCATATTTGAGATACCATCATTTTGCCTACTATGGTCAAAAGTGGTAATCATCCCTTCCGTCTGAAGGAGTGGTTAGCAGAGAGACAAGCAAATCATTCTGGCTTCCTACAGAAAATTTCAGGAGTGATGAATACGTATTTTTCACACTGTTAGATTAATTGCAAAACTACTGCAAAAACTGGACAAATTTATACTTTTCTGAGTCCACACCCATTGCAATATGTTTTTTGTAACTCCACTTCTCAGGAGGTAAAGCCCATTTCTCACTCCTTGAGTCCTAACAGGCCTACACCCTTAATTTCATCAATAGAATGCAGTAAATCTAAGTGTCAATTCCAGAGCCTAAGCCTCAGTAGGCCTTAGTTTCCCCAACATCTTGTCTGTAGTGAGTGGCTGAAGCTGGAGATTGATGGGAGAACAGGAACTGCTCAACCACAGCAGCATGTTTATTTATACATTTCGCAGGTTGATGTCACATGATACCACTTTGCCTAGCAACCCATTGCTTGGATTGCCTTGGGGCTTGCTGTTCTCTGGACCGGAGCAGCTTGTTCAGGAGGCTCCTCTCCCATGCTCTTTGTTCTCCCAGTCTTGCTCCAGCCCCAGTTATGTGATCAATCTCCAGCTTCAGCCACTCACTATAGACACCTGATCCCAGCTTTCTGTACCTTGCCTTCATTTCTTCACCTTCTCGCTGCCCTTCATGTACTCACCCTAGGAAATGGTTGCTTCCTCAACTTTGCCATATTTAGAAGAATGATGAAAGCCAGACACCTGACAGATAAACCAGTGAGCACATTCAAGGGCAGAGAAATATCCAGGCAATATCTAATTTTCCACACACAAACATACTAAATTCAATGTACAAGTTGCAGTTTAAATGCAGTCAGTACTGTGATTGAGTACCCAGGATCACTGTGTCAATAGATTATTGGTATACCACATATCAATAACAGTGCCTACTTTTTAAAAGATTGCAGAAAAATTTCAACACCAGGCATGTTATCTAATTACGTAGAAAGAGCCACTGTTATTTACATTCCGTATACAAATTTCAGTTAATAAATTGACCTCACTAGTCAAATTTCATCTCTTTCTTCTTCTCATCTGTGTTATAATGAAGTTTGAAATGAAGTTCAGCCCTTACTGTGGGCTGCACAAATGTCAACCAACTCTGGTCAAGATCTCATGTTTCTAAGTTCTTGTTAACAAGTTCTAAATGAAATATATTGACTGCTTTACTGTAACTAGTTATTTGTATCAGTTCCAATTTCACTGTCATTTTAAAAATCACTGTGTCCAATATTTGAAAATTAAGCTTGTATGGTATTATAGGAATCCATATGCAGATTATTGCATTTGTGATGTTGTGATGCCTGCTAATTTGCTTTTGTTGTCCAGTATTGATTTTGCTATTTTTTTCTCTTCTGTTTCCATATAAATTTTAAGATATTTTCTTCTAGTTCTCTGAGGAATACTGTTAGTATTTTCATTAGGATTGCTTTAAATAAATTTTTGACGTTTGTCCATTTTGTGTGTCTTGGTTCTGTCTATACAAGAAAAGGGTTTATCTTTCCATTTTCTGATGTCTTCTTCACTCTAGTTTTCATTTTAGAGGTGTTTCTCTTCTTTTATTAGGTTAATTACTAAGTATTTAATTTTTCTTGCTACTATTATGAATGGCATTATTTTCTTAATTTCTTTCTCAGTGAGCTAACTTATATTGTTATTTTATTCTGGTATATCATGACAAATATATTAACTAATGAAGAACAAATTATAGTTCTATTTCTCACTAGTTCTGTGACACTGATTTTCCAAACCATAGTTTTCTTATCTGTAAATAAGCTTAATTATAATAGCATAAATCCCATGCATTTACTATGAATGTCAAATGAATTAATAACATTTATTGCTTAGAACAATGAAAATCACACAATAAATTGTGTGGAATTATTAAAAGAGTTTATTTTAAGGTATTGATAATTGAAGAATTGCAACAATACTCAAATTAAGTAACTATTTCCATTTCAGGTGACCATTTGAACATGAAAATAGAAATACTATACTTAAGAATTGCTTCATAGTCTTTATTATATTTTATTCTATATTATTCAGTTTTAAATGAATAAAATATATCTACATTTTCTTGCATTGCCTTTCCTCACTTCTCTGAATTTTAACTTCCTATTTCTCTTATGTATTAAAGTTCAAAGTACACAGCAGTTCCAGGTAAAACAGTAACACTCAAAGGTAAGGTAACAAAGTAGGAATAACAACTTAAAAGGAAATGTATTAAAAGAAAGAGAAAGGCAGTCTCTAAAATGTTGCTAATAGTAAAGTTTAAATGATTGAATTCCCAGGAAACATTATTTTGAGGAAAATTTTGGTAAGAATAATTTCCAAGGACTTTATTATGCCATTTTAGTCTATTTTTCTCCCTGGAAACCAAAACTCAAAGGAAATTGCTATACTTTTGGAAGATTTTACTCACCTTCAATACAAAGAAAAGACTTTGCTCAGATAGGCTGCATTATTTCTATATTGATAAATACCTAAGTCTAAATTTCAAAAGACATTTTATAAAAGAACAATGCGCATAATGTTTTGGTGATGTAAAATAATATTTGTATTAGTATCTTATATATATATATATAGAATGGGCTGTCTTGAATAACAATTGTTTCCTATGCTGTGATTTCTCAAAGCTTAGCTATTTATGTGTTTCCTAATTATTCATTACAAATTCATTTTTATTTGTTTTTGCAGTACTGGGTATTAAACCCCAGGCCTCACATTCGCTCAGTGAGCACTCTACCAATTGAGCTATATACTCAGCCTTACTGCAAATAGTTTAGTTAACTATTTCTCTCAACATATTTTCTTAAATATCAGAGTTGTAGACTAGTTAAATAAAATAAACTAAAGTAAACATAGTCCAAAGTACTCCCTTTTATCAAGCTCTTTAAGAATTAACTTGTCTGAGAACACTGGTAACATTAGAAAAAATAAGTTACAGGTGGTTTAATGAGTAACAAGAAATCAGAAAATAAAGCCAGTATCAGAAACAATGAAACATCACTTGAAGGACAAAATTCATTCAAGAGCATTAAGTAATTTAGGAAATATTTTTCTTTTAAAGAAAACATATTATAAAAACCCATTATTTTATCATCTGGAGACTGAGCTACTGGGATTAAATTTCCACTTCCAGAAGAAGTAGCTATGAAGCTGAAATCACAGGTAAATAGGTATTATGACACTCAACTAAACTAATAAATGTAAAAGCATGTACTTCTGCTTTTATATTTTAATCCTGTAGTACAAGCTGAATCATAGCCAACTAAAAGAGCAGGGATAAGTTAGAGGTAGATAATATGATACAGATATAGACAACTGTCTATTGATTTAGATATACTTTTCTAAGTAAAGAGAACTCTATATAAAGAAATTGTCAAAGAAATCAGATCAAATGCCCTGAAAACTGAAATCAATGATGTAGTACATAAAAGTGAAATAGTTGCAATCTGCATGCTGAGCTCTTCTTATGAATTAGTAGTGGGAGAATTGATGTTGATATATTAAATAAAACACAAATAGCAATAGATTTAGCAAACACTTGATCATTACTAGAATTTCCCTCTGCTATGCCATTCTTTAATTAAAGGATATTAAACCTTGCTGGGACTGATTGTTATGAAGAACAGAATACAACTTAAACTTACCTCAATCATTTTAGGGATTTGGTTATTAATCAACATGCAATATCCTTATTCCTCACCTGTCAGTTTTTCTGGATGTTATTATTTTTCTCTCAACTGTTTCTGTGTTGGGTGGCTTGATACCCGGTGTAGTGGTGTTGAGGTGGTGGAATTTGAAAGGCATGAACCTGTGGGAAATACTTAGGTCTTTGAAAGTGATGCCTACAGAAGATATTAATGTAGTTTTGTGGGAGATCTAGTTAGCTCTTGTGTTAGAGTTATTATAAAAGAAATTTGGCAATTCCCTATGTTTTTTGACTCCCTACTTTGGTGGATTTTCTTTCTTTTGTACAAATTCCCACCATTGTATTGTCATCTGCCATGAGGCATTTACAAGAGACAAGCAGATGCCAGGTGCATGTTTTTGACTTCCAGAGCTGCCAGCTACATAAATTCCATTTCTTCATAAAATTACCTAACCTGAAATATTTTGTTATAGTAACAGAAAATGTACTAAAACAGGTGGTTGCAGTTTTCTTTTGTGGTATCTCAAGAAGTTCATAGATGTTCTTTTGCAATTCATACACTGTTAGTTTTCTTAGTTTTTCATATTTTCATTTGAAAAAGTATTTTTCAAAATCTCAATTTCTGCCCAATGACCAAGTCAACTTAATATCAAAATCACTAGTTTTAAGTGAAAATGCCAGCAACATGTATGAATCTCAAAACTGCTTAACAGAAATATTTTTAAAATCGATATTTCTATAACATCACAAATATTTATCAAGTCCCTAATGTCAGTTCAAAATTAAATTAAATACTGTGAACATAAAGTACTTCTTTCAAGGATTTTATCATAAAAGCGGCAGATAAGGAAGAATTTGTTAAATAGTACTTATCTAAATTGAGCAGACTAGGGTATGCAGCATTTTAAAGATTCCATTGGTAATTCACAAGGCAAAATATATAGACTACTGCATTTCACACTTATGGATTTTAATATTTACATAATATTTTCTTTGTACATCTAAATAGAAGTTTTAAATATTATAAACTAGGTGGATTATAAATAACTGAATTTTTCTCATTACTTTGTAGGCTGAGAAGTCTAAGATCAAAATACAAAAATATTCAGTGTCTTAGGAGGGACAGATTCCTTATTTATAGATGTTGTCATCTCCCTGCATCCTCACACTATGAAAAATGTCATGGGTCTTGCTTAGACCTCTTTTATAAGTGCACTAAACCCATTCATGGGAGCTTTGCCTTCATGATCTTATTGCCACATTCTTCATAGGAAAAGCCCCAACTACAACTACCATCACTCAAGGTGCAGGATTTTAAAAACATGCAAATTTTGAATGCAAACACCTAGGCCATAGTGATATTTTTCTATTTTGAAATATTTTGGATGCATATGATCTTGTCTTAGTTACTTTTCCATTGCTAAGACAAAATACCCAACACTCAAAGTTACAGGAGGGAATGTTTATTTCAGCTTACGGTTTGTAAAGTTTCAGTTTGTCCCTGGCTGGTCCCAAGGAAGGGTGGCATGCCAGAAGGGCATTACAGAGTAGAAATACTCCATGGCAAAGCTGGGCAAGCAGAAGGTGGCAAGCAGCAAGCTACAAAGGACAGGTGACTAAAATGACCCTCTGTCTATCCCATGTAACTTATCCAGGCTACCCACCCTTAAGGGAGGTAACACTTCCACCCGGGTTGGAGCAGCCTTTATCCTAGCATCACTCTGTGAATCAGTGCCAGCATCGCATACCTTGATCCCAGCAGCACACACCCCAGATCCAGCCACCTCCAAAAAGCCCCACCTATGACCAAATGAGGCTTTGAGGCCACATCTAGATACATCTATAACAAATACCATTTTATAGATTAAAGGTTTTTAATCAGGATGAGCCTGTAGACACTAGGAAATTAGTTGTTGTTGATGTCCACAAATTATAAGAACAACCTGTAAGAAGAAACTTACTATAATATTAAAATCCTGTAGAGTTTATTCTAAAGTGTCTTTGCAATATTACAACACTTACAAAGTTTGAGAAAGTTAGAAAATAATGGAACAGGTTGTGAGGATGGCTAGCTATTAAAAGAGAACTGTCATCCTTCGCTGAATTGATTTCAATTTGAATTCATTTCAGGATAAAACATTATAATAAATCACTACCAACCAGCACATTTAATTTTAGTCAACACTATATCCTATAAAAGTATGATTGGAATTAAGTAGTCTGTATCGGCAACAAAGTTTTGGGAAACTCCCATCCCTAATATCTCATTGTGGTGGTTAGGGTGGAGTGGCCATTTCATTGGCTTTGGAATCCACTCCATGGATCCCTGTAGCACAATTCTGGGTGTGTCCAGGTGGGTCATGGATGATGACCTGTAGGTCTATGTCTGTTCTTTTGCCCCTACTTGTCTGGCACTTTTTCCCTGCTCTTCTTTCCTCCTGCCATGAATTGAGCAGCTTTGCTCTGCTAGTCCCACTCATCATGAGATTTCTGCCTTGGAGCCATCTGATCATGAATGAATCCTCTGAAAAATGAGCCAAATTAACTTTTCATCCTTCAAATTGTGGGAAATTCATTTTCCTCTATTCCGGATATTCCTAAGCTAAGCCACCTTAAACACCACTGAGACATTTGGGTTCAACTTGGGTATATTATTCTTGAAAAAATGAAACAAAATTGAATATGACTTGAGCAGAAACTTTTTATAAAATCTATGTCATTCAGAAAGGTTGACTTGCTCAACATAATAAAACTAGTCCAAATGTCATTTCACAAGGAATGAAGAACCCCTTGTTTGTCTTCACAAAAAGACAGTGCTACTGCAGAAATCTTCAGATCAATACTTCAAGTAATTCCATTACATGAAAAGTTGAATTGCATTTCATATATTGATGCACACTCTAAAAATCTCAAAATTCTAATATTTTTATTATAAATGTTTTAGCTGATGTAATATAGGCTTTAAAAATAATGTGTTTAACAAAGACTTTAATTTATAGATTATAGGATACTTTGTTTTACAAAACTTCACCTCCTCTGAATTCAAGGATGCTATTATTGACAATTTTTTGCCTCAATGAGTAAGCGTGACCTCAAGATCAACATAGGACCAACAGATCTTTTTGTACTGTGCACACATAATGATTTTACAAGAATTAGAATAGAGCCAAGAGTTTCAGAGGGTGCCTAAGCTAGCTGTACATCCAAATAAATATTGTACTTGTTGTCATAATCAAGACATTCACAATAAAACTATTAAATCATTTCAATGCTTTTTGTTTTCTCAATTTTCAATGTTTTCTACCTCTGGAGAACTACACATAATAATAAGACTTCAACATGAAGAAATAACAAAAGATAATATATACAGTTATTGCCCACAGATGCATGCATGAGAAGGTCACCCAGGTCTCAATAAGTGGGGAGCTAAAACAGAATAATTGATTAGTACTTAGAGAACTAACAACAGCACATTCACCCACATGTCTTTATTTGATTGTCATTTAGATAGTAAGGGAACAATACCATTTATAAACTTTATCCTTTTCTTTCCATGCAATGGTTTTATAGGCTTCAGGTATGCAAATGTAAGCATCACTAGGAGGATTTCATTCTTCCTAGCAGAGCTACTAACCACTATTCTTTACATACACTCAATTCTAGATGTTTCTAAGCCACTTTCAGATTTTTTTCCTCATCTAAAAAGTGAATGTTGGGCTGGTGAGATAGGTCAGTGGCATAAGCACCTGCCTGGCAAGCGTGAGGTCCTGAGTTTGACTCCCAGTACCCATATAAATAAAATAAAACAAAAAGTGAATGTTTTGTTTGAATTTGCCTTGATTTCTTAATATGAATTTATTGATTGCACTTTTAAAGCCATTAATTTAAGCATTAAATATAATTTTATGTTTGAACATATATCCTTATTAATATCCTGCCTCAAACAATTACATTTAAATGGTTAGGGATATAATGGCTTTATTGTAAGGACTTATTCATGTATATAATAGAAAAGTAATAATTCTTCAGGAACAAAAGCAAGAGTCTGCTTTATTCTAATAAACCTCTACATTTTAAGTGAAGAACATAATTTGAAAAGTTGGTCAAAATGATCATCACAGAAAATTATGTAGCCTTTCACATTGCATAATGCAATGTTGGTATGACTTTGATTGTTATGGTTAATTTTATTTAATTTGAAATGCTACAAAGGGGTATAAAATGAGTTTAATTTTATACAACTGATTTTTAAAAATAGTTTTCTCTTTGAGTTATCTTCAGTATAATTTTCATTTGTTATTTTGCCTTTTGACTTCTCCATATTTTCTCTATTCCTACAATGAAATCTAAAAAACAAATTCTTTAAATTAAAAGGTTTAAGGCTATAGGGGCCGGTGAGATAGCTCAGTGGCATAAGCACCTACCTGACAAGCATGAGGTCCTGAGTTTGACTCCTGGAACCCACATAAAGGAAAAAAAAAAAGGCCATTGATATCATTTAGCAGCACAAGTGCTTGCTGGCAAGCGTGAGGTCCTAAAGTCAGCTCCTGGCACCCACATTAAAAAAAAAATTAAGGCTACATGATAAAGAAATTGGGAAAAATGTAATTGCTAACATATCCCAACAGTATAATTACAACACCTACTCCAGAAAATATTAATAAAATAATACAAATTTTAATTAGATTCTCTCATAATCCAGAATTGCAAAATATCTGAAACCATGAATTTAATTACTACACAATTTTGAATTGCATCTCCATACTTGATTTATTTGTTTATCTAAACACAAATGTTGATCTCATAAGTGATGCTCAATGATCCTTAACATTTCTTCTTATACATAGTTTATTTTTCTGTGTTCATTTCATTCTCTAAAGAGTTTAAATTCTGATGTTTATACTTTCTGCCACTTGTGTGACAAAATATTAAACTATCCCCCATAAAATTAAATTTCTATTTTCTCTGGTTGCATTCTGAACTTCCATAGCTCTATCTGTCTGCTGAATAATCTAAGAAAAAAACATTATATCTCATCATTTTAACACCATTATATCTTCAAGAATATTGGCCTCAATTCCAACTTGAGCCTCTGTACCAATGAAACAATTTTTTCCCAGGATATATTTCATTTTCATAAAAATAATTGGAAATATTTTCCACTGTCTTAACATTTCTGACTAGGACCTTACAAGACAGAGTGATGCCAAGGTTCAAGTTGGACATAGAAAAGAAAATTCTATGACTTTATTCATCTTTTAAGAAACAAAAATATTCTGGGATATGTTCTCAGAAAGTCAAGACTGAGGCAAAATATTGCCATAATTTTGTTGATTACACATCAAAAAATGGGCAACCATGGTGAAGAGAGAAGATTGGACACATGGTGGGCAAAGTATAGAATACATCACATAATAACTTCACTTGGCTTTTCAAAGATTAAGCAGCAAAAATGTCAATGACAAATGTCTTCTGTGGTGCCAAAATGGCTGGGATTTTGTACCCTTACTCCTTTAAGTCACTGGATATGGCCCACCGTGACTGGAAGGTATAGAATCTTTATCCAAGTGGTTCTCCAAAGGTGATGCATTCCCTTGAGAGCTGGTTGCTCAGAGAAGAATAGAGGAACAAAGGGAGGGATGGGGGAAGGCAAAGAACAGAGGAAAGGAGAGTATACAATATTAGCAAGCTTTCCATTGTTGGAAAAACGTACTCGATCCCTCAGTTTAAAGGAGGAGAACTTATTTTGGCTTGCAGTTGCAGAGGATTTAATGGATAATTGCCAAGCTCCAAGACAAAGACATCATGGTGGAAGGAAATGGTGGAAGGGTGTGGTAGAGAAAAGCTACAAACTTCATGGCAGTGAGAAAACAGAGAACAGCCCCAGAAGAGAGATAGCATTCAAAAGCTTAATCCTAATGACCTGCTTGTCCAAATAAGCCCTTCTCCCTAACTACATATTTAGGTATAAATTCTTCAAAAGATTACTCCACCAATGAATTTAGCATGTGCTGATCTAATTACTTTTCACAAACCCTACTACTAAATACACAAGCACTTTTGGGACATTTTGGATCCAAAAGGAAAACTTATATGAAACCCTTATTAGTTCCAAACTATGTAGTGGTAAATTTATCCTTGAAGTGATATATGAAAATATTCACATTCTTAATATAAGCACTTATTTTTATTCCAGTCATATAGCAGAGTGTCTTTTCCACTTTCATACACAAAAGGGTTGAAGAAAATTATTTCTGTTAAAATAGGCATTGAACATATTCAGAATCTTTATGAATTCTAGTAAGATCTGCACTGGAGAATTATATTTTCTGTAATGACTTCACCTTTTCTTCATCACATGAAAATTGAAAAAATATATGTTGCTTCTAGGTGAAGAATCTATTGAAGTTTAAATATAGGAAATAATGGAAACTAAAGACCTGGCACTTCATCCAAGCTGGAGAAAAAATTGTTAGCAAAGCTCTGTGCTTACCTTTCTTCCCTCCTTCCTTTTACCCTTCCAGTCTTCCTTCCATCTTTCCTTCTTTGTTTCTTTCCCCCCACTCTATCTCCCTTTCTTTATTCCTTCATTTCTCTATTAATTCATTTGTCATATGGCTTGTGTATCAATCACTTGTCTCAGAAGAAATTTAGTGTTTTAAAGTAAAATTATTTTTAAGAATATAGGTTGGGGCCGGTGAGATAGCTCAGCAGCATAAGTGCCTGCCTAGCAAGTGTGAATTCCTGAGTTTGACCCCCAGTACCCACATTAAAAAAATAAAAGGATATAGTTTGTATTGACTAACTCCACGCTCTAAGATACTTGGCTTTTCTAATTATGTTATATGTTGTGTATATTTCATAAAAACATGTGTAAAATATCCAACTGGAAGCTTGATAAAATATATTTAAGTCACATAAGTAACATCATCTCACTAGATATGGAAAAACCATTTGTTAAAAATGAAATTTCATGTTTAAAAAACTAAAAAAAATCTAGGTGTCAAAAAAAAGACTTCAATATAATAAACACTACATAACTCCATTTTCAAAGGTAAAACCTGAAAGTGTTTTCTCTAAGAATAGAGACTACAGAAAGATAGTTGCTTTTGTCAACTGTATCCAACATCATACTGAAGCTCCTGACCAAACCAATTAGTCAAGAAAAGCAAATGAAAGTCTCCAACTTTGGAACAGAGCAGGTAAAATTATCTACCTTTATGGATAAAATGATATGACAGTTAAACTGGATTTTTTATTTGATTGAACTGAGATCAACAAAGGAGATTATTAAACCACACTTCTGTGTGTGTCTGTGAAGGTCACAGAAGTGTGTATTTGAGTTCTGCACCTGGTCCCTGACCTCTTTCCATTTGTCTCATCTACCAAGCCCTGTTTCTAGGCACCACGAAATGAGCACATTATTCCACCATGTTCCTTCTGAATGAAGTTTCTGCTATGGAACCAGACATTAATCAATTTAAACCTCTAAAACAATGAGCCAAAATAAACTTCTTCTTAAATTGCAGTTTTAGAATATTTTCTCCTAGAGTTAAGAAAACTAAATAATACAGAAAGTTGTTACAGAGAAGTGGAGTCATTATTGTTATTATACTTACCCATATGGAACTCCTCTACAGGAGCAATTTGGAAGGTTTAGAGGTGTGAGATAGAAAAGTACTAGATATGTACCTGTGACCAGAGTTCAAAAGACAGGAATGCTGACAGAAATGAGAAAAGTAAGGGCAAGGGTCATGAGGTTTTAGTTGAGAATGAGGACTCTATTGAGAATGAGAAGAGGCAAAAAGAATAGGTTATATTTTGGCCATGTCCTGTCACTTTGCAGGAGACTGAGATTAGAAGTAATAGACTAATTTATGTAGTGAAGGAAATTTAAAGGCAGCCCAAAACTCAGGTTTGGCATGGGTACTGCTGGCTGATTTCAGCTAGATTTATAGTGAGAATACAAGGCAAAAAGCAGAGCAGAAATATTTGAATATAGGAGCCTGTCTAGACCTTGTCGTGATCAGGAGGCGTTTATAAATTGTAATCCCAGGGGAAAGTTATTGGAATTCTCACAAGTAAATTCAAATCTATCACTTCCAATGCAACCCACAGAGAGAATAAAGACAAAGACATATCTGCAGTTGTGGGGAGCCAAGGGGGTCCTAAATCCAATCAGAACCAAGGCAACCCAGAACAAATGTCACAAACCTGGGATGAACCTGGGTTTTATTAATTTGTAAAGATGGGAGTGGCTCCGGGTCGAGTGACTGTGAGAATGGTGGGAAGTATGTGTGTACTGTGATCTGAGTTAGGTAGGAGACACAATGGCACCTCTGCAATATGCAGAGAGAGGTATGGAGAAAGAGTACCAATTCTGGGGTAACAGGTAGCCTCTAAGTTTGGAGGAATCTGCATAACACAGTTTAAGGAAATATCTTGTGTTTTGGGTCAGCTGCTTTAGCTCTGTTCTCCAGGCTCAATCCCAGCTGACAGCACAGTCTCTCAGCCTAGCTCACACTTAGTAGTTGGGAGGTTTAGGCGGGGCATCACAGACCTGTTTCTTGGCTTCAGCACCTTGGCTAGACCCATTTGTATTGCTTAAAACCAATTGGGTAGAGTATTTTTCCTAGCCAGCTCTGTACATATCAGTACAGGGAAGTAGGGCAAAGGTGAACCACAATGGAGGCAAATTGTCTTCTTTCAGGAAGACTCAGCCTGGTGCTCCTCCACATTTGAAAAACTTAAATTTTGGTCCCAAAGGAACCACAGTTAAAGTTGAGGACTTGGAAGGTGTGCTTGCTGAAGAAATTAGTGCCATTAAAAAGACACAAAGTTCTTTGACACAGACATGTATAAAGATGCCTAAAGGACATTTTAGGAATCAAGACTCCAACCACTGTAGGGTGACAGGTGCAGAATTATAAAACTGTAATTTAACAGAAGAACCCCTGGAACCTCTACTCAAGAAGGGCAATCTAGGGAATTGGTTCCCTGAGATTCATTTCAGCCATTCAGGCACTTGTGTTCCACTGCAGCCATGGTCCAAGAGGACCACACTACTGTTCATGCTGCAGGCATTGATCACAGGATGCAAGTTTTCCAGGCACGAAGTTTCCAAGACTTGCTATGGAGTCTTCTAATTAGATTTCAAAAGAAGGCCTTTGAACCCCAGGTAATGTGCACTTGAGAGGGCATTGCGTGAAGCTCTGCAAATGAAACTGAGAGTGTAGTGAAAACTCTTGGAAGTTGGAGATACCAGAAACACAGAACGCCTGCTGGGATAGCTGAAAGCAGTGACGAAAAGCAACTCATGAAAGAGGCCATGGTTGCAACCAGTAAAACCTTAGAGAAGGGACTACCCAAGCCCTCTGGAGCTCACATCTCACCTCAGTTTGCTCTGGATGATTGACATTGAGCTGTGGGATTTACTGTTCACTTTAATGGATTTCATTCTTGTTTTGGTCTACTTCCTTTCTCTCTCCTCATTCCTCCTGTTTTGAATGGGAATTTTTATCCTGCATTATATGTTGGGAATATACAACCTGATTTTTAAATTTTACAGAGATTCACAGCTAAGAGTCCGACAGACACTTTGACTTGGAATTTTGAGCACTGTTGGAAATGTTGAGACAGAGAGAAGAGATTAGTACATCTTTGCTTGTACACAGGACAGTTACATCATGTCAGTCAGAATTATGACTCAGTTATTGTCTGTATTTAAAGATTAAGCATGGTATGGATTAAGGAAATGTGTTTGTATGTCATGTTGACATTGGGTGATATGTAACATTTAAGCTGGATTTTCAACTTGAGCACACTTCTGTGAGTTTCTGGATGTGGCACGGGTGCCTGACTACTGCAGTTCACTACCGTGGCATGCTGCAGAAGGATGAAAGATTACTCAAAGATTACTTGGAGTCAATGTCCAATTCATACTCCAAGAGAGCCCGGGGGGCTGCCATTAATGGAAACCCCTCAGCATGAGAAAGTCTTAAATGATTACAGTGAATTGAAGCCTCTGTGACTATTTATTGAAAGAACCAGGAAACAAAGATAAAGGACAAAGGATGGATGATGTTTGTGCAGGAATTCGTGTAGATGACATGGGAAGGACAAAGGAGGGACAATGTAAGGTCAGGTTAGTCTGTTACATGACTGGCCTCTGGGCCAATCTAAGTAATAAATCAGAATATGGGGAGGATGAGGGCCAGAGCATTCATTCCTTAAGGCAATGTGTTAGATCCTACTTGGACTTATGGCCCTATCGGCTATCTTTTCATCTCCAACCATACATTCCAGGAAGTTAGGGGCATGTGGCCCCAAAACTTTCTTATCTCTGCATATCCATCTCATACATAGTTCTGGGCAATCCCCCCACATATGATCTTGGATACTATTTCTGGTTGCTTGTCCTTCTTCTATGGTATAGTTTAACTGCTCTTCTTTGTGGCTGCCATGTAATAAGCACCTAGTTTCACCATGTTCTTCCACCATGATGTTTCTGCCACAGAGCAGGCTAACCATGGACTGAACCTTTATAAACAATGAGCCAAAATAAACTACCTTCTTTAGGTTGCAAGTATTTAGTATTTTGTGCTAGTATTGGGAAAGCTTACTAGTACAATGATTTTGTATACAGAAATATCTAAGGACTCCATTCATATAAAGAAAGAAAAATCAAAACAAAACTCAATATGACTGACAAATGAAATAAAGTGGAAGTATAAAAAATTGATGTACAACATCTAACATCAAAACATCAAATTATGAGGAAAGAAAAGTAAGAAACCAATAATAATTACATAGCATCAACATACTTAGGAATTAACTAGGGAGCTGAAAGACAAGGACACTAAAAACAGGGAAATATTGGTGAAAGAAGTTAAAGAATACACAAAAAAGTGGAAAACCTTTTCCCAGATTTATGAATTTGAATAATTCATACTGATAAACTATCCATACTACCCCAAACCATCTGCAGATTAAATGTAATTCTTATTAAAGTCTCAGTGCTAGTTTTTATATAAATACATAGAAAAATAAAACTCTAAAATTCACACTAAATACAGAAGACCCTCAATAGCCAAAACAATGTTGACAAAAAACACAGCTGGAAAGATAACATATAATGAGTTATAAATATATGATAAATAAATAATAATTAAAACAGAATGATACTTGGATGAAACAAATATACAGTCAATTGGAAAAAACCTCAGAAATACATATATATATATAAATATATATGTATGTATCAATTGATCATTAACAAGATTGCCAAAACACTCAATAGGCAAAAGGTATTTTCTTCAACAAATGGCTTTGGGAAAATGATATCCACATATAAAAGAGTCAATATGGACCCATAATTTACCTGAAAACACAAAAAGCAATTCAGCAGGAATTAAAAACTACAATGTAAGAGCTGAATCTGTAAAACTCCTAGAAGAAACCATAAGTACAGAATAATGTCTACTTTGTGACATTCTTTCAAATGTACACTTTAAAATAGAGCTTTCCTTTCACTTATGTAATAAATTATTTCAGATAACACTAAGGCAGGAGATTAGGGCGTGGCAAAGAGGCTGGAGAACAGGGCATGACTTGCTGATCAGATAAGGCAGGACAGTAACGTGCGACCTGACAATCAGAGAGAGCTGTCAAATCTCTGAGAAGAGCAGTTTCTTACAGCCTGGATCTGACAGCAGAAGAAGGATATAAGAGACTGTGGCTCTTGGGCCTAGAAACCCTGTTTGCCTTCCTACTCTTCAAAGACCTGCTCTGCATGCAGGGCATATTTTCTTTTATTTTCACTTCTTTCTCTCTTCTATGTCTTCTCTTCTCCACTTCTTTTCCTCTTCAAACTTCACTTTCTTCTCTGCTTGTTTTCTTCTTTAATCACCAATAAATGTTAAATTTTACATTCATTAGTTGTCCCATGCAGTTCTTTAAATGGGACAAGAGCCTGAAACCATGGAGACTCCAGATTCCAACAAAAATAAAATGACTCTGATTATATTTGTAATACATGTTTTAGTAAACTTTTTAACTATTCAACTGTTAAATGTTTATAAATGTATAACTGCTCAGATGGCAACATTTAATAAAAAAAGAACTTTTAACATGTAAATCTAAAAGAATGAGTTTGATAACTTTTATGCATTTTAAAAACATTTTGAAATGAGAAGGGATTTATTGCAAGGAAGACAAATTAATTGAGCATTGTGACATGATAAAAATATAATTTCGGATTCCACTGGAATTTTAAGAAGAAGGCTTGTATAATAGGGAAATATGAAGTCAATTTATCCACAGAAGAACATTTTAATTTTCCTTCTTTATGATTGATCCATTTAGTTAAGTACATCTTTCAACTAGAATAAAATTGTATTGTTAAACATGATGTTTTCCTTTGTTTTAGGAAAACTGGGAAAACACAATTTTGTTATTTTGAACCAGACTTCTCCAAAATAATAATGCCATATCCTTAGTAAGTGAGACTGACCATCCATTTTTCTATTACTGAATACCAGGATGAAAACTAATGAAAAATGTACATCTCAAATTAATTGTTTTTGGTTAATATTCTCATATTCTAGCAAATAGTGACATTTTAAAATATTATCTTTAAGAACATATAGTGTCTTTCTTAAATAAATTATTTCTCAGCATTTTTCTTCGCATACTGAATTATGCATCTAATGTTTTCTACCTTAAAAAATATTCATAGCAAGACATTTTCATTATTTAGAAATATTGGTATACAATGCAGTATCTCTCACCATCAATAAACAGGTCAGAGAAAACAGAAGTTTAATTGGCTATACACCAGATTAAGAATATTTCTGATGATTTCAAATATTTCAAAAATAATACTAGTTTGATGGTATAAACAAACAATATACTCAAGGATTAAATTTAAAAATAATTAAGGAGGGAATTCAAAATATTTTTATTGGTAATTGACAGTTTATGAAAAGGAAATTATTGTGTACATGTGAAAAGTATGAATTGGGCAGACAAAAAACTTGAAAACAAATGAAATTGCATTTAGTTATAGAAGTGGGGGCTCAGTTCTAAAATGCTAAATTGGCATCTAAGTTGGAAGCACTCATTAATTGATCTTGGTTGTTATAAGCCACTAATTATATTTTATAAAACACAGTTGGCAAACTTTTTCAGTAAAGGATCAAACTCTAAATATTTAGGGCTCTTATAGTCATAAAGTCTGTGTAAGAATATATTTTAAAAAAACATAGTTGTTCATAAACAAAACTACTAATCACATTCAATTTTATTTATTCATGAAAATATGGAGGAGCAAATATTTGTTTCTAGTATCATTTTCCACTAAAAGAAATAGAGATTTTATTTTCAGAAATGTATGATTTGGGGAGAGGGCAGGAAAATATTCAATGACACTAGAATATTCTGCTGTATCAGAAGGTAATGAACTGCTAATTCACACCCACATATACATGCAAAGGCAATGAGTCAGAGGGATGCAGGTACTGATAAAAGAAGACATCTAAATTTTCAAAGGTGGAAGAATTTAAGCAACAAAATAAAGGTACACATTAAATTATAACTCAACAAAATAAAGTAAATATATATAAGACAGTAATATGAAAAATGATTGAATAATTTAAATTTTTATGCATGCTTTCAAACTGTTATGTAGATACTGCAAATTTAAGTAGATGGGACAACACCCTGTACTCTTCAATATGAATGGGATCCATTGATCCGCAGTCATTCAATTTTTCTCCCCTTAGAAACATGTGATCAGGAAACGATCAGAAATTTAAAGAATATACATTGGCTCATTCGTCCCATTTCAGAAATGAAGTCATTGAACGTTAGCTATTGACTAAAAATAGCTTGCTTTATGGATTTCTCAAATTAGTTAATTGCATCTATGTTTTTGTTTTTGTTTTTTAGTTTTATGTTTTTGTTTTAATGAATCTTTCTCCAAACTAAGTCAACATTATACTCTCATTTTTTTGGTTCATTCTCCAATAATATTTTTAACAAGAAAAAAAGAACAAAACTTCAAAACAAGATAACAGGGTAACAATGGTTAATACACTATTATCTTTTAATTAGTTACTCAAAGTAAAAGATATCAGCATTCAATTGTCAAAAAATAATTAGAACAAACTTTTGTTTTCAGTGAACTAAGAGAAATTAGCAGTATATTTATCTTAACTACCATATATATATATTATTTGTTTGTTTTTCACATCCTTCTTTTCTCCACTCCCCCATCCCAGTTTCTTTTTCCTTTTGAACAGTTTCTTCATTGTCTCCCTAGTGTGAGAAGCATCTATGTTTTAAAGTTAATTGTTTCTATGTTTTTATCACTTCACACTAATTTTTTAAAGAAATGTTTTCATTTATTTTTGGAACCCCTCACACCCATTGGTTTAAAACTAAACAAACCATGTTAACATTGTTAGGTAATTTCATTTCATTATAGTACAGTGCTTTGTACATTGTTTGGTCCTCATCTGTTTTATTTTATTATTTCCTAGGCATGACCTATCTGTATAATTTAAAGTGATATGTGGATCATACATATCATTAATTTTATCTCAGATCACTTTATATTGAACTTCAATTACAAAATCACTTTGTCTACTTATTTCAATTTTACATTCAAAACATATATTTTGGATTAACAAAGCTTTCTTTAGGCAATCATAATTCCATGTATTTTAATATAAATTTATGATACTTATTTGGATTTATTCAATGACCTTGTGAAAGTAATACTATCTTTGTTGAAGCATTTTTAATTTCATAATCTGAAATTATCTTTTCCACATTAAGGCTATTGCTTAATAATCATGTTTGGAAGATTCATTTGTTAATTAAAATGGTCTCATACATCAAGTCTAATTTTTCATTATTTTACATATTTTAATGTATTTCTTAATATCTATTTTTCTTTCAATTTCTAAGTAAATCTTTTCAGAAGATCTTCAAAATTGCTATTAAATAAAACAAAGGTATTATGAAAATTATATTTGTATTTGTCCTTATATGATTATTAAATATATCAACTAAAAATTTAAGTTCTTTAACTTGTATAAAACAGTGCTATTTATATCCACAAATATTTTTATTATATAGGTTATTTTTTCCCCTAAATTTTTATTAGCATCATGGATGTCCATATTCTTCTGAATTCATGTCTTCCTATGAAGTTATTGCCTTGTCTAAATATTTGAAACTAGAAGACTGTAGAAAATGTATGTAAGGGCCGGTGAGATGGCTCAGTGGCATAAGCGCCTGCTTGGCAAGCGCAAGGGCCCAAGTTTGACTCCTGTAACCCACATACGAAAAAAGGGCTGGTGATATCGCTCAGTGGCATGGGCGCCCGCTGGTACACGAGGTCCTGAGGTTGACCCGGTACTCACAAAAAAAAAAAAAGAAAGCAAATGTATCTAAGTTCACATATATTGTGAGTATAGATATTGTCAAATAATGCCACAAAAGATGTTAAATAGTACCACAGAAATGGATGCCCTTTTTCAAATATAAAGTTAATTACTATGAGACATCAACAGAAAACAAGGCAAAGGACCCAATTTGAATAGTTGGTGGGTTAATATAAGCAAATATCAACAATATTTCAGAAATATGTTGTAGGCTTCAAGAACCTTAAAAGTTTCATCATACAACTATGTTCATTTTATACTGAAGTCTATCATCTGTTCATTTATAGCTTAATATTAAACATGGCTGCCCATTGCGCTGGTGGATATAGCTCAGTGGTATAAGTTTATCTTTTTTTTTTTTTTTTTTTTTTTTTGTGGGTACCGGGGGGTCGACCTCAGGACCTCGCGCGCGCCCGTGCCGCTGAGCGATATCACCGGCCCCTTTTTCGTATGTGGGTTCCGGGAGTTGAACTCAGGCCCTCGCGCTTGCCGGGCAGGCACTTAAGCCGCTGAGCCATCTCACCGGCCCCTCAGTGGTATAAGTATAGCACTTCCCTAGCATCTGTGAAGTTCTGGGTTTGTTCCTAAACATTGCTTAAAAAAGAAGTCCATGAAAAGTACCTACCACTTATTTACTAAGTTTTTAGATATATTGGAATAAAAATTCATATCTTTGGAATTAATATCTAATGTACTTCTACAAAAAGATGAAGTAAACGATGTGAAAAAATTTGACTCATCTAGAGACATTCCATTTGACCCAGCTATTCCCCCTCCAGGTATCTTCTAAAAGAGTTAAAGATATTATATTATAGTGATACATGTGTACCCATGTTTATAACAACACAGTTTATAATAGATAAATCCTTGAAGCAGCCCATATGTCCATCAGCAGATGAATGAATAAAAAATATGGTGTTTATACACAATGAAGTACTAATCTGTCACAAAGAAGGATAAACTTGAGTCATTTGTGTTAAAAAGGATGTACCTTGAGACCCTAATGTTAAAGCAAATATGAAGCAAATCAAACACACAAGCTTAAATATCACTTAATTTCTCTTACATGAGAAACCCATTATATAAATAAAGGGCAGAATAAAGAGAGACAACAGGGGAATAAAAGAAAAAAGTTATTGTAATTCATCCTGGCCAATGTGTCTCAAAGTGCATGTTATTTTCCTAAATTTTCTTATGTGATTATGTATTTTATGCCCTGTTAGCCCAGATTTTAATATATTTATGATAGTTAACTTGATATAGACTTATAAAATAAATAAATGAATCTGATGCTGGCAATATTTAAAATAATAAAAGTGGGGAAAGGAAGGGGGAAAAAATTGAGATGTGTTAAGTGCATGTACCAATTCCAAAAATGAATATCATCATCATGTACTGCATACACCTACTAATAAAAAGAAAAAAAAATCTGACTGATATAAAGAAAGTATGCATACTTCAGAAAAAGAAAACTTTGTATAAGTATTTTAATACTAATTTATTGGCACATCATGAGATTAATGTTACCTTACATTCCACAATTGATGTCCATACCTCTGCTATTTTGTCACTGTTGTTTACATCATGGTTGTTTTCCAATATTACCTCTAAATGCTATCATAAATCCCAAGAATCAACTTTCATTCATGCTAAGCCAATCTTAATAATATTCTTCAAAACATAACATCATTGGAAAAGGCTATTCAAGAAAAATATATAATACCATATATTTTCAGGACATTAAGTAGAATTGGATATTAAGGGGAATTTAGCTGCAAGGAAAGATAAGAGTAACAACTGACTTTATGTCTATAGATTTCTAAATAGTGAAATTTTTTTTCTCCACTATAAAAAAATAAGTTTAGAATATACATATTTTCTAAACAGGGTTCTGCACTAATTGTCAAAATTCCAAATGAAACAGAAAAAATCTAAAGTTAAAACACATTTTTGAGAAAGTTTCTAAAATCTTATTAAAGAGTTGTACTAAGTTATACACCCATGATTTGTCAGTAATTGTGCAAACATCAATAATGTCACTGCACTTAGGCAAACAAACAAAAAATATGAGCAAAATATTTTAAGGATACCTACAGAGATTTTTATATAATGTAAAATGATATCTAGGTTTAAGAATGGAGTAATTGGGAGGGAAATGAAAGAAAAAGAAGTAAAAAGAAATTTATAAGATTCCCTACAATGACCAGTCTCTTTGTATTTGTAACTGTTTCCTGAGCGTATTTAAGATCAACAGATGCCCAGGAAATAAAAACTTACTTTATTTAAGAAGAAGGAATTAAGATCATACTGCTATGATTCTTTTATGTTCAGTTATCAAAATAAATTGTTCTGCACTGTCTCTTTCATGGATCTGATATCAAACATTAATATCTTTTAAATCCACAGGTGAATTCAGAAAAACTCACAGGCCTTTCTGTAAATCATTGAAACAGTCCAAATCTCCTATTTTATGTATTTCTTTTGTTAAAGTTGCTACTATTATTAATCAGCATGTTAATACTCATGTGAATATTTCTATCAGTATAATTGGAATTGATTAGATCTTACACTAGTTTGATAGGTTGAATGATTTCTTACTTGGATCTATTATTTTCAACTACAGACTAAACCCAATTCTTGCCTTTGTTACTTGTTAGTCAGTAATCATAACTTTATCACCAGTACTTGACCGAGAGCTAAAAATGCAGGAAAAACTTGGCGCTGTGACATAAACATTAATTCAGAAAATTACACATTTTTATCGACTGGAATAAGTTATAGGGTAAATAAAAAAGGAGAAATGAGAGACAAGAAATAAAGATAAAAAAGAAACACAAAAGAGAGAAAGGAGAAATAGGAGGAAAGGAAATTTTTATGAAGAATTCACAACACAATCCTATTTCAGTATAGTTTCCGTGTGAGTTTTCTAGCTGAGCCTGAGATGACATTTGTACATACTGACATTTACGTGTTAGTTCATGGGCCCACCAAACCCAAATATGTATATAAATATGTATATATCTGATTTGATTTAAATAGAAAAACACACTCGTGATCAAAATGCAGGCAGGGAAGGCGTGCAATGCTCATCACCAGCTTCAAAGAGGGCATCTGTGAGCACACTGAGAAACTGAAGTAATGAGTTCAAGATAAGAATCAGCAATGTTTGTTGTGAATATAATAGGATCTCACTATCCCCTTTTTCCTATGTAAGTGTGGAAAAATGGGTTTTTCTCTACCTTCCTGAGTTCTTAGGTGGGACTGCCATAAAAAAAAAAAAAAAAGACTAGGGACAAGGGAAAAAATAAGAATAGAAGGAAAAAATGGAAACAAACCTTTTATAAATAAGGAAGGGAAGAGGGATGAAGGGAGGGGAGAGGAATGGAGAAAAGAAAAATCAAGACATATCATGTACAGGTACAAATTCCCTATGATGAATATTATCATTTAGTATATCTAAAATATCCCAATAATATAAATATTTTTAAAAGAGATTAATAAGGAAAAAAAGAAATTTATTATCATGTATACCTCACATATAAATGGGAGACCCAGGGAAAAATGAATAAATGAAATAGCTTAGAATTATGACTTCTGTAGGATTTTCACTAACAACAAATATATATATAAAACAAGAGAGAAGAAAAGTACCTAATTGCAGCAAGTTGTGGGAAAGCAAATATGTGGTAAAAGTAAGTCAGCGAACATTTGTTAGAAAGTTTGTGTAGATTTTCCCAGGGCCATCTCTAGTCAGAAAAAGGTCTGAGGTCATCTCTGGGGACCACACTTTTCCCTTTCAGTAGAAAGAGGAGGAGAGATATTGCTATACATTTACAGTTTGCTTTTAGACAAATAAGGGAAGGACAGAGAGCTTTCTTCTGCTTCTCATTTGCCTTCAGCTTAAAATAATCTTTATACCAAAGTGGTGTATTTTAGGACTCCATATTTTGCTACTCTTTATTTGCATGATGGTTAAGGGCATAAAGGAAATCATTTTGACTTTATTCTCAAGATATAGCAAATTGGGCTGGTGAGATTGCTCAGCGGCATAAGGGCCTGCCTGGCAAGCATGAGGGCCCGAGTTCGACTCCCGGAACCCACATACGAAGAAAGGGGCCGGTGATATCGCTCAGCGGCATGGGCGCCTGCTGGCGCATGAGGTCCTGAGGTCGACCCCCAGTACCCACAAAAAAAAGATATAGCAAATCAAGCCGTTTTACTATATTTGTTATAAGTATGGCACATAATTAACTTGCTAATACAGCTTGAACTATTTATATTTTTAAATTTTGCATATAAAGCTGTTTCCACATAAAAGAACATTTCTATGCTAAATTTTTATGGTTGTGTTGTTGTTGTTTTTTAGACAGTCTTCATATGTAGTTCAAGCTGGCCTTGAAATTAATATATAGCACAGTATGGCCTTACCCTCCCCTGTGCCGAATTACAGGCATGAGCTACCACACCCAACTACATTGCTAATATTACTAAATAATGTGTTTGCTTTTCCTATCTCTTATTTTCTATTTCATGATTGGTTTCATATATATATATATATGAAAGATCATAAATATTATAAATATATGATCTTTTATTTTTTGTTTGTTGTTTCTCACTTCAGGTCAATACTAATTTTTTGGATCAGATTTTTCTTTTCCATTCATACATCAAAATTAAGAAGGTGTATTCTGTGTGCCTTCATTGTCTTTCTGTCTCTCCAGGTTTTACTAGAAATCATCTTTAGCCCTCTTGTTTTTTCAGATACTTAAGAGCAAAAAATTGTCTTTTGGCAAATATGTACCAAAAGAGGGTGGGGGGTCCAAGAGATAGATGGATGGAGGAGGGAGGGAGGGAAAGAAACAAGAATAAAGAAATGATTTAAGATGTATTGTGCGGAACCCACATACGAAAAAGGGGCTGGTGATATCGCTCAGCGGCACGGGCGCCTGCTGGCACGCGAGGTCCTGAGGTCGACCCCCCGGTACCCACCAAAAAAAAAAAAAAAAGATGTATTGTGTACATGTACCAACTTCCCATAAGGGATGTAAATATTGTATGTTACAAACACGTACTAATAAAGAAAATGATTAAAAAAATGTATGATCACGAGGACAATCCTCATCTGCAAAATAAAACTTTCACATGGCTAAGCATGGTAGGGCTCTTTCCAGATAGTTCCCACCATTTTGCATCTATATATCTATTTGTCTATATGCATAGACTTATGTCTACATAAATATATGCAAACATATATGAAAGATTGCCTTTGATTTTCTATCTGATATTTAGCATTTTTCATACTTCTGATACTTATGTTTTGTCAATTTTTTTATTTTAGCTTATTTGTTTGTTGCTGTTTTGATTTCCATTGTTTTTTAATCCTTGTACCCCTTCAATCTAGCCTCTGAGTTGTTGATTCATAGTTCTTATAGCAACTTCATTCACTTTTGCTTTTAAATATTATTCACTTTTTCTGTCATGAGCATTCTTAAAGTGAGCAGACCTGAGGAGAAATTGAAAGATCCCCTAAATTTTAATGAATATTATAGGATAATATTTGCCCAAACTTTGTCTGTTAAAAGCATTCATTTACTCTAAGGGAAAAGATGAACTTGAGAGATCAGCCTTTAAACTTAATAAAATTATTATTTGGGCACAAATTATCAGAATTCCATAAAGATAAATTCAAATAAATTTGACTTAAAATTAGCTGCTTGGGGTTTGCTCATATTTTCATATAAAGTGTTCTCCATAGTCTTCTTTAAAATATTTATCATCTCTCTATTTATCTACCTATCATCTATCTATATGTTAGATATTTATTTACCTGATATGCAATTTAAATATATTTTTCATTAAATATCCTCAAATATCTGGAATATTGAAAAAATTACACTCAGTTTTCCAAGGAGAAAGTTAAACCTCAAAGAAAATTGAAATTATTGAAAGAAATTATTGAAGAAATCAGTGTAAAACTTTATTTTCATGTAAATATTAAGAATTTGGGCCGGTGAGATGGCTCAGCGGCGTAAGCGCCTGCCTTGCAAGCGCAAGGGCCCGAGTTCGACTCCCGGATCCCACATACGAAAAAGGGGCCGGTGATATCGCACAGCGGCACGGGCGCCTGTTGGCGCGCGAGGTCCTGAGGTCGACCCCCCGGGTACCCACAATAAAAAAAAAAAAAGAATTTGTATGACAAGCATATATGTCTAGTTTACAGTTTTGACAGTTATTTCATTTAAGGTACTAAAAATTTATTTCATACACTCTATTAAAATTCTAACACAAATGGACGTCACTGACAATCTTAAAATATGATTTTTATGTATATATTTTGCAAAGTGATAATTTTTTTCTTAGTTATTAAAATTATGTTAACATGCTTTCAATATATAGAAATTATTGGTATAATTATAGTCTGCATATTTTAAAAGATTACTTTGTTTACCTCATTCAAAATTAAATTTACCTTTTCATTTTATTTTTGAGGTCTATAATTTCTCTGTTTTCTATTATTGGATTCATGTAAATAGTAAATATTCTCTGTTCATTTAAGAAATTCAGAGTTATTATGCTTAAGGTCCTGCGGAGACTTCACTAGGAGGAGTAGACATATTTTTCTCTCGATGAAAGAAACAGATCAGAGTTTCATTGTTAGGTTCACATCTGTTTTGTAAGAAATAGAAGAATAATTTTTAAAGATAGTGTAACAAGTATTAATATGTATTTATTTTTGAGCTATAAAAATGTAAAGTGAAAACCAATATGCAATTTACATTGAAAATAAAACAGAGTGGTTTAAAATATTTCATATATTGAAATAAGTTTATAAACTATTTAGTTCTAAATAGCTAAACAAAGGCTGAATATCCTAGTGTTTTGTTCAAGTAATTTTGACTCATTTCTCTATCACTTTGGTAAAGCTTTATATAAATAACTTTCTTGTAAATTTAACAAATCATCTTCAGATAAAAATTCCAATATTTTATGGACTATAATTTAAAATTAAGTTATTTAACCTGCTAATGTAATTACTGATCAAAACAGATAATCTGAATGAAAAGATTAGTAGCAGGAAATAAAATAAGCACTTTTGGAACTTGTAATGACCTCAGACAATGTCCTTATGCTTCTGATGCCCTTGCTCTCTATCAGCTCAGAATGTGGTTTCAGTGTTAAATAAAGTAAAATAAGACTAGAAAAGTGACTCAATGTATATTGATTTAAAAAAAATGTTACTTCTTAAAAATTTACTATTATTTGAAAAAAATGGAGTCCAAAATTATAGAGAGGCCTCAGCTCAAATCCACTACTAATGATATCCTCTAGCAACTTTTAATTCTTTCATTTAGTCATTCACTATTTGAGAAATAGCCCAGTGTTGAATTAGTATGTTATTGATCTGTTGTTGAACTATAAGGACAGAAAGGAATACACATCATTGCTATTCTTATCACCAGGTATAGTTAATTTCCCCTGATTTCACCTTCTTTTTTCACAAACCATGTTATTCATTAGTTGAAATGTTCATACTGTCCAACTGATAACACTGTTGGGAAAATCTGAGAATGCAGACACGGGCAGACTCTGACCAATTGCAGGGCAGAGACCTAAGAAAAAAACCTCTTTGCCACAAGAGGTAATGTGAATATAAATATTTGCATTCTGTTAGAAACTGCTCAAAAGGAAAGAACAACTGGGATGGGGGAAAGGAGAAGGAAGGGAAAAGAATAAATAAATATATATATATATATATATATAATAGCTAAGATAATTATACTACTAATTTCTATTAGTTAATTGAAAAGAATGGTCTGTGCTTATATTGTTTGATCAATTTTTTATGCCTACATCTTGTAATCTGAGCAACTACTTTGAAGATAAAAATATGCAATATATTAATCCTTGTTAATCCCCTATTAACTTGTTTTGAAACTCTGCATCCTTGTTTTTATTGTTTTTTTCTTTAAAATAACAAAAGACAAAATTGCTATAAAGTATTGTATACTTTATGATTATGTAAAAAGGTAATGGATTTGGTGTATATTGAATTGAGATGTTTTGCAATTTTCTACTACCTCTTCATTCTTGGACCAGTTAGTATTTTTTAATCCTCAGGTGTTAGCAATTATATATATGTTAGAATTTCTGTAAAGATCATAAGAAACAATGTAATGAGTCGGCTTGGCTCTGTGAGTAAAATCAAACACTCTGTGATGATTGTCCAAATCAATTTCCATGTTGCTATGCCAGATTACCACAGAATGGGTCGTGTATAAGAAAAAAATAATGTATTGTCTCACAGTTCTGGAGGCTGGGAGTCCAACAAATGTCCTGGCATCTGATAAGGGACTTCTTCCTACATTATCATGTGGGAATTTGTCACTAAAATCTATTTTATGTTTATCAGTATATCATTGTGGAATGTAAAGATGCCTCCTTCTCTTTCATGCATCCCATACTTAAGTCACCAAGGATAGTGGAATTTTTTTTTTAGGGCAAAACATTTCTGAAATACTCTATCTTTATAGTGAGAACTAGGGCCGGTGAGATGGCTCAGCGGCTTAGGCGCCTGCCCGGCAAGCGCGAGGGCCCGAGTTCGACTCCCGGAACCCACATACGAAAAAGGGGCCGGTGATATCGCTCAGCGGCATGGGCGCCTGCTGGCGCGTGAGGTCCTGAGGTTGACCCCCAGTACCCACAAAAAAAAAAACAAAAACAAATATAGTGAGAACTAATTAAAACTACCATTATCGACTTTGTGGTTAGTATCTTTCTTATTTATCACTCTTGCTTTTGCAATGCCCTACTTTCAAGTAGAAAATAAGAATGCTATTTTTTTGTGCATGTGTGTGGGTACAGGGAGTCGAACTCGGCACCTCATGCACCAGCAGGGGCCCATGCCACTGGGAAATATCACCAGCCCTTTTTTCATATGTGGGTACCAGGAGTCAAACTCAGGACCTCATGCTTGCCAGGCAGGCGCTTATGCCACTGAGCCATCTCACCAGCCCCCAAGAATGCTAATTTAAATACAGATTGAGTAATATAAATATACTAATTCAAAAAATTTCATCATTTTCAATGCACAAAGAACAACTAAAATCTAAAAAAAAATTGAGATCTCATTGAGGGAATATGCCAAAATTTCACTCAGAAAGTATACAAATTATGAAAAAGGTATATATAAAAGTCATCCTTAACAGTGGATTTATTTTGAAAATAAGTAAAACAATATTATATCTATAAAGGCTCCAAAAATTTTTTGAAGAAATTGGAATAATAGATAGAGTGAACTGGATCTGAGGCTTTTTTAGGGAAACAGAAATTAATTTTTAAAGTGTTAAAATGAAATGTATCCATTCATGTAATATGAATTGTTTCATAAATCCATACCTGCATTTTAGAAATTGATCCATAATGATAAAAATAGAGGTTTTAGATGTATATTATTCAGTAAATCTGTTTTAGTGTTTTAACCTACAGAAATAAAAATATTTGTGTAAATAGATAACCAAGGCATTATCTGTATTAAAGTGTTGAAATAAGTATTTATCAGTGACATTATGGTTTACATATTGTTATGTCAATATTGTAAATAGAAAGTATTCAAACAAACTTGTATTAATATGTCAAGGTAATGTTAAATGACAATTAGGAGTAGAAAAATATTTGTATACACTAATTATTTTAAGCTTTGCATAGTCTTGAATGGAATGGTAAAATATATCTGAAATATGATAATACAGCTCTGGCAGCTATTTTGTAAATACTTATATTTATTTTTTAAATTATTAATCTGCTTATTCAGTTTTGAATTGTGATCAAAATGTACACTGAATGTGAAAAATATTACAGTGAAAGAAACATTGCAAGTAGTTAAACACCTCAAAGTATTTCCCCTCACTAGAGGCAAACTTATCCCATAATTCTTGTTACTTTCTAAAGCAGTGGTGCAAGTCCTCTTTCATTAGTGTCTTTGGAGGTGTGACAAAAAATACAGTGAATGATGCTTCTTAGTGCCCCTGACCTGAAATACTGGCTAGTAAAAATATTGCCATGTTTCCTTATCCACCTTATTCACCATATCTGGTACTGTGAAACATCTGTTTCTTCCTCATAATTAAAATAACTGTGATAAGTAAACACTGTGTATCTCTTGTGGATAATAAGGCAGACATGACCATGAGACTAAAGACATTTATGAAAGAAGATTTCTGGAACTGCTTCAGAAAACAGCAAGAGAGATGGGATAAGTGTGCTCAAAACAAGGGGGAGTATTTTAAAGGGAATTAAATGACAATATGTCTTTTTCTGTAATATTTTTTAAGTTTAATCATTTACTATATTTTACAATCAAAATGAGTCCCTATGATACACAGAGTCATTGGTCTTCATTACGGTAAGATGTTTGGGAAATTTTAGGGTCCTTATTTATATTCAAATTTGGTGATAAAACATTTTATTATGACACTATAGTGCAAGTGAGATGGCTCAGCGGTGTAAGCGCCTGCCTGGCAAGCGCGAGGGCCCAAGTTTGACTCCCAGAACCCATATACGAAAAAAGGGCCAGTGATATTGCTTGGTGGCATGGGTGCCTGCTGGCGCACGAGGTCCGGAGGTCAACCCATGGTACCCACAAAAAAAAATAGACACTATACTTTATTTTCAGCTTGAAAAAAATCAGGAAATTTAAAGTCTTCTGCATGATTCTCCATACAACTAAGGGAAGAAATGCAATTTTTTCCATTTTTTGCATTTCTGTGTAACTTGTAATCATTTTTACTTTTATATTTGCCTTTGTTTTTGCATTTTTCTTTTATCTTTATCTTAATTGCATTGTATTTAATAAAACAACAACTGAATTCATGGATATTGTCAAGTAATTATTTTTTATCTTTCTAAAAATAATAATAAATGACCAGGTGAGTAAAAGAAAAATGTTTATAAATCTGTTTTTTTCTCTAGGAACCATGCAATAGAAGTCACATGCCAAGACAGATTCTTACAAAGACCTCATAGTACAACCAAAAGATCAATTTGATAAGAGGTACATGCTCAATAGATACTGAAGACTTCATGAGAAAAATCAATGAATGAGTGGTCAATTCACAGAAACATTAATAATAATTTTAATTTGTAGAACTCAAAACTTCAACTTTATTATAGAATAATAGTGTAGAGTTTATTTATTTTTAATTTTCCCATAACATAAGCAATATAATCTCTACCTAAGAGTATCGTTATACATTTTTATTAACACTAAATGCTTGATCAGAAATTTCTTCATGGCAATAGTGACAGCAATATAGCATGTTGAAATGTATCAATAAACTGAACTTATTTAAAATATTAATTTGCTTCCAGAGAGACATGAAGGCCTAAGAAGTCATTCTTAATGAGATAGATATTATCAGACTACACTTTATCTACTCCTAAAATGTTTACCAAGTCAATTTACCTCTTAACATTTATATAGACTCAAGCTCTTCAGAAAGCAATAAGAATGGTTCCTCATCTCTTACATCTTGACTTCTGTCTAATCAAAGAATTTTCTAATTCAAATTGCATTAAGTGGTGCACATCAGATGAGTTCATCTAGTCACTGAATGAGGAAAGCATCCCACAGAGGACTGAGCTGAGGCATCACTTAAAGCTTTTAACTATCAAGCTGTTTTCAGCCAATTTATTTTACATGACATCAATTATCATTTTCACAAGAGCGATTTCTCAATTGTATCGTCTCCTGATGAGGTGGCATAAAAGGGGAAAAAGATAATCTTCTTTCTCAATTACATACATTTCTATACTTAACCCCATCACATCCCAACTATTCTACCTCAGTTCGCTCACAAATAATATTACAACATAGAAATTCTCATTTGCAAAAAATGATTTTGAAATTTCATTTGGTTTACAAATAAAATAGGTGTTTGTACAGCTACATATGGACAAAAATAAGTACCATAATACAGTACATTAGCTCACTGGTTTGAAAACCATTTTTTATTTTATAATTACTGAAGTGAATTCATTTTTAGGATATATTTTTGCATAATTCCTTGAAATTAAACCATATGTTAATATACAATTTTTCTTAATTGACTGGAGTAGAATTGAAAGGCAGTCTAAGGCAATTGACTACTTCTTAAAATTTATTAAAAACAGGAGCTACATGAAGGAAAGATCCAGTCCTGTTTCAAGTTGGAGCTTGAAGTTCCCAAACACTGTGCCACAAATACTCCAAATACTAACAATTCTGTTTTACATTTCTCACATTAGAGATGTTTTCCATTTTATTAAAATAAAATAAAATACATTTGAGTTCTGACTAAGCTTTTTTTTGTTTTTCTAATGGCAAATCAACTCCTAATGACCAGAGTGGCCTGTCTCATATTTTTATTTGTACTCCTTGCTGCTGGTCTTCTAAAACTGGTTATTGTCTGTTGAGAATGTAGAATCTTGATTATGAAACTAAATGATGATTTCTACATGGGAATGGGCTGAGACTTACCTTTGTGTCATAATTAGTCACTTATCAGGAGTACAGCAGATACTAACATATATTCTGCCAGAACAATGAATAGAGCTGACATTTAAAGAGAAACAGACTAGAAAATGTAGCACTGATATCCTGTTGATGTCCATATAATTCATACCCTTCCTCACTATAACTCCAACAAGAAAAACCATTCATTAAAGTGAAAGCAATATAGCGTGCTAGTGTGTGTGTGTGTCTGTGTGATTCACTGACAGACATTTACTGACTACTTCAAATGAAAGATTTTGTGGACTTAGTAGAAATCTAGGGTTGCATTATTCAAGAAAATTACATATAAGAAGAATAAAGATATAATACATGTAATATTATATCACTTATGATAAGAACATTTTATGACATTTATGATATGAAAGAAGTATAAAACTTACAGGCTCACATTAGGAGATAATAATAGAACTTTAGGTCAAGGAGATGGACTTCAAAGATGAGAAAGTTAAAATGTAGTAGTGAACTTTGTATTATATTTGTATTCAATACTATTATTTAGAAATTCAGCTAAATACAGATCAACTTCTCATGATTAAAAATAACCATAAGGGCCGATGAGATAGCTCAGTGGCATAAGCGCCTGCCTGGCAAGCACGAGGGCCCGAGTTTGACTCCCAGTACCCACATACAAAAAAGGGCCGGTGATATCGCTCAGCTGCACGGGTGTCTGCTGATGTGCGAGGTCCTGAGTTCAACCCCCGGTATCCACAAAATAAAAGAAAACCCTAAAAAGATTATCTTTTTCCCATTGTTGATATCTTTGTTGAAATCATTTGACCATGTAAGTAAGGATTTATTTCTAGTTTTTCTCATTTCACTGGTCTATATTTCAGTCTTTCATGATAGCAGCATACTATTATCAGTATGGTAGCATATGGAAATTAGAAAGTATAAAACTTCTAAATTTACAGTTTTTCAAAATCATTTTGCTATTGGGGTCCCTTGAGATTGCATATGAATTTTATGCTCTTGAAAAAAAGACATATTTTGACAAAACTGGATATTTACAAACCAAAGGTTGCCTAATGGCTTATACAAAAAAATTAACCCCAAATGAATTTATGATATGTATTTAAGATCAAAATTATAAATTTCCTTTAAAAAAAGTGGGTAGTTATCTTTCCTATTGCTGAGTCAAAATACTTGATGCTCAAACTTGAAGGGGGAGATGTTTCATTTAACTCACAATTCCAGAGGCTCCATCCATAGTTAGCTGGCTCTTTGGCAGGAATATCATGTTGGATGGCTATGGTAAAGCAATGCTGCTCAATTCATGGCAGCTTGGAAGCAGAGCACAGGGGAAGAGCACCACGGGGACATATACCGCCACAGGCATGGATCCTCAGTGACACCCCTCCCTCCAACCGGACCCCTGCTCCTAACAGCACACCTAGCTGTGAATATTAGTGGACTAATCATCACGAGAACTTACATTTGCACATTGTACCCCCCAGGATCCTATCACTTCTCCAGTATTCTCTTCATCCAGTCAAGTTAAAAGTTAAGATTAACTGGCACAAGAGCATAAGGCAAAACCTTAAAACATTATAGTTGGTAAGGATTTCTTATCTATAATATCAAAAACAAGGCAACCAGAAATATTTGCAAATTATGTATATGATGAAGAATTAGTAACAGGGCCAGTTAGATAGCTCAGCAGCATAAGCACCTGCCTGGCAAGCACGAGGACCTGAGTTCGACTCCCGGTACCCACATGTGGAAAAAGGGCCGGTGATATCACTCAGCACCATGGCTGCCTGCTAGTGCACGAGGTCCTGAGTTAGACCCCTGGTACCCACAGAAAAAAAAAAAAATTAGCAACAAACTATACTTAAAGAAAATAAAGAGACTTCTACAAGTCATCAAGGAGGAAAATATCTTTTGTAAAACTGGCAGATTATAGATGTATAAAATGAATAGACATTTCCTCTTAGATGATACATGAATATCCACAAGACCATCAAAATTTTGCCTACCAATTTACAACCATTAAGGTGGCTGTTATTAAGTAAAAAGAGAAGCCAAATGCAAAATAACTACTATTTTTGAGTGTTTGGAGAAATTAGACCTCTTGTGCATTGCAGGTGGAAATGTAATGGGCTTTCACTGTTAAAAACAGATGGTGGCTGTGTAGCTGGGTGTGGTGGTGCTTATCAACAGTTCCATAACTTGGGGACACTGAGTCAACAGAACCCTGAGTTCAAACCCAGCCTGGGCAATTTAAGGACTTAGCAAGGCCCTTCTCAAAAAAAAAAACAAACAATAAAACAAACAAACAAAAAAACGTTCTTGTGGTTAAGCTTCATTGTGTCAGCTTGATTGGCATGGATGTCATGTAGATTAGTACAATATATTTCTGAGTATTCCTGAGTGTTGTTTATGGCCCCAGCTCCTTTCTCCCCAGCACTCATCTTTTGTTCTGCCACCATGAACTAAACATCTTTGCCCTGCCACACACTTCCACCACAAAGTTTCTGCCTAGCAGTCTGCTAACCATGGAGTGAATCCCCTGAAAGCGTAAGCCAAATAAACAATGTCCTCTTTTAAGCTGGGAGTGTCAGTATATTGATCTCAGCAATGGGAAAATTGACTAATAAAAAAATTGATACCAGGACTGGCGTGATTGCTATATCTATATCAGACTACGTGGTACAGAAGATTTTGGTTGTTTGGGTTGTTTGTTTGTTTGTTTGTTTTCCTTTCTTTATTACTACATGTTTTGCATACATAATGATTACTGTCATCATGTGCAGTTGATACATGTACATAATGCATGTTAATTCTTTTTACTTCCTTTCCTTTCTTCCATTCTCTTGGGATCTTTTAAAACTTGTTTGCAGAAACTTTTGAAATTTAAGAGATTCATGCTAGAAAAGTCCTCTAATGCTATAGGTAGAGCTCACTGGGTGATTCTGGTCAGCGCTCAGACTACAATGGTGATAGCAAGGCACACAGTTAAGGCTGTGCTCAGAAGGTATGAGTTGGGAATGAGGATTCTCTTGTGAGTTGAACTAGCAGCCATGTTAGTTATACTCTGGTAAGAAAAAAAATGTCTGCATTTTACACATTTCCTGAAACTCTGCAAGAAGCTGAGTTTAAAGGTTACAGACTAATTGACCTGGTGGAAGAAATTGCAAAGCAGTCCAACAATCAGACTGTGGCATTGTCACCAGTGACAGTTTTCAGCCAAATTTATGTTGAGAACTGAAGGAAAAACAAAGCAGAAAAATATACTTAAAATTTGCCTGGGAAGAACTGAGTGTAAACTCAGGACAAAGAAGATGTGGATGCTAAAGAGATTAGTGCCATTAAAAAGAAACAAAGTACTTTGTACAGGAATAAGAACAAAGATCCCTGAGGGCATCTCAGAATCAACTGTAAACAATCCATTGAAAGTTCAAAGGTGGAAAAGTGTAAATTTTTCATTTGAGAGTCACTGAGACCCATGCTCAAGAAGGCTCTTCTAGGGAATGTGTTGCCTGCGATTCATATCACCATGCTCCGCATCTAGGCACTCAGAGGCTGCTGCAGCCATGATCAAAAGTAACTGGTCACTGCCCACACTAGGGGAAGAAATTTGTGTGATCCACATGCTTCTGGTTTTACTGACATGCAGACTACAGAAGTTGTGGTGTCAGAAAAGCCTCCACCTAGATTTTAAATGGAGGTGTTACAGAAGAGACAGTGTGCCTCTGAGAGATCTGAGCATGAATCTCTAGAAATGGAATCAAAGGTGCAGTGGAGGCCTCAGGAAGTCTGAGGTTTCATGGGTGTATTACATCTCTTGAAGAAAGCTGTAGGCTGTGAGTAAAACCAGTCCAAGAAAGAGGCTGTCACCATCAAGGCTATAGGGGTGGGATTGCCCAAGCCTTCTGGAATGCATATCGCAGCACCTGATGTCTCCAGTGCCAGACATATAGCTACAGGACTTACTGTTTGCCTTGGGTTTTGGTTTTACTTTGTTCCTACTATTTTCTAACCCCTTATTCCTCCTGTGACATTTTACCATGGAATTATGCAACTTGTTTTGTAAAGGTTCACAGCTAAGAGTTTTCCTTTGTCTTAAAAAAGACATTGACTTGGAGTTTTGAAAAATCCTGGAACTGTTGAAACTTTGGAAGATTATTGTGCTTTCAGTCATACACAGGATAGTGTAACATGTTATGTGTTATAAACTTCTCTTTATTGGGAGAGTAAGTGTGACATAATGAGAGGTGTCAAATTGACAAGGTATGTAATGTGATGGTTAAGCTTAATTGTGTCAACTAGATTGTCTTGGGACCCACCTGTTAATAAAGTGCATTTATAAGTGTCTCAGTAGGTAATGAAGTCATGATATTGGATCCTACAAGGGTCCCTGGCCCCTTCCTTTCTCATATTCTTCTCATGCTCTATTTCCCAGCTGCCATGAGGCAGAACCATTGCTCTGCCACTCCCTTCTGTCATGATGTTTCTGCCAGCCCAGGATAGACAGAGTCCTGTAAAACACTGAGCAAAGCAAAGCATTTACTCCTTTAAATTATGTGTGTCAGATATTTGGTCCAGCAAAGCAAAGCTGACTAATACAGCAGTTCCTTGAAAAATTAAAAATAGGCTCACCATTTAATGCACCAATTCTACTTCTGGGAATATGTTCAAAAATTTAAAGTAAAATTTAAACATAGAGTTGTACACAATATTCACTGCACCTTTATTCACAATAGACAAAATGTACGATCATCACAACGTCCATTGATGGATAAAAGCAAAATGTGGTATAAATACAATGGAGGATTATTCAGCCTAAAAATGCAATGGAATTCTGATACATGATACAACAGAGATGAGCATTAAAGACATTGTATTTAAATAAAATAAACTGTAAACAAAGTGGTAGTTATTGGACTATTTTATTTACATAAAATAACTAAAACACTGAAATTCATAGACAGAGAAAATAATAGCAGTTTTTAGAGACTGGTGGAGAGAAAATAGAAAGTAATTGTTTAACAAAGAGCTGCAGTTTGAATAGTGATAAATTCTAGAGTAAAGTAATTGTGATGATCAATACAAAGATGATACAACATCAAAGTACTTACTGCCACTAAACATTAACCTTAAAATGTTAAAACGATGTTTTATGTTCTTCATATTTTATAATAACTTTTTAAATATGTGAGTTGAGGAAGTTTCTTTGTGAGTTCCCTGAATTCAGAAATTTGTTCACTTCTCATACCCCCTCTCGTAAAGACCAGAGTGTATTTATTAAGCTCACAGAAATCGCTTGATAAATGCCAAACTCCAGTTGCAATGTACATGTAACTAACTTTACAAAGAGAACTGAAATATTATAAATAAATAAGTGCTCCTATCTCAGGTACAGCTTTAATATTATGTCATCTCTCCTGAGAAAAGTGAATAGTATCTTTAAATGGTCCCTTCACTATATCACTACAGAAAATAAACAAATGAACTCTTGAACAGATACACACATATAAGAATTAGAAAGCCAGCACATTTTTAGAACGTGATAGATTTTTTCCAGTAGCAAATTTGAGTAGTATTATTTACTACAATTATTCTCTATAAAACATTTTAGTTGAGAGTTTGATCTTTCTTCAAATGCAAGGATAATGATATTGCTTAATAATGTGTCACTATTATAAAAAAAGTCCCCCAAATATAAGGAAACATGTCACTGCTACATGATTTTTCTGTGTGAGTACATACTAGTACTATAATATTAAAACACAAATTTTAATCACACAGTTCCATAAGGTCACATCATAATGTAGACTGAAATAAGTTGCGATAAAAGATATTGAAGACAGTTTGCAATAGTTTCTCATTGTGGAAATACATAAAACATAAAAGTTTGAGTATATAATAAATATAGAAACATACAATTTATAGTAGTTGGAATTAAACAGATTTGACATATAAATTCATATGTGCTTATACAGAATCTAGGTAATTATCACCATTTTGCATTAAAAAATCTAAAGATCCCACAATTTTGATTACAGAATAGCATGACTTTTATTCCCTCTCCACATTTGTCTAATTCTATGTGATGTTTTCTTTTTATCTTACTAGATTTTTTTTCTAATTTTATACTTTTCCTTCTTCATTCATAGAAGTAAATTAAGCATTGTCAGGTTGTATGACTTTTTCAGAGAAAAAAGTAATGACTCTGTTTTTAGAAACATGGTGTCCTAAATCTGAAATATATTATGATTTCATGATTATTAGCTACATCAAGAATTTATAGTTATTATTTACCAGGATTATTGAGGTCAAACAAACATTCAGTTGGCAAGATTATTTGTGCTGGCTTTTGGATTTGTAACTGATGCATCCACTATTGATTAGTGTACTGGATGTAATATATTTTATACTTTTTATGTTTACTATTTTTCACAAAAATTTGAATGTTTATCTTTGGAAGAAGGGTTCTAAGTTGGTTGACGAAAGCCATTAATCTAGGCTTAAACAATGGACCCTGCTTTTACTGTAGTATTGTGAATCCATTTGTACAAAGTCAAGACAATTTGTAGTGATGATTTGAAGAGCAGCTAGAATGAAAATGACAGCTGAACCAAGGATTTTCTTTCTTTCCATTTTGAAGTATCATCAAATAGTGTTTGTTATTGATTGAATCACATTATGTTCAAGAGGAACAGAGTAAACACTGCAAGAAACTAATATGGATGTTACAGAACAAAAACTTTGTGAAATTTATAACTCTAACAGTGAAAAAAAAATTTCAAATTACAAAGACATAATCATAAGTTGTAAAATATGTGCTGATGGGGGCAATGATTTACATTTTCACTGGTATTCAGAAAAATCCAACCTTAAGGTTGATTAAATATATGCCCAAAAAAAAAAGCAAAAGAAGCAATAGAAAAGTTTTCTGAAATGTGGCCAGGTGTGGCGGTACACACCAGTTATCCCACCACTTGGGAGGCTGAGGCAGAAGGATTGCCATGAGTTCAAGGCCAGCCTGAATTACATAGAAAGAACCTGTCTCAAAAAAAAAAAAAAAAAAAAAAAAAAAGTGTAATAATGACATTTAATTTTGAAAAAGAATAGCATGAGTTTTGTGTGGCTGTAGATATTCTTACTAAGTAGGGAAGAGATCTTGATGGATTTGTATATGTACAGCATCACTTAGTTAATATTTGTTTTGGAATCAGGAAAGAAATTTTTAACTTAAAAAATTTATGGATTTTAATGATGATTTATAAAGGTAAGTAATATCTGAATGTTAATCCATGTACCAACCATTTGAAGAAAACAGTTGAGATTAAAAATACCTACACAGCTTTAATTTATTATCAAACTAAGTTTTTGAAACTTTTTATACAAACAAATATCTGTAAATTTTCAAAAGTCAATGAGAAGAAGTGAGCAGGAACTTCAACGTTATGTATTTTTATTCAAACTTCAGTGGATGTCAAGGTACATAAAAGAAACAACTCTATGATTTGTTAACACAAACTCTGTTTTAATTCATAAAATGTAAATAACTCTGTTTGTTTTAATTTGGAATATGTAAATATACTTCTTTATGATACTAATAATATAAGAGAAGACTACATCTCTGACTCTAGGAGTGTTAATAAATACATGCAAATATATTTTGGTATTAAGAGATTTGAATCAATTAGTCTTCAACTAACAGATGTATCAAATTTAAAATGTAAAATGAGAATCTAAAAGCAAAATTGAATATTTAGGATAAGGTAATAAGAACATTAGAGAAAATAATTGTGTTTATATTGTGAAATATTTAAATCTTTCAAAAAATTTAGAAAGCTTAGATATAAATTTTTAAAAATAAAGAGATTATTCTATTTTATATCAAAGTTGTAAAATAGATAAATTGACTTTGAAGACTTCTGTACAATGTACATTTTCCCTCAGGACCTAGTGATCGCTTTATCCTACATTCTAGCTCATTAATTCTTGCTTAAGTCATGTATAAACTTGCTTAATTTTCTATAATTTAAAGTACAAAATACTAACTATAACTTAAATTGAGTTATTTTATTATTTTCTTTTTTCTTTTTATTGTTTATAAGCTTAAGCTTTAAACATAATTATGTTCATTTCATCTTTATTTATACACTAGTATGAAGTACTCTTGTCTTCATTTGTGCAGGTTCCCAATCATGTTACCTTCTTGCTTTTTGCAAAGAGTTATTTTGAATATAACTTACTGTTTTCCTTGGAAATTTACTTTAGAGGTTCTTCACAGTCCTATTTATGTTCCTCTGGGACAATATCTACCTTGTGCCCACAAGTTCCTTGCAAGATTTTTAATTCTCAATTTTTGGCTTCTTGTCTTTTCATATGTACTGAATTTTGGCTATGAAACACTGTTAGAAGAAATCTGTGCATGGTACTAACTCATTTTCTGTTGCCAGTAACACTTGGGAAAGTTACAAAGGAAAAGAGGTTTATTTTGGCTCATGGGTCTAGAATTTCAAGGTTGAGAGGATCCATCTGGTGATGGGCTTCTTGCTGGAAATGGCTCCAGGCCTGTAAGGCATCCTATGGCAAGAAACAGAAAGATTTTGGGTATTTCTGTCTTCCATTTTTTTTTTTTTTTTTGTGGTACTGGGAATCAAACTCACAACCTCACACTGGCCAGGCAGGTGCTGTGCCACTGAGCTATATCCCTGGCCTCCTCTCTTTCTTTGTGCTCCCTCTTTTCTTTAAAGCAACCAGGACTCAATTATGAAGTGTCTACCCTATTAACTTTATCCAATTCTAATCATCTCCCCATTGAGACAACTGCAAACACTAAAGTCAAGCAAAATATTTCATCTTCTTAATTAAATTAAAATTCACAACACAAACCTAGGGGTATTCTCTCAAGCCATATCTAAACCAGAGCATGAACATATATTTTCAATAGCTTTTTTTAACATGTTCTCCTTATGACTATTATTTATATTTGACCTTCTGATTGGCAGCAGTTACAAATGAATTAATTTCCCAGGTAGCACCCAAGGTGTGTGTTTTATATTCCCACTTAAATTCAAGACTCTGACTTACACTGTGAGCATTTCCTCTGATATCTCCTGTGGATGGCTGGTACCTGGGCCTTATCTCCTATGAAGCCTTAATTAACTTGAAGTTCATGGGGTTTGGGAGACCTCAGGTTTTTACCACCTTTTTGGGTCCTGTAGACTCTTTTCAGAGATTCTTTTCAGGTTCTTGGCATCCTGAACAAAGAGTTAGACAAGAAATGCAAGAAAAGGTGGTGAGGTTTTACATTTATTAAAGTAGGAGAACAAGTACACTCAAGAGTGAGGGGGACCACTGAGAGAACATCACAGTGGCCAGAGGTTAACAGTGGGTGTCTTTTGTGTCTCTCTTTAATCTGATGTCACATCCAGACCATTCTATCAAAAACCTGATAGATGTTGAGCCAGAAGGACTGAAGACAGAACTACTGTATCTGATTGGTCCTAGATTCAAGGCTTCTGGGTTCTGCCCCTGTGTCCTGAATCTCTGTGATTGATAGTTCACACCCACTTGTCCAGCAAGTTTGCCCCACCTGAATCTCCTGCTTCCAGGTAAAATCTGCCTGCAGGGAAACACTTTAATGCCCTGATTATCCTTGCTGCTCAGGTCTGCCCTGAAAACATCTGATGTTCTTATCAGGCAACTCAAGATTCTGAGGCAATATATTCCTCAGAACTGTTTCACTGTAGTGGATAATCTAGCTAACTAAATGCTATATTAGGTGAAAGGACTGTACATGCCTTTGTTTGTATGTTTGAAGACTGACAATGTTTAAAATAATTTAATGAGTAAAAATTTCATCATTCTTTATGAGCTAAATATTTTTATTTATGATATAAAGAATTGAAGTCTTTTTAAATTAAATAACATAGATCCATAGTCAAATAATAAAGTAAAAGTTGATAAAATACTCTCCAAAAGAGAAAGAAACCCCATAAATCATCAGTGATTTACTGCATATGAACCTCCTATGTTAAAACATAAAAATGCCCAGGTGTGGAAAGTGCTACGCCTTTGAGTGCTGTCTATTTTTTTGTGTGTGGGTGCCTGGGGTCAAACTCAGGACCTCGTGCGCCAGCAGGTGCCCGTGCTGCTGAGCGATATCACTGACCCTTTTTTCGTATGTGAGTACTGGGAGTCAAACTCAGGACCTCGCATTTGCCAGGCAGGATTTTATGCCACTGAGCTATCTCACCAGCCCCCTTTAAGAGGTATCCAAATTAACCTTAGTACTTAGGAATTGATGAATCCATAATTCCTCAATGTATGTTTCATCCACTAAACCTAATAGTTTCTTCTATTGCTGAATATATAATTTTATAGAAATATTTAACTTGCTAGAGATAAAGATGTTTTAAAAGTCTGCATTAATATATTGCCCAAGCTACTTATCGAGGAAAAAAACCATAGAAGATTAAATGAAAGATTCCAAATCTTCTCATCTTTCACAATATTATAAAATAATACTATTTTCAAAATATATTAGCTTTTATTTTTCATCATAATTATCTTTGAATATATAATTCTGTAATTTATATTTAATGAGCCAGCATGTAGCAATGTTGATACTGATAACTTGAAAACTTTCCTTTAAAAACATTTGTACATTCTTCTTCTAGATGAGTAGGGAGAAATTGATAAATGCCTGAATGTTATGCCTTCAGGTTTATAGTTTATATACTTTTTGATATGTCAATATTTGATCTATCAATTTAATTTTTAGATGAATCCATCTATCTATCTATATCTGAAATATGTTACACTTTTTATTTGTGTGCATGCTAGACAACTTTATCTAAGATATTTTCAAATTGGAATAAACTATAAAGCAGGAGTCTGAGTAATTTACCATAAAAGACTATTCTTCACCATTAGTGTTTTCCTAGAAGCCTTTGTCTTCTAGGAAGCTGTCTGGCTTAGGGATTTAATAGCTTGCTAATAACACCATAATAATTTCTAACATTTCTTAGAGTGGAAGCTATTCAGAGCTTCCCGGTATTTGAAGAGTATTACTTTTCCTGATGTACTCCCACAATTTCACCCACATATTTTTTCTGTATTATTCCAGAGATGAAACCAGAACCATAGTCAAGAATTCATAATTGAAGTGCCATTGTTATTCAGTGTTTACATTATACCCATAACAATGATCAAAGATTAAATAAAGGTCAAGGGACAATGGGTTAGAAAACAGCCAAATGCACACACATGAAACTGCCAATTAAATTTAAAAGCATCGGGGGCTGGTGAGATGGCTCAGCGGCTTAAGCACCTGCCCGGCAAGCTCAAGGGCCCGAGTTCGACTCCCGGAACCCACATACGAAAAAGGGGCCGGTGATATCGCTCAGCGGCACGGGCGCCTGCTGGCGCGCAAGGTCCTGAGGTCGACCCCCCGGTACCCACAAAAAAACAAAAACAAAAAAAAAAAAAAATAAAAGCATATAATAAAGGAAAAAATCTTTCTTAGTGATGAAGTATCTACTACAACTGGGTGTGAAAATCAAAGAGGTAGTGACAAAAATTAATTTTGTTCACATTATGAGCATATATAGTAAACACAATATCAGGGAAATTCATGGAGTTGCAGATTGTAAACATGAAAGACTTATTAAGGCTAGGAAGTTCATCACATGCTCAGTGAAACCTTGTTTAGAGTGAGAATGATGGATAGCTTCTTAAGTCTTCTCTAGACTGGAATATATGGAAAAGCAAAACTTTTGCTTTTCTCCTTTTCAGTACAATATGATCCCAAATGAACACATCACTTTCATTAAAAAAATACATACTACATTTGCACCTGGAAATCCACAAAATATTTTTCCTCCTTAAACATAGCTGATTCTGTCTTTGAGCATGTGTAAATGTACATTTGCTTTGTATACTTTTTCTCACTTCAGAAAAATCTACCTTTATTTTTACCATAACATTTCCTCTAATTTTCCTAAGATATTACAGAAGGATGTCAGTTCATAAAGCATTTCCTAATCTATCCAATTCTTTAAATTTTAACCTTTTATTTTGAGTTTTACACTTACAGGGAAACCATAAAAATAATAAATGTTCCCTATGTCCTCCTTTCATTTTCTGTAATGTTAATGTCTTAAATCACATCATAATTCTCAAAAGTAGGAAAACAATACTGTTATAACACCATTGAAAAACAGTAGAGTTTATTCAGTGTTTTCAATTGTTCAATTACTAGCCCTATGTTGAATACCTGTAGTAAGACATGTAAGACTGGATTTCATGGAAAGAAGTCTGACCACAGATGTTTATAAATATCTATTTACTTATTTATCTGTCTGAAAATATAGGATATTTATAGTCATCGTTTTAGAAGAGATCACCTGGAAAGTGAGATAAAATTAAAAAAATAAGATATCAAAATATTGACCATGAAGTGTCTAACATTTATCAATTTAAAAGATGAGATTTTCCAAATAAGATGGAAGTCTAGTGAGTGCTGAGTAAAGCAAGTAGGCTGGAAGGAATTGATTACTAATCGTGAGAGTAAGATGCTGATTAAGAGGTATGGGGATCTGATCATGTGTCTAAAAAGCACATGTGAAATCTTTGAGTATCTTATCAGAGGGAAATGGTAGAATGGTACAGAGTCAGGTACAAAGGTGGTGGGAAATAGTTTGGGAAAGTTTTAAGAATACACACAAATTCTCTTTGGTTAAATTTTGTGTTTTTGCTGTGAAATACTGTTATGGTTTTAACCTAGATTTCCCCCCAAAGCCTCAAGTGCCCTTAGGTTAGGCTTTTCAGAGCTGTCTGGATTCAGTGTATGTGATACTGAGATTAAGGGTTCCATGCATTAAATTACTTCACTGATTGGAATTCATATAGTTCTGGATATGGCTGAATGGATTTACTGAAGGCAGAATTCCCACTGTAGATGGGACCACCCAAAAGCCTGGATGGGGTAAAAGGGAAAGGCAGGCTGTTGTTGCTTCCCTACTTTTGCCTACTCTGCCATAGACTGTTTCTTCTCTGTGATGCCTCTTTGCCATGCCACCCTTCCTTGGAGCCAGCTGACAATGAACTGAACCTCTACAAACTGTGAATTGAAATAAACCTTTCTTCCATTAACTTTAAGTGTTGAGTATTTTATCTCAGCAAGGAGAAAAATAACTAAGAAAAATAAAAAACAATTCTACCAGATGACAATGAATCCTTGAAAGTGATAGCTTAAATTTTGACTTTTCAATGCAAACATTTTAAAGAAACAAAACTTAGATCCCAAAGGTTTAGCCCAACAAAGGCACTTGCTTACTAACAAATTGAATAATCTCATTTAAGATAACCTACTGCCAAGAAATGGGAAGGAAAAATGAACAATCATTTCACAGAGGAAGAAATACAAATGGTCAACAAATACATAAAAAAAAATGTTTAACATCTCTGGCCATCAGAGAAATGCCAATTAAAACAAAGCTAAGATCCATCTTACTCTGGAAAGAATGGAAATCATTGGAAAGCAATTAATAAGAAAGGCTGGTGTGGCTGTGGTGAAAAAGAAACCCTCCTGCATTGTTGGTGGGAATGCAAACTAGTATAATCATTATGGAAATCAATATGGAGATTTCTCAAAGAATTGAAATTAGAAATTCCATGTGACCCAACTATGCCTCTTCTAGGTATCTTCCCCAAAGAGCTTACATAATCATACTACACAGATAATTGGATATCAGTGTTTATAGCAGCAAAATTTGTAATAGTTAACTCTTGGAAATTGGGGTCTGTATACCCATCAACACCTGGTTGAATAAACAAAATGCAGTATCTATATATAATGAAATACTACTCAGCTATAAAGAATGACAGATTTTAGGCATTTGTGGGAAAATGGATGCACCTGGAAAATATAATGTTGAATGAAATAAATCTGACACACAAGCCTATATATTATGTGGTATCTCTCATTTGAGTAAGGCAAAGTATAAACAAAGAGAAAGATAAAGGATGGATAGAAAGGGACAAGGAACAGATCTTTTCCAGTAAGGAAATGGTTCATGGGGAAAAAAGAGAGGGGTGAGAGGGAGGGGAAAGGGAAGTGAGAGGAATAAAGTTGTGCCATGTACAGGATCCTAATAACTCCAACCAATGTAAATATTATACGCCATGACATGACCTAAGAAAAATGATATTAACAAGTATGAAAAAGGTGATGGGGAAGCAGAGAAGAAGGAGGGAGAGGAAAATAAAGGGAAGGGGATTTAATAAACAAGCTAAAATGTATTGTCTTAGTTACATTTCTTTCTCTGCTGAGACAAAATACTGGACACCCAAAGTTAAAAGGGGAAAGGTTTATTTAGCTCACACTTTGTAGAACTTTTAGTCCATAATTGGCTGGCTCCAATGCAGGGTGGCAGATAGCAGAGGGACAACAGTTCATGGCAGCAGAAGACAGCAAAAGAAACAAGAAAAAGGGGAAACAAGCCTCTTTCTGCCCCTTTTATCTTATCCAGACTGCTAGGATTAGGGTGGTGCCAATCCAATCAGTGGACTGATCCAGCAATCACCTGCCCAAAATCCCAGTACCATTAGTCCTAGCATTGAACCATGAATCAGCCACAAACCCTAGATTCAGCTACCTCTGAAAAATCCCCATCTAAAAGTACATTAGGCTTTGGGGTGACATCTAGACACAAACTATAGCATGTGAACATGTACCCGCTTTCTGAGATGATTGTAAACTGCACGGATTTCAAACATGAGAATAAAGAAAAGAAAAAGGATAACTTACAGTCTGTGCCTCTCCCAAATGTTTCTTGGATCCAGTTCCTGTGCAGTATGTGACTGCACAGACTTCAACAGGGACCTAGTTCAGTTTTGGAGACACTCAATTTAAGAAAGGGACAAGGAGCAAAAGTTCTTAACTATACTGAACCAAAAGTGATGCAGAATCTGTATTCATCTATAATTTCCTAAAGCAATTTCCTTCTTGCCACTTAACTTCAAAACTTTAAAGATTCTACTTTATGCTTATAACCAGATGAAGGGAAAGGCTTTTGTGAGCATCTACTTCATCTCTGCAAGAGTAGGTTTGAATGCTTGGGATGAAAGAGACAACATGTTGTCAATGAAAAATAAAAATTACTAGGCAGAAAACTAGAGAGCCACACTAAATTCTCCCTTATGGTTTGTAGTTTTAAATTCAAAGCACTTAATGTGGTTTGATATTGTTTGTTAAAATTATGAGCATGATTTTAAAATAAAAGTAGTTAATATATGATATTTATACCTATAAGGACTAGTAAGAGAGTTGGATTTAACCATATTAGAGTGGTTCCTGGAAGACTTATGTGAGGAAGACAAGAAACTGGAAAGAATAAAGAAAAGTGAGAACTGGATCATGGAATCTGTAGTTCAGCAGGAGCTATAGTTTGGGCTGGAATATCTCTCAAGGGCTCGTGTGTTCAAAGTTTGGTCTGCAGCTTGGTGTTATTCGAAGGAGGTAAAAAAAAATTAAGAAGAAAGTCCTAGTGAGAGGTTTTAGGTCATCAGAGGCACAACATAAATGGACATGTGGAACCTCAATCTCTTTCTCTTCTTTTCTCTTTCACATGTTGGACATAAGGTGAACGGTTTTGTTATGCACATCTCATATACCCATCATGATGTGCTGCCTCCCTCTCCCAGGAATTCTAAAGCCAAAGTGTCCAACTTATCGTAAACAGAAGCATTAAGAACAGTGAGCCAAAATAATTATTGTCTCTTAATAAGTTTTACCTCAGGCATTTGTTAAAGTGATTCCAGCTGACTAGTACAGTAGATAAGGGTTTCCAATTAGATGTGACTCTTGGTGTCCAATTGAGTGGGTTCAAGGAAAAGAGCCTGGGAATGGAAGATACCATTTGTGTCCTCAGTATGAATATTAAAGTAATTAGGAATTATGACAGAACAATAAAAAGAGAATCAATGATTTGTGTGCTACAATCTTTCACTTTTTAATGATAGTGGAATGAAGGACAGTAAATAGCCATATGATTTTCAAAGGAGCTCAGTAATTTATAGAATAGAGGGAATTGTCTGGAAGTGACAAAAAAGATGAAGAAGGAGTATTCTACTTTCAGCTAAAATGACATTTAAAGAAGGAAAAAAAATTGAGGACTACAAGGAATGCAAAGTCTAAGAACACAGTAAAAATTTGTATATAACAAACTAGTGAAGGTACACTGCAACATAGGAATTTTGCTGAGGACTTCAATGGATTTTACAAAGATTCATAATTGGAGGAGTGAAAGTGAGTCAAATGAAGGAATTTACGATAATTCTAAGAAAAGTCATCATTGAAGGCAACATTAAGAATAGTAATTTCAACCATTTTGCCCAGTTAGATGTTATTTTATCTTTTTTACACTATTCACAGTTCCCTTGGTTACACACAGGCTTAACTTTACAAACACACACACACACACACACACACACAAAGGAAATGCAATCTCACATGTAAATCACTTGCATCATACTGGATAGTTGTATTAATCAAATGTTTATCAATGGGAACACAACAGACATACACTACTTGAAGGAGAGGTTTAATTTTGCTCATGGTTTCAGAAGTTTCAGTCCATTGTTGACTGACTCCAAGGTAGGAAAATTATGGCAAAAGTGCATGGTGGAGTAAAGGTGCTTAGTTCACAGCAGCCTGGAAGCAGAGAAGGAGAACAGTGCCAGAGAGGAAGGGGTGAAGGACCCAAAATAGACCTGAGGAGCATGTCTATATGACTCACCCAGAAATACAGAAGTGTGTTTTACTGAGAGGCTGGGTGGTTCTAAAGCCAATCAAGTCCACAATTAACCTTAACCATAACCAGTAGCTTAAATGTAAATCCATAAAAATGAAAAATATATCTTAAAAACAAAAATATTTTAATATGTAGGAAAGAGAATAAATGTAGCTTATTTAAGTTTTAGAAAGCTTGTTGTGGTTGTCTTGACTGTTCTTGTTTATGGTCAAGTTCTGAAGAAAGAAAAATTTTCTAAATCAAATGAGTCTCATGCTTATAATCATCAGTAGTTTACGTCTCAATGATGTAAAATTTCAGAAATTACACCAATCTTATTTAATTTTACTAATTACTATTAGAACTCCAAAAACAGACAGCTGTGGTTAAATTAAATGAATGTCCAGTGTAACAGAGAACACATAATCATAGTTTTAATTAATGTTTGTGTTGAAAGGTATTTGCTAGTGGGATGTTAAAATATTGTAGGATCATTCAACAAAAATAGTACTAATAGGAAATATAAGTATTTCGTTAAGATTTAAACCAAGTAACACAGAATGGTTTTGTAGTCTTTACTTACAGTTATCATAACTAGTTCCTCATTTCTAACTACAGTTGGTTATGCTATAATTCCTGTTTTGGAAATGTAAATTTAATTTGTTCCAAATTGACTGATACAATAGGGAAATATTTTAGCAAATGTAGTTTCTGCATTGGCTTATGTGCAAATTGCCTTAGAAACATTATGTGGGGCCGGTGAGATGGCTCAGCAATGTAAGCACCTGCCTGGCAAGTGTGAGGGCCTGAGTTCGAGTCCTGGAACCCACATATGAAAAAAGGGCTGGTGATGTCACTCAGAGGCACAGGTGCAAAGTGATAGAATACAGTAGATTAGAAGATAAAGATTTGGAAGTAATCAGAGGTTAGGAAAGAGCTGTCATGACTAGGAATGATGTCCTTATAAAAGAAGCTCCTGAAAGACCCTTACTGTTTTCCATCATGTGAGGTCACAGCAATAAGACATCATCTGTGAACCTTACTAAACCCTCAAAAAGAAGGTCCTTCTTTCATCACATTTCACTCTCTGCCTTTCCCCAGATCTGTTATGTACATGTACCAACTGCACACAAGGAATGTCAATATTGTGTATTGCAAACATATACCAAAAAAAAGAAGGGGCTCAAGAAATGGATGGAAGGGCCGGTGAGATGGCTCAGCAGCTTAAGCGCCTGCCTGGCAAGCTCAAGGGCCCGAGTTCGACTCCCGGAACCCACATACGAAAAAGGGGCCGGTGATATCGCTCAGTGGCACGGGTGCCTGCTGGCGCGCGAGGTCCTGAGGTTGACCCCCCGGTACCCACAAAAAAAAAAAAAAAAAAGAAATGGATGGAAGAGGTGCAAGGTGGAGGAAAGAAAGGGGATGAAAAAGGAATTATGATACATTATGTACCTTTACCAATTCCCCCAAGGAATATAAACATTACATGCTACAAGAATGTACTATGAAAAAACAAGTAGGTCTTCACTAGATACCAAATCTACTGACACTTTGGTCTTGGCTTTCTCAGTCCAAATTACTATGATAAATAAACTTATGTTGTTTATAAGTAACCCAATATATGAAATATTTTTGTAGCAGACTCAACACACTAAGAAGATTCTATTTCAGTAACTTCTGTTTTACTACTCAACAGATATGATCATTCTGATTTTCACTTCTGTGGGTAAAACTTAGTTTTTTTTAAGGTAAAGTGCCATTAATTCTTGTGGTGTTTATGAATTTCTTAACTATAAATGTGGGTTGCTCTCTTTATTCATTTTACACATTTTTTTCTTTATTGCATGTCACCGATGAAGTTTTTTAAGTCTTATTCCCCACATTATTTTTGTACATAATTCTGTTGTTTATTGCTTAAAATTTTAAATAAGAAAATTTCAGGACAAATTGTAAATTTTTACTTCTCAGCCTCATTGCAGGATCATGTACCTTATTTTGTCTAATTCATTATGAACAGAATTATCCTGTAACTGATGGAGAAGCATAGGATCACAGAAAGCATGGGAGATTTTATCATCATTATGAAAAGATGCTAAGTTTTCCAGACAGTGCAGCAATTGTAGGGTAGAACCCTGTCAACTATTTCATTGAATCTCTGTAGGGAAAGCACTTCCAAAAATGATAGCAGAAAATGTAAAAATATTTTGAAAGAACAAAAGACACTTAAATTGCTATACCTTTGAGATTTTGAGATTGTCTCCTATATGAGCACAGCTTACAGTATCGTGACTTGTACAAAAGTAAAAATTATTTTAATGAATTTTCAGCAGAGGATGTTTCACCACACCTATTTCTGAGTTTGTAATATTAATCTTTATTAATTTGACCTTGAATACTCTCTTAGTTACTTTTCTCATCACCGAGAGAAAATACACAACACCCAAAGTTAAAGGAAGAAAGATTTACTTTGGTTCACAGTTTGTAGAGGTTTCAGTTCATAGTTGTCTGGGTCCAAGGCAGGGTGGCACATGGCTGAGGGGGAAGAGTTCATGGTGTGGTAGGAAGAAGGTAGCAACAGCAAGCAGAAAGCCTGTCTTCCTTCTTTTACCCTTATATTCCATCCAGGCTATAAAATTGATTGGTGCCACCCACACTCAGGGTGGGACTTCCCACTATCCACACCCAGAACTATGCTGAACCCATCAGTGGACTAATTTAGTACAACACACCCTTAGTCCCAGTATCACATGCCCTAGATCCAGCCAGTTCTGGAAAGTCCTACCTGTGAGTCCATGAGGCTTTTGGGGAACATCTAGATAAAGCTATACAAAATCCATACAAGATTCTCTGAATCAGGTGTACTGTACTTCAACTAAGTTAATCACAGTAAATATTGTTTCCCTCCACTACTCATTGCCTTCCCTTTGCCCAAATTCTTACTCCTACAATTACAAGATAAAGGGTCAATATTCCTCTCTTGCATGAGCTCATATGTGAGGATTGAGAAAATATTTTATTTTCATTGCAAATAAAAATAGGTAGCTGTCCCTCTCCTCTCCTCAAAAGTCTGCCTCTTTCTTTGGCTCACTGGAAAACAAATAAAATCTCTCTAGGAGCAGGTGACCCTTTCCCCCTCTGCTATTTGTGCCAAGGGATGTGCCTAACTTCCCTGTCTTAATTGCACTTTGAAGTGCAAATACAAAGAGAAATACAATCTCTGGTCTTCCTGGAATTCTGGAAGTTTAATCCAGGAGCTTAATTTGGGGTATAATTATTATTGTCTTCTAAAAATAAAAGCAATTTTATAAGGCTTGGATAAGAGCAATTAATCAGATAAATTGTTATAGATACAGTTCTCATACTATGTAGAGTCTTTGGGGTCATGTGTTATTTGTGTGCTGTGTTATATTAACTCACATATTTTCTATAATCCAATCAGGTATCTACTATTTATAGCCTCATTCAATGTGTAACAATACTAAGGTACAGAAAGGGTAGAGAATTTTGCTTAACATCATTAATTAACATAATATATAGTTACAATATTACCCTAAGTCTGAAGCTAAAACTTGATTCTTTTAAATATACTTCATTATTCTCAATATAGTGAGGAAGCATGCATTACTGCCTCTCTCCTTCTTGCAAAGAGCCTTTACTTAAATGAGATGGAGATTAATGGTGCAGTTGAATTTAATAATTTTGAAATGTACAAATGAAAGCAAATTTATCACATAATATTTTCAATAATAAACTCAAAGAAAGGGTCTAAGAGCAAAATTGATACATTTAAATAGTAAACCAGTGAGCTGGAATATGAGTCTATGAATTGAATCACAAAATATTAGGAATGGATGAAAACAAATTTGCTATGGATTGAATGTACATGTCTCCAAAAATTGTTTTAGAACTTAAACCCTGTGTGGCCTATATCTAGATGTCCCCCTAAATTCTCCTATGCTCATAGGTATGTGATACCGGATTTGTCCAATGATTGGTTTAACATAGTTTTGGTTGTGTCTGTTTATAGTGAGCCCTTCCTGGCCTTGGTCATGGTCTGGGAAGTTTATATTTGTAATCCCATGGAAAAGTTACTGGAATTTTAGCAAGTTAATTCCAATCTACCACTTCCAGTGCAACCGACAGTGAGAATAAAGACACTAAGGCATATATATAGTTGTGGGGAGTCAAGGGGGTCCTAAGTCCAGCCAGGGTAGTGGTTACCGGAACAAAGTCCATGACCCAGGGCCAAACCCGGGTCTTATTAATTCTCAAGGAGAGGAGTGGCTTGGGGATGAGTGACTGTGAGAGGGCTGGGAAGTGAGTACCCTGAGCTGGGCTAGGTAGGTGGCCTGAAATCACCTTTACAATATGCAGAGGGAAGGATATGCAGAAGGAATAACCCGCATAACACAATTCAGGGTAGTATCTAATGTTTTGAGATGAATGCTTCAGCTCTGATGTGTAATCTTCTATGTCCTGTGAAGTCATAGCCTCTTACTCGAGGCTTGATCCCAGCCAACATGGCTCTCCATCCTGCCTGGCTCACATATGTGTTTTGGGTGCTACATGTGTGGGGAAACACTGACCTGTGGCCTTGCTTCAAAGACTACCCATCAGCAGCTCAGCTGGACCAATTCGCATTGCTTAAAGCCAATTGAAAGGATGAGGAAAAGTCCTAGACAGCTCTATACATATCAGTATGTGGAAATAGGGCTGAGTGTGGCTAAAATGGAGATAACTGCTCTTCCTTCAAGGAGAGCTGTCCAGGTGTTCCTCCACAGATGTTGGATTTATTGAAGAGGGAAACACCATTCTGGGTGATAGTGGTGCCAATTAATAGGCTTGCAGCCTGGATGGAATAAAAAGGGAAAGAAGGAAGCCTTGCTGATTTCAGCCTGCCATTTCATGAACTGCCATGCCCATCTGCTATGCTGCCTTGGCTTGGAGCCAGTAGACTATGGACTGAAAGTTCTACAAACTCTGGACCAGTATTTTTTCCCAGTAATGAGAGTGTAACTAAGACAAACCCCAACCATACTGGAAGCAGAAAGCCCTCATGAGGTATCAAATGTACTGACATCTTGATTTCAAAATTTCCAAACTCTAAAACTGTAAGAAATACATTTCTATTAGTTGCACATTTTTCAGTATTTGCCACTTTATTATTCCAAAATAAATACATGAAGGTAAAATGTAAATGTAAGTTAGAGGGATATGGAGTATAAATATAAATTTATTCATTTACAGGTAAAAAATAGTGTTTGTATTCAAGCATATATATTGAAGAAATAGAAATAAAGAATTGCCATAAAAGGAGAAAAGTGTTAGGCTTTATATGGTAAAGATTAAAGGCATACCAAACAGTGTACATAAGAAAGAATTCACAGTTGAAAACAATATGGTCAAACTAAAAAATGCGGAAGACAATGATAGAATTCTAAAGCTTTCCAAAAGGTAGAAATTGTATTTTACATGGTGCTATGGCTTGTGTCTAGATGTCCCCCCAAAGCCTCATGTGGTCACAGGTGGGACTTTTCAGAGATGGCTGAATGTAGGGTATGTGATTTTGAGATTAAGTGTGTGATGCTGGGATCAAGGGTGTGTGATTACTAAGTTAGAGTCCAGTGATGGGTTTGGCATAGTTCCGGGTACAGATAATGGGAAAGCTCACCCTGGCTGTGAGTGCTACGAATAACCCAGAGAGACTATAAAGGATAGAAAGAGGTGCTGTGGCTGTTGCTGCTTCCTTACTACTTTGCTGCTTTCCTGCCTTCCTCCCTTTTACCCATCATGAACTCTTTCTTCTCTGCCATGCCTATCATGCTTCCCTGCTTAGGAGCCAGGCAACTATGAATTGAGACCTCTACAAACTGTGAGCTAAACCTTTCCTCCCTAAACTTTGAGGATCAGGTATTTTGTCTCAACAATGAGGAAAAAGTAACTAATACAGACAGAAAATATCCTTAGCAAAATATTAAATAAAAAAGGACAGTGGAGTCATATCTTCAAAATGTCAAAAAAAATCGTAAAATTATAATTTTATATACAGTAAAGTTATAGTAAATCTGAAAGCAAAATGAGTGTTTTGTTTTGTTTTGTTTTTGTGGGTACTGGGGGTTGACCTCAGGACCTCGCACACCAGCAGGCACCCGTGCCGCTGAGTGATATCACCGGCCCTTTTTTCGTATGTGGGTTCTGGGAGTCGAACTTGGGCCCTCGCACTTTCCAGGCAGGTGCTTATGCTGCGGAGCTATCTCACCAGCCCCTTTTGTGTGTGTGTGTGTGTGTGTGTGTGGTGATAATGTGATTTTTTGAAAAAATATTTTTAAACAAAAATTCATAATTGTGTAAACCGAACATATATGTGAGATGTATCAAATAAATGCAATACGAAGAATGCTATAGCACTATTATAAAATTAGAAAATCTCTAAGGGACCTCCATATTAGGCAAAAGGAACACTATCAGTAAAAAGAAATGCAAATCAAGAATATATAATCACCATGAAAATATATGCACCAAATAAAATAACTTCAACATATGTCAAGCAACACTTGACTGATCATAGAGAGAAGTATATAGTTCTAATTTCAAATGTCAACAGACTACTCTCAATAATAGATATATAAAGCTGATAAAAATAACCTAGTATGCATATATAAATAATAGAAATAATAACTTTGAGCTAATTTTAAAATTTTATCCAAGATATGTCTGTGTGCGCATTCTTTTCCAATAAGAAATAATCACAACTTAGATTTTTCAGGTACAATTGTGGCTAAGTAAAGTCCACCTAAAGCGCAATCTTATAACTAGTGGACTCCTAATGATTTATTACATGTAAGATCCTCATAAAAAGCATTCTGTTTTTACTCTCAAGTCAGTGTGATTAATTGCAAGGGAAGAAATGGAATAAGGGCTTTGGAGTTAGGCCCATCCATGAAATATTTTACAAAAGGAAGACCATGTATTGTGTACTTTAGGATAACCCATATAACAAGAATAATACTTGGGAATAATATACAGTTTCTGTTTTTCTAAGAATTAATTATTGAGTATATTTTGCTTCTGAAATACCTAAGTACTAAATATGTGTCTTTCTTCAAAGATGTTTTGTTAGAATATTCGAACTCTCTCAAATGAAAAGTAAATAGCAGCAATTGATATTATAAATTTTAATCTTAAAGAATTTGTGTATACTGTACCATTCCACAAAAATTAATTCAATAAATATTTTATGCTTATAAAAATATTGCCTAGCATCCACAGTTTTAAAAAGTGCTATTGTTCATGGGCATGGCAACAGAGAGGATGCATGTTTCTTCTTTATATTTGATTTCTTTTCAGCTTGGCTCCAGTTAACCTTTGCAACTTGTTCAATGAGCAACTCTAGTGAACTGCATCACCATACACAATTAACGGCTGAGTGGTCTGTAATAAATGAAAATGCCACCACTGCTTAGCAATTAGCTTATGGATCATCTCCAACCACTTAGAAACTCTTCCGTCAGCAGCACTTAAACATGCTGGGTGATTTAAATTATACTTAAAGTGAGAGGCAATATTCAATTACTGGTGGATTCATTGTGTGGAATTGTCACCATTATGATTAACAGCCCTTATGAAAAACAATTAATTTGGTATCTTGTTGCTAGGTCAACTATAAAAGCTAATTCCCTTGAAGAAAGAATTATGTTTATCAGTACATACCCTTTTAAATGCTTTGATCTAAAACATTAATATGATCCCTTTAAGAAAAAGTTGTAAAACTTGTGTGGCAAATATATCTCCAAAATTAACCTAGCATTAAAAGAAATTGTCATTTACATGTCTTGTTAAAAAAAAAAAAGAACAAAGTGACAAGTAAAAAGGAAATAGAAGCTTCAATTTACAAAAAAAGCAGGTATATTCTCATTTCAGTTCTATTTTTGGGAACTCAATTACTCACATTAAAAGGAGGAACTGCAGCTTTACCAAGGCATTTGACTTCTCATGGAAGAGTTCAAGTACTAAAGAGACATGTTTCATATTAAAACCAGTTGCACAAAACAGAAATAACTATCAAATCTGACTATACCACTGAGTTAAAAAGAAAACAAGAAACAAAGTAACACAGCCTTTTTCAGCAACTATTCCCAGTAGAAATATAAAAGAGCTATTCGTAACTTGCTCATAATCCTCTGGGTAAGGTGAGAGAAAACAGCACTGTCTTCTTTTGAAAATCGCCTTCTGTTCATATTTACATTTTTCCTGAAGGATATATGATTTAACATCATTCTTGTCTATGAAGTTCCTGAAATCAATAGATCAGTGTCAAATAGTGATGTGTTGAATATATATATATATATATATATATATATATATATATATATTTTTTTTTTTTTTTTTTTTTTTTTTTTGCTGTTGTTGTTGAGACAGGGTCTCACTCTGTAGTCCAAGGTGACCTTAAGTTTGCTAAGTAGCTCAGGTTCACCGAGAAATCAAGATTCTCCTCCCTCAGCCCCCTGAGTACTAGTATTATAGAGGTGTGCCATCACACTGAGGTTGTATTTGTCTTAAATTGGCAGTTGTGCCTACTTGCAGTTCCAAAGGACTGTTTTGATGATTTATTTTATTTATTTGTTTTTTAAAGTTTATCATCTTTTTAGTTAATTCTTTACAGTTGGGTATAAATGACAAAATTTTAATTCTCACAGTTCAGGATGGAAAGATGAAGATTAAGGTTCTAGTGGATTTAGTGTCTAAAAAGGCCCCATTTCTTAGTTCACAGATGACCCCTTCTTTCTGTGTGCCTATACCTGGTAGATGGAACAAAACAGTGCTCTAGCACCTACATTATACAGGCACTGACACTATTCATGAGGGCTGCATCAGCTTGAACTAATCACCTCCCACAACATCCATCTTCTGATATCATCATCATGGAGATTAATGTTTTAGCATACACATTTTGGGGAAACCAGACATTCAGATCATAGCATTCATTTTGCCCAACAAATTTATATCAACTTAATCAGAACAAAGAATTGTACTAAGTGACATGTACACAGTGATAAGCCAAACAGTATCATCCAAAAATACCATCCAGCAATAATTTCCACTGGTAACTCATAAGAACCCATCAATCTATAATTGGATGACATAAGACTTAGAAGCCACAAGAGTTAGATCAGTTTGTTTGGCCAAGATCAAATAATAGATTCTCAACTACTTGCCAGCAGAAGCAAATCAATTGGATATAGATTAGGTTACAGAAATGGGTAAAAAACTAAAGTAAATAAAACAATACTAATCAACCAAACCAAAAGGACTGGTAAATCCAATTTATATAGGACTTCATAGTTTACAAATTATATTTGGCAATGACATTTTTAACTCAGAAGAACATTATAAAATAGATTTGGTTGGATTATAACCATTTTATGGTCAAGAAAAGAGATTTCTAAAAGTTTAAAGGTCTTTCACAAAGATTTAAACCATGAAAATTTTACAGCCTTGCTTTAGAATTGGCAAAGTGTGGCCCTTGGACCAGGCACATGGACTTTGTCAGAAATGCAAAATATTAGACCTTAGCCCTACTGAATCAAAATCTGCCTTTAAACATGTTTTCAATTGCATATGCAATATTACATTATAAACAGATATGCATACATAATAATATGCACAATATTTTATATCATGTGCATAAATAAGATGTATTATAATGTTATAATATTATATGCATATATATTACATTTGAGACACACCAGCTTAATACTGTTTACTCTGTGTCATAGCTACTGTTACAGTAATATATCTAGGTATAAATTAAAATAATGTAGCATTTCTAGAAAAATCAGAGATTAATATGCAAACCTGTATTCAGAGAGCCCACTAGACACAAATCATGACAAATATTTGAGCTTGTTTTACTCATTTTGTAAAAAAAAATAGTGTTTTGTAGTATAATAAGGGGCTTCAAAATGAATGACAAATAAAAATGAAGGGAAAGTAAAGTTTCAGTGTTGGGTGTATAAAACTGGGATTATAATCTAGGTGATCTGTGAAATCTTCAATAGAGCTCAATGAAGCTTTCATCATCTACCATCAATCACAGTGCTTAGCAAGTTCTTTTATTTGCTTGAATGAAATTTGCTAATTGTGAAAAATAATTAAGAATACATAACACTAAACAGTTTCACAGACCATCATTCTAGATAATGATTAGAAATTGCAATTCCCATGACTGCCAGATTAATTTAGAATGTATGTTGCACTGAGGACCAAATATACCGAAGGGCAGAGCCATTTATGAAGCTGTTTTGTTTTGTTTATTTTACCTTGTATGTTTACTGTGTTACTTAATATGTTTGTCTTTCATGTTAACATTGGATGAGATCTCAGAGTATTTTACAGGAGAAACACTGAGCCATATAGAAACATTTACTTTAGTTGGGGTTGACGTATACTATATAGTTTTGTAAAATGAGGCTTAAGAGAATATGAAAAAAAATGACAACAATAAAGAAAGTTCCTCCATAAACTCAAATGAAAGTGTGAATCCTAAAATAGGTGAATAAAAGTTTGTTTTAGTTTGGGCAGGGAAAAGTATTCAGAAGTCTTGAATATCTGACTTCATACATTATCCACTTTTGTGTTGGCTTTACATTCAAAATGAGAGTTCACGTGTTTTTTAAAGTTTTTATTTCATTTTTTTTGTGTGGGTACAGGGAGTCAAACTCAGGACCTCATGCTTGCCAGGCAGGCACTTATGCTGCATCTCACTGGCCCTAAAAATTTATTCTTGATATTGACAAATTGCACTAAAATCTTTCTGAAAATTCAGTTCTAGAACAGAATACAACTTCGCGAATAGGAAAATACTGAACAACTCAAATGATCCTTTGGCTTCTCTATACTGCTGTCATCAACTTCCAATGCCTCAATATTGAGATGATTCACGCTTTATATATTTAAACGAAATTTGCGAAGAAAGGAAATGTGACATCTGCATCAAAAGGAAAGCAGGAAGATGTGACAAATATTCTATGTATTGAAAAATTATGGTATGTTAGCTTCCATCTGACCAGTGATGGTGAATTTTATGTCATTTGCTAGACCAAGTATTGCTCAAATATTAAGTTTATTACTCTTGATGTGTCTGTGTGTGTATTTAGGGGTTAGATTTATATTTGAGTTCATAGATAGAATACAGCAGATTTCCCTGTGAAATGTACATGCCCATCATATTTTCTGCTGAAGGTATCAATAGAACAAAAAAGCTAAGTAAGCATTTGTTCTCTGACTGGGTGTCTTCGAGATGGGGCACTGGTCTTTGCCTGCCTTGTACTCAGATTTGGACTGAAACTTAACCTTACAATATTTACCACCTTGGTTCACAGGCATTTGGACACAGACTGAACTACATTATTGGCTTTCTTGGCTCTCCAGGTTTCCAACTTCAGATTCTGTAATTCTCAGCCTCTAAAATTAAATAAGCCAATCTTTGGACAACCCGGAAAAATATAGCATGTAGCACTGGGTAATTTATCAATCTCTCTCTCTCTCTCCTTTTCTGATTTTTGTTTTTGTTTTTGTTTTTGTTTGTCTTGTTTTGTTTGCAGTTACGGGAATTTAACCAGGGCCTTCACATTGAGCTACATCCCATACTTTTAAAATTAATTGTTTAACTTATTAATTAATCAGTTTGAGATATCATCTCACTAAATCACTAAGTTGACCAGGCTGGGCTCGAAATTACATCCTCCTACCGCACCCTCAAAGAGTGCTGGAATTGTGTCTTGTGTGCAAATAAGATAAGCAACATTCCTTCTTTTATCCATTTGTGTAACAATTATTTACCGAATGAATAAGGCAAACAAAACCCTAACTTCAATGGAGACTATCAGATGGAGAGGGGTACTTTAATGGAATGCAACACAATAAACTTCATATATTCTCATCCAGTAATATATGCCAGAAGGAATTTAAAGCGAAAAAGACTGAGTGATTATGGAGATTTATTTACACATGATACACAAAGAAGCCTTTACTGAGAAGGTAAGGTTCCAGCCAGAAAGTAAAGGATAATAAATTATTAAAATACCCAGAAAATAAAATCCAAGGTAAAAAATAGCTCTTCAGGGTGTGAAGGTTAATGGCACATGCATACACACACACACACACACACACACACACACACACACACACACAAATATTATTGATTTGATATAAAGTACTTAGTTTTTACTTAGAAATTTTTATTACTCTTTCAGGATTATCTCATAGATTCCTGAAATTAACCTTAACAGATATACATGTACTACTTCAATGAGACTATTTGATATGAGAAAAGAAGTTTATAGAATTTAGTTAGCTGGGCTGATTTTATAAAGTCAGAGGTTGCCTGAATATTGAACCCAGACCTATATCAATAACAAGGGTTTTCTTACTCTAACCAGTTTTACATGCACTGTATAAATTGCAAATACTCTTGGATATTGAAAGGAAATTCAATCCAATTCTGAAAATGCTTCTCATAATTAATCAAAATATTTATTAAATAACTCCTTTCAGCATTAAGAATTATAAATAGCCATTCATTATTCGAAAATAAGAATTCAACAGGACTGTAATTTCTTGTATGTTAATATTAAATATTCAGTAAAGTTTTAATCATCCCATTACATTTTATTTTATTTTATTTATTTTTATTTTATGGGGGGGCAGGGACTCAAACTCAGGACCTCACACTTGCCAGGCACACATTACATTTTAAATATTTTATCTCTTTAAAGGAAAGTAGAAGGCAAACATAAGGACATGACATTATAGTATAAATTATGTATCAGTTCATATGAAAATATCAAAATTAACATTTCAGGAAAAATAAATGAGAAATCATATGACTATGCCAATCATGATGATAAACACAAAGGGCATGTGTTTTCAAAACATACATATCTATAGAGAGAGAATTAATTATGAGTTGTTGAATAGTGACAGAGACAAATGAATGTCCACAGAATTTTGATATTTATAAAATTGATTATTGATTAATAAATGAGTTAGACATTATAAGACATTCAGTACACATTAACAGAAGACAAAAATGTATAGTATTCCAAATATCCACATTTGTAAATAGATAAGGAATACAAAACAAAGTGAGACTTCTAGCTATGTAACATAAAATGATGCCTAGTCATTGATTTATAAAATTCACAATAATAAGATTTGAAAATACATGTTATGGAAATACCAAGGAGCTTCCAAGCAATACTCATGTGCTTGGAAAATATGGTAAAGTAGAGCCCATTTTTGGAACTTGAAGAAGACTGAACAAAAACACAAATATATATCTGCAGTCAATTATATTGAGTTGTAGATGTCCCTAAACGAATATTGGACAAGATTTTGCCTTTAAGGCCAGATAATTTATTATCTATCTAAAATTACTTAATCGGTATCATGGGTAAAATATTTAAAGATTATATGTTTGCTTCTAGGGCTCAATATTTTGTATTGTTTCTAAATAGTGACTCTATGGTTTCCTTTTAAAATATCACGTCTAATAAGCACTAAAAAAATGCCATTAATATTTAATCATCATATACTAGAGAAAAATACTAGCATTGTACACTGGATTAAATGTGATTTTAATAAAGGACTTATAAAATGTCCATGTTTACTCTGGGAACATGAAAACAATGAAGAGAGTATGGTTTCAAAGACAATCTTATAAAACAACAACTGTAAAAATGCTAATGATGAAATTGTGCTACTTTGACTCACTGGGCTGAGAAAACAGTTCATATTATTTGTAGATTTCCATAATCTATATTTTCTGAACCTTGGAAGTTTCACAAAAATATACTAAAAATGTTCAGAAGTTTAGATTTTATTGTGAGAGATTAGGACCTACAAAGAATTTTCTGGTAGTTTTGGAAAATTAAATATGCTATGATTCAAATAATATTTGTTCTATAATCAAATCACATCAACAATATTTCATCCATAGTCAAATTATCCTCAATATAATTTAGCTGTGGTGATTTTAACACTGACTCTTGGCATTTTTTATGACGTAAGGCAGCAAAGCAGCACAGTGTATTGATTTTTACTGCATGCAGAGTACACATTTATGCCACATTCATTAACCTCACAAAGATATTTGACTTAATGAAAACACTTGAAAGTGTTTGTTGCTGCATTTTTCATCAACATATGAAAAAACAGCTATCATATAATGGCACAATTCATTAAGCCCCATTGATTATTCAAAATGAAGCAAAACATAATTTGTAATATTTTATTTCAAGAATAGAAATTACTTCTTCTGGATAGAAAATTTGTCTGCATTCTATAAATATGTATTAATTCAGTTCTTTATTTTATGGATTCTGATGCTTTATTGTGCTATAGCATATTCAGGGAGAGATTAGAACATCCATCTCCATTGTTTTGAATATATATCCAGAAGAATGATTGTTGGATCATGTAAAGACAATGTTTACTTTTGTTAATAACTGGTAATAAATTATTTTCCAAAACAGATGCACCATCTTGCATTCCTGCCAGCAATGAATATGAGTATCTGGTTCGCTACATACTCACCAAAGTTTGGTATTATCAGTGTTCTGAATTTTGACCATTCTCACAGTTGTATGGTGGTATATTATTGCTTTAATTTGCATTTTCTTGATGACATAGGATGTGGAACAATTTCTTTATGTTTATGTGCCATGTATATATCATTTTGATTATGATTTATTAAAATATTTGGCTATTTTTAATTTGTTTTTTATTGTCAAGTTGTAACTATTTGTATATTTTGATGATCAGTCCTATATCAGGTGGCTTTGAAAATATCTTTTCATTGTCTGTGTTTTATCATTTCATTCTACAAAAACGAAGTTTCTCAGAAAAAATATTTTTAATTTTAAGGTATTTAGTTTACCAATTCTTTTTTATATGTATTATGCCAATAGTATTTTATGAAAAGTTAATATCAACCTCTAGATCAACTCAATATTTATCTACATTGTGTTCTAGAACTTTATAATTGTCCCTCTTAAATTTTGGTCATGCTGTATTTTTAGTAAATTTTCGTAAAATGCAAACAGTTTGTGTCTATATTCACGTTTTTGGCAAGTGGATGTCCAATAGTTTGAATGTGATTTGGTTAAAAGGATGTCTTTTTCCACTTCATTGCCTTTAATCATTTGTCAAAGATCATTTCTATTTATTTCGAGCTAAGTATTCTGTATTATTCTTTCACAAGTCATTGTGTCTTGTTACCGAGGATTTATAGTTAGTGTTGGAACTGAGTATTATCAGTCCTGCAACTTTATTCTCCTTCATTATTGTGTCGGCTCTTCAGAGGTCTTTGTCTCCCACATTAACTGTGTCCATTTTCTGGTGCTATAATTTAATTTCAAAGACTGGGAAAAGTATAAACAATAAAATTTTATTCAGCTTATGATTCTGGAGAATAAGAATTTCCAAACCAAGTGGACAAATCATTTGAGGTTAATGTAGTTGGTAGGGAGTTGGGGTTCGGGAGAACCCCAAGCGTTGCCTCAGAATTTTGCTACATGGTAACAGCAAGCTTACAATCTTTTTTTTTTTTTTTTTTTTTTTTTTTTGGTACCAGGACTCCAACTCACGACCTCGCACTTGACAGACAGGCACTGTGCTGCTGAGCTATATCCCTGGCAAGCTTACAATTTTGAGTGTCTCTTTCTCTTATAAAATATAGTTCAATTATGTATACCTTACTTTCCTGACCTCATCTAAACCTAATTACTTTCCAAATACCCCACCTCCAGATACCATCAACTTTAGCCATGCACATTAAATTTTAATTGCATGGATTCTAGAAGACATGTCCAAACCATAGAATAAACTTTACATTTTATATAGCTTGCTAAGATTTGATTGATACAGCATTCATTTGATCGACCAATTTGGGAAAATCTGACATTTTGATCATAAGAGACTATCCTTAGAGTATATCCCTCCAATCATAAAGGGTATTATTATTATTATTTATTAGTTTCAGGAGGGTTTTTGTTTTGCAGTTTGTTTCTTTTGTTCAATTTTTTTTTGAATAGACATGGTTTTAATTCTTATTCCTCAACTCGTATACTTTCCTTTTTTTGTTGCATTAGCCAGTATATCAAATATACTGTTGAAAGGATTGCTGATAAAGGACATCCTTATGTTGTTCCTTATATTAATAGGAAGACTTCCAGTTTCTAAACATTAGGATATTAGCTATCAGGTTTTGGAGGTATCCTTTATCTCTGCAACTGCATTCCTGTGAGTTTTTAATTACAAATTGCTTTTGAATTGTGTCAAATATGTTTTTCTGTATGTATTGATATAATAATGACTTTTTTATGTGATTGACTCATCTGTTGTTATAGTAGATTAAATCAATTGGCTTTCAAACGTTGAATGAGTCATGTGTACCTGTGATAAATCCCACTTGTTTGTGGCACATAACTTTTTTTTATATTTTGGGGTTTGATTTAATAGTATTTTCATCCATGTTCATAAGAGGTATTAGGCTTTAGTTTCTCTATTTTTGGTATTAGTTTAATGCTTGCCCTAAAACAGTGATGGTGAATATTTTAGAGCTTTCAGTGATAACAAACATCTGGCTTTGGCATGCGTGCCAAAGTTTCACCAGCACTGCCATATAGTATGAGTTAGAAAATATTACAACTGTTTCTATCTTCTGAAAAGAATGTAGAAATTTAAATTAATTTCTCTATTTAATTTGAGTAGAATTCATCATTTAATCCATATGGACTTATTATTTTTTCCTTTGAAAGGGTATTATTTATTGATTCAATTTTAATAGAAAAATGCCTGTATTAAACTGCTTTCCTGTTGGTGGACAAGATATCTGACACCCACAATTTAAAAGAGGGGAATTTTATTCGGGTCAAGGTTTTAGATAATGCAATCCAAAGACAACTGGCTCCAAGGGAAAACATTATGGCAGCAGGGTGTTTAGGAAAGCTGCTTAGTTTATGGCAGCCAGGAAGCAAGAGTACAGTACCTGAGAGGAAGGAGGTAGTAACTAGATAGAGACCCGAAGGTCATGTCTCCATGCCACACCCAGATACACCAGAAGTGTGTCTATTAATCACTCATGCAGCTGCCTCACCAAACTGACAACTAAGCTTAGCTGTCACAAAAGCTATTCAGATTTTTCATTTCTTCTTATGGGAGTTTTGACATATTTAATTTGTCAAGGAATTAGTCCACTTCATCCAGGTTGCATTTTTTTTTGACATGAAGTTTTGAATAATGCTTGATTATCTATTAATGCCCATGAATCTGAATTGATGTCCTCTCTCATTTTTTATATCTACAATTCATATCCATTCTCCTTTGTTTTTAGTTCATTTGGTTAGAGGATTATTGATTTATTTAAACTTTTCAAAGAAAAATATATGTTCTCATCCATATTCAATATACTAATAAACCCCAGTAAAGAAACTCATAATTTTTATTCCACGGTTTTTAATATCTAACAATCTGAGTTTTTTTTCTTAGACTTTACACCACTTCTCATATGTTAATTATCTATTCTTGTCTGCCATATTAGTCAGCATACTATCAGTGTGACAAAATACCAGTGAGAAACAACTTAAAAGAAGAAAGCCTCACTGGGACTCACTGCTTCAGATATTTCAGTTTATGATCATTTTTCTCCATTGGTTCTGGGTCTGAGGCAGAATGTCATGGCAGGAAAATGCATAGCTCACTTCATGGTAGACAGGTGTCAGAAAGAGAGAGGAAAGGCCTTGGAAAAAGATACCACCTCCAGGTCATGTCCCCAGTGACATACCTTCTGATAATCAGGTCCCACTTTCCAATGTTTCCACCACTTAACAACTTAACTGTAAGGCCATCAAATTATGAATCAATCAATGGATTAATTCATTGGTGCAGTCAGGGCATTCATTACCCAATTGGTTCTCCAAATCCCCACTTCTGAACCTTGCTGCATTGAGGAGCAAGTCTTAAATACATGAATTCCTGGAAGGAAATTTCAGATCCAAGCCGTAAAACATCTATTTCATCCAATAGTCTATTAATCATAGTTATTATCTTAGTATATTAATCATAGTTATTTTAAATTGCTAGCCTATTGATAACAGAATCCCTGATATGACTGGTTTTGATTTTAATGGTTGTTCTGTATTTTCAAACAGTATTTTCTACCTTTTAGTATATGTCTTGTCATTTTTGGTTTTGAAAGCCAGACATGATATACTGGGTAAAATAAACTGCTGTAAATAAAGTGTAGCCATAAGGGGAAGTGCAGAGGTAAGTGAAGTACTGTATGATTATATCATAGATCTTAGCCTTTTGGTGAGTCTGTAGGTAACTGCGAAAATCGTATGTGCTTTTCAGTCTCATGTCCTGCTGCTGAGTGGAACAGGGTGCCCGGAGTGGGCTGGAGTTGGGTATTTCTCTTCTCTTAAATCAGAAGCTCTCCTTTAGCAGATTAGCTTCTACTTAAATAGTTTCTCCAACAAAGAACATAAAATGCTTTTTGGGGTACTCTAGTGTATCTTAAAGTGATTACTTTTCTCTTCCTGATGGAATTTTGAGGTGATTTTTCTCTAACATTCACTGTGATCCCTCTAACAACTCCTGGAGATAAAACTCACAAATACACATGTTTCCTATGACTTTTTATGTTTAGAACTCTGTGACTTTCAGAGTTGTCCACACTGAGTTTCCAGCAACTCAATTCACATTTAACATCCCCTATCCTGGCACTTTTTCCTGAGATTTTTACTCTTCAGTTTCTATTCACATTTGCTTCTTCTGCAGATCTATCAGTTTTAATTGTTCTAGAATAATTTTTAAACCAATTTCTTAATATTTGTTTAAGTGTCACAAAGTTAATTTGTAATACGTATCAATCTAGAATTTAATTTCTCACAAGAAAGCATTTTTAGCATTCCCTGTTTAAGATTTTATGTTTGACATTTGAGTTTTATTTGTATTTCTAAGTCTGTACAAAGAGGGATGGCTTTCTTACTAACACTGGGGATATATGTATATATACATATTTTTTAAAGATATCAGCATACAATTACAGCATATTTGACAGATATAAGAAACACATCACTAAATTTTTATTGATTATAAATTTATTTTGATTCTAAATTGTGCCAAGTCCTTCTGTAATAGCATGTCCATAAAATCATTCATAGTTTTACACTTTGTAATTTCTCTATCATCCCACACATTGTATTGTGTCTCATAACTTTGCCTAAGAAAATTATTTAACTGAAATAATTTACTAGCTAATTATGCTTAGTAGTTCTCAAAATATTCAATATTTTTACATAAAATCATATATAAAAATGATATTTTTTGGCAGTGCTAAGGGTTGTACCCTGAGCCTTGCATATAGCAGGCAAGCAGTCCACAACTGAGCTATACTTCTGGAGAAAAAGTAATTTTTGTCCTGTAAAGCATTATTAATTTTAAAATCTTACAGCAAATTATGAGTTTAAGTGAAGATAACTGTAAGTTACATTTGTTATACCACTCAGTAAACTTCATTATGATTTATCACTTTTTAAACTTTGACTATAAAGTATTTGTTCTGGTTTTCATGAAGAAAATTTTTTCTTTTGTAATTATTTACATGTGTCTCTGTTCTGGAATAAAATGATGCTAAAAACAGAAATATATATTTTTTTATTACAATCTTTTTAAGATTATATTGTTTTCAAAGGATCTAATTTGGGGGATATTTTTGGGATTTCACTATGAATTAAAGTATCTTGTCTTGTTAAATAGCATATTAATTTTCTTCTTTCCTATAATTTGACATACTACTCCAGACTCAAATATAAAATCCAAAGATCCAAAGCCAGCCCAGATTCTAGAAATAATTGGGAAACTGCATTTCGCTGAAAAATGGTCATGATAAGGATTTGATACCAAAGGAATGTTTCCAGGATCACCATACCTTACTATGTTCATTTACATTTAATCCTTCTAAGGATAAAAGGTTCCTGGATAAAGGTTTCAGCATAGTAGTAAGAGGAATAAGGGGAAGACTAAAATCTTAGAACATGCTAGACAAATTTCCTTGAATATATATTTTACTCTAAGGTAATTTGAAAATATATTTGAATTGTAAGTTATTTTTACAATTTTGGTTTCTTGTTTACTTCTAACATATAACAATAAAAATATAATATATATAACATGTAACATATATATAACATATAAAATATAATATATATAACATATAATATATAATAATAAAAATTATTATTTCTATCTTCACAAAAACTACAACAAAGCCAACAAACTAGAAAACACCTTTCTTTTTAGATCCATCAAAGAATTGAGCTGATTAGATAAGCTTCCATGGGAAAAGTGGATAGACAAGAGTATTCAGGACAAACAGACCAGTTGACCTGTGACAGAAACCAGGAGAAATTCTTTTTACAACTTTAGTAAATTGCTGCACTGTGGACCAGCTTAAGAGTTAAAAACACCAGTATCACTGCCTGAAGAATCGCTTTGCTTCCAGGACCCTGAAAAAGGTCTTCCAAAGAAGATCAGAGAAAATTCCTGGTTGGTTTTGTCTATAGAAAAAAAAAAAATAAATAACAATTTGAAATATGCTGAAGCACAAGGAAATAATTTTGAATAAAGCCTATCTTACCCCAATTAACAGAAAACTTCACATTAAAAGACTATTTCTGTTCCTATTTTGAGTGAAAAGTTAAGTCATTCAAAAAGCAAACACACACATGAATACAGTTGAGGATGAATGCAGTTGGTTTTAAAGATAACATGGGGGGTGTCGGGAATCTAACTCAGGACCTTGCACTTGCAAAGCAGGTACTGTGCCGCTGAGTTATATCCCCAGCCTGATAACATGTTTTATCTTATAAATTACTTCAAAATTAAGGTGGCATTTTGTAGAAATGCAGGGCAAAATATAAATAAGGGGGAATTATTTGATGATTACAATATCCTTAATAATACTATATCACTACATTTATACTTTTCTATGTAACTTATTTTCAGACTAATCAGCAGATATAAGCAATGTATCATTATTATTATTTTTTTTTTGCTATAAGTTAGCTTGGAGTTGTGTTAAATTCTTCTGGAATGCCATGTCCATATAATTATTTAATATTTTAAAATTTATAATTTCTCCACCACCCACAAATCTAATATGATGGGCAGAAAGGAAAATAAGATTAATCAAAGTTGGCATTGTCAATTTTTTTTTTGTGTGTGTGTGTGTACCGAGGGTCAACCTCAGGACCTCACGCGCCAGCAGGTGCCCATGCCGCTGAGCGATATCACCGGCCCCTTTTTCGTATGTGGGTTTTGGGAGTCGAACTCGGGCCCTCGCGCTTGCCAGGCAGGTGCTTAGGCCGCTGAGCCATCTCACCGGCCCAGCATTGTCAATTGTTCAAAGAACAAAATATAGCAGAGTTTCTTTCAATTCAAATATTTATCTTACTGTTGCTTTTGATATAATTTATAGAAATCAAAAAAGAAAAAAACAATTTACAGAAATCCAAATTCCAGATAAAAAATTTAAAGCCTAACAGTCAAAACCAACATAAGTTTTGAAATACTTTTATTTTAAATTTGCTAAATATTTTTCTATTTTAGTTTATTGAAAATAAATATTTAATTATTGAGGAAAATAAAAACACAAATTAGCCAGACTAGTATGTATAGCTAAAGAATAGATTGAGAAATATCTATTTTTCTTTTTAGTTTTATTAGGGCATGTGTGCAATATGTAATGATTACATTCATTGTGGGAAGTTGATACAAGGACGTAGAACATCATAATCCTTTTTCATCCCCAACCCCTCCCTTCCCTCCCTGCTCCTTCCATCTCTTGATCCCTTCCCGTTAGCAAAATCTCTATCTCCATTTTTCTTCAATTCTCCTTTTTTCATCCCCTTTTCCTCCCCTCTCTCCCCCTTCCCTGCATCTCTTGTCTCTCTCCCAATTGAAAAATATCTCCCTACATTTTATCTATCTTTTACTTTGCTCTTTATTTATAGTCTGGGTTTCTCATATAAGAAAAACTGTGCAGTATTTAAGCTTGTGTGTCTGATTTATTTCACTAAATATTAATTTTTAATATAATTAAAAATTAATGTGCATCCCTTTACCCATGAATATCTGGTTTGTCCTTAATTATGGCAGAGCAGTATTCCATTGTATATAAATACCATATTATTTTATCCATTCATTTGTTGATGGCACATAGACCATATCCAAAATTGAGGTATTATAAATTGTCAGAAGCAAGGGAAAAAATTACATAATCATCTCAACAGACACAAAAAAGTTAACAAAGTCCAGGATCTATTCATTGTAAAAGTCCAGAAGAAAATAGCTATAAAAGGACCTTATCGCAATCTGATAAAAGCCGTTTATGACAAACCTACTGCCAACATATTGGATGGGGAAAAACTAAAAGCTTCCCTCTAAAATCAGGAGCAAAACCACTATCACCACTCCCATTCAACATAGTTTCTGAAGTATTAGCCAAGCAATCAGGCAATAGAAAAAAATAAAAGAGAAATGTATAGGAAAGAAAAAATCAGATTATCATCATTTGCAGATGACATGATATATTTATACAACCCAAAGAAATTCACTAAAAGTCTCCTAGATTTAATAGCCAAATTCAGCAATGTAACAGGATACCAAATCAAATACAAAAATCAATAGTGTTCCTGTATGCTAATAATGAATGCATTGAGAAAGAAATTAGGAAACAACACCATTCACAATAGCATCAAGAAAAATGAAATATCTCAGAGTTACCCTAGCCAAGAAAATGAAAGTCCTTTACAATGAAAAGTACAACACTATGAAAAAAGAGATTAAAGAGGACCTCAGAAAATGGATAGCTATCCCCTGTTCTTGAATAGGCAGAATCAATATAGTCAAAATGGCTGTACTTCCAAAACTGACACACAGATTTTACAAAATCCCATTTAGAGTCTGGTGTGGTGGTGCATGGCTGTAATCCCAGCACTCTGAAGACTGAGGCAAGAGAATCATTTCAAGTCTGAGGCCAGCCTGGGCTACATAGTGAGTTCAAGGACAGCCTGAACTACATAGCGAGACTCTGTATGGGAAAAAATATCCCATTTAAAATACCAACAGCATTCCTCATGAAAACAATCTTAAAATTTATGTGGAACCAGAAGATACCACAATAGCAAAAGCAATCCTGGGTAACAAAAGCAAAGTGGGAGGCATCACAGTCGTGAATTTGAAGTTATATAGTTACAAAGCTACAGGGACAAAAACAACATGGTACTGGCACAAAAACAGGTACGTGGATCAATAAAGCAGAATAGAGGAAGCAGGAACAGCCCAAGCAATTTAGCTATTTGGTCTTCGATAAAGACATACCCTGGAGGAAAGATTACCACTTAAATAAATGGTGCTGGGGAAATTGGATATACATATGCAAAAGATTGAATCTAGACCCATATATCTCACCATGTGCTAAACTAAAATCAAATGGATCGAAGATCTCAGTGTTAAAACAGAAACACTTAATCTGCCTGAAACTCTTGATGATATAGGCATAGGCAAGGACTTTCTAAGCAGAATCACAATGTCTCTAGAAATAGTACTGAGAATCAACAAATGGGATCGTATCAAATAAAAAGCTTCTGTGCACCAAAGGAAACAACCAACAGAGTGAAGGGACAACCTATAAGTTGGGGAACAATTTGCTAGCTATTCCTTGAACATAGGACTAACATCTAGTATATAAAACACCACCCAAAAACTTGCAAACCCAATTGAAATGAATTGACAGACACTTCTCAGAAAAATATCTATTTTTCACATTTAGCAAAACACTAAATTTGGGTATCATTTGCTTCTTTAACTGAATTATATGTTGCTGGGAAGTACTTAACAATTTGAAAATTTCCAGTCACATTTTCATCTGCCTTCCAGTGAATTAGACACTACCATTAAATTAAAGGTAAGAGAAAATGACTGTTTGCATTTGTTTGCTTGATGTTTTGTTGTATTTTTTTCTTAGAAGGTCAGAAGAGGTTTTATTTTGTAAAGTACATTTTATAGAAAATAATGAAAAATAAACACAGTCCTATTAAAATTTTTTCAAGACATTTTTGAATCATTATTCACTGTGTATGAAGAAATACTTCTTTTTACTCTCCATTATAAATTATTGAGCTCATATTACTAACAGGTAGACAATTATGTTGAACATATTTATTTCAATAATTTTTGTGGCATATAGACTTTCATGCTCTAGGAGAGTATTTACTACAACATTTATTTATGAATCACATAAAGACTTTCTGTATCTTTGAGACATGCAAAAATTTTCTCCCGGTAGATAACTAAAACTTTCAAATTGCTTGTATATTTGATACAAAATTAGGTGTGTTCTCTACAAAATATTCATTGTATGTGACTCCTATGTAGCTGCATTTAAAAGGCCAAATGTACTCTTGAGCAATGATATGATGTGCACAGTGCTCCGAAGTTCAGTTCTAGAGTCAGAGAAACTTAAGTAAAGTCCAGGATATCCCACCGGAGTTATTTTGCAACTGTTCTTTATTCTCCTTTAGTACTGTATAAGCTTTTCTGTTTATAAGATACAGATAAAATGAATAATTGCCACAAAGAACTGAGAAAAAGCAGGGGCTGGTGATTTTTTTCTATTAAGGGCCAGATAGTAAATGTTTTAGCCTTTTCAGACCATAAGACTTGTATTTCAAGTACCTAACTATCATTCTAGCAGTCTAATACATAGCCAAATGGGTAAGTTTGTGTTCTAATAAAAATATAAAAATTAGCACACATCAGACCAGATATGTCCCATAGGGCATTCTCAATTCTGTCCTACAGGGAAGAGTGATTTGTAATTTTTACCTCTCACATGTTCATCCACATCCAGTTAAAAAAAAAAAAAATCCTAACCAAAAAGAGACTCTGCTACAATATTTGATTACATAATGGGATATTGGGAAGTTGCAATTATGAATTGAAGGAAATATAATTACAATGTCAAAAACAAAACAAAAAAATATTTAAAACATATATCACAGAAAGAGTACGTCTTCCTTTAATAAATCAATTTACAAAGTAAATAAGCAAAAGCGCTATTACTGAGTAAAAATGTCAACAAGTTATATAGACATTTTACACAAAATAAAAAGATAACTCTTTTTTTGTTTTTTTGTGGGTACCGGGGGTCGAACTCAGGATCTCACGCGCCAGCAGGCACCCGTGCTGCTGAGCGATATCGCCGGTCCTTTGTTAGTAAGTGGGTGCCAGGAGTCGAACTCAGGGCCTCGTGCTAGACAGGCAGGTGCTTACGCTGCTGAGCTATCTCATCAGCTCCAAAAAATAACTTTTTGATCATAATGAAAATATTGAATTTCACTAATTTCAATAAATTGAATTGGTTAATTTACTGGTTTACTTATGTATCCTGATTTTTAAAATAAAAGTACATATATACAGCACTGATATCTATCGATCATCTATCTATCTATATGCATTCGTACATATTCAATCACTCAGTCTTTCAAAATGCTAAAAGCTTAATTATATCCTTTAAGGCTAGACCTATGGACAAGTGGAAATTTAGATGTATTGTTGAATAAAAATAAACTGACACAAAACCCTGTTGAGGCAATTGGGAATATCTATCATTTATACTTCCAAGAATTTATTCCACAGATATATAGATGTGTGCAAAATGGTGTGTATACCAGGTAAGTTATGACTTATTTATTTATATATTTATTTATTAGAACTGTTTAGCAAAAAGAATGTGTTCAGTTAATTATCATACATCAATAAAGGGCATACAATGTTCTTTAAAGTGTATTTGAGTCTATGTAATAATATGGATATATTTCCCTTACTTATTTTTTAATTTTGGTAATAAAAGTAAAACCTATGTGCATGGAATTTTATTTTTATTTTTAAAGAAAGAATACATATTTACCTGTTATATTTTCTACAGAAACATATACATAACTGATAATTAATGATTAAGAGAACAAGATTAGGAGGAAGGTACTACTTATCACACAGTACCTTGTAATACTTATTAAATTTTATAGATAACTTATATATGTGTTAAATTAATTAGAAATTTTATGTTAAATATACATATACATCTTATCAACATCTAAAATGAACTATTTATTCACATCTGTGTTGAAGACTATAGCTTAAATATGAATTCAAAGACATCTATATGTTTATAGATATTATTCTTTGAGTAGAGCAATTAAAAATTTTTGTATGCCAGAAATTTTACATATCACTACTTATTAAATAAGTACCTAAATAAAAATATAATCAAAACCTGGCTTAAAATGTCACCAGTCAGAGTCTGAGGAAGCTCCTAAAGCTGAAACAAGAAATTTAACTCAATTTACTCTAGAATAGGATCTCAGGTTTGCTGATTCTCATTGTGGAAAAATATTTTTTATGGCTGATCACTAAAAGGCACAGGAAGATTGTTATTAGGCAGAAATTAAAAAAAAATATGTACTCAAAGAAACAAAATATGAACCCTCAGAAGAGAGAGACGCCTTACTTCCCGGAACTGGGATACATATGCTTCTTTTAAGAAGGTGGAAACGTGGCCCACCTCCCACCAGGCCCATGTGACAGGTATGAGCCCAGTTTATTTTAATGTATAGTTTCAGCATTCTGTGAGTTCTCTTCAACTTTTCCTTGACTTTCTCCATTAGGTTAATACATGGGCTTCAGTGTTTCTGAGGAATGATGAGGGTGATGGGTCTGGGAGGAAAGGAACTTAAATCAAGGGAGTATTGATATGGATTACATTGACTAAATTTGCTTAGTCATGGAAATGCTATTTTTCTTTATTTTTATTTTTTTTTTGTGGGTACCGGGGGGTCGACCTCAGGACCTCGCGCGCCAACAGGCGCCCGTGCCGCTGAGCGATATCACCGGCCCCTTTTCCGTATGTGGGATCCGGGAGTCGAACTAGGGCCCTCGCGCTTGCAAGGCAGGCGCTTACACCGCTGAGCCATCTCACCGGCCCGGAAATGCTATTTTTCTTAAAAGCATAAAGCAAAAAATGTTTTAGTTATGATTTTCTTTGTTTCCATTCTACTTTTTTCTTCTGTGCTGCCACACTACATGAGGTTAAAAAACCTCATTTTCTAAAAATACTTTTTAAGTGGTATAGATTTCACTCCACTTATGAGGCAGAACAATGAGGCTAAAAGAAATTATTAATCTAACTCCTTATGTCAAAAAATGCAGAGTTCAATTGATGAGTGCACAAAAGAACCTGTGTAAGCTTTAAAACATCTAGGTTAAAAAGCAAAATGAAAAAAGTATATATATTTTAAGAAAATTTGTGTTGGAGAGAGTATAAGACTGAATGTATGAAACAGTAGTTAAAATCTTAACTCTTCATGTAGGGAGGTGCTGTTTTACTTACTAGTTCTGTTTTCATTACTCCTAACCTATGGACAATAGTCCTGTTTGCACAGGGTCACAATCAAAGTTAAATGTTTAAGACATGTTGAAAGCCTTATCACTGTGCTATGCAATCTGTAAGTATGAACTAATACGTCACAGTTGAGGAATGCAGCCCGGTGCAAAGGATGAAAGATTACTCAAAGATTACTCAGAGTCGATGTCCAATCCATCCTCCAAGAGCGCCCAGAGGCGCTCTTGCCATTAACCAAGACCCCTCAGCATGAGAAAGTCTCAAAGGATATCCCCGAAATGAAATCTCTGTGGCCTTTTATTGATAGCACCAGGAAGCAAAGATTAAAAAATAAAGAAAGGCATCTGGGCAGGAACTCATGTAGGGGCAGGGAAGGGGCAGGGGAAGGTCAGGGTGGTCTGTTAATTGACTGACCTTGAGACCAATTGAAATGATAATCTGGAGTATGGGGAGAAAACCTTAGATTTCAAATATGAAATAACTAGAATTAGTATTTTTTATCCATTCCAGAAAGTCAAGGACTATGGAAAAAAGCCACATGAACAATGATACTTTCTTTTATCAAAATCAGAAAACAAATTTGGCAAATATTCCTTTTAATTTGCCACTTATATCCATCAAATGATAATTTGATTCTATAGGATAAATTTATATACATCTGTATTGTATAACTAGAACTTGGTGTGGTGGTACATGCCTAAAATTCCAACAATCAGGAGGATGAGGCAGGAAGATTGCTTCAACTTTGAGGCTAGCCTTGGCTACATAGTGAGTTCAAGGCAAGCCTGAAGTACAGAGATTTACTGTCTCAAAAAAAAATATATATATATGAATAATACCTACTTGTTAGCACCAAGTAAAAAAAAAGTAAAAATCTTAGAATATACCACAACTAAATACATGCAATAATGATTAATCAATTAAAGCTCCATTTTACTAGCACATGAGTAGATAGAATAATGGTAGAGAAAGTTTTAAATCTACCCATGCACATTTATCGATTTATTATAAGCTTAAATTTTTGTCTCAATTGATGGGAAAAATGAGGTTGTGATGATTAATATACCATAATGGAAAAAATGATAGAATCAAATCTATAACTTATAGAACAAACTATTTAAATATCTAATTTAAAAGCCACAAGCATAAGAGACTACATGAAAATGTTAAATACTTTATATGTTTGGAGTGGGGAAAATTTAAAGACAGAAAAAAAAATTAGAACATTCAGCTATATTACCAATTTAGGTAGTTAGATTTATTTTACTCACTCCTTGCATGGAAAACAGTCCCGTTTTACAGAGTCGAAATCACGTTTAAGTATATAATATATGTTGAAGTTGTTATTCATATTCTATGCAATCTGCAAGCATAAACTAATATTAAGTACTTCTAGATTAGTGTTACCTGTTGGATATATTCACATGTACATATAGATATCAAAATAAAATGTTACCGTATCCAAAGGACTTATATCTCTAACATAGAAAGAACCTTTATGAGCTGAATTAAAAAATAGAAAATGAAGAATATATTAAGAATTAAGTTCCAAATATAGAAATATCCATTAAATATAGAAGAAAGTATTTAAACTTCCTTAATGTAAAATGAACAAACGCACTTTAGAAGAACGTGGAGGGCCAGGGATACAGCTCAGTGGCACAGGGCCTGCCTGGCAAATGCGAGGTCATGAGTTCCATTCCCAGTACCAAAAAAAAAAGAAGTACATGGAAAAATTAAGCCAGGTGTGGTGGCGCATGTTGGTCATCTTAGCACTTGGAGGCTGAGGCAAGAGGATTGATTTGAGTTTGAGGCCAGCCTAGGCTACATAGTGAGTTCAAGGCCTACACAATCACATAGTGAGACCTGGTCTCAAAAAACAAGCAAACAAAAAAAGTACTTGGAAGCACTCATTTTACTTGTCAATTTTGTAAGAGCACATATTCAATAATACCTCATGTTTGTGATGGTAAGTGCACATGGGTTTATAGGAATGTAAATTGGAAACCAGCAAAATATATTTGACATCTTTGAACATATTTGTTGTAATTTTTATATGTGGATATATTAGATAGATGATAGCTAGATGGTAGGTAGAAAGATAGATAGATAGATAGATAGATAGATAGATAGATAGATAGATGTACCTGGTGAGTATCCCACAGACATTAAATCCTCATCACGCACAGGTGTCGATAGAGATGCACAGGATTAAAAATACTAATTTAACTGGTGTGGTGATGCACACCTGCAATCCCAGCACTTTGGGAGTCTGAAACAGGAAGACTGCAAGTTCCAGTCCCTCCTGGGCAACTTAGCAAGACCCTATGTCAAAAATAAATAAATAAATAAATAAATAAACAAGCAAACAAACAAGCTGGAATGTAGCTCAGTGACAAGAACCTGAGCTCAATACCTACCACTGAGAAACAAAACAAAACAAAACAAAACAAAATAATAAAAAAGCAAAAACTAAAACAATGTACAGGTTTTCTTGTCACAGTAACTAAAGCCTGGAAAAATATTAAATGCATAGCAACAGAAACAGGTTAAATAAATTATAGTGAGGTAGTATAGAAGAAATAAAGATAAGTGGAAAGGAAACTCAATTTTTTGTCTCCCTTATTATGTTAAAACTCAGAGTCAAACCTCTGCTTAGCTCTGCATATAGGTATGTAATCACTTAAGGATTATCAGCATTGCAAGTTTATTAGCCCTTAAATTTACCTACTTTATCTCATTCTCTTCAATCATGAAGATGTCAAGATACAAGTAACTAAATTAATTTTACAGGGTCCTCCAATTTCCAGCTTGTACAATATCCAGCTCCAGAACCTATGGACCAATGCCTAGATGTCTCCAAACTTACCATCACCTCAGATTCCAGAAAACAGCAGATTCACAGAACACCCCATAGTAATATCTCCTCCCTCCAAGCAGATGCATTTACCCCATCCCAGATCAGGTGTAGCCCCTCTCCAAGAAGGAACAATCATCTCATGGGAGTCACATTGTCCCTCAAGTCATAAGGATTCCTCTGCATCTATGAAACAAGAACTGAGATAATAATCAGCAAGTCACTGGACCACCTCAGCTATTCCATAAAAGCTGGCATTGTGCTTTTGTTATTTAAAAAATATTCTAAAAGGTTAAAGGAGAAAAAGAACACAAGTACTATTCTGTAGTAGTATACCCAGGTTTGGGGACAGGGGGGTGAGGAATCAGGACAATTTAGAGAAGATACATAGAAGCTAAACTCTGAACTGCTCACTAGCATGTGTTATGAATCATGTGTTGTATGATGTAGGGAAAATGCAATTTAAAGGACAGAAAAACTGAACAAAACAAAACTGCATAGCTGATTTCTGGCTATAAGTAATTAGCTGCAGAAGGCCTAGAGGCTTCTGTGCTCGCACAAGATTCTCACATGCACCATTTCAGGTCCATTTGCATAATAGTGCTGTCCAGAGAGTAATTTTTGTCTTTTCTCTTTCTTGACCATTTTTCCCTGAAGCATTTTCTCATCTGATGTACATGAATTTAAACTTCTTGAGCCACAGTGACTATGTATAGAGAAAAAGAATTTTTCATTATTTTAGTAAACTTTTTACCTTGAATTTCATCCCTTTGATATTAAGTCCACAGGACAGTGAATCCCTAACATAGCAGAGAAACACAAAGAAAAAATAAGAATATTCATAAATAACAACGTTTTACTCAGCTCATGAACTGAATTATTACTCTAAAAATAAAGATAAACACAGGGTGCTTCAGTTGGTTCTAACTGCTGTAATGATGTAACACAAATAATGGGAAAAAAGTATTCAAAGGTTGGGGTGATAGAAGGTCCAATATCGAGGTCCTAGAAAATTTAATGTCTGATGAAGTCTCCTATCCTGCTTGAAAGAATTGTTCTTATTGATTGTGTCCTCGCATAGCAGAAAGAGTCAAAAGAGAACAAGGAGGCCTCCTCTTTCTAGGACACTTGTCTTATTTGTGAATGCCTCACTCTAGATCTAATTATATCTCTAAGTCCCAACCCCTAAATACTATCATACAGGTGAATATGTTTCAAAATTTAAACTTTTGGGAGACACAATATCCAAACCAGAGTACAGTGTCAAACACGCTGCAACCATTTTTTTTCCCCTGGGCCCTTGTCCTGAAGACAATGAAGTATGTATTCTTACAGACATAGCAGTGGGGAAAACCAGGTATAGTGTATTAGAAAGAGCAAAGAAAAGCTCTTGATATATGAGAGGGCTTCCAAGGGGGGGCTCTAAGGAGGTGCCCAAGCTCCAGGTTTTATATGCATTTTGTTGGAGTATTTTGGTGGGCACACAAAAATGAAACAATGCAGTTGCCACTGACTCCATATACAGCCCAAGTTCCCTGGGATTATCTCAGTTTTCTCAGGCACATGTTCTTTGCAACAATGTGGTTGCCAATTTCTGCTGGGCCTCTGATGTTAGCACAGATTTTCCCTGCCCTTTAGCTTTGCAAGGACAGACCCAGTGAGCCTCCTTTTCCATGTGTTTTAATGGTCCCAGGGTGTATTTTGGTTTATTCAAGTATCCATCTTATCTACCTATGGTTTGTCTGGCTCCTCCTGGGGATCCACTTCATGATTGCTTCAAAGGTTGGGGGAGTCCGAGGACACATAAAGATGACCCTGCTGTTTGGCACAAGTGCACAGCGGGATACATTTATATAAGCATGATTTAGCATGAACAATCACACATACACCACTCGGTTATGACAGTACAGAATAATGTGATCTTGATAATGACTAATATGTATAAGCCAGACAATAAAGCTACTGCTTGCTGTTGTTGCTGATGTCTGCTCCCTGTGCTTTCTTTGGGGACCTCACCTGCAATATACCCCTTCAGCACCCCCTCAACCCCGACAAGTGGCATAGTCAGCAGGATGAGTGGGGTCAGCAAAATGAAATAAGTGACCCCTCCTTGGCATCTGTGAATACAGCACTTGATGGGGAGGGAGAGCCTGGGGGAGGCAGGCATCTCCCGGCCTCACCTTGGTACCTGCAGTCACTGTCAGAGCAGCTTGGAAGGCTGACCCTGATAAGAAGGGCTCGAGGGCTGAGCCTGGGGAGAAATCCAAGAAATGGAAACACAAGAAAAATTCCAGAGGTCTGACCAATTCTGAGCAGGGCCCCAAGCCTGAGCCCCCAGGCAGCAACAGCCCTTCCCCACCCAGGCAATGGTGTCAGGAAAATTCCCATTGGACACTCCAGCCAGCACTGGGCCAGCACCCTAAGGACCAACCACTGCCACAGCCGGCCCAACTGTGGGGGCAAGGACAGCAATGGTGATGTGTCCTGCCAGCCACTCTAGGAGTCCCCATCCCATTGCAATGAGATGAGGAGGACCTGAAACAATGGCTAGCTGTAGTGGAAGCCATGTTGCAGGGCCTTGGAAGTACTGCCTCCTCCCAAAGCATAAGGCCCCATTTCCAGGAAGGTTCCCTGGTTTTGCATGCAATGCCTGCTATTTGCCAGAAGGTGAAGGTAGAGGAGCCTCTAGCTCAGGGAGATGGGCCAGAAGGACTGCCCACCTCTATCTGTCATACCACATATACAACCTATGTGGCCATGGGATAAGAGGAGCTGGCAAAACAAGTGAAACAAAAGGCAGGTGTCCCCAGCCAAGCAAGGCCAACCCCCCATAGACAGGCTATGGGACCACTAAAGGTGGTCAGACCTGGTGGCTGCCGCCAGGGCACAAGTGGCTGGCAGCTGGTGCTGGGAGCCCACATGCCACCCGGGGATGCAAGTTCTGGCACTGAGGGCAGGCTTCACTGCAGCCTGGAGGCAGCTGCAAAGTGCTGGTGCTTGGACTGTGTGCAACCATGGTGGAGCAGAGAGGACCTCTAGTGACACTGAACAAGACACAGGGTCTGTTGGTGACAGGAAAACCAGGAGAGATGACATTGGTCTTGGTGTTGCCAGATCTGAACTATTCCTGGGGCTCAGGCAGTAGGAGCTCCAGGAAGGAGCGCCTGGGAAGACTTCTGGGCTTGAGCTCCTCTCCAGTTGTGAGCCCAGGTGACACTGGGTATCAGGCGCTTGGCTCTGGGACCTTATGATGTCTATGTTTCCGCAGTTGCTGAATATATACTAAGGGTGGACACACTGGCTGGTACTCATCTCGACACCACATAGGGAGAATTCTGCTTATGAATTGGCATGGTAAAAGCCATAGTATGAGAACATCCACACCACACGCCACTGACTCCCACAAGCTATGCAGACTGTGTGCAGGAAACAGTATTGACTGCCTGCAGGTCATGAGGAAATAGGGCAAACCATCTTGAAACTGAAAGAGTCAGGGGTGATACGCCCAGCACACAGCCCTTTCAGTCCCCTGGTAAGGCCCGTATGGAAGCCAGACAGGAAGTGGCACATGGCTGATGCTGCAGATTTGATGGATCATCTCACCCAGACACTGGGTCGATTCCATTATGTTGTGGACTTAGCTAGTGCCTTCTTTTCCATTGCTATCATGCCTGACAGTCAGGACCAATCTGGAAGGAAAGGCAGTGGACCTTTCAGGTCTTGCCACAAGGCTATTTGCATAGCCCGACTTTGTCATGACCTGGTGGTCCGGGACTTGGCCACCTGTATCAAGCCAAACGCTGAGTCCCTGTTTCATTATATTGACGATATTATGTTAACCTCTGACTGCCTTGCAGATTTGGAAGCTGCCACACACAGCCCAAAGGAAGCTTTGCTGACCTGGGGGTGGGCTGTTAATGAAGACAAGGTCCAGGGGCCTGGCTTGTGTGTCAAATTCTTAGGTGTTATCTGCTCAGGTAAAATGAAAGTAATATCTGATGCCATTATAGACTACCTGGAAGGGAGCAACAAGGGACAGATGCACCGGAAGCTGCTTTTCAGGACTCGAAGAGGGCAGTCATGAAGGTACAAGCCCTCCGAGTTGTTGACCTTACCCTGCCATTTACCCTAACAATCAGTGTAAATGATGTTAGGTTTGGCTGGGGCCTATAGCAAAAACAGGCAAAGCGGAAGCACCCTGTTAGGTTTTGGTCACAGCTGTAAAAAGGAGCAGAAAGCCAGTATTCTCTGAGGAACAATTAGCAGTGGTATATGCAGCTTTGCATGCCTGTGAAAGTATCATAGGGCAACAGACAGTAGAAGCACAGACAAGTTACCCAATGGAGGGCTGGCTCTATACATGGATAGCCTGTCCTGGCGGTGGAGTGGTCCAGGCCCCCACCCTCACCCATTGGGAAATGCACTTGAAGCAGAGAGATTCCTTTTCCTCCAGCTCGTTGGCAGCCAAACTAACAATTGTATTGGGACCACTGATGTATACAGCACAAGAAACCATACCGGATGACAGGCTACAGGTTATGATACCTAGCCCTTTTGCAGAAGGAAAAGAGGGACATTCAGTGATGCCAAGTATACTGATGGGTCCAGCCAGCCATGACTCAACCCCACAATAGACAGCAGTCGCTGTCCAACCCAGTATGGAAATTCTCCAGTTTGAAACTGGAATTGGCAGATCAAGCCAATGGGCAGAGTTGTGGGCAATATGGTTACTCACAATGCATGGAGAAAGCCCCTACATGTTTCCATGGACAGTTGGGCCGCATACAGGGGACTGATGCTCTGACTGCCAGCTATGGCTGCCCAGGATTGACAGATACGGCACTGACCCTTATGGAGTGCTGATGTATGGCAAGACTTATGGGAGTGTGGCCAAAAACTAACCATGTAGTGTATCATGTTTCAGGACATAAGCCCCTCATCTGGCTGGGAAATGACTTAGCAGATGCCTTGAAAAGGCATTGCAGTGGTTGACTGCTGGGTATAAGGTCCCACTAGAAATAGCATCTGATCAGGGAAATTGGCTGCTGCATGTAGGATGTCACTAGGGATAGTGACCAACCAAAATTGAGTGCTGCATATGGGATACTGCTAGGGATAGCATCTGACCAGGAAACCCATTTCACCGGGATCCGCTCTATGGGCTGCTCACAGAAAGTGACATTCCCCACAACTTTGAAGGGGCAGGATGTATGGAGCCGCTTCAGGATTGCTTCAAAGGCTAGGGCATCTGAGGGCGTGGCATATCCAGGACATGACCCCGCTGTTTGGCGCAAGTGCACAGCAGGATGCACTTATATAAGCATGATTTAGCATTGACAACCATACAGGCACTGCACAGTTCTGACAGAATACAAGAGCGTAACTTAATAACGGCTAATATGTACCAGCGGGACAATAAAGCTGCTGCTTGCCATTGCTGACCTCTGCTCTGTGTGCTTTCTTTGGGGACCTCACCTGCAAAAATACCACTTTACCCCTCCGACCCCAACACTCCTACTCTCAATGCTAAGTTATCAAAGGTCACAAATAATTAAGTGCTTGTGCTGAGTAATTAGCTAAGATATATTACTCTTACCTGTGTTGTTTTTCTGGTAAAATGTGTCACTGCTACAGGAACTAACTCTCTTTTTAAAGGGTTAAATTGGTATTACAAATCACTCACAGTCCTTGATACTGAGTTTTACATGTGTATATAAATGAAGATCATGTGATATTGTGGAATAGATCCAACAGATAGATTCCAGCTCTTGTGTATGGTGAGCAGAGAATTGCAAGCATACACCCAGTGGTGAAAGAAAAGCAGTTACATTTATTGAAGATAACAGGAAAAATGTGCTCAGGGAAGATTTGTGCCAGCAGAAAACAAAAATATGTCACAAATAGAAAAGTGATTCTGGAGCGACAGGAAAAGCAAAAGGCACACTGTTCAAATCAGGCTTTCGGACCTCTAGGGAAGGGCACCCTGTGCCAAGTGCCTCTCACCGGGTCTCTAGGTGAGATTGACAGAAATGATTCACAGAATGCTGAGTCATCCTCAGTCAGCAGCTTTCAACAAATACATTTTTTCAGCATTCCCTCTGATGACGTTACACTGGACTAGACCAACCTGGGGTGTTGCCCAAACTCAAGTGGGTTGAGGTGAGTGATTTCCTCAGCCTCCAATGTTCTATCTGTACTATTCCCCCCTGAAAGACCCAATTCCCCCAAATCTTTAGCGGGTGTTGAAGGAAGAATGTCTGTCTTCCATGGCTATTCTTGCCAAATAGTGGCACTGGCCCTATCTATGCGGGGATCAAGGAGCAATTGCCCTCTCTAAGAGTTCAAGGGAGCTGTTCACAGGTTCCTTCCTGAGGATTTCTTGATGAGCCATGAATGCAAAGGGAGGTTTTGATCAGTGGCTTGGGCCATCACCAGTAGTTTAATGGCTGTCAAACAAGTAGAAACAAATTTGACAAAGAGATTAAGTATGCAATGTCTAAACAGTAAGGTTGCAAGAAGAATTAATAAAAGTCATCTCCAGGACAGTAACCAGGACAACCCAATTCCAGATATTTGGCCAGGGCATCCGTGACTCAGTTCCTTTTGGATATTAGAAGCGTGGTCAGCCAGCTTCTGTCCTTTACCTCTTACTATTTCAGTCTGATTGACACAGGAACTACATTATTATTTCAGAGACAAACATAACCCCTCTGTTTATTTGGTTAGATCTAGCCCCCTGCATTGTTGTGTGACCACAACTGCTAGTGAATATATATGATCTTGAAGGATGGAAGTACTTTGAGCAAGTGCATCTATGTTATCTGTCATGTTCTTAGGTAGCTGTTGATGATAGGAGAAAGATGTGATTGATCAAATAATTGCTATTTATCTCTATTAGATAGAGGCAGTTTTTTAATCATCCAGGAAGGTCCCAAGAGGAACAAGGAAAAAAAAAGAGGTAATATTATAATTTGGGACAATGACCTCAAGGGTAGCAAACAAGAGCACAGCAAGTCTAGTCACACAATTTACTTAATGGTAACAAAGCATTTAACTTACTGGATCAATGGGTGATTAGTGATTTATTTTCTGAAAAGAAAGTTGAGGGCATCCACTGGTTAGCAAGTGTATGAGGTTTGTGTTCTTAGTCTTCATTTTCTGGTATCTCAGGTGGCTTAGGTTTTATCTAGTCCCTGCACGTTAACAGCAGAATGGATAGAAGGGTTGTGTAAGGGCCTGTTCATTAAAAGGCAAACAAGTAGAGGGAGTTAGGATCCACAAGGATAGAAAAGAGGGCATCTTTGAGATCATGGACAGAGAACAGTTTAGTGTCTCCTAGGATCTGTGCTAAAAGGATGTATGGATCTGCTGCTAATGAGTGAATAGGTAGCACTGATGGCTCTGAGATCTTGTGACACTCTCCTGATGGCTTGAGCATTGGTAAAACTGGTGAACTGCACAGGGACTGTCATGACCCCAGTAATCCTGTAGCCAAAAGTTTATCAGTAATGGGCTTTAACCTCTGCCTAGCTTCTCATGTAAGGTAACACTGCTCTTTCGAGGGTACAGATTAGAGTCCTTTAGCTGAATGATTACTGGAGTGGCTTTGACAGCCCTCCCTGGAGTACTGTCATAACATGCTTGGGAATGAGCCCCTGGCAGAGACTTTGGGCCCCATGGAGTCAGGCTAGCAAGGACCCTAGCAACTAGGACACAGGCTGCCAGAGGTTCGAATGTTAGAATGTCCCTGAGTAGGAAGAGTGTATCTCTTCCAATTACAGATGTGGGACGCTCCAGTATCACCATAAAGGCTGCTTGGAAAAGAAAATCTTCTAAATGTCAGTTTAGAGTGCGGGGGTAAAACTGTCTGGTTAATTCCTTCAAAGCCCAAAACAATTTTGGAATGGGATGAAAGTTCATCCCAATAAGAGGCTAGAACTAAATAATCACTCCAGTATTACTGACAAATATAATTTGTTTGACCACTACTTCTACAGTCGCCTGAAACTCCTATAAGGTGATGGGAATAGGTTTAAGGGGCAGCCACACAGGCCACCTGGGGCACCATCATTTGCTGTGTGGACATTCTTCCCTGCTACCATGGTGATGGATGACATCATCCCTCTCTAAGAATGAGAGCAGATCCTCTTCCAAGGCCAACAGTCTTCTTCCATGTTCTGACAGGCCTTGCAAGGGTTTAGTGGCTTTAGAAGGCATTACTTTGTCCGGTACCCCAGTCACAAGCACATGAGGCTTTGGGGGGACATCTAGATACGAGTCATAGCAACCATAAAGGCTCAAACATAAGGTATCTCTGACAATTTTCCTCTTTCTTACAATAAAGAAATAATTGAAATATGGAATTATATTTTAGCTGCCAGTGGACCACATGTCATTTTCCCCCAGTGGATACATTTTTACTACACAAGAATTTAAGATGATCTTTTTGGAGGACTTTGGAAATGGAACTGTTCCCAGTAGGTGAGGAGGCGTCCGAGTTGGGAATCAGAAATAACGGATAAGGTGTTTCCTATGCGGTCTGTAGACAGGAGGCACTGAAATTGGGTTGTGGGATCCTCACACGCTACCACTTCATTCATCCCTGACCCGTTAGTGGGAAATATTACAGGGCTACCCCTGGAGGGTTCTCAGTGTGGAATCCTTACAGACTGGTCCTTGGGTTAGTCCCCAACTCATTAGAGAGGATATTACAGGGCTGCTCCTGTGAGATCCCAAGTGTGGGATCCATGTGGGTGTATTACAGGACCACCCTGTGGGATCCTGAGTTTAGGTCATAGAAATCTTGTAAAGCATTTCTATGCATCAATTCCCATATGGCAGCCTTACAGGGCATCCTCTAGTTCTATGATCTGTCCAGCTCTCATGTAGGGTGTTCCACAGTAGAACTGAACCCATTGCTGGCTGGAAATCTCCAGCTTAGGTGAGCACCACTGCCACTTTTTTTTGAACCTATTGGATTCTCTCCTATAAACACAACTTGTTCCAGTCAATGAGCCCAGAAGTGAAATGCCTTGCTGACTCAATGCTTCTTAGCCAGTTATAAAGCCATCTAACATCCTGTCTAAGGAGGGATTGCAAGCACTTTACTCAGTAGAACCCCTAAAACCCTGATAATGTTTTCTGCATTGGTGCCCCTTGAAGCCTTTGGCTGACATAACAGCACAAAAGGATATACCTTGAGTGGAAAAAGAGACTCGTCAAACTGTAACCACCGCAGTTTACACATCCTTTTAGATAGAGGTATAAAATTGAAGTGACAGTTATTACAACAAAAGCAAAACCATGTAGAATGGAGAGAGTGAACTGGCACTAGTGAAATAAGCCCTGGAGGAGGTAGCCATAGGTCGGCTTTAGGATCCAGGTGAAAACATGCTGCTTCTGTCCTCGCTGCTGGGTGAGAAAACTGTAACTTTTAAAATGACCAAAACTTTTCTTTCTGTTCTCTATGTGAGGAAGCAAAAGGGTAGCAGTATACTTTTCAACTCTCTTTCTCCCTCAGTTGACCAGCACGAAAAAGCCAAAGAATTTAAATTTTCAGAAACACGAAAGCCTGAGGGACCTGGGGAGGGACAAGAAGGGAACCACAGTTCCCTTCAGAGAGAGAGGGAAGGGAAACAAACTGTAGAAGGGCACCCGCCTGGAGTGAGCCTACAGGCTCCACTGGGCCACACAAACATCTGTGGTGCCAACCAAAAGGACACCTAAAGCCCCACAGTCCAAGGCACTCTGACAAGTGTACATGCCTTAAAGAAAAGCATTAAAATTAAATGGACCAGGACCATGGCTATCTGTCCCCCAAGAAAAATTAAGAAACCAGCCTGAGGAACCCTATGCAAGCCAGAATGTCTCAGCCTCATTTACCCAACACCCACGAAAGCCATGAAAATTGCCAGCCACCTCACTTCAGCTCAGTTCAGGTCCATCCCCCCAGAGGCGTGGGAAACATGACTACCTGAGGGGAATCCCCGTGCTGCAAGGACCGACAGTACAACCCCAACTAATTGGCAGGAGTCCTCCAGCTTCCAGCAAAGGTCCAAGACTTTTGCTCAACAATCTGGTCATCTCCTACCCCCTTTTTTTACAAGAAGTGCTTTTGCTCTCTTGTAAAAAGAAGAAGAAAGAAAGTCCCTCCAAATGGAGGAGATATCTTCTGTTGTGGTTGGACTTCTTTTGGATGCTGTCTGCTTGCTGCTGATGTCTCCTGGCTGCTCTCATCAAACGATACTGTGGATGGATTGAACAGATAGATCCAGGCTATTGTGTACAGCAAAGAATTGCAAGGGTTCATCCTGTAGTGAAAGAAAAGCAGCTACATTTATTGAAGATAACAACAACAACAACAAAATGTACTGAGGGCAGATCCATGTCAGCAGAAAACAAAAATGTGGCATGAACAGAAAAGTAGTGCTGCAATGACAGAAAAAGAAAAGAGCACACTGCTCACGGTTAACAGAATGCTCAGTCACCCTGAGTTAGGGGCTTTCAACAAGTATGATTGTTCCAGAGTTCACTTTGATTGAGTCACGTGTAACAGTGGAAAGAGGATTTACCTGGGATGTTACCCAAACTCAACTGGGTGGGCAGGAGTGACTTCCTTAGCACCCAATGTGCTACCTATCTAGATGAACACAAGCGAAGTCTATTTAAAAGTTTTCTATATTAAGGGAGTCAGCCGCCATTATTTGGACTTTTCAAAAACTCTGAGTAAGCAGAGGAGTAGTAAAGCCTTCCGATGAAAAAACTGGGAAATTTTCAAGTCTCTGCTTAGACTGCTGACTGTGGGTAGAGGAAAAGTAGGGGTGAGGTGAAAGGCAGAAGGTATTCTACATAATTGGTTGGAGGAACAAAATTTGCTTAGTTTTCTCTAGTTACTTCAAAGTTTAAGTAAGGGCAAACATTAAAAAGTGGCAGTTATTGGACAAATTCTTACCTGGTTGATGCAGAGGTTGTGGTTCAGAATCCTATTTTTAATATATGATCTGACCTTTGACCTTATATACATACAGGAAGGATTCCTTGCCTGAAGCACTTTAACACTTTGCTGTGCAAATACATGACCAAGAGGACTTAACCATTCATCTTAGTGTGTCTGAACTTTAAATAGTGTTCTACCTGGTCCTATACCCTGCCTCCCCATTTTTAAAACATGTATTTTAGAAAATTTGTAAGTGTTTTTTCTGGTACTTTACATGTAGATCATTTTAAATCTTACCAGTTTTATAAACCAGCACTGTCTTTCTCAAGGGCCTGAGAATCAATCCTTTGAAATATAGTCACCCAGGAAGAGGAAAAGGGCACTCCTACACTCCAGTTTCTGTGGAAAAGTGGAGACTGATTTTGGTACCTTGGTTTTGTAAGACTCCCACCTTTCAAAAGACAAACTTTATATTCCCTTTGAGTGAGGAAAGTTAACAAACCATATGGCCTGTGACCTCCCCCATACAGCTCTTTAAAACCCTTCCAGGGGCCAGTGAGATGGCTCAGCGGTGTAAGCGCCTGCCTTGCAAGCGCGAAGGCCCGAGTTCGACTCCCGGAACCCACATACGAAAAAGGGGCCGGTGATATCGCTCAGTGGCACGGGTGCCTGCCATGGTGCGAGGTCCTGAGGTCGACCCCCCGGTACCCACAAAAAAAAAAAACCTTCCATCTTTATTTCTGTGGAGTTGGGGTCAGATGACACTGATGACAATGATTATTATTTTGCCTAGTTCAATAGCCTTAATGAAACTTTCTTTACATCATTATCACATGCAAATTTTGTTTTGACACATATGTTGGAAAGACTAAAGCAAAAACACAATTTGTAATAAAAACAATTATGTACACATGTAAATATTGCATAAAATTCTTAGCAAATTGAGTCTTATGTAATATTTAAAAGATGAAATCAATAAAATTTTCTTAAAACGTTAAAAAATGACTAAAATGATAATGTAGGCCTGAAAATCTTCAACGTTGAGCTGGATAGTGTTACTGGACAGAGTCCAAAGAGGTCCCCCAGAGAAGAGATAAGGAACAATGACCCACCCCATTCACAGGACAGGTTATGGCTCAGCACATTTTGATTACAGAAAAAGAATTCTCAAGACATGTTAGTAAGAGGTATAAAGAGGTTTATTAGCTAGACTTAAAATACACAGTCAAAGAAAATGTATTGTAGGTCAACATGAGGGAGAGAGGCACATTGTGGCCTCCAGCTTGATATATTTTCCAGGACTTAAGGGTGAGAATCTGTGAAACTTGTGAATCTGTGGAAAGAGGGGATTTAATTTACAACTGAAAGGTCATGATCTCTTCTACAGGGGAAGAGTTATGGCCCATTCATAAGTGGTAGATATCAGACAGGTGGCCCATCCCTAAAGGAAAGACCCATTTTACAGGTGAAAAGGCATATCAAAGACACAGGTGAAAAGGTTACAAATAAGAAGGGATGGCTCATTTACAGATAACAAGGAATGGCTAGACCCTTTTACTGGTAGAAAAAGAAAATGGCTGAGGCCCATTTATAGGTGAAAAACATAGATGCAAAGCTTACTGTATCTTTAAGAACCTTAAGTCTACAGGCCACTTACTATAGTGTGAAGCTTCGGTTTTATTAAAAGTACAGTTTTAAAGTTACAACTTGCCTTATCTCCTTCATACCCATCTATATTTTTTTATTCTACTTGAGGGTCTTTGGCTTGAGTAGTTTCAGCCCTTTGGGGCACCGTTGCTAATGTTAAGAGTTAGGATTTGGGCAGGCTGTTAGGGCTCTGACCCTGGGAAGGAATCACACAAGTGGAGCAAAATACTCTGAACAAACAACCCCTCCCTGCACGCATGCTGGCTTTCAAGGGATTCGGGAACGCTGAGCAATTGCACTTTTGAACTCTGTATCCAGAAGCCCCAAATCCTAATTCATCAGTTTAAGCCTACAGGGCCATTTGTGATGGGTACTTTCTGACGATGACCAAAATCTCATGCTCTGCTTACTCATAAGAAGCCATAGACAAAGAACCTTGTCTGTAACCCATTTTGGTCCCCACCTGATTCCTGGAAGTTTTTCTTTTGTCTTCTCAACAAATGTCTCTATTGCAATTTGCTTCCCCAAGTATGATTTAATTCTTCAACTTTGTGAGACACCAACCTGGTGTATTGGTAACACGAAAGAATCTGTGGTCATTATAAGAGGTTCCTGACTGGTTCTATGGCAATTTAGTTAGGAGTACAATAGTTTCTCAAACTTAAGCTGCTCTTCACAATTCTTTTTAACACAACCACTTTCACAGTCTATAGAGTTAACTCTTAGTTCATTCGAATTTAAAAACGGCTTTTAAAATGAACTGTCATAAAAGATATCTGGCCCAAAATGCCACCCAAATACTGGTCACAAGTTCTTAATTCTATTCTATCAGGTTTAAATAAGTAGCTCATCATAACCAAATCTTGTACAATCTCTGGAATTTCATGTAGACATTTTAATAATGAAGCATTACTGAAGTCACACCAATTTTCATAAAAAAGAAAACATTTTAACAAAACTATATGAAGAGAAAAATGACTAAGATGAAACAGTTAATAAGTATGTTTTGTATTAGTAGGAGAATGAATAGCCAGAAGTATCCACCTAATATGATTTAACATGTTTTCATTGTCTTTCAGGTTCCATCTACTCATGCCTTTAGTGCTTAGAGCAGGGATGGCAAACCTTTGGAGGTTTCAAAGATATGAACAGCCTGCTGTGGCACTCGTGCTGTAGGTTTGCCACCATTGGCCTAGAGCATTCCATGACCAACAAAGCATTACATCAGAAAGGCTACATCCTGATTTGGGCAATTGAACATAATATCAGAGTTTTTTTTCTTTCATGTTTATAACATCTTTTTTAAAAAATCATACTTTAAGTAGAAAATTATAATCAGGTATTTCATTGTCTATAATCACTGTTTTTAAGGGAAGCAGACTCATTATATTGCGCAGGTTCCTCTCCAAATTCTCAGTTCCAGTGATGCCTATGCCCGGCCTCCTGAGTCATTAGGACTACGGGAACCTCACTGTGCACAGCTGACTATGCTCTTATTTATACTGAACTAGCAGAGTTCTAATTCCTTTCACTATGCCATGCCAGATACTTGCCAGTTTTATCAATCTCCCAGAGAACTGCTTCTCTCCATCTTGTGTCTTCACATTGCTATAGCAGGAAGTGTTCGTGCCTCTTATTTTGAGGTTCAAAAAAGAAGCTTCCAAACACTTATAGAAAATATTCCTCAATGTGAATAGCCATTTCATGGAATGGTGACTATTTTTTTTTTTTTTTTTTTTTTTTTTTTTTTTTGTGGGTACCGGGGGGACGACCTCAGGACCTCGCGCGCCAACAGGCACCCGTGCCGCTGAGCGATATCACCGGCCCCTTTTTTTCGTATGTGGGTTCCGGGAGTCGAACTCGGGCCTTCGCGCTTGCAAGGCAGGCGCTTAAGCCGCTGAGCCGTCTCACCGGCCCCAGGAATGGTGACTATTGCCTTGTGATGCATGGCACGTGAGAGGCCAGTACTACTGGTGGTAAAAATAATTTTCCAATTTTCAAGAAATACAGAAATGTTAAAGAGTTTATGGAGACACTGCAAGAAAGCACCAGGTGAGTCCAAGAGCAGACTGTTCCATCAAGGTGAAAAGCTGAGATTTTTAAATTTGATTTTAACATGAATGTTTCTAGAAATATCATCCCAGGAATGCATTCACCTGGGCATGGTTGTTCTATGTTAATTCTAAGTATAGCCGAGTGTTATTGGAAGATGGACAATGCCCTTAGCATTGCTAGAAACAGTCCTTCTGGGTAAAATTAATTAAAGATTGACTCTTAGTGGTCAAGGGAAAATAGAATAAAATATATATGTTTGTACGTGAAAGGGATTTTTGATGCTATATTAGAATAGGGCAAGAAATAGTATTCTTTAGCACATGACAAGCAATTAGATCATCTAGTGATATATGCATAAATTTTGTGCGTAGTTTGTGCAACTGCAGACTCATCACTCAGCTGCAATGTGGCCTTTAAACAATGGTACAATAACTATGATTCCTCACAACTATGCATCAGGAAATTTGCACAAGCTATAAAGTACACAATTTTAATTTTTACAATCCTGTGAGACAGATATTTTGTGATGTTATTGTTGTGACACATTCATAATGTTAGGTAGAAAGTCATTATTAAGCGAGAGACAGGCAGCTGGGAGGCTACTTCTAAAGCAAAGAAGATGTGATTTTTCTTTACTTTTAATCTAAGTTTAGATTGCCAGAAGCTTTTGGTTTCAAACTTTAGCTCATGAGAAAGTAACATCTCTAAGTATGCTGCTACGGTCCAGGGCCCATACAAAGTTGGTGAGGTCTCAAAACAAACTAAATGGAGACATCTGCCTAAGAAGTGACAGAGAGCAACTTCTCTCTAAGGTAGTTAAAAACGCTCCATTTTATTTGTAAGAGAACAATAACATAGTCAGGGATCACTATAGGAATGGGCAGAGGCAGAATCCTGGCCCTTAGCTGCTGCCCAATAAAAGCATGACCTGTGTTTTCTCCTGGACAGCCATAAAAACCATTTTTGCTGTGAACCTTAACTCTTCATTTGGGACTACAGACATACTGTAAGTAACTAAAAGCAAAACAAAGTTTACTTTTATTTTGTATCCTCTGTTGTGGTAAAACTTGGGTCAAATGTCTTCTCAGCTCCCCATACAAATATGTTAATCATTTAGAGAGTATCTAAAAATGGTAAAATAAGGTTGATTAGTCTTGAATTTACATACTCTCACTCCCTTCAAGTTTGAAAACACCAGGATGGAAAATTTCCAGGATCTCCAACAATGCTTGACCTCGTTGTCTTGCCCTTGTCTTGCACCTCGTTGTCTTGAAGCTGAGGCCACTGGGGAACAAAACCATCCCTCGGCCATAAAAATTCCAGAAATATGACCCTAGGACTGAGATAATGATCCAGCAGCTAATGCTTAAAAGTGAGCCTCACGCCTTTGTGAATGGGCCAGTCTGCACCTTAGAATCAACGTGCCCTCTCCAGCTACCCAAGCTGCAGTCTTTTCCTATTTTCCCTCTAACTTTCCAATTAAACCTTTTTCTCCTGTACATTTTTGCTTTAGTTTTAGATATTATTATTACTAAATGTAATGACCTAAGATAGCTGGCAGCAGCTGCTCAGGTAAGGAAGATAAGGAGGTAGCACAAACCATAGTCCTCATTATATAATATTGCCGCCTCATGAAGCAGAAGAGTCAACTCTGTGGCTGCATCCAGAGTGGAATGTGCTCTTAGTTGGTGATTAATGGTTCTATATACTTCTTCAAGTACTTAGATTCTATATTTAACTATAATAAAATTATTCAAAATACATTATCAGTATTATTGTAAAATCTATGAATCAAATGCTATGAGAATAGGTTGAAATTCCTCTAGGCAGAGAATACACACAACGAATTAAATGTTAATTGCTAATATCTTTACTGGGATTGTTTTGATTCACTATAGGCCACTAATATTTTTTTTAAATGAAAACACACCATCTGAGCATGTCCTTCTTTATTATTCTGAAAGGTTTAAATGTCTCAATATTTTAGGGCATTTTATCCCTTCAAATATAACATGCGATTAATTTACCCCAGAGGCCTGGATACTTCAGGGCACATCTAAGTTTAAATAGATAGTTAAACATTTCAAGAAATAGAATATGTGCTCTATTATTATTTTAAATATTTCTAAATAGGAAGTGTTATAGACAGATTTTACCCTCCATTATTTCCAAATTTTTGTTAAGAAGATGTGAAAAAGGATCTAGTATTTCTCACTTTCGACAATTATCTAAAGCTCCTTGAACTCGGTTGCTGGTGAAATTACATGTCGTACAAGTATCTTTGCTATTTTTGTCCTATGACTTTATTTTTCGCAACAGATTAGAGATTCATCATCGGACCCTTTAAAAATACAGCATTTACTGAACCTATTACCCATCATCCAGGTCTGAGAATCACACAAACAAGATTTAGCTTATAAGAAGAAAAGCACTGTTGATTCAGGCAAAGCTGGATAGTAACTGACAAGTGATATCAAACCTAAATAGACAAGGCCAAGATGATTGAAAGATCCAAGAGAGAGTATTACAACTTGCTTGGCATAATTGTGGAGACATAGATGTCAGAAAAGAGATAGACAATGAGAAATTCATGTAAGTACGAATAAAATTATAGCTGTGTAAAAATCTGGGCAAACATATATTGAATGGATTGACATATCCAACGTACCTTCGGGGGCCAGATGTTCTTTTTAATATTTCTCACTTGATGGCTCTACTCCACCAGTTCCTGAACTGATAACATGCAATAGTGCTTTGCAGATTGTGTGTCTTAGTTCAAAACATTACTATGGAAATGAAAATAATATATAGTTTAACATTTAATACCACCCTATTCCTTTGTATTAATTTTTCATTGGAATTATTATCATTATATATTTGTCATCTTTTCTTAATACCCTACAATAAATAGGTATGGCTTCTTAAACAGAAAAAAAATACATGTTGCTATGCATTATACCTGCTAGATGAGACAATGCTAACAATTACGGCATAAAACAACTTTCTTATTTGAGTAATTCTATAAAGGACCAGAATAAAGTCAATTTAATTTAGTGATTGTCTGTATCTTACATTCTAATTACTTTTATTTACCTGTGGGCTTGTGTATCGAGAATTAAAATATATCTATACTATTATTGAGTAGTTCTATATCAGTATTTAGTAAAATATTGTAGGACTATTAACAATGTTCTAAGAAGTTGTGGAATAAAAGATAAATGAACAGCTGAGTAACTGACTGAGAAAATAAATTAATAATGTCCTCCATTTGTGAACAAGTGGCATAAAAGTAAATTACGTGAGGTATGACTAGTACAGAATAAAATATTTCAAATAACTGCATGAATTTAGTGTAGCCTTGTAACTGATCTGAATTATTCTGAAATACAAAATGTCTTCTTCCATACCTAACTTCCTGGAGCCGCCATCTCCATGATGCTATTAAGCTTCACTTACATCTTAAAATTTAGAAAATGTAGCATTTTCTGGCATTCTCTGCAGTTCTGAGTGCACTTTATGGTATATAGATAGAATTTATATAGTCATTAAATTAGATGCACAAATTTACAGAGTTTTAGAGGAAGACAAAGCTGTTTTTGGAAATCATTTAATAAAAAATCCTTCATTTGTTGCATCAAACACAAGAGGTTAAATGCTAAGAATGTTTTCCTAATATACACACTTAGTTAGCACTGGCCAGGGTTAGTAGCCGGGGCTGTTCTTGTTCACCATTTGGCCCCCACACTATATTGAGACTATTTTTTTTTTTTTTTTTTTTTGTGGGTACCGGGGGGTTGACCTCAGGACCTCGCGCGCCAGCAGGCGCCCGTGCCGCTGAGCGATATCACCGGCCCCTTTTTTTGTATGTGGGTTCCGGGAGTCGAACTCGGGCCCTTGCGCTTGCTGGGCAGGCGCTTAAGCCGCTGAGCCATCTTACCGGCCCGAGACTATTTTTTTTTAAGAACACAAAATACCCAGTAGTAGAATGCAGCATATAAACTATTTTAATTTTTATTAAAATAATATTTTGAGCACTGTAATATTTAACCAAATTTAAAATAAATAACAATACCACAATGCCTGGGCTGAAATTATTTGACTTGGTTTTTTTATATGTATTAAAAACATATGACCTTATATTTCATGCACTTTTATTTTCATTTCCTGTTTTGTTGTCGTGAGCCATAACTAAAATTGATAGTCACCAGTCAAATAAAATATAATGAAAGGGAAAAACTCACAAATGCTAATAATATTGAGAACTGCAGAATGTTTGTAGTATATTGAGTCTACCCAGGTATCTTCACTCAGAGATTTTAATAAAGTTTAGTAGTTTAGGTCTGTTTCCCTACCGTGATTCCTGTCCCCCTTAAATTGCCTGAGAAAGTTTAATGCTGCTGGGAAAACAGATTGTTCCAGTCAAATCCTGGTAAAAGGCAGATAGGCCCCTGAACCCCCCTGTTAGAGCAGTTACTTGAAAAATCATGCAATTATCAATTCATTCTCTGCTCTTTTGTATGCAAATTTGTCTTCTAAAATTGTTTCCTCAAGGACCTGAGAACCATCTCTTTGTAAGATAGACATTTAGAAAGTTGACTTGCCAAATGTCGCTTGCTGCAAGTCCCTATGAAAGGATGAGGACCTAATATCAGTGGATACCTTAAGCTGTCACTAGTGCACGCTGCCATGAAGACAGAGGTTTGTTTCTCCTTCCCATAAACACCAATGAGCAAATCTGGATGGCTTAGTCACACTGGAACTATTCTCATTCACATCTGCCAATGCCTTTCTTTTAAACATAATCTCCATCTTAAAGCATCCTACTGCATTAATTATTACTGAATAAACTGTATTTAGTGCTTTGGTTAATGTCCAGCATTGTGTATCTTTGACAGTTTGTTGGTGGATAAGCAGAACTGACAGATCAAGCTTGAACTATCGGCAATTGAGTGAGTTCATCTCATTTAACAAGCAAGGAAGGTTATCAAGGCCTGCACCCACACTGTGACACAAAGATGAACTCCTCGCTCACCTGTAATGTGCTAATGTCATAATGTCTTTTGACATTAAATATTTTAAACATGAATATTTGAATGCTGAAGACCTTCAGTGCAGGTAAAGGACTCTATTGTTGATGCTGAAGATAGAAGCATTGACCCCGTGACCCTGTCTAAACAGTTTTACTCAAAGGAAATCCTTGCTAACCTCAAAGTAGGCCATGAACACTAAGTTTTTAAAGGTTGTGTGGGTTCAAAGTGTAAAACCTTTGATATAAATGATAGAGCCCAGGAAAGTGTTGCTAACTGGACTGTACAAGTGTTCAAATAGCTTTCAAATTTAGAATGAAAATAATCTGTACTAATATGCAAACTCATTTAGAGCCTTAGTTGGCAATATTTTTATCTATGGTTTTGATAACTATTGAATGCACAAAAAATATTATTTGGGGCTAGTATTTTATTAAATGTTAAGACATGCTTTTTTGTTTATGAATCTTTTTCTTTCAGATAAAGGTGGAATTGGTTTTTTAAAATAATGTATTTATAAATATAACTTCTAATATATTCTGTATTTTAAGAAACAATGTTATTTTTAAATTAATTATATTCTAACATAAATTACACATCTTTACATAGTTCTTTAATCTTTCAGAGATACATGGAAGCTATGAATGTATCAGACATTTTAAATAAGAGTGTGTACCTTGTACACTGAGAATTTGATATGTATCAAATATAAAGACAACAACAAAAATTTTTGTCACAGCTATTCTCCAGGAAATATAATTCATTTAATGGATATAAAAACAAAAATGTGTTTCCAGTGTTAAATCAGATTTCAGTCTCTCCATCTTTGGTGTAAATTAATGTGCACAGATGTATTTTTCTAGCAGAAATAATGAATTCGGAGATTTGTATAGATTTGTCTTTAATTTCATTTAAAAGGAAGAGGTGTTGAACTCCAAGTTTACACCAGGATACCAATTATTAGCAGGCAGACTATGCCAAGATTTAGGAGAGACCATTTGAACATGACAAAAGAAAGAGCCAAAGACAAAATTAACCAACTTGATAATTTACCAATGAAAAAGGTTAGACCTAAACGTGGCCTTGTTATTTACCCTGAATGATATTGACAGTACTGGTAAGAATGCTGTAGAGTTCATGGGAATTTCACACACTTACTAGGAGTATTTATTGAGTGCCTATGAAATTCAAGGTCTTGAGCTTTGTGAAAATCTGAGAAAGGTATTTAAAAGAATTAAAGCATTTAAACAAGTAAGTAGGATGGAGGATCATATGTGAATGTCTTAGTCCACTTTCTGTCACTATAGCTGAATACCACAGACTGGGTAATTGAAAAAGAGTAGAGATTTATTTGGCTCATGGATCCAGAGGCTGAAAAGCCCGAGAGCACAGTACTGCATCTTCTCAGATCTGCCGAGGGCCTTCTTGCTGTATCATAACATGGTAGAGGCTATCATATGCTGGAAGTGAACAACCCGCCAGACAGAGCTCGCTTTTATAACAAAGCCACTCCTACTATAACCTGTTAATATATTAATTCATCTATCCATGAGTGGAATAATCCATTCATGGGATCAACTTCAGGAGCCTACCTTCAAATAACATTAACAAATATATTTGTTCATCTTCACTGGGAAGAGCAATTGTTGCTAAAACATGATGTTTGTTTCCAACACAAGAAGTTTGGGGGACATTCAGATTATAACAGTGAGTCATTAATTTTTTTTATTTGTGAATGTATCTATTTTCTTTATCCTATGCGGAACATTCATAAGTAGAAAAGTATTACAAAAGTATCAGAGTTTTGGTTCACAAGTTGAGCAGTTGTCTATTATTAGCAGAATTTTTAGAAGTGGTACATTTAAAAAAATAATTATAAAGGCAATATCCAATGGAAATTAAGAACTTGAATTAAAAAAGAAAATCAAGGAAAGATGGTTGAATACAATCCCAGGCAGAGGGCACACAGGTTCATTAAGGAAGGGGTTCTTATATTTTAATCTTCTGTTGCTATATCTTATTGCTGGGTACTGTTCTGTCTTCTTCTCATAAATGACTTTGGCTACCTTCCACACATTACTTATCAACGCTGAGTACCTGAAAATGATTCCTGATTTTTAAAAAAGAAGAAGAACAAAAACAAGAGAGAAGAGAGCTCTATTTGACAGAAAAAGTGGCTGATACTTACGTAGCATGTTACCTTCTGAAATACATAATCACCAATCCTTCTCCACTTTATATAGCATAGAAACAAGTCCACCTTCTATGAAAGCAGTGACTTTTTAAATTAAATTTATTGGTAAGATTTAGATATACATAATGATTAAATTTATCAGAGGGAATTTGTTCCTGCACATGATATATCTTGATTCCTCTTTTCTTCCCATTCCCTTCCCCTCTTTTCAACCCCTCTCTTCCTCATTTACAAAGCTTTGTTTCCATTTTATCCTTTTTTCTTCGTTTTTTTTCTTTTCCCTTCCATCCTCTCTCCCCCACCTTCTCTTTTCCTTTTGAACAATTACTGTTAAAGATGCGGGAATCTGGGCCAGTGAGAGGGCTCAGTGGAGTAAGCGCCTGCCTGGCAAGTGTGAGGGCCCTAGTTCGACTCCTGAAACCCACATATGAAAAAAGGGCCAATGATATCGCTCAGCGGCACAGGTGCCTGCTGGCGCACGAGGTCCTGAGGTCGACCCCCGGTACCCACAAAAATAAATAAATAAATAAATAAATAAAGATACAGGAATCTGTAGTGTAATAGCTGTGGAGCAATTATATAGAAACCAGGCATGAAGGAAACCCTGGCATCCAAGAAACACAAATAAGGAAGGTTTATGTTTAGGGCACCCATGAAAATATTAGAGAGATACAAATGTTTTAGTAAATCATGCTGTCTAAACTGACAAACATCCCAGCATGCTTCCATACAGATACCCATCTTCAAAATAATGAAGCCTAAAGAGGAAGAGAATAATTTTATGTGTTTAGGGAGAAAAGCATTGGATAATATTGAAATAGTAGAAATAGCAGAGAGTACCAGCGAATATATTGTGAAAACTTGCTTCAAGGAAAAAAAAAAGATTTGGAAAACTGGGGATAAGTAAAGTGGCAAAATTAAATCATCATATGCAATTTGAATAACAGGATGATAGAACTGAAGATAGTTTTTGCAATTTGTATAATTCTTTAAGCTAAAATATAGGACAAAAGTTGAAATGATCATTTATTTAATTTGCAACCAAGTTAAAATGTGTAGAATTGATGTGTCCTAAAAATAATCATTCAAATTAACATTTAATGATTTGAATTCAAGGAGTGGTGTAAAAATAGGGGGGGAAAAGCTGCTTTTAATTAGTAAAATGGAGAACTAAGTAGAATTAGTTATTTTCTACTGTATTTTACTCTTTGTATCATATTCTGTTTTTAAGTCAAGTCACAGATTTGAGAAAAATAATGCTAGAAAAGTTTCAGGAAAGCAAAGCCATTATTATTTCATCAATAGGAGTCCAAATGATTGAGCAAATAAAACTACTTCTAATGGGATGAGCTACTGATATAATTAAAATCTTGTAAAAAGGGAGGCATTTGACGTACGAAGAACCTATCCCTTTAGCTCACTTGGGTGCAGTTCGTACCATAGTATGTTTTTTTTTTCTCTTTCTCCTCTCTTCTTTGGAATAATAAAATATTTTGTTTTAAAACTATTTTTAAAACCTTTATTATCAGGCCGGTGAGATGGCTCAGCAGTGTAAGTGCCTGCCTGGCAAGCACAAGGGTCTGAGTTCGACTCCCGGAACCCACATACGAAAAAAGGGCCGGTGATATCGCTCAGAGCCATGGGCTCCTGCTGGCACACAAAGTCCTGAGGTCGATCCCCAGTACCCACACACACACACACAAAAACCTTTATTATCATATACTGCTTACCCATGCTATTTAATACTACAGGTAGCCAATTGTCACATGTGGCTATTAAATTTTTGAAATGGGCTTAGTACAAATTAAAATGTACTGCAAATATAAAATTTTCACAGGTTGTTCAAGAAAAAAAAATGTAAACTATTCCATTAATGCCTTTTTTATTGAGTATATGTTGAAAGGATACCATTTCATGTATATCGTTTATTAAATGTGCTATTAGATTGATACCAGTTATTTCTTTTGACATTCTAACATGGGCTTAATAGAACATTTTATTTTATTTATCTAATTTTTTGTTGTTGTTGTCTTTTTGAGATAGGGTCTTGGTATGAATCTTGGTCAGCCTTGCATGCACTAGCGATCCTCCTGGGTCAGCCTCCTGAAGGCTGATAGTATAGGCATTAGTTACCACACCCAACTATGAACATTTTAGATTATATATGAAGTTCACAGTAATTTCTGCTGGACATCACTCTTTGTAGTTATAGAATATTGGTGAAGATATGCTAATGGAGATGAGTAAGTATTTTTTTTTTTGAGTCAGTTTGATATGATTCAGGTCACAGATTTAATATGATGTATGGAAATCTTGAACAAATATAGTGCAATATGAACAATAGCTTGTATAAGAAATTGGTTTGAAGGAAACATGAATGTCACAAAGGAAACACGAATGTCACAAAATTTTAAGATGAATACATTCACATATGCATATAATAGCAGATATCATCAAAATCAGAAGGAGGTTGGATTTTAGCATTTGGAGATAAATTGAGATAGAATTAGATAAGAAATTCGATGGGTCTATGAAGAAGAGCCTTCTAATAACTGATTTGTTGGTCCATTTCCTTTATTTTTCTCCCCTTGAGCTTGTTTTCCACCTTTACCTCAGCCACCCACTATCTCAGTCATAATCCATACTCTTCCTCTTTAGTAATTTCAATTCCTTCCCCTCATAATCTCCGTTTCATGCTTTCTACTCTGACTCTTTCCACCTATCCTTCTAGTTTTCTCCCTCCAACTCTACCATTCAACATATGCAAAATAGTAATCATGGCTCTTATCAACCTTTAAAGGTAGTAGCCTCATTTCTTTCCCCTCTACATGAATTAAAGTTTATGATAAATCATTAAAATCATTTTGTTTCATATATTGTTTCATTTTTTGCTCCTTACTGGGCTCATTTCTAATCACTGTAAAAATTCACTGTGATTACTGCAGCAGAAAATGACTAGAAAAAGACGCATGACCACTGTTCAGGTCTGATTCAAAAGTCAAGATCATTTATCTGAAGTAGGTCCTTGATGCAGCTGACTAATGAAATTGTATTCCCCTTTTCTACTTACTTTCACACTTCTTCTCCTCCATGTTTCCAACAACTCCACCCTCATAACAGTTCCCACTTAGTAACCTTCTTTCCAACTGCGGTAAAGAAAGCAGAGCTTTCGTCAAGCCTCCACTAACACAACAGTCCTTAGAAAATATTATCTACTGCTATTCTGACATACAGAGAGGGTAGTGAAGCTCAATTTTCAATACAGTGAACCTCAAGTGTACATTTTAGTAAGGCAGTTGTGAAATAGCAAATGCTCAAATGTTCATTAAGCAAATGAATGAACGAAAGATAAGCATGAAAAATATTTTCTTATTATCTCCCCATTAATTATCCCTTATTTTAATACCATATGAAAGCTAAAATAGTACCGATTTCTATTTGACTTTTTTAAAGAATTGTTTTTAGAAAAAGTTGAGACAGATTCTCACTGCATATTTCAGACCAATCTTGAACTCACCATTTATACCCCAGACAAGCCTTCAACTCACAGTGATCCTCCTGCCTCAGCCTCCCCAGTGCTAGGATTACAGATGAGTGCCACCAGGACAGGTGAGAATTTAAATTTTTAATGAGATTCTTTCATTCACTTGTTTTTACTGACAAATGAAAAAGAAAGTTGCCACAAATAGAAAATAATCTGTACATTAATATGACTTTTTGGGGTAAATATATATAAAGTTTGATTTACTTTTTTTTTCTTATACAGTACTGTCAGTTGAAGCCAGGTCTTGCACACTGAGCTACACTGCCAGCACATTTTTTATTTTTTGTTTTGGGATGGGACCTCACTAAGTTGCTAAATTGCCCTGGCTGAGGTCAAACTTGTGATCTTCCTGCCCCAAGCTTCCCAAGTGCTGGGATTACAGGCCTGTACCGTAAGGCAACCCCAGTTGACTTACTATTAATATTAATTTAACAATTATCTCACAAAATTTATTGAATTGACAACTTGCTTAAATTGATCTAAATGTTATGAATTTATTTTTATATTGCTATTGGTTTGTGGTAGTCACCTTTTTTTTTATGTGAGTACCAGGAGTCGAACTCAGGACCTCACCCTTGCCAGCAAACACTTATGCTGCTGAGCCATATCACCGGCCAGGTAGTCACCTTTTTAAAAGACATTTTCTACATGCACCTTTGAATTTGTTTCCTTTGACTAAAAACAACCAAAAAAAAACTTTCTTTAAAAAAGTCATCCTTATTGACATACAATTTTTAAATAGCCCCCATCTGTGAGTGCTAAAGATGACTTCATCTTGCCACATGGTTCAAGATGAATTTCATGAGTTAGAAGGAAATGCTTGGGTCATTCATTGCAGCAACTTTTGGAAATAGGAGGCATAATCTCATTCAATATCCTGATGCCAATTTGTTACAACAAATTCAAGAAAATATGGAGATTTTGTCGTACTTACTGAAAGAAAGTTGTTTTTGATTATTTCAAAGGTGGTTTAAAATCACATACTTTTATATTAGGAACATAGTTTTAAGATCATTTTGTTGAACATGTCATAATACATGTACAAAGTGTCACCCACTACACCCCAATATTTGCTCACTAAGTACCACATGTACTGCTCAGTCAATCCAATGTTTTTGCCATTGATAAATCATTAAAATAAATTAAAATAAATAGATTAAATAAACATTAATTAAACAGCTATATTTCTGTCCACATGTATCCAAGGAACAAAAAGAGTTAAACACATTCTTTAATTCTATGTAATTAAAGCACATTTAATGAAAGATTTCTTATAAAGTTTAAAAGGCTCTATGAGGAGAGTGTCGGATGTCATCTCTATCACTAGAATCCCCCTCTCAAGGAGTGTACAACTGGGCTTGGCTTGAAAGGAAACACATTTACAATTAGCCTGTGACAAATTAAAACAAACTAAGAAAATATAAGTAATATACCTTCAAGTCTTTATTCAACAAATGTCTTCAGTGTATGCATTCAATTTTTAATAGTGACTCAAATTCAGTGTAGAGCAATAGAAGGAAAAAAAAAGACATTTTGAATTAAGAAGATCTAAGTTAAATTGGTATCTGTAATTTAATGATTTCTGGCTCTGAGCAAACTCTTAACCTCTTTCAAGTCTCAGTTTCTTAATTTTGGAACTGTAAATAAGTATTATTTCTTCAGGTCAGCTTTAAGAATGAGATGTAAGGTGACCTTGTCCATACACAATTCTTGGAAGACTTCTGCCACTCAAAATATGGTAGGTACATTTTTGGCATTATGGCTGGCTAATATCAGAAAGATGTTATTAAGTTCTTAGGCATAGAGGTAGAAACTAAAGTAGGAAAAAATGTATTGCTTTTCAAACCTAGTCAAATACTAATTATTAAGCATTTCAGTATTTCAGATAATTAGCGTAAAAAACAACAAAAATATAAATCAAAGGGAAGAAAATGCACTTTTTCCAAGGGATTCTCAATGACTTTCTACTAATCAAAAACAAATCCGTAACTTGCCATAGAAATCTAAAGAGAAAAATAATTTCAAAAAATTTATAATATAAACTTCTTATAGATGAGGAATGACAGCCCACTTTAATTGAGTACTGGTTAATTGCTACTAAACAATGTAGTGAGTTAAAGGTGCCAAGACTTCTTAAAAGATGACAAATCATCTCTGCTTGAAAAAAAAATACTCAAACATGTAAATTTCGATATATACCAAGAAATACAAAAAATAAGAATGTTAAAAAACAAATTCTCTTATAAAAATAAAAAAACAAAAATAATTTATAGGTAATTGTAAACTCTATCTAATTGTAAGCTCTATTGCTCTACCCCAACTACTCACTCCAGATAAAATTTACATAATATGCATCCTAATTATTTGGATAATTTATTTCTATTTTTAAGAAGTTATTTTACTATTTGTATACACATATATTAACATAACAATTTCAGACCATTTATTTGATAACTGCAAACATTTATGCTTACCATATAATTTAAGAAATATTATTCACTACAGAAAATTTCTCCAAATCATCAGCGAAAGCCTCTTTCTGGCAATGTATACCAATGATTTTCCATATGTGTACCATATGAATAATTAAAGCACACATGAAAACCTGGGCCATCTTTTCAAATAAAGTATTTTGTTTAAAATTGATAAATGACCTGTCAAACATCTGGTTTATCTTGACCTATGGTAATTAATTACCTATTTACATGCAGTTAAAAGTGACACAAGTTTAAAATGTAATTTATAAAAACCCTTTTATGTACGTGGTGGTTATGGGGGAGTGTCAACTTGATTGGCTCTGAGTTCTGCCCAAGGGATCAGTGGAGCACCATCTAGGTGTGTATGGATGGGACAAAAGGTCATGTTCTTTGACTCTATGTCTGCTGCTTCATATCATCCATTCTGACAACTCCATTGCTCTGCTTTCTTTGCTGCCATGAAGCAAACAGTTTTCCTCTATCATGGCTTCCACCATACAGCTAGCATACCATGGACTAAATATCCCAAAACTGTGAACCAAATTAAACCGCTTCTCCTTCCATTTGTCAGTGTTGGATGTATGTCCAGCAACAGGAAAATTGATTAATACAAAATGCTAACTTTTATTTTTTCCTATAACACTATGGACTAGGTTAAAAATACATATAAAAAAATTTTCCCCCTTACAGTTTTGGAGTCTGGGAAGATGAATTTCAAGGCTCTGGCAAATTCAGTGTCTGGCAGGATCCAATTTCCTGGTCCAACAATACAATTTTCGCTGGTTGTGACTTCCCTTGGTTAATATGGCAAACGATCTCTCTGGGGCTAACTTCATAAAATGATTAGTCCCATTCATGAGTGATACTCTCGGTATCTCATCATATCCCAAAGCCCCACCTCCTAATGCTATCACATTGAGTATTAAGTTTAAACACGAATTTTGGGGGAAAAAAAGGCATCCATACTAAAGCATCTATCAATATAATTGAATTGGTCAGAAAACATTTTAAAAATATGTGAATATGTTTTCTTCATATTTGATATGTAAATTTAAAGATGTAATACCTTAGTCTTACTAAAACAATAAAAAACAGTATCTTATGTAAGACAATGAATACTTCCTTTATAAAACTCTATTCTATTGAAAAACAAATATGTAATATAATTGAGATATTTGTTCTCCACAGCTGAACTTTTTGTTTCTGACAAAAATCACTTTGAACTATTGTCCATATCATTCTAATAACCAAACAGCTAGGCATTAAAATATTATATTATTTTGATTCATAGATAAGATTTGTTTGAATGGTCTCCTATATATAAAAATATTCAGAAGAGAATAACCTAAGAATAAGATGTTTCTACTAGGTCTCATTAAAAACTATAAATCTACCTCTACTACACTTTGTATATACATAGACATATGTTCTTTAACCCAAAAAATATTACACAAAGTTTTCTAATTAAATTCAATGACCTTCATAATTTTTTAGAGGATAATAAGTTACCTGAACTGACTTTTGCTATATGATGATCATGATCAAATTAGAGTAGTGCTTCAGTTCATGAACTTAATTCTTTCCACAATTCTGGTTGCAAATCGAATTGGATGAGAACCAAATCAAATTTCCCTATAAGGTCAACAATGAACCAAACTGTTGAATTTTATTTGGTTCTCATCCTATTTGGTTTGTGACCAGAATCATAGAAAGAATTAAATTTGTGAACTGAGGTACCACTGTACTTACGTAGTGTAAGTGCACCTAGGCTCTTTCCTAGTGATATAAATTCAAACTGCTCTTATTATAAGTCAGGTTTGATAGGTAATACTCATAAGCATTCAATAAGATATAGGTAATTGTTAATATTTAGTACGGGATCTAGGCATTCTATTAGAGAATTGTATTATTGAATACGGTATTTTTTTCCATCTTTGTTAAATCTGAACTACTCAATGATTTTTCATTTAACATTTGTCACCAAGTTTCCGAAATAAGACCATGCTAATAAAAGTAAAAACTTGGGACCGGTGAGATGGCTCAGCGGCATAAGCGCCTGCCTGGCAAGCGCGATGGCCCAAGTTCGACTCCCGGAACCCACATACGAAAAAAAAAAAAGGGTCGGTGGTATCGCTCAGCGGCACAGGCACCTGTTGGTGCTCAAGGTCCTGAGGTAGAACCCCGGTACCCACACACACACACAAAAAAGTAAAAACTACATGAAAAGTTAAGCAAAACAAAATTAAGAGTGAAAGCTACATTTAGTGCTATTATCCTATGTATTGATTAGGTATATTGCCTGAAATGCATTTTGGTAAGTAGGAATTGTAAGGAAAGCAGGAAGAGTTACAGAGAATTTTTTTCTTGCAAATCAGTACTGAAAAAAGAATTCTCTTCCTGAAATGCTATTAGTTAGCATGTCAATATATAGTATTTTCTGTAGTTTGTTTCAGTAGTAAGCTCATCTTCTCCTTACTTTCAGCCCAAAAAATAAATATTGTGTGGTGCCACATAGCACATGCTTCTTTTCAATCTTTCTTGATTTCTATAATTTACAAATCAATTAACAATTTCAGTTTACCCTAATGTTTTTTTATCTTCAAAATAATCATATTTAACTGTTTATGATTTTGTGAACCATTTTGATTTTTGCTTGCTTAGAGAAATGAAGAATTTAATGAATACAGTTTTAAAATCAAATGGTATGATAGAACATACATACCCAGGGATTTCTATGGTATATATTTTATGACTGAAACCATCGTATATTATATTTTATCCATTCATTATACATTCACTATAATTTTAACAATAGTATTACAAGTCACAAGATTTTGAGTATTAATTCAATCCCCCTGTTCTAGAAAGACAGCTCTGGTATACTTGTCTTCAAATACATTTCATGCCTGTGCAACTGAGATGTAGACAGATATACTCAAATACAGGGTAAGCTTAATGAAGCTAAAAACTAGTTTATTGTTCAATATACTTGATGAATGGATACCCAAAGTGAAATATTATACTATATATACTTTAAGTTCTTCTTAGGATGAATCGAGGTAATAATCTATAATATTTGAAAATATTATAGAAAGTAATTTAAATGGTATACTTGGATATTATAAAATTCTTATTATTTACATTTTTATTCTACAGACTCGTGATATGCCAAATATTTGTCTATATACTACTTCAAAAATCAGTTTGAGGGGCCGGTGAGATAGCTCAATGGCATAAGCGCTTGCCTGGCAAGCACGAGGTCCTGAGTTTGACTCCTGGTATCCATATATGAAAACAAAGGGCCGGTGATATCGCTCAGCCACACGGAGGCCTGCTGGCACGCGAGGTCCTGAGTTTGAACCCCGGTACCCACCAAAAAAAAAAAAAATCGGTTTGACTATTTCTTGATATTGTAGTTTTCATTTGATTGATGTTATATTTAATCACATACAATTAGCTTTCTTGGTTTTGTATCATGATGGGTAAAATAAAAAATTAGTTGTATATCTTAAAATAGTCAAAATAAAAATGTGATGGAAATTATATGTTCCAATGTCTCATAAAGTTATGTAAATGTTTTTGTGCTTAATTTTTATTCTTTATTTTTTATATTATGAAAATTCAGTTTCAGTACAAAATTATAAATCATATGATATATATACATATTTTTTTTGTGTGTGTGTGTGTGTGTGTGGGTACCGGGAGTCGACCTCAGGACCTCGCGTGCCAGCAGGCGCCCATGCCTCTGAGCGATATCATCAGCCCCTTTTTCTTTTTTTTTTTTTTTTTTTTTTTTTTTTTTTTTTTTTTGTGGGTACCGGGGGGACGACCTCAGGACCTCGCGCGCCAACAGGCACCCGTGCCGCTGAGCGATATCACCGGCCCCTTTTTCGTATGTGGGATCCGGGAGTCGAACTCGGGCCTTCGCGCTTGCAAGGCAGGCGCTTAAGCCGCTGAGCCGTCTCACCGGCCCCAGCCCCTTTTTCGTATGTGGGTTGCGAGAGTTGAACTCGGGACCTTGCACTTGCCAGGCAGGCGCTTACGCCGCTGAGCCATCTCACCGGCCCAAATCATATGATATGTTAATAAGCATGCTGCTAATTTATAATCCTCTATTCAGAGAAATAGATGAAGTTTTAAGTATTATGAAAAAATTATAAAAATTTCAATAAATACAAAATGACTTTAAATAATATATTTAAACTTGTGATCATCATAGCCAAAGAACAGAGCCAGAAAGGGTCATAGAGAATAAGCATAATCATATGTATGTAAAAATCCAAAAATACATAAAAACTACTAATACGATAACTAAAAACAAACTCATGCTTATCATAACACAGAGTAATAGGGTATTCAGGAAAACATATATTTGAATGCATTAATTGTTCATACCTCCCAGAATTCAGAAAATAAATCAATTTTTACTTATAGTTTACTCTGAAATGTCAGATCCCTAAATTTTCAATAGATTTCAAGAGACAAGCAGCTTGAGGGTAGGGGGTGGGAGGAAACAACATATTAAATTATTATTCTGGAACAGCTAAAGTAAAATCAGTCATAAACTGGGAGCAAACTTTGCAGAGAACATCTGGGGAGCTCAGAAAGTAGCGTGTAAACCTCGCAGTGTGGTGCTAGCACTTTGGGGGTCTGAGCAGGATGATTGCAAGTTGTGTGTTTGGTCAAGAGTTCTGCAAATTCTATGATTTTCAAGCAGATTTATTAGATAATTGGAGGGGTGGAGGACAGATGGACCTAATGTACAGACAGTAAATGTAAAGATATATCATGGCAGAGGAATGATGTTGGTTTTCTCTTAAATGATAAGTAGATAATAAACAACAAATGTTGTGGAAAACTTTGCAAGTGGGAAGAAATTCAATAATAAAATAAAATCATTGAATAAAATTAGAATATACACATGGAACATAAATCTACTATTTGGAAAGATATTCAAGTAAATCTGGGAAGATTTAGGTACATTTCACATTCAAAATAATTTAAATCATGCTTTAAAAGATTATTTCAAATGTTTTAGGTGGTTTATTTTTAACAGGTGGTTTATACAATTCTTATCAAATTATTTTTGAAGTAGCTAAAGTGCTAATTATACAGATATTATTTGATTTGAACAGACTTGTAGAGAGGGGATACATAACCAGCTTATGACAAAACTTCATGCTTGGGGCCGGTGATATAGCTCAGTGGCATAAGTGCCTGCCTGGCAAGCACGAGGTCCTGAGTTCGACTCCCAGAACCCACAAAAAAAAAAAAAAAAAAAAAAAACTTCATGCTTGAATTTGAATTCTGTACTAAGTTCACTAAGTTTTTCTTGTTCTTTTTTCTTAGGAGCTGAGGAGAATAAAGTATATGGAAGGATATATGTTGGTGATATATAAAGTCAAATCCTTTTTTGAGGGGGTAACTGGGAATCAAACTCAGGACCTTGTGCTTGCCAGGCAAGCACCATGCTGCTGAGCTATACCCCCAACCCCAAAGCCATTTTTGTACAACTTCCTTTGAAGTTCATTGACCAGGCCTACGGCATTATGTAAGTGGACTTTGATGAAGAGTTACATATCCTAAAGAAATGTCCTACTACAAATATAGTATCAGGGTACCCTCTGTAAATTGTATATTTTATATGAATATCACAGATAGTTTTATGGAGGAAGAGAATATGTAGAAAAACTTTTAAAGATGAGTTTGCTAAATGAATTATATTTATAAAACTTGATGACTGATTAGATAAGGAAAAGAGGGAAAGAATATGACAAGAATATTAGCAGGTTCATCCCCTCACTACCACATGAAATGTAGTCCAAATTCTAGATCTATAACAAAGTAAATTAGAGTACCATTTCCATCAATATGGTAAATAAATGTTTAGTCTGACGTGGTCTATTCTTTGTGTGTGTGTGTGTGTGTGTGTGTGTGTGTGTGTGTGTGTGTGTGTGTGTGGTCTATTCTTAATTGTAGATTTTTCAGAAAGTACCTTCTTGGAGAGAATGTGGAGAAAATAAGAAAAGGATGTGGACTGCCCTATTCAGAATGTAGAATGATTTGAAGGTCACAGAGAACGCTGTAACTCATTGGACTTGCCTACTCATTCTCAATTTCAGCTGCATTTTGATTCAGAGTCTTTGATTCACTTTTGTTTTTCTCTACTAATATTGACCTCATGGAAAACAGCATAGTTTTGTTTTCTTTCTCTTTCTGTAATGTAAATTGTGAAGAAGGTTTTCTTGTGCCTCAAGCACAAATTTGAATGGCTAACGGAAAATTAGCAATGTATAGGAAGAAGACAAAATGCTAAAGGAGAAAACACCATAAAATTTGCTTATTTCTTATGTGTACTTCTGGTTCTAAAACTATGAAAAATCACTACGAGATGAAAAAGGCTTTGAGAAGTGGGACTTGATAGGGGATGGAGAATGAAGAAATCCTCAGAGAAGAACCACTTAAACTTATTGCTTTTAAAAGTTCACTACTGCTTTTGTAACACTATTTTAGTGGATCAGCAAGGTAAACCAAAATAGGCTTATCAAATTTCATAATATATTAGTATAAATTACAGAACTATGGCTGTTAAAAATGAAAATAATTTCAAAGTCTGATCTTTAGTCTTAATTGTGAAAAAGCATATACTGTAGTTATCAACGGCTGAACATAGAACGTAATTTAACAAACCTATCATAAAAAGAAAACACATTTTGAAAAATATGTATATTAATATATATGTACTACACGCAAAATAGAGTAAATTGTAGTCTTTTACTGGTATATATTTGAAATACAAGATATATATATATATGCTATGAGGAATTGGTACCTATATAACATCTTAATCGTGTTTTATCACCTTCTCTCCTTGTAATTCCCTTCCTCTATTATAAAAAGTTGGCTTTATTTTGCTCTTTTATTTATTACTGGGTTTCTCATCAAAAAGCCTAGATGCCCATTAAGAAATGAAAGGATAAATTTTATTCAGCCATACATAAAAATGCATTTGAGTCTTTTTTGGGTTTTTTTGTTGTTTATTTTTGAAAAGTAGATAGATCTAGAGACCACAATATTAAGTGAAAGAAGTCAGACAAAGAAAGTTAAATATCACCTGTATTCTCTTATATGAGAAACCCAGTTATTGCAAACTATTGTTTTAAAATGCTGACTCTATAAACATAAATAATAAAGTAATTTGGCTTCACTTTTCAAATTTTCATAGAAATTAAATAAAAATTATTAGTATGTATGAGTATCAACTCAACATTTAATCCTAAAATTTGTGCTGGGAAAATATCATTACTTTAACAATTAATATTTACTGTAGGGCCAGTGATATGGCTCAGAGGCATAAGCACCTGTCTGGCAAGTGCAACGTCCTGAGTTCAACTCCCGGTACCCACATAAAGGAAAAAAAGGGCCGGTGATATCTTTCAGTGGCACAAGCGCCTGCTGGCAAGCGTAAGGTCCTGAGTTTGACTCCTGGTACCCACATAACAAAAAATATATATGTATATATTTACTGCGATATAAATTGAAGGGATGGAGAATTATATTTTGATAAGTAAGTACTAATAGAGAGATAACTGAAAAGAGCAATATATCTAAGCATGGAAAATGTGAAAGAAGAAATTTTGGATTATGTCTAACAGATGAAAGCAACAATCTCATTAGATAACCAAAACCAACTTATTATCCAATTGAGCATAGTAAAAACATTATTTTCCTGGTACTGGGGATCAAACCCAGGGACACTACCACTGAGCTATGTTCCCCATCCTTATATTTTTAATTAAAACAAATACTTTTGCAATTTGATACAAGGTTTCACTAAATAGCCAAGTTACCCAGGTTGGGACTCTAACTTGGAATTCTCTTGTCTCAGCCTCTCAAGTGCAGGGATTACAAGTGAGCACCACTATGCTCAGCTCCAAGATTTTTTATAAGAATTATGTAGATTATTTTTCTACTTTGAATGAATGAGCAGATCAGATAATTTCCTGGTGATTTGTTCTGCTTTGCTTGAACAGGCAAATATATGCAAATATGAAGCCACTATGTAAAACAACCAAGTAATTACATCCCTGGTTAAATATTTTCATATGTATTTAGTTGCAGAATATTATTATAAGCATCAACTCAGGGACAAAATACAAATTTTATGATGTGAGAATAATAAAAGGATAACAATGTACAGTGCTGAGGATTTTCTAGTTTTGAGACTGTGGAGGATTCTCCACCATGGAAAAAGTGTATGTGTCCATGTTTGAATCCTTTAAATATATTAACTAGATATCAGAGGTAAAATATGTATTTTCTTAGCTATATTTAAATGTAAGCAATGTTAATACAGTATTTTGGTGAATAACAATAGTTATTACAACAGGGATGAAGGGATTTTTATTACCTTCATGAAAGCATAGTTATTGCAGCAGCAGGACATCACTTTAAGTTGCCTCTGGTGACCAGACAGATACACATCACAATTTCCTACCTTTAGATTTCATAAGCGAAGCAGGAGCATTCTTCAGTCCATTCTGCCTCTTGAAAATCATTTGCCTTAGCTGCCATTTCCTAACCTAAAATTCTTTACAACAATCCAAAGTGAAAAAAGAGCTCATATTCATAATAATTTGAGAGATCTCAATTTCTCTGCTGAAAATCTATAAGCTTGCAGATATAGGCTTATCTATGGATTTAACTATCTAGATTTATAACTGTATCCATGACTATATACAGTTGAGAGTTATAATTATGACTGGCATGCACTAAAAAAATCTTAATTTTCTTTTATCAAAAATTCTGAAATGTCCTTTGCAGACATGCTTTCTTTCTACCATTTCAGAGTTCAGAAAGTATTTTTGGAAATGCTGAGGTAAACAGTAGTCACTTCTAGTAAATCTTTCAATATTAAGGAAGCAGCCTTTTGCTTTTTCTTAAAACTGACCAAAAGCTGCCCAGTATTTGGAGAATCAGGTGTACAAAGAACATATTAGGAAATTCTAAATATTTCAGCTGTTTCGAAGCTCATAATATGTTCCTTGAATCCTAGTGCTTTGTGCATAACAGTTATTAAATTAAATTAATTTAAAATAATAAATTATTTACTTTCCTATATTTAAGGTATTATTTGCAGCACAAAATTCATGGTAAGCAATATATTTTTCAGCAAGACATTTTTAAGCATAAGTTCTACAAAAATATTAGGTTAGAATCACAGATTTCTACAAAGTTTTATCTGATAGATTTATCTCAATAATAGTTCCAAATATTATGAAAATTACTTACATAAAAATTCTATGATGTGGAATTATCTCTTATTTATAATATCATTCCATCATTTTACATGAAACTTTAGTTGTGCAGTTTGGCTGGTATTTAGAAAGATAAAACATTAATTTTTAGAATGGCATCTTTGATAACAACGTTTTTCAACTTTGTCAACATTTCTGCTGTGGCTTGCATGTATCATTTTAGAAAATCATCCCATTATACACCTCTCTATGTAACTAATCTCCTCAATAATGGCAGAATTTAAGATTTAATTGTATAAGAATCCCAATATATAAGCCTACATATTATTTCTGTGTATGAATGTTAGGAGAAAAAAATTATCTTCCCTGAATAGTAATGCTTTTCATTCAAAACCAGAAAGTATTTCAGATTTAAGCTTCTATTTCATAAAGATATGATATATATGTCATTCTTATTTACAAGAGGCTTTTGTTACAGTTCAGTCTGTACTCTCCTGGCAAAACTGAATAGATCTTGATGAATAAAGAATCCAAAGCTGTTGACTTCAGGGCAATTGAGATCAATCTCATTACATAATATTGTTAAGAAAGCTGCTAGTTTTACACAGGGCAACTATTATATGTGACACAAGTAGGTAAAAGGTTAAACACATATTGTAATTTTTTTAAAACATGAAATATTTCAAATTTAAATAGATTCATAAGAGGACATGTGCTTCAATGTACTAAAAAAAGAAAGAAAATTTAACAGCCAATTTATGGCTTAAGTTAATTCATTTCACCATATTGAACTTTCAAGATGAAATAAATGGTATTTTAACTAATTTAAAGTAAAACATTAACCCTATCACAGCATCCTTGGTAGAGATTAAGTTTCAATGCTTCTGTTCATATGTAGTTCTGAAGGATATGAAATTAGCATGGTTCCTATCACAAAATGATTGTAGTAGAATATGATATTTTCTTAAAATCGGAAGCAATATGTTCACTAAATTGTTAACTTGTGAAATGTAGAATTATTTAGGTGAATTATTTCCTGAGTACCAAGAAAAGATCCTCATAAAAATTATCCAGAGTGCCTATTTATTTTGTCTAAGTTTACATTCATCAAATTCAGCACGAATCAGTATCGTTCAGTGTGACTTTGATTTTAATTTTGACATAGATTATATATTTGACTGTACCTCTATAAAAATGGAATATATTCAGAGCACAACAAATACAATGTGTTATGTGTTACATAATATTAATCTACATTATCATATGATATGCTGGATAAAATATATGAAATATAACGAATTATTTAACATACATATTATTTAAGAACACATATTAAGGATATGTTTATTTTGGAAATGATGTTTATAGACAAGATTAAAGCATTTAGAAGTTTTAAAATATCTTGTTGGGGATGGCCATTTTGTATCGTTTTTTCTCTTAGGTTGCATGTAAACTGAATCACACCTGTTTTTAGCACCTGGCATTGGCTTCTCTATACATTATAACCCACTATCATTTTAAACAAGCAAAAAGGAATGATTTTGATTTATGAAGCATAATAAAATTGTGTTCTGTAGCTAGATTCATCTTAAAATTACAGGTATGCTAGTACATATTTGATGTGAACTGAAAGGTTTAAATACCATAAGCTATTTTCTTGATGTTAAGAAAGAATGGCTATCCAGGTGTGGTGATATTTTCAGTTAATGTTTCTGCAGCGGTAATTAAAGGCTTATCAAATTATGACAAAGATTTAATCATATGTTAGGTCACAAAGAACTAATCTAAATCTGTCCTCAAAGAAGTTTGTTAAAGTCAGTCTGAATGTGAACTAATGTTTAAAACTGAGAGCTACATCGGGGCCATCTATTTTGCCATTTTTTCCTAAGTTCATCTAACTCTTTCCCCACTGGCCTTTTAGATGTGTATCTTATACACCAATGCAGTGTACAAGTGCACAAGTTAGCTCATTTGAACTAACAAACTATTTCTTTCATGTGACATTGTTTCTTTCCACATAAGTGCCTTTTTTGTCTTCATTGGATTGCTCAAGGAAAATGCACTATTCTGTTCTGGTGTGATATTTCCTGCAGAAGTAGTATAAAAGGAGAAAATGTTACTAGAGAATAAACAGAGTTAGATTCATTTGAATAAAATTTTATAGTAATACATGAATTTAGATTATATTTTAAAAATACTGAATTTATGTTGGTCGCCAAGTCCTTTGGACACAATCATGTTAAAGTTTTCTGAGTATATGGATGACGTGTAATGAGATCCATCACATAGCAGATAGAAGGTAGTGAAAGCAAAGTGAATTGTGCTGAGTGGGCAAACAGAAATTTAGTAGAATTTTAAAGATATCTATGTGATGACAAAAATCATGGTTTTTCAAAGTAAATAATGCAGAAGCTCAATCAATTTATCAACATTTTCTTACTTGTACTTGGCATAAAAAGAACACTTTTTCAGACTGAAGGTGTAGCAAAGTGATACAGCTCAGAGGAAAGAAGTCCTAAGTGCAATTCCCACCACCAATAAAATAGAGAGAGAGAGAGAATTACAAACATACACAAACACACACACATACTGGAAACAGCTATATCTTTTACTGAATTTTCCAGTTTTGATTCAAATGTTTAAAATCATGTATTGGAATTTTACATGACACAAGGCTTTGGAATTTAAAAAGAGGAGATGAAGTCAGTGATCATTTCTGGTGCCAGGGATATAGCTCAGTGGCACAGCGCCTGCCTGGCAAGCACAAGGTCCTGAGTTTGATTTCTGGCACCAAAAAAAAAAAATCATTTCTGTTTGGGTGATTTGGTAACTGAAAATTATACTTGCAACTTCCCACTATTGGGATCTGTATTAACTCCCTAAAGTCAAAGCATTAGGAGACGAATGCTTAACTTGGATCTTAGTTCTAATCAGGGATCTACTATCAATAATATGAGAGACAGTGGGTAAGATGTGTACTTTTCTTTGTCCTTTGTTTCATTTTTTTTCTTGAAGGAAGCTGTGTTGCGTGAATTTTGAAATAATATAATGGTGATGAGTTTTTGTAAAAGTTTTATAACATTAGTGTAAGCTCCAAGTAATGCTCTATAAAAATTAAGTTGTGAGTTTAGGAACACTATGCTATCTTACTAAAAGATTTAAAACACACATTAGCATATTGAAGCCATTCAGGTAAATTATTGAAATATATTACAGAAATAATGTAAGTACACAAAGAATGAAATATTTTGGTCAATGTTGTGATATTTAACAACAAACCATTAATATTCTAATATTTTTAAAGTAGATGTGTCATAAACAGCTACCAATTTATAATGGTTCAGAAGGCAAAGTACAACTTTGAGGCAATATCTTAAATAAAGCTTCCAATGGAGAGTAACACCTGATTTATCTGAATTATAATTCAACAGCCTGGGTACTTCCCCTAGATAAAGCAACTCACAACAGCTTACAGACTTCCTGTTTAAAATAAAACAAAATATCCAGAGTGCTTTAAAAAAGGAAATGCTGTAAGTCTGTGAGTGTCTTCCTGTTCCTGTTTTATCTATACTATTTATAAAAGTAAATTACTTGTTTGAAGTACTGCTCTTGAAGCTGCCTGGATCTCTATGGGGAAGTACTCCTGTGAATCCTTTTTTATTGGAAGTGGTTGATCTTTTAGCTCCAGGGATGAGATCTGCAAGGTTAAAAAGCTTTGCTTTCTAAGAGGAGAGTCAATCTGATTTTGGAATAGAGAGACCTTCTACTAAGAACCAAACCTGTTGGAAATTACTTCTTTTAAACTGACTTCCTGACTGTGAATAGCATACCCAGGACAACTGCATTTCTGTAAATAGCTGAATAATGTCCTTTATGTTTCAGCTCCAAAGAAGTATTCCAGAGGTAACATCTAAAAGGAGTTTGGTATCATTTTATCATCACAGCGTAAGTTCATTATTTTAAAATTTTTTCTTTTGCTTTACCTTCAGATTTTGTTGAGAAACAAAAATGCTGTTTATTTGGTTAAGTTACTTTAACTCCAAATATAAGGCATTTTAAATTCATAAGTAATTTTCATGAATCTGTTTATTGAATGGGATGAGAATATACACCATATTTTTAAATCATTTAATTGGGTTATTAGAACCACAAGGGCATATTTTCTCCTACCAAGCATAAATTAAGCTGTCACTTATAGCCTTCTTGGAAGATTTTTTGAAATTTAGATGAAACTTCTGAATATTCTTCTCAAGGGAGGTGGGACACTTAAAACTAACTTTTGAAGAGTTAGATTAAACCTCAGATTAAGGGCCGATGAGATAGTTCAGCGGCATAAACGCCTGCCTGGCAAGCGCGAGGTCCTGACACCCGGTACCCACACACACACACACAAAAAAAGGGCCGGTGATATCGCTCAGCGGCACGGGCGCCTGCTGACCCCCGGTACCCACCAAAAAAAAGAAATGAGAAGAGAGATAAGAAAGGAAGTGACTAGTAACCATATTCACACCATTCTCTGTTTTTGCTTTTTGGTAGATATGAAATAGATGATTAGACAGGTAGATAGATGGAGAGAGAGAGAGAGAGAGAGAGAGAGAGAGAGAGATAATCAATACAAACCTGTTCTCTCACAAATTTTCTTACATTTACAATACTGACTTAAATTACACAATAAAACATGTCCCAAAACACTGAAGTATTCCAGGTAAAAATGACAGAATTCAACCTCCTAAGCCAATCATCCATTTGAGTGAGTTATTTTTTTATTAGTAGTACATTTTTGCAGTACATTATTGTACAATCATCTTGGGTGTGGGTACATACATGACCCAACTTGATTCTTTTCTTTTTCCCTTCCCAGTCCCTCCCCCTTCCCTCTTGCCTCCTCTAATTCCCCTTTCTTCATTTTCTTTATTATTAAAGTTATTAATACTAGTTCATTTTTATGGCACATAATGTTTACATTAGTAGGTTCCTGTACATGGCTTATCTTTATTCTACTTATTTCCATCTCCACTCCTCCTTCAATCCTCACCCTTGAGTGAATTGATTTGAAACTGATAATTTGAAACTATATATATATATATATATATATATATATATATATATATATACATGATTTTGTCTTACGCAGATTCAACACAAAATGTACTACACTGATGTAAAACAAAACAAGAGTATATTCAAAGATGTCACTAAAGTACATGGATTCTCAGACATTGTTCCTAGAAAATAATATTTACCCATTAAGTCCTTGCTTATTCATTCTGTTTATAAAGAGAAATAACTTGTTTGAAGGACCACTCTTGAAACTGTTTGGTTCTCTGTCAGGAAGTATCGCTGAGAATCTTTTTACTGGAAGTGTGGATCTTTAGCTGGAGAGATATCAATTAAAGGTGCTGTAACAAGGTCACACCAACTTTTCTCGGGTGGGCCATACAAAGGAAGAGATAATGTAGTAGATTTTTATCAGCCACACATTCTGCATAACTGTGCATCACCCTCCGGTGCCAACTGCAGATACTGCCTATGTGCACAAAAGGCACGTAACTTTACACTGTCCCTGCTTTCGCTTGTTCTCTTTTTTCCTTATCTGCCTTCTCTTTTGCCAACTCCTAATTTCCTCCTAATCAAATTCAGTCTCTATTGATCTCAGTTTAATTTAGGGCACTCTATACAACATTTCTTCACAAATCTAAAAACTCAGGGCCATATTAACGAACTTTTCCTGAATTTCTATACTGCAATTTTTAAATCACATTCTTTACATCTGAATATATATTAAAATTTTAAAACAACTGTCATGAGTATATAACTTGTTTATTCAATGACACTATCATGTTTAATAGAGACTGTGTTCAAAATGTCCTTTTTAGCAATGGCTCTGGTGAAAAAATAAGTTCAAATCCAGTTCTGGTCCTCAGTCCTTGCTCTGAACTATGAAAAACTGGGAAATCAAATTTCTATCCCAATATCTATAGTGATGATCCAGTTGGAAAAAACTGACTGTAGTGATATTTCTTTCAAATCTGTTTTTATTGTTTGTATGTTTAAGGTAAATTCAAATACTTAGTAGTGCATTTTTCCAGTACAACATCTTTGTAGGATTTTGAACTAAGGTCTAGAGGTATAGCAAATATTTTAGGGATTATTTTCTCTCTCTCCCTCTCTCTCTCTTTCTCTCTCTCTTTCTGTCTCTGGCTCCCTCTCTCTTTCTGGTTTGGTAAGTGGAGTTTATTGTTACTACAATTTTTCTAATCATATCATAGTATTATATCATGGGATTGTAAATATTCTAATTTTTGCATTTTATAAATATTTCTACCAGTATATATCTGTGATACATAATAAATATTCATCATGGGTTATTGATTCATACACATACCACTTAATTATTGTCAAATGGTATATTAAAATCTCTTAGTTTTTTAATATACATATTCCTCTGAGAAATGTTAAACTTGAGTTCAATATATTATACAGCAAAGTAATATAAGAAATAACTAATTATATATAAAGGACTCCATAAAAATTATCATTCTTTAGCACTACACAAATCATCATACTTTAGATTTAGGAAAAATCTAGCATAGAATTTACTGAAGAGAAAATAATAATTGGTAGTGTAATAAGTCAGAGTTGTTGTTGGACTGGTGAGATGGCTCAGCGGTGTAAGCGCCTGCCTGTCAAGCACAAAGTCCTGAGTTCGACTCCCAGAACCCACATAAAGAAAAAAAAAAGGGGACGGTGATATCGCTCAGTGGCACAAGCACCTGCTGGCAAGCGTGAGGTCCTGAATTCGACTCCCGGTACCCACATAAAAAAAAAGTTACAGTTGTTGAATTTACCATTCATGGTCTATTAAAATAAATATAATGAGATATTTATTTCTAAATATTAATTAAGAGAAATTTTCTGTGATAAATGACTCATCTGGATTCTTGTTCATGACTAGTATAAAGAAAGGCTCACATTGTCTAAAACTAAATTTCTCAGATATTTATAATATATATTAATTTTATCACACATTCAAAAAATAAATTAAAACATTTTTAGAATAAATGCAAATTCTTTTCTATTAATGTGAGTAGAAGTGGAAGACATGTCAATTTGTCCAGCTGTTAGAAATGACGTCTCCCTATCAAGTAACCTCTCACCAAATTTACCATATTCTAGGAGATATCTCCCTATAGTCCACCTACATAATGCCAAAGAGATATACAGTAATTTTCTAAAATAATTCTGATCACATGTATCTGCTTCTTTCCGTTTCCTGTTGACTATCCATAGGATATGGATCCTATTCCAGTTACCACTTTCTTCCTGTCACAAAACCTATCTGTGCTCTTGGCACCACTCCCACTCATCTTCTTCATTCTCTTCATCAAATCTGTCTTTTCATATGTCCCTAATAATTCACTTCTAAACACAAATACAAGTAATTCACTTCTAACAATTAATACACTTATGTCACCTATTCAAAAAAAAAAACCTACTCGATTCTTCCTTATCATTAAAGTACTATGTATTTTTCTTTGTTTTCAAATATTCCTCTTGAAACAGCAATTTTTACACTATCTACATGTATTCTTTAACCACAGTGTGGCTTCATCTCATCATCAGAGCTTGTTTTTAAACATTGCTAATCACATTTCATTGTCAAATTTTATATGTACCGCACAAAGTGCATCTTAGATGATCCCTCTTAAACTTTTGAGCCATTGAGCCAGGCTGTCAATTTAATGTCACTGCTGAGTCTAATTTAGGGTCTAGTAAGCAAGCAGTTACTACTGAGAAACCTTCTCAACCCTAGATTCTCAGTCTTAAAACCCTTCAGAAATGGATTATAGCTTCTCCAGTTCTCTAGTTCTTCAGTTATTTTGTACTGTCTCTCTAATAGTACCATTCCCAAAAGTCTTATTTTAATTAGAGCTATATATTATCACTCTTATAGGTAGTATATTAGTTTTAACCTTCAATTTATCTCTCTAGTTCTATCATATGAACAATCTAGAAATTTTAAAACTCTCACCAGCGTTTTTCTTAATATATCCCAGTTACCTAAAAAAAATCTTAGTCTGGAATTTACTAGGAATTATTTTCTTTACTAGTTCATGAGAATGATGAATATATCATTAGATTGGCAATACATTTTTCCATTATTGTTTATTTCCTCTCAGACTCTGAAAAAGATTTCTCTTCAAATTTAATTGAAAATATAATCTCTCCAGGGAGACTGTCTTGATTTAATGGAGTTAAATAATTCAATATTTTTAACTTTTGAATTTAATAGGGATTGCATTGTAACTAACTCTTATATGAAGAGACAATTCATTGAATATATTATACATTACAATGGGTTAAATCATAAGGGTGCATTCACTGATGATGATTGAAATGAAATAACAATAATCATGGGAAGTCACTGATTAACTCATTCTTGCCTTTCTCCATTGCCATCAATTATCTGGGGTTAATAAATTAAAAATAAAATAGAATTTAAACTATCAGAAATTTATTTAATGTATTTTTATAGTATTTATACATTTTAATTACTTTTAGGGACTGCTATAACAATTGCGCTGGTGTAAATGGAAGGAAATACCCATTTTGAAGTAAAACTATCAAATAAATTAATTGAGAACTTTGTTATTTTTATTAGTGAAGAATAACCCCTTTTCAGAGTACAGTATTATTGCTTTCCTTTAATCTATACTTGCATACCCTGTATCACAGATCTTTATTTTATTCTCTGAATTGTGTAATGTGAAGATAATCCATCTTAATGATATACAGAAAGTTTATACCAGAAAGTATTATGTAGAAAAAAGTTCCCTTTCAAATAAGTACATCTACTTTCTGAATGACTAACAGAAGGGAATTTCTTAATCTCCAGTAAGTCAGAAAATATGCAACTAGCCTCTTTAAATTAGTCTTTTATAAAATGACTAGTAAATGTCAGAATAATCTTGCATTTGGACAAAAAATAAAAGGAGGAAATGTGACATTCAGAGCCCTTCATTCTAAACATTTTAGGGTCCATCAGCGTGTGTTGATTTAAAAATTATTAATTGATATTTGAGTCTTAGTGATACATACCATATATTAATAACAAGGAAAGAATAATGAAGTAAACTAAATGTGTTTTTAAGTTCTTATTTTTTTTTTGTAACTAAGAGTTAAACATGTTAAGAAGTGGAAAAGACTTTTGGATTCAAAAAAATGTGGTCTGGAGATGGCTTTGCCATCTGTTAATCTCGTCATTGTGGACAAATACTTCACCTCCTGGAAACTCAGTTTTTTACTTAGAAAGTGTGCATAATAATGCCTACTTTTCTGAACTACATGATAATCAGACATTATATAAGCAAAATATGAGTATGTAAGCCCTTAGTAATGTTCAGTTAAGATCAGCCTTTAATTATTAGAAATTTTTAGAATAGGTATTTGCTAATGAATATACTTTTTAAAAGAATATGAAAATATCAAAAAATGTTGAAAATCCAGGATCATTATTTAGATGTACATAAATGTACACGTGTGAAGCAATAGGTAGTTAAAATAATATTTTTACCTTGTGATAATATGTGTCAGGAAATACTGCGATTATGGTGCAAGATTTATCTTGGAAAATTTTTCTTAACTCAAGGCAACTTTAAATTACTTAATAAGTAAAAATGAAAAATATTGTAAATCTGTAGTTACTTGAAATAAAATAAGTTTTTAATGGGAAAAGAGCATTTTATAAAGAAATTTACACTGTTTTAATAATCTTACAAAATGCACTAATATATAAATATAGACAGTGTTGCTGTTTTAGGGAAATATGTACTATTTTATTGAGGAACATAGTGGGGAATCTAATGTAATCATGAACTCAGTTTAACAAAACATTTTTTGTCAGATGCCTGTGGAGCTCTTATGAGTCTCACTTTTTACCACCGCCTTCAGTGTAATTTAAGAATATAGGAATTGAAAAATTCTAGTAATGAATGATATCTAATGGATACTCTTTTCCTGCGCATGTCCATCCACATTCTTCTCCATGAGGGTCAGGCAAAGGCAAAATATAACAGAATTCACAGGATCTGGCAAAGGAGTTAAACGGGAAGACTTCCAGTGAGGGTCATTCCTAAGAAGTGCAAGTGTGTTTGCATATATGTGAGTGCAAATAGCATGTTAGGAAACTTTGAAATTATACATGTATATAAAAGCATTTTTCATACTTATGGTCAGATCAGGATGTTGCCTTGGAAGGTGGAAGCCAGTGAGCTTTAACAAAAGATCAAGAGAAAAATAGGCTTTGAAAAGGTTGCTTATTATAATGAGTGGTGGGTAATTAAGGAGGCATTGTTGACTTCAAGAGAAATAAATCTACTTTAAAACAAATGCATTATCAAGAATTCAATGATAAGTGGAGAATGGAAAATATAAAATGCTGTAGGTGGAGTGATTGCTCCCGTAAAAGGACTAAAGACAAAAACACCTGTTTAATAATCTAACAATCAAGATTCTTTCCAGAGGAACATTTTTCTATGCTAATAACCGTATTAAAGATAACTCAGTGCCATTTGTTTCAATAAATAAAAAAACGCATCTTATGTATTAGGCATAATTTAATTATTGGTATGAGAGTCTAAACACCACACAGGTGGTAAATAACTAATTAAAGAGGGAAAATAGTCTACACCTGATGTTTTCCTGTATTAACATAATACTTCTAAATTAATTTTGCACTTCTGAATGACCCGGTAAATGTCATCTCCAAGTGAAATTGCAAAAAAGAAAATCTGTGGATCAAAAAAAAATGGGAAACAAACCTTGTACATACTCAACAAAGTATGAGTACAACAGTGCAATTTGGAATAAATTAGTTCAATGTAACTTACAACAAATTAACCAAAAGAAATAATCTAATACGCTAATTTAATTTTGAAATAAACTTTTCCCTTACCTTCTTATTATATGGGGATCATAAACTTGTATATGGCTTATTGGAGAATTATGTACTGCCATGGATGAAAAATAGTGAAATCCTTACTCAAATTGGTAACACTTTGATTACTATAGTTTTGCCTTTCCTATGTTGACTTAGAATTCAGTCAATATGAAATGTAAAGTTGAAAAAATAGATATAGAAATGTATGAGAAATGTGGGCATTTACACTCAAATGAATTGATCTATATGATTTTGTTTTTATATTTAGATATGAAAACTATGTAAGTAATTGGTGTGTTAATATTTCAGTAGTATTGCGACCTTTTTTCCCGTGATGACAATACGAATTTGAGGAAATATACCACTGTTGAACAAACCTCTAATTGGAATTTCTGAACTGTGAATCTTATTCTTAAAGAAAGGAAGCATGATCTTTGAAACATGAAATATGGAATTTCTCCATTAGGGCAGATTTGTACTCTTTTATTTCAGGTCTACAGAGATGACATTGTGGTTACATTTAAAAAATATGAAATATTTTGGATTGATTCTTGCATGTATTTGTTATTTTGAATGGTTTTATGTTTGCTAATGATATTATTTTTATTTTTATGGAAAACTGTGACATAATAGTATGTTGTATGAAGTAGCATGTAATATCTCATATGAAACAGGTAAGTCTGGAAGCTAAGAAAACAAGGAAAACTAAAAGAGCTAGATCTTACAGAAATCAGTAAAAATTGTATGAAACAAGTGAAAGTCCAATCTAATATTTACAACTACTAATGCAAACTACGAAATAGAATTCTATTGAAGAATTCTCCTTGTCCCTGGAAACACTGATAGAGTATTTCCTGACTAATGGTATTGCTTGACATGGATAAGTGTGAATCAGAGTAAATTTTGCTTTAAGATAATTCATTATTTGTATTCAGAGATTTTACCAGTAATATTTTAAATGATATAAGCTGAAGAGGTTTTCTTTGCCTAACTTCCCCTGTGCCCATAACTCAGCTCTTTACACCATTCCTCACTAAAGAATCATAGTAGCCAGTCCTGGATTTTAAGGCAGAAGAGAGGATGTGCCTGGAACATCCTTCTGTTACTGGAAAGTGATGTTTCTTTGAACAAACTTCTCCAGAGAAAGACGATCTGAAAAGTGATGGGATTACCCATTAAATGATATGTGGATGAAATATAGGATCCATTCAGGTCAAATTGAGATTGAAATAAATTAGACTTTCTGCTTCTATTTTATGTTAGATAAGATGCATCAAAGTGCAAAAGTTGCCTGTGAGTGTATAAGAATTATTAGAACAATGTTATTTTCTACAAAATAAATAGATTAAGAAATGTATATGTTCTTAGAAGGTGAGATGGTTGAAGCAAGCACTAATTTTCTATGCAGTTTTTCATGGCTTAGGCTGGTTAATAATCTTCAAATTTTTTTCTCCAAAATTTCCCTGGAATTCATTTTACTTACTGAGAAGGGTAATCAAAGGATAGAAGTTCAACAAGGGGGACTTTTAGGCTGTATTCCAATGAAATACAGTAAGCTTGGCTGCTCCACTTGACTTTTATTCCTGTCTGTTGACTAAAACACTGCGAAAAAGGTTGGAAAATAGACTCTATGTCTAAGAACAGAGGAAAACAGTAACAATCTCCATCGTATAGTGATTGTATGCTTATAATAATTACAGTGACCCTAATGTATGCGTATGTTACTGGATAACAAATTGAGCATAGCTTATCACTAATCACTGATATTGAAAAAGAAGTAATTGGTGATTAATATTTCTGTGTTTGGACCTATTAGGAAGTAATGCTTATAATTAGAACTCCAATAACATACCTAGCTTACTAAGAGTATATCATGTGAGTATTTTTTAGCATAAGTAAGAGAATTTTTAGAAATAGACTATACATTTCAGAATAAAACCGTCTAAGATGAAGCAATTTCTGAAAACAATATGTCTATGTGTTGCTTATCCAAAGAAAAAAAGATTTCAATTATAGAAATTTTAATTGGTTATTTATAGCAGAGTAAGTGATGAGGTTCTATGGAAAGATATTGGCGTGGGTAGTAGATGCTTCCAGATTGAAGGGATAGGGGAAGCTCTAATGTATGAAGTTAAAAGCATGCATGATACATCTCTATAAAAATGTGAAAATGTAGATAGTCTTTGATTCTTGGGTTACTATAATTTTTATGCCACATTTTAGTCTATTTATTTCCAATGTTTTCCAAATATTCCTCGACTCAATATGCAGCGATACACCTGTTGCTTTGGTTCTCCTCTATTAATAGCAAGCAAGTACTGGGTGTTTCTATTTAATCATCAATAAGAATTTATTTACCATATGATATGAAGTTTAGGAAAGAAAAGCGATTTGAATAAATAGCTGAAGTACATACATTTGAACCATGTGCATAATAATTTCTATTTTTATGAGAGTTTTGAGTGTACAGATTGCTTATGAAACACAAACATACATATTTACTAAGTTATGGAAATGTATTCCAGTTTTCTATTCATTCTTCTTTTGACATTTTGTATACCTTCTTCAGTCTGCCAGCATACTTTCTAGGTCCCCTTCAGCTAACTTTTTTCACAACTTGTTTTCACTTGAGCACATTTGTATTGATTGCTGAGCTCTCTCATACCCCTTATTTGATCATAATCACCTTTAGGAAAGATAACACATTTCCATGTTAATGGATCATCCAATTATTCAGTAAAGTGTTATAAATTTTCAGTGATTCCCCTTTTTCTGACTTATTTTTGATATTTTCTATGATCATTTCATTGTCAAATTTATATGCAATATTTCTAAAGGTGTCTCATTTTACTTCATCTGAGGAAAGGAAAAATATCAAGGCCTTGTCATAATAATATTTAGATGTATCCCTAGTAAGAGAAAAAGTCTGTAAAAGAAAGTGTACAAACAAAACATAATAAACATTATAACTAAAAGTAACTTTGTCCTTGATACTGCCATGAGATATTCATATTGTCTTTTGAAGTATCAATACCATATTATCTCTGACAAGACTTTATAATTTTACTTTTTTGATGTGTAGATTTGACATAGTTTATTTGACATTGTTAACAATACACAGTCATTTTAATAAAAAAGAAATTCAGTTTTTTCAAAGTCTTAAACAAAGGAAAACCAAAAGAAGGATAGTGGAATATAATAGTTCCTTTCTTAATTTCTATAACTCCGCCTTCCTGCAGAATGTTTGTGACTTCTTTAAACTCTTAAATTTTTTCAGTGCAAACAGAAATATTAGCATTTATAGCATACATATGTTGTGACATTTCCATGGCATTTTAAAAACGTAAGTTGCTACCTTTAACTTACATACCATTAGTTTTGATTATCAGATTTTACAGTATTAAGTATTACTGCAACAATTCTTAGGCTTCTAACTAAGAATTCTAAGTTATTAATTCATCTCTCAGAGATGTTTCTGGATTATTTTAACTGCATCAGTCAGTACACATTTTCACCTGTAGAGATTCTTCAGGAGACAGAACTATGTTAGTAATTTAAGCATGTAGGATTTATTATAAATAAGGCTGAAAGTCAAGAGACCATTAACTATCAAAAGAAGTCTCCTGGAAATAGTCAAATAGAAAATGTGTGGTCCGAAGGACTGATGACAAGTAAATATAAAAGGAACGTAAGAATTGGAAAGACCTCTAACACTGAGATCTTGACCTCAGTTAGAGGACAGGGCTGATTCAGAGCCTTTAAGCAGGGGAGATCAGCTTTACTGAGGATGTGGATGGAGCAAACGTTCTAAGTAAATGTCCTAACTATGGCACAGAAACTTATTGGAGGTGGTTTGCAGGGCATAGATTTTTCACTATGTCACCAGTGTGTTAAGTACCATCAGATTTCTTATACATCCGTCTGCTGATAACTATTAAAAAAAAAAAAAAAAGACAAGACTACTCATTTCCTCTGGCCTTTCAGTGTCCTTCTAGCACCCTCTATTGACAAAGGAGATACTGCTAAGCAGGGCAAAAATTGTGAATGTAGGGCTGTGGGGAAATAAATGGAAAATTGGCACAGATCATTTTATTTTGGCTGCTAGGTAACTGTATACATATTTCTATGTGTATTTACATTCCTTTTAGCAAGATTTTTCTATTCTTTTTTTTTTTTTTAATGCAGTTACCGGTAGTCGAACTCAGAACCTCACACTTGCCAGGCAGGCGCTTATGCCACTGAGCTATCTCACCAGCCCGATTTTTCTATTCTTGTATTTTCCAAAATCTGGAGACACACAGTCCCCACAGTCAGTGAGTCTGTCTCTGACTGCTTGACTTACATATTCTCAGTCATAGTTCCACGGCATACCTTAAGGGTAACCACCAATAGTGTACTTATAAAATAAAAGGGGAAGAAAGATAAAGAGACTAAAATAATTATTCTACAAATAAATATTGGTACATAACATGGAGACAGATAATGAAAAAATTATTCTGGCCTATTTCTGACCTTTTTATTAATATTTCTATTGTACTTCCCTTTCTCTTGTCACAAGAACGTAGAGGCTGTTTTTTCTAAAACCACCATCCCTTGCACAGGCTTAAACATATCCAATGAGTACATAAAAACAGAATAAAGCTTGATATTCCTGCTTTCATTCTGTAACTATCTCTATCACTACTTCAAAACTTTGAGTCAGATTCCTGCTTAAATCTTCATGGAGGAAGGTTAATCATCTGAAGTGTGTTCAGCTCAAACTGTTTTTTCCCACTGCTCTTCAAGGGCAAAAACACCCAGATAAAAATAACGAAGATATTTTCAAGGTTAGAAGGTCATAATCAACAGATTGCCAACTGCCAGCTTTTGCAGTGTCTTGCTCCAGACTCCTGGAGTGAAACTTAGGAATCTCCAGTCATTGCTCCAAGCCCAACAGGAACAGAAATGCTTGTCAGGAAACCACCCTGTGAAGGGTCCGTTCCCCCTAAATGAGAGCAGTTACCCCACCCTGGCACCTAGACTGCCCTCTCAAGGAATAACAACTTCTTTGAAGCCACCTCACAAAACCAGACTTGAGATAATAATCAGCAGATGACACTTGACTAAGACGTCTTAATTAAGCAAACCTCTTGCCCTCTGCCTTTTTTCTTCCTCTATTTAAAAATAAAGTTCACTTCAGCACCCCCCCTTTATAAGGTTGAGGACTCTGGTTCTCCTTGTCTTCCCAACAGAGCTATATTGATTAAAATCTTTCCTGCTCTTTAACATCACTTTTTCCATTTGTCATTTGGTGTGAATGTCACACTTAGTAGTTAGAACTCCTCAAAATCAGGCCTTTCTGTAACCAAGGACTATGGCAACACCATTGTTAAAACCTCAGCTCTCTCACGTAAACATTTTTATTCACTGAGGAAGTCAATCTTTCATTATCCTGAATTTGCAATGTTGTCATTTTTATTTACTGCAATTATTGTGCATGGAAGGACTAAGAGAGGTTGACAGAATTCCCTGTGTTCTAGACACTGCCATCCTTTCTTCTCTTTTTAGCAACAATTCCCTTTGGCTGTTGTAGTCAATCACCCCAGCCAATAGTGTTGTTCATTTTTTTGCCTATTGGTTCAGCAATGTAAGCATCCATGAATGATCAAATGACTTGGTTATCATAAAATGTAATGGAATCCTTCTTAGAACTGTAATAGAATCCCACTATGAGGAACTGAGACTTGCATACCATGGCTAGGGAAATTTCTCCACATTTAGGGATTCATATGATTGGATTTGGCCCACTTTGGTGAAAACTAGTAATTCATAGGAATAGATTGGGCCTGCCTTGATAAAAACTTGCATCTCTCATTCTTTATTGACTAATTTTTTAGAAAAATATCACTGAGAAAAATAGAAGTTATCTAATGTGAACTTCATATACTCATTTTCAAATCATCAAAATTAGTAAATTTTGCCCAAATGATCTTCTACATTTTTTCCCCTAGGTACAATAAAGGACATGTCTGGCTTGAGGATAGCTGTGACCCTGATTTGTATTCTCTACTATGCAGAAACTCTAACAATATCTCAGTTAGTTCAAACGTTGACAGTTTATTGCTCTGCCTTGTTAATACGACTTAAAGACACCATGAGGAAATGATAATCTAGCTACTTTAGGAAACTTTTAGTAAGGTATGTATAGACCTGAGGAAATAAGCAGTGAATGTTGAGGCTTCAGAAATTAATAGGAATGGAAAACCATTGCTATTCCAGAGCCAAAGGGGGGAAAATAATATCGCTATCACTCGTCCAGACCCAGTGGAGGAGGAACCACACTGTAGGAGCTATAATTACAGAGCTTTATAACTGAGCAAGGAGACAGATGGGGAAGAAATACACTGTCTTCTGTCTTCTTTAATATTGATAACATAAGAAGCTTCTTATTTGCTGATTCCAACTCGAAGCTTGCAAGAAAGGGAGCATAAGTGATATATCTGTGAAAGTCAGCTGTAAATTAATAGAACAAGGATAAATGAGAATAGAGAAAGAATAGGGATAAAGAAAATTAAATCACTCAGAACGATACACTCCTTTGGCCACCCAGGATCCATTCCTTCCATTTATAGGAATAAAAACACACTCATGCTCATGCCTAACACAAAAGAAACACAAACTCCTTTCCACCACCATACCATTAACATCAATTTACTCCTATGCTTATTTGGAATTAAAACTGCAAAATTACCTACCACCAAACACAGATAGAAGAAAAGAAGCGGCAAAATCAATTAATCTAGATCATGTGGAGTTGTTATAATCCACTCTTTAGCAGTTAGTTCCACCTTGAGGTTGACTATCATAATTTTCCTTTAATACCAATTATTAATTTCCTTTACCAAATCAAGTAGCGTTCTTTACCTGAGAAATTACCTGAACTTTCCTCCTCAAACTCAGTACATAGTTTTCTTGCTACTGTGAGAAATTTTTCTTTGCCTCATGTTTCTTTATGTGACAGTTACATGAGATGCTTCATTTAATTCTCTGTGTGAAATGTAATTCCTCTTTTCCACATTCCACACTCTCGCCTGTAGCTCAGTTCTCCATAGGTCACTCAAGTTTCCCCAAGTTCTGTGAACAAAGACTACCTTTTCAAATGTATTCATATAGTAAAAAATCTTAAGAGCTATAAATATTACCTCCCTCCAAACAAAATGGCAAGCTTAGTCTACTCTCTTGGATAAGAAGTGGGACATGGTCTGGCAAATTTGAGCAGTCCTGTTATAAAAAGAAGAAAATGGGCTGAGTTTCTTAATCTCTAGTTTCCTCAAAGTAACCTAATGCAGAACATTTACCTCGGTATTGCTCTTTTTCAAACGTGGCCCAAGTCATGTTTCTAATCCTCACATTTCTCCTGAGTTTCAGTTTTTGCATTCAATCTGTTATTCACATCTGTCCCATAGAAATCGTACCCATTTTGTTCCCAAAATGAAATTTTCATTTACCCACCAGATATACTCTTATCCTAATTTTTCCTTTTGATGACTAACAGAATTACATGATGAAGTTAATCACATGACCTAGGATCAGCCTAGACAAACTTTTTTTTCACCAATCATCTCCTTACCTACATACACTGATAATTCTAGTTCCCAAATATTTTTTTGAGTTTATTTTCTCCTAGCCACCAATGTTAAAATTGGCTTACTTCGTCTTTTGAAATCCTCCACTATTCTATCATCCCTTTCCTTTCGCCAGTAGGGACATCCTTACCTTTCTCCTTTCCACTTCCTGAGAGTGAGTACCCTTCTGCTTCTTCCTGCTCAGTAATTAGCTTTGCTGATGCTCACCTTGAAATTCTTGCTGTGCCATTGTGTATTTGTTCTTTGTTCCTACAGGCTTTGAACTATCCTACATTCTTCAGGACTCTCTTCTGTCATTCTCTCATAGTTAAATTTTCACAGACTGCTCAGATTTGGTAATTTTGCACCACTGTGAACAAATAAAGTATCCCTACAGTCACATTTTATTCAAACAAAATATTTAGGTACCATGCTCTACACACTCTCTAGATTGTAAGCAATTCATACTAAAGGACTTTTATATAGGAGATGTCATTGAAACATAGGTCAAATGCTTAAACTAAAATTTATTATGGTAAATGACACGTTGTTAGCCCTCCTCAAAATACTCCTCCTGCTTTGAAATGCTTGTTCCATTCTTGACACTTCTTGACCCTTTCTGAAGTAGTTCTGACAGTTCTGTATCTAGAGTGTCTTTAATTGTGCTGTTATGGCTGCCTATGTGTTCTGAATTGGTGCAAAACATTTAGCTTTCAAGTTCATTTTTACTTTGGGGAAGAACCCCTCGTCACATGATGCTGGATCCTGTGAAAAAGGTGGGTGAGGACACACCATAATATTTTTACAAAGCTGGATTTCTATTGGATAGCACTTGACAGCAGTATTCACTGCAGTTTTGATTATACCTCATAAACACACTCAAGAAACAGGACTAGAACTGCTTCAGAAAGTGGCAAGAATGATGTGATGTGTTGGAAGAGAGGAAGAGTACTTGAGAGGGATTAATAGTAAAATTTAAATATTCATCATATATTTTGATCATACCTATATTACCAACTTTCACTTTACCTCAAACTGTAAAGCAATATTTGCTTTCTTGATCTCTACATTTAAAATTAAAGGGCCAGTGAGATGGCTCAGCGGTATAAGCACCTGCCTGGCAAGCACGAGGGCCTGAGTTCGACTCCGGGAACCCAAACACAATAAAAGGGCCGGTGATATCACTCAGCGGCACCGGCACCTGCTGGTGCACGAGGTCCTGAGGTCGACCCCCAGTATCCACAAAAATAAAAAAAAAAAAAATAAAATAAATAAATAAATAAATAAATAAATAAAATTAAAGCAAATTCTTGATAAAATGAGCCAAGGAAGAATTTGATTGATTTGAAGCTACTCAACATCTCGGACATCCTGGAAGATCCCTAGCTCATATAAGACTTACATTTCTATCTCCAAATTCAGGTAGCATGTGTTATAAACAAACACAAAATGTTTAAAACATTATCTAATTACCACTTTGTAAATATAGCAACATTTTTATCGTTAATATAAAATACAGGGCTGGTGCTATAGCTCAGCAGCATAAGCACTTGCCTGGCAAACGCAAGGTCCTGAGTTTGGTTCCCAGTACCCACACACACACACACACACACACACACACACACTATATATGTATATATATATATATATATATATATATATATATAAAATACATAATGAAACAATATAATTGGTTATTATACTGGTTCTGAGTTCCCTTCTGAACCATATTTCAAATATTCTTTGAAAACGTGTTTCAGAACTCTGCACATTTGACAATGTTCAGATCTTGCACTTGGCAGGAGTTCTCAATGCAGCCAATCCTTCAAACATGAGGACGTGCCTTTCACCTACAGGATATAATATACAATATAATATAATATATATATAATATATAATATAATATATATAATATATAAATATATATATATAAAATACATAATGAAACAATTTTAATACTATAATATAAAAATATGTATACTTGATAATGCTTTATTATTAAATATTAAATATACAATTAATATCTTAATAAATATAGCTAATATATTTTATAGCTCAAAATTTATTTTGAAAATATTAGTGCTTGTTATATAATGTTGTTCAACTGATTGTCATCACAGGAGTAGTTTTGTAGCACAGATCTTTAAATTATATTGAAATTATGTGTTATATAGGAAAAGGCCTTGTAAAGTACCTTGTGATTATTCTTTTTAAAGAAAATATCCCCTCCAGGAATATTTTATCCAACATACAGAAAAAAATAAATGAATTTCCTAAATTATGATATATCTTGTATGGAAGATTTTTTGTACTTCCTACAATTATTTTCTAACAATTTCTTTAAAAATATGATATATAAATATACACAATTCCTTGCTTTTTTGGATTAAGGATTATACATAAGTAATATCACTTGCTCACATGTAAATATACATATATTTCTTAGCAACTGAAATATGAAAATCCAGTTATTCTCAGAAAAGATAAGCTCTAAAACATACATATACACATATATATATATTGGTCTTTTTGAGACAGGGTTTCACTATACAGTTCACGTTGGCCTTGAACTTACTTTTTAAACCAAGCTGTCCTCAAACTTCCAGCAATCTTCCTGCCTCAGCCTCCCGAATGCTGGGATTACAGGTGTGTGCCACCACGCCTGGCTTCATAAAACATATTTTAAAATAAATCCTAATTTTGTAAAATATTACAGAAATAATTTTTAGAATTTAATATGATTTGATTAACATAATGTGAATGTTACAATCTTATTTACACTTATGACTTTTATGACTTTTGCTAAAATTATGTGACAGATAATGCACTGCATACATCATTTGTCTTTCCTCCTCCACTTCCTTCTCCTTTGCCTCCTTCCTGCCTTCCTCTCTTCCTTCCTTCTACTTGTGATTCACCAAATAATACCTCAGGTCAAAAGCACAGGTTTCTCATGGCTTCATGTCATCTACCACTCTTAAATTTTCCAAGCTACAGTGCATGCCTAATTAATTTGTCTTTTTATATTAATGTAAGGCCTGCAAACTGTGTGATTTGTAGGAGTTTGATTAATTTCTCTTCTCATTCAGACTGACCCATAAGTGTCATGAACATTTGTATCTGGTTCTGAGTTCCCTTCTGAACCATATTTCAAATATTCTTTGAAAACGTGTTTCAGAACTCTGCACATTTGACAATGTTCAGATCTTGCACTTGGCAGGAGTTCTCAATGCAGCCAACCCTTCAAACATGAGGACGTGCCTTTCACCTACAGGAATGATTTCCCCAGCTTTCACTCTCTTAACAAACCTTAAACTACCACATCCTCTCAGTTGGGCTTGCTTGATTGATTTATCTGTTTGTAATTTTAAGTAATATTATGAACTTCCTCATCTTTTAGCTCTGGATCTTATAAATGTATATGCCATTGAATGTACTTTAAAGACTTGTGAGCTTTAAAAATAATCACTTCGTATAAAATTGCCCGGCAGATTTATTATCATAAGTATTTAGCATAATACTATCATGATAGAAATAGAAGGAAAACAAATAAGTCTGTGTATTTTGGAAAACAAAACAATAAAATCTCACTAGAGATTGACTCCAGCTAACAGCTCCTTCCAAGTCTGTAAATAACCCTGTCTTTGGCTTCTTGATTTAGAATCAGTAAAATTGTACTCAGTCACTGTGTCTTCTAACAAAATTATTTTGAGCAAGACACCCAGAAGTGCCCAGGGAACAATGAGGTTATTCTCATAACAAGGTTAACAAACCCAAAAGTGAAGTTGAAATTTTCTGAGTTAATACTGGGAATAATATTTCTAAAGTATTTATACACTCTGGTGTGACCTATATCAGTCCCCACCACTCAACTTTTTAAAAGATAAAGATTTTTCTCATTATCTTGTCAGTCCCAGAAGACCTCAGCTTTTTTTGCTTACTTCTCTGAGCTTCTGTCCAGACAAATTACAGCAATATAAAACCAATATGTGTGCTTGAATATAACCAGTTCTATTTACAATGTTTATTGAAGTGAATGTTGTCTGTGCTTGTGTAAATCTGCTCTTGAGGTGTACAGTGCTCAGTGCCTCTCTTCTGCTGCCCTCTCCTGCATTAATCAACTTCCCTGTTACTGGGACGTGGTACTCAACACCCACAATTAAAAGGAGGAGAGGTTGAATATGCCTTCTTTTCAAGAGATTTGGCCGGCTATAGGGCATAAACATTACGGCAGAAAGGCATGATGGAACGAAGATGCTTAGTTCATAGAGGGCAGGGAAACAGAGCAGGGAAACTGTGATTGAGAGGAAAGGGACAGAAACTACATATACCACACAAGGTCATGCTTCCACGACCCACCCAGAGGAAGGGACAAGTGTGGTTTATTAATCCCCTGGCAGCTACCAAGTCAGTAATGTTAGCACAGTTAAGCTTAACCACCACACATCCCTTTTTTTCTTTTCTCCTCTCCTTCTTTCTTCTTTACTGTGGAGATGTACACATCCACATTGCACACACATGCACGCACACACAAATTCACACACACACACACAAACACACTCTTTGTGAAATTCAAATGTATTGAAAATAGTGACTCTTTGGGACCTTAACAATGTATGGGCAGGCTCTTCACCTGGCCCAACAAGGTAACCTATTTATCCCATAGGTCATTTTACTATGTGCCATACCTTAGTAGGAAGGATGACATTGCTTTATGTTTGCTGTATTATCTTTGCTAGAAATCACGTCACTCATAAGGAAGGAAATAAAAAGGTATGGCTGTTAGGAGGCAGGGTATTACTGGGGCTTGCCTGAGGATTCTGTCCGCCATGCAAACTAATTGGGTGATTGTAAAAATAATCAATTTTTTCAGCTTCATTTCTTGAAGAATTGTAACTTTGCTAGTGATGTTGAAGGATATTTACGTCATATAGCAAAGTTCCATGTATTTGGGGGACCACTTCTGAGGTCTGTTTATTCTGTTGTACTCCTTTTCTATCCCAGAAATATGTTATCTTTGTTATTAAACTTTTAATAAGATTTTTATATCTATTAAGGCAGTTTTCCCAGCCTTATTTTTCTTCTTCTGGATATCTTGGCTACAATTAGCAGTTCAAATTTTTCATATGTGTATTTCACACTTTTCCAAACTAATAACAAAATAGCAGACAAATGCTATTTTGATTGGAAATGTATTTATTCTATAAATATCATTTACTAAAATCATCTTTCTAATGTTAACTGTGAATATTAGATATTTATACATTTATTTACATTTTCTTTATTGTATTTTAGTAAAGATTTAGGATATGTTATGTACAGACCTTTGATATTTTTGCTAAATATATTATTTAGTGCTTTATATTTTGTGTTCCTTTTATAAATGTTCTATTTTTCATTATGTTTGGAATTAATTGTCTCTGAGACAAATTGAAATTAATTGCTATAGTTTGAGCTTATTTTCTGTCCTTTTGCTAAATTTCCTTATGTTTGATGAAACTTAAGATACTCTACAAAGGGCAAATGTTACATCAATTATTAATTGATTTCAAATTGTTTAGATACTGAATTTCATTGAAGTCCAAGATATGACAGTATTAAAAGATACTTAAATTACATCTCATATTGCCTTAATAATACAGTGTAACAGCTATAAATACAGCATGTACATTTTATTAGGTAGTAATCTAGTAGTGATTTAAAAGGCAAATGTTCATAGATCATATGCAAAAAGTATACTATTTTCTATTTTATATAAGACACTTGAGCATTATAATGGTTGATACATTGTGTCAACTTGAGAAGTCTAGAAGCTTAACTAAGTCACTCAGCAGCTCTACATCCTGGGGTGTAGAGGACATGCCCTTACCACTCTAGGATGTTGTTCATTGTGTCAACTGAGAAGTTTAGAACATTAACTAAGTGACTCAGCAAGGGGCCAGGATCTTCACTCTGTAGACACCCTCAGCCTGTGCAAGAGGAGGGCAGGGAGATGGTGTGAGTGCTACACCCGCCCCAGGGTGGGTAGTCTGGATACACTATAAGGGAGGAAAAGAGGCTTGTTCCCCCCATTTTTCACTCTTGTTGCTTTTGCTGTCTTTCACCATGAGCTGTTGCCCCTCAGCCAAGCCACCCTGTGTTGGATCCAGCTGACTGTGGACTGAAACCTACACAAACCGTGAGCCAAATAAAACCTTTCCCCTTTAACTTTGGGTGTCTGGTATTTTCTCTCAGCAACAAGAGAAGAGTAACCAAGACAAGCATCCACAGATTTTGGTATTTTGTGAAAGTCCTGATGTCAATTTCTTGCATATATCAAGGGAAGACTCTATAGTACTGGGAAATAATTAAATATGAGTACTAATTATACTGATTTCAGAATTGAACTGTCTGATTTTAATACTGTGAATTCATCAAATCCAATATAATGTGTCTCTTTTCTAAGAGATATAAACACTACCTATCCAAATGATGGATTTTAGGGTTAGGTTTCTAGCACATTATAAGCATACAATAAATATCTAATATATATATATAAATATGTAAAATCTCTTCATAACAACTTTAGTGTTTTAGTTTGTATTACCTCAACAGTAGATTCTGAATGCAGAATTTAGTTTTTGTTTTTGTAACTTTTGAGAAGCAATCAACAAGAGAAAGTTGGCACAACTTTACTGGTAAGATGGCCAGTAAGAGGTAGAGTGAACAGAAAGTATTTTACTTCCAAATTCATTTTAAAATCCTAAACCCCACTTAGGTGACGTTAGGAGGTAGGGACTTTTGGAATCAGCTAGGTCATGAGAATCAAACCTTCAGGATCTGTCTTACTGCCTTTTAAAACAAAGAATCCCAGAGAGCGCTGTTGCCCTATTTTCACCATGGGTGGACACAAGGAGAAGACAGCAATCTGAAACTACCAGAGGGCTCACACCATAACTGTACTATGCTGGTGACTTGATTGCTGTAGTTCCAGCCTTCACAGCTGTGACAAATTAGTGTGCCACCCAATCTATGGTACTTCGTTATAGCAGCCTGGACTAAGGCAAAGGGAATGCTATGAAGGGCACCACCAGACTGGGTGTTGTAGTCAGGGTTTGCAAGGGAAACAATTTAATACAGGACATATAATTTATAGGATTATTTTATAATATTCACCCAAAGAGTCAAATACAAAAGAATGCAGGAAATCTAACCACACACTAGAGACCCAAAGAATCCAGCTGAGGGCCTGGATCCCATGGCAATGTCCTGCATGAGTCCAGCTGAAGACACAGAGCCCATGACAGTGCCCCCCAAGAGCCCAACTGGAGGCTGAGAGCCCTCAACAACGTCTCATGCAGGTCTGTTTCATGGATCTGTGTTGGGAAGGCCCAAAGGTCAGTGGTAGAAGCTGGAAAGTCTGCGCCAATGGGATGAAGGATCTGTGTCAGCAGACTGAGGAATCTGCACTGGAGCCAGGAAATGACCCTCAAAGTAAGGACCAGAGCTCCCCTGAAAAGAACCATAGCCATCCTCAGCAAAAGTGAGGTCCCAAGCTCTTCCAATGATGAGAACAGCCGAGTTCATATCAGGAAAGCCAGCATGACAAGCTTCTCCGGGAGGACCAACAGCACCACCTCTTCATCTCCAGTTCTCCTTTTTATGTTGTTGGCAACAATCCCATCAGGTGGGCCCTCCACACCCAGCACCACGCTGATTCAGTTCAGCTGGGTGTTACAAGTTGACCACCAGTTGTCCATCCACCACAGAGGATCACAAGTACTTCACCTTGTGGAGAAACAGAAGTAGTGCAAAACACACCTCACAATTATTCCAACTAAGGATTAGAAAAAAAGAATGTGTGGTATCTAAAACACCAAAAGGAAATAGTAGAAGGCTGGAAGGTGTCTTTACTCCAGCACTTTCCTGAGTAAAAGATCTGAGTAAAGGATCTTTTTGTGGTCCCAAGAAAAAGCTTTCAGGCCAAATTTTTAAATCCTTACAAGTGGAAGTTAGCTGAAATACATTGAAATGGAAACATTTGAACAATATGAGAGAGGTAGTGAATAAATGACTTACACGTGGCACTCTTCATTGAGGTAAAAGGCTTAAAGTTACTTCAAATTTTTTTCAAACTTGAAATTATTTAATGCAAGTAGACAGAGAGCTCTGAATGACAGTGATGTAAACCAAAGGTAAATTCTGGGAGTTTAAATTCTACATGACTTCCTCTCCATATTCTTTTGTTCATAAAATACAGGAACTAGCTCTAAGAATTATCTATTTAAAAAATTAAGGAAAAATTTTTTACCATGCTTCATTAATACTCCTTATAATATCATCACTTTCACAAATAAATTTATTTGACATTTCTATGCTTTTATGACTGTTTTCCCTGTGTATGCAATGACACTTTTGATGTTGAAATTAATGTATCCTCTTTTATATTCTTTCTTCAACATGACTTGATTCTTAGTGTTGGGTTTTGGTTTTACTAATTAAATAAAAAGACTATTAAGACTAACAAGTAACACAAAAGTTAACTACATTTAAAAAAAAGTATATGCCAGAAGTACTACATTGATATTAGATAAATCACCAGAGGGAAATTATCTTTGATATGTAAGTAAAATTTTGAAGGAAAATATTTTAGATCATATTTTGCAAAATATTAACTTCAGTTATTTTTGTGATTGTTCTGTGTACTGAATTTGTGTTTTGCCTTTGTGTGTGTGTGTGAATGTGCATGTATGTGTATGTATGTATATGCTTTAATGAACTTGTCACAATTAAGGGCTCTAGATTCAATTTCTAACAACATGGACTGATTGAAAGAGAGGAGTGGGAATTCATGGAAAAGATAAAAATGTTATTTCTCCTCCCATACAAAGTTGAATTAAAATAACAAAAAATATAAATACTTTTTTGCATTTTTTGTTAGTTTTTGTAGAAATAAGTAAACATGTAAAGGTTGGACATTATATTAACCACTTTAATTAATAACTGATGACTTGTTCCATGTGCCATCTCTTAATGCAGTGGGCTAGCAGTGAAGAACAAGGAATGTTTAGTCCTATTCTCCATCACACAAAAAATTTCACCATGATAACAGGTCCCTAAGTAACAATATTATTACTGCAGTTATATTTCCTGTCATAGTGTATGTTTTTAAGGATATTAGACACCTTACCCGACAAGGTAAATACCGGATTGCTACAGGGCTATAAATTAAGGAAGCATATCTATAAATATTCACTCAGTCTGTTTTTTGAAATTAAGCAAAGTGCCTTGTTTGAAATAACAATCAGTCCAACAATATAAGCTGTGCACTTTTATGTGCCTAGTACTTCGTTCAATTCTCGTAGTAAAGCTCTGCTGTTTGAACCTCTGTCCCTGTTTACCAGTAAACTACAGCTCATTTGGCGACAGCAAAACACCAATATATAAAACAATTTGAATTGACCACAGAGCTGCTTTTAATCAGCCTAACACAGTTGCTGGAAGCATCTAGTGAATTAGTTTTGTTCAGTCACAAGTTCAATCCCAAACTTAACATCATTGCCCTTGGTGATGTGGCCCTGAGCCAGGATAGGCAAGAGGCTAACAAAATTTGTCCAATTTACTCTAAGCAATTTGATTTAACTGGCAGTTGTTACCTTTGTGTCCCATCTCCTGACAGGCAGATTTAGAGCATTGCAATATCCAGTTGGGCGGCATGCCAGGGTGTCAGGACCTAACTGTAACTGCTCTGGCTGTCCCTACTGTAATCTCTATCTAAAGCAAACAGATTGACATCTCACAGTCAAGACATAGGTCAGTGGCTAAAACTCCAAATACCCGGGTGTGTGTGTGTGTCTGTGTGCATGTGTTTGCATGTTTGCATGCACATGTGTGCACATGTCTGTGCAAAAGAAGCTTTTCACTTAGATGGACAATAAGCTAAAAGGCTTTGCTTATGTTCCAAACCCAGTTATAGGCAACAGATTTTTCACAGAATTCAAGAGGATGTATATAAATCATAATTTGAAATGATTTGTACCTTTAAGTAGGTGATATACATGCGAAAGCACACCATGTAAAATTTCACATTACCCATTGTGATGGCTGTAAAATGGATTGCATTTATTCAGAAGGCGTTTGGCTACTACTTGCAAGCATGAAAATGTATTTGAGAATATTCAAGTAAAATGATGTGTAGATGGTTGTCCTTTTGTGTAGATGTGTAGTGCTTGTTTTTGTTGGTCTGTGTTCTCAAAGCATGTATCTTTTTGTGTGTGTGAGTGGGTACCAGGGGTCGACCTCAGGCGCCCGTGCTGCTGAGTGATATCACTGGCCCATTTTTCATATGTGGGTACTGGGAATTGAACTCAGGATCTCGTGCTTGCCAGGCAGGAGCTTATGCCACTGAGCTATCTCACCGGCCCATGTACCTTTTTTTAAGGGGTATTTCTGTTCTACAGGCTTAATACAATGATAAAATGATGAAGAACCAGTAAATGCTGTGTGGAAACTTTCTTCCTTCCCAAAATTAGAGTTGGCTTTCTCATTCCACGTCACTATCAAAAGCATTTAAGTTATAAACAACCATGGACCAAAAGCATAGTTTCTCAATATATAATTGTTCAATAAATCACCCAGTAACAATTTCTGTAACTGTATTATGAATGAGTTTTATACCATGTACTGCAAGAGTCATTTCTCTTCCTCACTCTTCATAACTTTTCTAATTTCCTTTAATAATTCTGGCCCAGTCTAGAAGTCATACAATTTAAATTTTTCCAATAAAGTTGATTCAATAAGTATGTAGAAATGTATGATTTTGTGTTATAATCATCAAATAATTTTATATTAATATATAAAATAATGTCAAAACTAGTGCTTCGCTATGAATCAGAGTCTACATTTTTGTCAAAATGTTCTCTATCATATATATTTCATCACACTTCTTCAAAGAATCTTCAAAATGAATAACAATACTTTAGTTTCCTAGGGTTAGTAAACCATACCACAGGTTTGGTGTCTTAAAACAAGATTTATACACATACAGTGCCACAGGAGATCAGAGGTTTGAAAGCGGTATGCTGGCGGGACCATCTTCCCTGCATGGTCTCTAGGAAGGAGTCCTTCCCTACCCCCGCCAGCTTCTTATGGCTCACCGTGTTCTTTTGCTTGTGGGACCAGAAGTTTCATCTCCATCTCCATTTTCACACTGCCTTCTACCCTGGCTCTGAGTCTCAGATCTCTTTTTTTTTCCACCTACAAGAACAGCTCTCCTTGATTTTAGTGCCCACCTTAAATCCAGAATGTTACCTCAAGTATTTTAACTTCATTACATTTGCAAAGGCCTTTTTAAAATAAATAAATTAATGCTCACAGGTTCTTGGTGGACATATATTTTGGGGAATCACAATACAGACATCTACTTCAGGAATGGATTTACATAACTCATTATATCCTACTAAATAAAAATTCTGGGCGCATCCTTAATGCTTTTCAAGGTGCACATGTTGCCGAAAACAGTCCTATGACGTGAAATTATTATCCCATCCACACAAGCAATTATGGAAACACTGAAAGAGGAACTAAGCTGCCAAAGGTTGTGCAGAGAGCAGCAGAAGAAAAATGGGAGGTCAAAGGACGAAGAGAGAATGCAATTGAAAAATGTTGCAGGAGAGCAGAAAATAAGAATCTGTTTTGTCAGTCCTCTTGGATCTTCATGAAAGATCAGATACGCCTAATAAATAAAATGATGTTTTTTCTTGTAGACATCTGTTATTACATATCCTTCACTGTTTAAATGAGTCCATCCCATGAAGTGACACAAGTAACTAACATAAACAATTTATAGTATATAGGTTTTCATTTTACATGTAATAGATGCATTTTATTTATTTTTTTTTTTGTGGGTACCGGGGGGTCGACCTCAGGACCTCGTGCACCAGCAGGCGCCCGTGCCGCTGAGCGATATCACCGGCCCCTTTTTCGTATGTGGGTTCCGGGAGTCGAACTCGGGCCCTCGCGCTTGCCAGGCAGGCGCTTACACCGCTGAGCCATCTCACTGGCCCAATAGTTGCATTTTAAAACCTAAACATACAGTTTTCCTGGCCAGAAATCTTTTATAATATTGTTTTAAAATTCCATCAAGTAAAAATATGAAAATTCTTTCAGCGACACCTATTTTGAAGAAATATACTTAAGAATTTTAAAGTATTTTATCTACAGTTATTTTATCTTTCAAAACCAATTTAAACCAATAAAAAGGAGACTTTTGTATCCATTTAAAATGGTTAATCAAAAACCTACAAAAGTTGCAATGTGGCTTCAAAAAATTATAGAAAATAAAAATGAAACAAAAATGAAATGTCTCAAATACATGATGCTTGATCTATATTTAGTGCAAAGTCTGTTACATTTGATTTTCCTGAGGGATTTTACTTTATTGTGTCAGAAGCTGATACAATAATCTATTTCAGTAGGCTGCACAACATTTGCACAAATAAGATTTTCCTGAGGATTTTTACTTTATTGTGTCAGAAGCTGATACAATAATCGATTTCAGTAGGCTGCACAACATTTGCACAAATAAGTTTTGTAAAAGGGCCAATGCAAGGGGTACTATATGATGGAGTGTAGTTTGGGATTTGAGAAAAATAAAAAGAAACTCTTATGGAAGTTGGGCCTAGGTAATTACCTTAGGGTAAATTTAAATGGTGAGTTTAAGAATGTTTCAATTATATGTAAAAATAAAAATATTTCAAACAATTCCAAGTTGAATTGATTCTAGAAAGGTACTCCTTAATTTCTGATTGGCTAAATATATGGAATTTATAAACTTGACAAAACTTGACAGTCATATCTACACAACCATGTAAATATACATGCCTACATTCCCTGAAATACTGTAACATTACATAAAGCAATCCTTACAGTGTTATAAAAAATTAAGTCAGAACAGATATATTATTGTTCTGGGACTCTGGGGCTTTAAATTTTCTAATGTACTTTTACCTAAATAAGTCACCCAGCAGCTTAAAACCCAAGATTATATCTTTGAGCCAATAGATGTGAATCTCTTCCTTTCCATTTGTAATGAAGAACAGATTAAAGATTTCACTAATGAAAATGATTGAGATTAATCCCGAAAAGCTCCGACAGACCTTCCCAATAAATAAGCCGGCTTTAAACACTGTTAATCTGATGAGGAGAGGGAGAGTTTAATTAAAATTCTGTCTCTCATTTATCTATTATTAAAAAGTAAAATATCTACTAAAACAGCTTTCTATTTTAACATGATTCTTTTCCCTTCTTTTTTTGTGATCACTGAAGAAATTAGCATTGAATAGACAAAATTTTTCATCAACTCCGTTTATTTTTAATACTGGGTAGGAATCACAACTGTGAGTTGGTAACAAAGATAAGAGCCTGCTTGGTGACTTCACTGAGTCTTTTATGTGACACTGGGGGCCACACAGTGTTAGCATTTCATAGATGTTCCAATGGTGACACATATTTTGATGTCTGTGAAGTTTAAAATAAGAATGCGGACTCAGTTACTGGGTCCCCAGGTCTGTGATTCAGAGGGTGACAAATAAAAACAAAGAAAGGTAGTAGTATTGCGATATTCAAATGCCCACTGTAACCTCATTAGAATGATTAGAAGTATTTTATCACTAATTCAAACCTCTGAAGATAGTAAATTCCAGTTGAAAAGCAAACCAAAAAGGTTTTGTTGGGCTTAACAATCTAATTTCTAAACCCTTTGCTTTTGCTAATAAACCACTAACAGTATATATAAATCTCATATCTTATTCGTAAATAAGCAGTTTTGATTCACGGTAACACTTTCCAATTTTGGAAATTACTGAAATTTGAACTCAATTTTGCTGCTATTTTAGGAAATACAATGTCTTCTTTTCGCAGAGTTATCTTCTTAGATATGGCATATTTTATGTTAAAAATAATTATACTTTGATTACCAACTTACTGTAATTATTTCATTCAGGCAAGTAGTGTTAAAATAACTTAATATTTCTGATGGAAACCTTTGCAGCTTCTTGAATACAGTTTTCCTTATTTTAGGTACCATCAGTATCTCTATCTGTTTCCTCATCTCTTTATTCATTTTGATATCTTTATGTCTACCAGATCTTCTAAACTGGTAAACTTCATTCAAAAGCAATAAAAAACAATCAACAAAGAAATGTCTAGCAAAAGTGCTTGCTTCAAATTGTATTATCTATAATCTGCATACTGTGTCTTCTGTATTTTTAGCTAACCTTCTTAACTAATTGAAACACGTGTCTCAACATCTCTTTCTATCTCCTTTATTTTTATTATCCTTTCATCCATATCCACTGCAGTCTGGCCACCTCCTGTACCACACTCCTGAGACACTGCTGTCAGGGATGGATCACTGGTACCTTTCTGACACACAAGTAGAAATTTTAATTACTGTATTCCGTTTCTAATGAGAGGGTTGTCTTGTGGCTACTGTGGCAGACCTAGAACACTGTCCTTGGTTTTCTTGTATTCTGGCTCTCACTCCTCAGTCTGCATCTCAGGCTCTTTATTTTACTCTCATCATTATATATACGGCCTCTTTCCCTTAAAATAAGACCTAGCTGGAAAATAATCAGGCTTGAAAACCAGAGATCAAAAATGCCAACCCCAATCAGCTTATCCTTGCCTCTTGCTTAGTGGCTAGAGTGAGAAAGAGTATATATATGCATACATATATATGTGTATATATATATATATATATATATATGTATATATTTATATATACATTAAATACATAAATAATTTTTAACTTTTGCAGTGTTTCACTTAGTATCATACCATGGGGTTTAAATGTGATATTTCTGCAAAAAAAATTAAAGTTGGATAGTGAAGGTTTCTCTTATATTAGCTCAAAATTTGAACATCTATTCATCTATGAAATATATTGAATTTAAATATTCAATATAGTTTTAAACATAAAATATAAATTAAAATGTATTAAATTTAAATACAAAATAAAATATACTTCCTTCTCTTAACTGTTATTTAACTGAGGTTTTGATTTTCTATTTGGCACCAAGCAAAAATTGACACTTTTACTTTAAGAGTTTTGTTTGTCTTTGTAATTAATATTTGTCTTACTATACAATGAAATTATCACTGAATTACTATGAAGAACTTATTGAAAATTGTCATAAAATTCATAGGTTTCTTTACTTCAGTGGGAGTTGAGTAGGAGGATTATTCCTCCAATTTCAAAGTACAGTATAGTGTAAACCATTTTATAAAAAAATGAAACCACTCAAATAAATTAGTCTAATGGGTTTTGTCTAAGCAATTTATCGAGAACTGTAAGACATGTTGGAATGTCTTCCTCTCTTATTTACCTCATTAATCTAAATGTTGCAAATAAAGTATGACTTTTAAATATTTTTATTGAGATAGGATTTATATAACAAAGAATTAACTATTTCAAATTGAATAATTTGGTAGCATTGAATACATTCACAATTGTGCAACTATCACCTCTATTTCCAAAGCACTTTTTTCACCTCAAAAATAAAATAACTTGCTGTTAAGTAGTTACTTACCATTTCACCACCTTCACCCCTTACAACCAGGTCCATAAAACTGAAGACCTTCACCTGTTCTGAATGTTTCCTGTAAGTGGAATAATATAATGAATAATGAATGTGTCTATTTTTTTCACTTAATATTGTGTTTTGGAGGTTCATCCACATTATAGTATGTGTTAATACTTAATTCATTCTTACTACTAATACTTTAATGTTTGTATCACATGCTATAGTTTGGGAATTTAGAGGCCCATGTGTTAAAAGCTTGGTCCTTAATCTGGTGTTCTTAGGAAGTAATAAATAATGTAAGGGATAGGTTCTGTTGGAAGATCTGTGGGTGATTGGTTGGAGAAGTGTCCTCGAAGTAGATTGTGAGACCCTGGTCCCTTTCTCTTCCTCTTTTCTCTCTTTGGCTTCCTGACCATGAGAGAAATAATTTGTTCCATGGTACCCTCTCCCCATGATGTGTCACCATGGACTCAAACCAATAGGACCAATTGATCATGAGCTAAAGTCTCTAACACTATAAGCCAAAAAATTTGTATACAAGTTGGTTATCTCAGGTAATTGCTATAGCAATGGAAATTAACAGAAGAACCTGGTACTAAGTAGTGAAAGCATTATTGCTATACCTGAGATGAGATACAGAAGCTTTTGCAATTGGTTTTCTTTTTTTTTTTTTTTTTTTTTTTTGTGGGTACCGAGGGGTCGACCTCAGGACCTCGCGCACCAGCAGGCACCCGTGATGCTGAGCGATATCACCGGCCCCTTTTTTGTATGTGGGATCTGGGAGTCGAACTCGGGCCCTCGCGCTTGCCAGGCAGGCGCTTATGCCGCTGAGCCATCTCACAGGCCCTTGCAATTGGTTTTCTAGGAGGAATTTACAAAAGTTTGAATGTTAAACCGCAGAAGGCCTAGAATGTTGTAAGCAGAACTTAATGGGAGATTTGGGTGAGTGCTCAGATTAGTAAGGTTAGGTGTATTCTTACAGTAAATGCTATGCTGATGATGTCTCAATTGGGAATGAGGATGTAATAGAAACCATCTTTGTTATTCTGTGGCAAGGAATTTTGATGAATTTTATAAGGTTGAATATAAAAGCAGACTGGCTTACCTGATAGAGAAAATTTCAAGACCTCACACTATTCTGGCAGCAGCATAGATCTTGCTGGCTACTTTAAACCAAATGTTTTGTGACATTTGAGAGCAAAATGGAGCAGAATATTTTCAAAATTTCACATAGCTTATGTAATGATGCTGCCAAGAAGGATATACAGACTAGCACCATTAAAACTAAGCCAAATTCTTCTGCCTCAGGATAATAGAAAAGGTGTCTTGAGGACATTTCAGGAATTGACAAGTCCACAGTAATCATAGACTCAGAAATGTAGAAATGCTAATTTGTCTCAAACACCTTCCAGAGTAGAGCCTTTGGACAGTACAACTCTGTTGTGTCCTGCTCACCCAAAAGTGCCTAAGGAATTATCACATGTATAACATGTAGTTGACAAAGCATTCAACGCCTATTACAATTATGCATCAGTGGGCCCAAGTGCAGATTATGTCAGTGGGCTGACATTGGTGTTGTCTACATGATGTGATTTTTTTAGGCAGAAAGAATGTAAGAAATTTGAGGTCACAGAGGCTTCCCTTGAAATTTCAAAGGAAAAGTTGAGATACCAGGCAGCATGTGGCAGGATCAAAGTCCTTGAAAGCAGCCCCAGAGAAAGTAATGTGTTCAACTATGAGAGGGAAGTCAAAGATAAAATGGACAACCCAGGACATTACATACGCTTAGGATACTGTAATGGTTCACTGATTGTGTCTCCTTGAGAAATTTAGAAGCTTAACTAAGTTGACTTGGCAATTCTACACCTTGGGTGTAGAGGACCTGTCCTGGGGTGGCTCGTCACCTGGAGGGTATAAAGGGGAAATGAGGAAGAACGGACTTGCTTCTGTTCTTCAGAGGAGCTCCAGTCTTTGCCTTACCTTGGACGTCATCTCCTGTCTTCTAGCACAGACTCTTTGGCTTCCACCTCAGATCTTTCAGCCTTCCATCACAGACTCAACAGCCTCCTGATACGGACTTTTGAGAGGCACTGCAGTGAGCTCCAAACCTTGGACTGAAACCTTCGGTCTCCAGTGTACAGACACCCTTTGCACACTTCCTCATCCAACTCTGGCTGACCATCAATCTTGTAATTTCTTATACATTTGTATGTCTTGTGTTGTCTGTTTCTCCAGTAAAACACTGACTGATGCAGATATAAGTCACTTGCAAAGGCAAGCTGTACAAAGCCAGCTCAACAGAATCACCAAGTGGCTTGAAATCAGCACAAACATAAGAGTAGGTTTCCCCAACGCACCGGGAACCCATTTCCTGGATAAAGTGCACTGAATGCCAGACAGACTGTTAATTTAATGTTTTCCCTGCTGAATCTTTTGTCTAATCCCTCCTTATTATTTCTCTATTCATCCTTTGGAATAAGAATATTTACCTAGTGTCTATTGTATTATGGTTTAGAGGTAGAATCCCCTGAAAGTGGGCTCCAACTAGCAAGACCATAGGGGTGTGGCTGCCCTTTAGAGTTCAAATCTCACTGAAACCTGCTCCAGGTTCTGGATGTGGAGCTACAAGATTTACTGTATACCCTGTTGGTGTTCTGTCTTGCTTTGGTCTGATTTATTTCTTTCCTCCTTATTCATCTGATTTGAAATGAAAATATTTACCCTGTGCCATTATATGGGGAAGAGTTTAATGTTCTTTTTTATTTGTACAAGGGCACCTCAACTCAGAGTTTAACCTGAGTTTCAGAGGAAACACTGGACTTGGATTTATCAGCAATGCTGGAACTATTAAGACGTTGATGATTCCTAGAGATTGCTTCATGTATTTTGCATAATGAAGTAGACAGGAGCCTTTAGGGGTCCAGTGACAGATTGTTATTGTTTAGATCTTAAAAGTCCCACAAAAAATTTCATGTGTTTGGAAGGTGATTGGGTCATGGGGGCACTGTACTCATCAGTGGATTCATAACTTGATAAGTTCATGCTGAATATGCTGTCAGGAGGTGGAGCTTAGTTGGAAGTGGGTCACTCTAGGTGTGACTTGGAACAGTGTATATACCTGTCTCCATCTTCTCCTTTCTATCTGCTTCTTGGCTGCTACAAGGGAGAACAGCTTTCTTCCACTATGTCCCTTCACTATGGCGTGTCTCTCTGGAGCCATCCAAGTATGGACTGATTGCTCTGAGAAACATGCTGCAAAACAAACCTCTTCTTTAAGTTGTGGTTGTCAGATATTTTTTCCCACTAACAGGAAAGAGTACTAATAAGCATACCACTGTACTTTGTGAGTGTGATGAAATTTTGTTTTAAATTTTATAGCACCTTACAGTTAAAGAGTTTGCCTTGAGTCTCAGAGGAGACTTTGAACTTGGTCTTTTGAGCAATATTTAAGTAGTCAAGACTTTGGGCAATTTTAGGGATATACTAAATGCATTTTGAACTGTGAAATAAGCATGAATCTTTAAGATACAAGGGATGAATGCTAATATTTGCACCTTATGTATCCTCCAAATGTCTGTATGGTAAAGGGTTGGTCTCCAGTTTGGTATTGTTGAAAGAAGTACTACTGAGGTGGAAACTTTAATAAGTTGCCATTGTGGGATGTCTTTTTGTCATACAAAGTAAGCTCATGAAGTAGATCAGGAGTCATCAAGCCCATTCTCTTTCTGTCTCTCGTTTTATGGCCATGAGGTAAGCATTTTTGTTCCATTATATGCTCTCTTTCATTTTATGCTATCTCTTCATAGTCCTAAGAGCAATGTGGCCAACTGATAATGAATAAAACATCTAAAACCATAGGCTAGGGGCCGGTGAGATGGCTTAGGGGTGTAAGTGCCTGCCTGGCAAGCGCAAGGGCCCAAGTTCGACTCCCAGAACCCACATACAAAAAAAGGGCTGGTGATATCTCTCAGCGGCACAGGTGCCTGCTGACATGTGAGGTCCTGAGGTCGACCCCCGGTACCCACAAAAAAAAAAAGTAGGCTAAATTCACCTTTTTCTCTGTAAGTTGATTGTCCCAGGTATTTATTAGAGTGATATACCACCATTGGTTTATTCATTCATTCACTTGCAAAGATATTTAAGTTTTACCTATTTTTGACTCTTGTTCATAAGGCAGAAGTGGACACGTGTATATGTATTTATTTGAATACCTGTATTCATTATTTTAGATGGATTTTTAAAACCAGAATTATTGAGTCATATGATAATCCTATTTCATCTTTTTGGAAACTGCTAAGCTGTTTTTATAGAAGCTGAATTTTTTAAATACTATGAGTGATGCATAAAAGTTCTGATTTCTACAAATCTTCAACAAGAATTACTTTCCACTGAGGAAAAAGAAAGAATTGGCATAGCTTATCCTAGCAAGTTGAAATGGGACCTTATTATGATTTTGAGTGCATTTCTCTAATTAGCAGTACTGTTGTGTATCCTTGCATGTGTTCATTTGTCATTTGCATATTTTCTTTGGATAAATATCTATTTAAGTTTTTTAACCGTTTTTAAAGTTAGACTGAATATCTTTTTGTTATTGAATCAAAAAGTTTTCATATAATCTAGATACTCAACTTTCAGCAGATAAATGATATGTAAATATTTTCTCCCATTATATATGTTGTGGTTTTACTTCCTTGATGTGTCCTTTGGTGCACAAAAGTTTTAAATTTTGATGAAGTCCAATTAATCTGTATTTGTCTTTTGATGTTGTGTCTCAGAATCCTTTGTGATATTCAGTGGCATGAAGATTTATCCTTTTCATAGTTTTAGCTTTACATTTAGATTTTTGATTCAATCTGAATTGTGCTTTTAAATTTGTCTTATTTGCTTTTCTTGTTGCTGAGACAAGATATCTGACACCCAAAGATAAAGCAGGAAATGTTTATTTCAGCTTATAATTTGTAGATGTTTTGGTCCATAATTGCCTGGCTAAAGGCAGGGTGGCATGGCAGAGGGGCATCATAGAGGAGAAACAGCTCATGCAGGCAGTAGTCAGCAAAAGCAAAAAGCAAGTGACAAGTGACAAACAGTGACCCTCTTTCTGTCCGTTATATCTTATCCAGACTATCCACCTTTAGGGTGGCTAGCACTCACACCCAGGGAGAGATGCCCTTAATCCTACCCAGAACTATGCCAAACCGATCAGAGGACTAATTTAGTAATCACACACACTTGATCCCAGCATCACACCCTCCAGATCCAACCACCTCCAAAAACTCCCACCTATGACTGCATGAGGTTTTGCACGACAGCTAGACACAAGCAATAACAATATTGTAGGAAGTTTAAAGTTCCCTTCTGTATTTTGCTTTACAATATATAGGTTTTCCAGGACTATTTGTTGAATACACTATTCTTTCTTCCATTTATTGATGTTGCTGCTCCTGTTGATCATCAACTAGTGATAGATACATTGGGTATTTTCTGGACTTTGAATGGTAATTGATTAATTTATTGATCTAACCTTGTGGAAGTCCCCAGTAAGACAAATTCTCTATCACTTGCTTTTAAATATTTTCTACTCAAAATTATATTGTCTCGTATTTCTTTTATCATTGTCTTTCTTTCATTCTTTGTTTAGTTTTGTTTTATTGAGACAGGGTTTTGGTATGTAGTTCAGGCTGGCCTGTAATTCATTGCAATCCTCCTGCCTCAGCCTCCAGAGTTGTGGGATTATAGACATGTTCCACCACAGCCAGCATATTATCTTGTATTTCTAAAATTGGGATATTTTTATAATGAGGTATATCATTAATATGTAAATTTGTAGCTATATAATAAATTTTCCAGTGCAAGTTCACTAGTAGTCACAGATATTAAGATTTATTAAAGATATTATATTTGAACAACAAAATCACTTAGTGCTTTAATGGCCTTTCATAATTTGCTTTCTTTCCTATATCGCTTATATTAAGAAACAATAGATTATTGTTTGAAGTTTTATTACAAGCCAACTCAGGAGAAAAACACTGAAAATAACTTTAAGACCAATACTGCTGTTTCACAGTGAGCTCTCATTTTAGAAAACTAACCATATTTCTGCCATTATATTAGCTTTTCACTTGATACATACAATCAAAACATTAATTGGTAATGCAGGCTTTAATTTTAGTTTTTGCTTTTACAAATTTCAGTTTTAAATATCGATCCTCTAGGGTGTTGTATGAGATATAAGAAAAAATTTTACTGAACAGTTAAAAATAAATTTTAATTAACCATCATTAATTCTTATTTTTTCAATATCTTTAAGATGTAAATAATATACACATCTTACAATTAAAGTAATTCATTCAGAGAGACTATGTAACTTCCCATCTCACTTAGAAGCAGAAGTTCTAAATTTAGCATGGCTTGAAAAGACCCAGATTAAGTACCATCAATCTCCCCTTCTGTACACAAATACAGTGTAGGGACCCACTTTTCTGACTTCATCTGCAAGATTTTCTTTAACCCTGTGATTGTGCAGTCATCGCTATTACCACTCTCCCTTTTTTTCCCTCAAATCAACTAATGCAAACTTCCACATCAGGACTTTTCTACATATGGATTGGAATATTTATTCCTTTGATTTATGCATTGCTAGCTTCATTCTTTCTGTCAGGTCTCTGGATATATTAGCTTGTTAGTATGGTTTTATTCAAATGCCCTACTTAACATTGAAATCAATTATTTAGTTTGAGTCTTCCAGAAGAGTGCTCCAAGAAATATCTACCATTGGAGAGTCAACTCTTTTAAACTTCAAATCTTTACAGAATGATGCATTTGTACTATAAAATGCCAATTTCATGAAATATGTAATTGCTACAAAAGTTTTTAAGCACTTAGACTCAGTTTCTGTACTTGTATAAGTCCAGAAAAACCACATAATTATGTAGAGAAACATTGTGTCTCATAGACTTGTGCATAAATATTACTTGGGGAGGTCATGTTAATGTGCAGATTCCAGTTTGTAGAAACCTGATGAGACCAGAAATTGACATTTTTAACAGGTCCTTTTTAATACTTGTGCTTGGAAAGCACAGGCTTAGCTAAGATTAAAGTGCCAACATCTTAGTTTGGAACGCTCATCTGAGGGGACATTGAATGAAGGAGGGAAACTCAGTAAATTGTTCTGATGTGGATTCACAAGACACCAGCTTTATCTTGAAAGATTGCAAGGAGGAAAACTCAGAAAAAAGGATGGATTTTCTTCAACACTTCTCAACTCTCACACCATGAACAGATGCCCCCTTTGTGCTTTGGAGTAACATCATCTGGGCTTCAGTGGTCTTTCAGTTATCTAGAGCTTTACAACATAGTGGACTATTTCAGCCAATCCCTAAAATGGGGGAGACCACCGAAAGAAGGAAAGGTACTGAAAGAAAGAAAACAGAAATGATGTATAAGAGGGTATGCCAAGGTTTTGGCCAATTTCCATGCCAATAAATTAATTATTTAACCTCCTTCTAAAATTTATTTACCTCCATCATCATATTTAAATCGTTTGTGTTTTATTGATCTCTTCCATCATTATAATGTACATACTTAACTGTGAAGACTGTTTTATATTCTAACAAGAGAATAATGCCCAACACAAAAGGTAGTTGCTAAATTACTCTTTTAAAAATAAATGTGTCAATCAATGACAAACAGCACCTATGTAAAAAAGATTACATGCAAAATGAGACGTTAAAGTTAACTCGTCTTTAATCTTTGTTACATCATTTCTTCCCTGTGGAGAGACGTTTTATTTTGCCAGTTCTTCAAATAACAGTATTAGATGTAAACTGACCTGATAAAAACTTTGGGATTAGCAGTCCATTAACATTGTAGTTTAACCAACCAAAGCCAAAAATTAGCTGAGTTTGAATTTGGAGCAATTTGCAAAAAATTATGAAGGTTTTCAGAAAATAAATTTTTAATAATAATCACATATATTTAATTAAATTTTGAGGGCCGGTGATGTAGCTCAGGGCATAGGTGCCTACCTGGCAAGCGCAAGGTCTTGAGTTCAACTCCCAGTACCCGCATATAAAAAAAAAATTTCATATTTTCCCATGAGGTAAAAAGTAATTTGGATGGCTTTCAACAGTGTCACTATACCATCCACTATGTTTTAAGTCACCTACTGAAAACAGTAACAATGTCATTAATCTCGGATGTAATTTGTAACTAACCCTACACACATTTCCTAAGGGTACATATGAGATGATTTCAGTATTTTGAAAGTACCTTTCATATTTTAAAATACCTTATTTTGACATAAATAAAATTGATATTTACTAGTGTACCTGACATTATGACTTCGTGATAACGTGCCTACAAATATTGTTTTTGTCTTGTTTAATAGTACATGTACTAGTTATTTTATTTATATCATTTGTTTCCCAGCAGAAATAGAGAATAATCAATTTCAAATTTGTGTTGTTTTCAATTTTTATGCTTAAAGATTGCTTTTATCAAATTGAAAATGATTCATTTTTCACTTACATCATAAAAACCATAGGTCTTATTTCTACACTTTATAGTCCTCTTAGGAACAGACAAATTTATTTGTTCCCTCATTTATTCAATTCATTTGTTTACTGAATGATTACCTTATAAATACTCTTGTAAGAATCACTTCTGAGATGGCTGAAACATTTTATTTAGTTTCTCCTTAATTTATCTAAAAAGAATCAATTTGACTTTTAATAAGTATTATAATAAGAAAGAGCTGTGTTTCATACTTCAAAATAACCCAGAAGTTATTACAAAAGTAAAATGTAACAAAAAATATTTTAGCTGGTGGAGAAACTACCATAGCATGCTCATCTGTTATCACTTATTATGAGAATTCTTATAAAAATCATTGTTAATATTCTAGAGCCTTTAATATATCTTTAAATAATCTGTAAACATAAAAATAGGTTGAAGCAAATATTTTCTGTCAGTCTTTCATTAATCCTAAAGAAGGACATGTCAGAGATTTCTAGATTTTGAATTTGGGTTAGTTTATATTGCCTCAGTAATCCTTTATTTCATCCTTTACTGTTTTGAGCATAGCTGTAATAGGTACTTTAAAATAATTTCCTGCTAATATTAACATCTAGATCACTGTGTTTCGTTTTGTTTTTCTTACTGATGGGTTTTTCTTTCGAGAATGGTTCACATTTTCCTGCTCCTTAATACTTTAGAATGAACATTTTGGACATTGCGTAGTAGATTTTGTTCTTTACTGAAAGAGAGCTAATCGTTATGGTTAAAAGTACACAATTTTGGTAATTAAACTGATACTAATTACTCTCTCTTCAGGGATATCTCCAATTAATGTCTTATTTTTATTTTTATTTCTTACTTTAGGTAGGATTGGTCACATGCATGTATGATTCAGACATAGACACATTTGGGCAGAATTTATCAAGAGAAATTAACCTCTGTCTCATTACCCTTCTATTTCCAGGACCTGAACCTATCCTTCTCTGTCAATATAATGGTCATTTTCTGCCAGACATTTAACTGCCTTATTTCAGCCAAGTTCTTACCGTTACTCAATATTCAATGCTTCTAGTTTTGTTTATTTTATAGTAGTTATTTGCAGGCAATTTAACCTAACAAGAGTTCTCTATTACACTGGTGATACACTTTATAGTCAGCTTATGTTTAGACAAAGCTTCAATACATTTTCAAAAAATTAAAATAAAAACATACAAAGCAAGTTTCACATTAAAGAGATGTAAGACACTTGATCAGTTCTTTCAGAATGTGACTTTTATTGGTAAATTACGGAAGTACGAGGAGAACATGTAGCATTCGTCACAGTGGAGAAGGGCATTGAATGTAAGGTAAAATAAAATAGGTGAGGGCATTTCTCATCAAATTTTAAGTAAAAAATTGAGATTTGACAATAGACATATTCAATAGAACATAATAGTGAAAAAATACCAATATTAGGAATTAGTGAAAAATTTAAAAGTGTAGGAAAGTACATTTTTCAATATAAGAGTAGTACTTTTGGAAAGGGTAGTTGTTAAAAACGTCTTTTTCTTTTATTACGTTTTGTTCTGGAAGGAAGGAAAAGCCTTTTAAAAATGGAAAATTTAATGAGGTATTTTCCAAGAACAACCTTGGCAAAATTTGAAGTATAAATTTTATGAAATTGAGGAAACACACGTTTATAGTATGATAATTAACATCCACTCAACAGCCACCAAGAGCCACCTGGTAAGCTCATAAAATTTTGGATGGTGTCTTGTAGTTCTGCTTGTAATGATTTTTTTCCCAACATTTATAGGTGTGAAAGTATATTTTCCCTTCATTTCATTATTTTTGGTTGGATATGGAATTATATTTTGTTGCTCTACATTTTTTTATTTTATGAAAATATAAAACAAAATTTCATAACAACATAAGAGAATAAAAATAATATTATTACTAGGTATTATTAATTATTAATATAATATATTATACTAATATATACTAGGTATATAATATTATTAATTAATATTAATACTACGTATTAACTTCAAAGTAGTTACTCAGAGTACAAGACGTAAATAAACTTTCTCTCTGATGAAGAAACAGACCCTACCACAAAACTCTTTTTAATGAACAGAACCTAGTAGTATAAATAAAGCAAATTAGCATATATATTAACATATTTTTTAAACAATGGAAGAGATAATTTGGCCAATTATTTGCACTTCTCCCTACTTTCTATTTATCTGCCTTTAAAAAAAAAAAAAAATATATATATATATATATATATATATATATATAGTTTCTCATATGAGAGAAACCATGCAATATTTAAGCTTGTGTTTCTGACTTATTTCACTTAACATTATGCTCTCCAGTTGCATCCATTTACCTATGAATGCCTCAAGTTTATCTTTATAGCAGTCTATAGCAGCGTAATTGATAATATCTAGTTCTTGGGAATACTGCATCTATCCATCAACAGATGAATGGATAAGGAAAATGTGATATACACAATGGAGTACTGCTCTATTCTTCTAAAGCATTTAAAAAATAATATTCAATGAGGAATCTGTTGTCATTATTTTTTTTCCTCATGGCTTGTTAATATTTACCTCTGACTGCTCTTAAGATTTTTCTCATTTCTTGTTTCAAGGAATTTGATTACAGTACTCTACAGCATTGTGTATCTTCACTTTTGTTTTGTATTATTTGTATGAACATTGTTTTTGCCATTATTTTGTCAAATATTTTTTGTTTCTCTTAACGTTTTGAGGATTTCAACTGCATGTTAGAAAACTGAATTTGTTCACTGCCTTCTGAAGTTATGCTAATTTATTTTGTCTTTTTTACATTAAAAAATTAATTAATTAAGTTTCCTGGTACATTTTAGGTATATATATATATATATATATATATATATATATATATATATATATACTGATCACATTCATCATAGGGAATTTGTACCTGTACATGATATATCTTGATTATTTATTTTTCCATTCCCCTTCAACTCTTCTTCCACCCTTTAATTATAAAACTTCATTCAAAAACTTTGTTTCTATTTTTTCCTTCTTTTCTCACTTTTTTCTCTACACTTCTTTCATTTCCCCTCCCCCCTCCCTAGTTCCCCTTTTAATTTGAACATTTTCTTCCTATTTCACAATATCTATTATACATTTTGGTCCTTATTTACACTTTCAGTTTCTCACACCAGAGAATGTGGAACTTAAACATCTGTGTCCAATTTAATTCACTTAAGAGGATGGTCTCAAGCTGCATTCATTTACCTAGAAATGTCACAAGTTTATCCTTCTTTATGGCTAAGTAGTACTCCATCATATAAAAAGAAACCACATCTTCTTTACCCATTCATTAGTTGATGGGGATTTGGGCTGTTTCCAAGATTTAGCTGTTACAAACTGCCAATATATACATGGGTATGCATATATCACTGTGATATGATGTTTTTAATACTTTTTTGAAGATATCAAGAAAGGCAATAGCTGAAACAACAACTTTCATGGTAGCATCCAAAAAATGAAATGTCTAGGAATCAATCTAACAAAGGAAGTAAAAGGTCTCTACACTGAAAACTAGAGTACTCTAGAAAAGGAAATTGAAGATGATATCAGAAAGTGGAAAGTTATCTCTTGTTCTTGAGTAGGAAAAAATAATATAGTGAAAATGCCCATACTTCCAAAATTATTATATAGATTTAATGGAATACTGACCAAAATCCCAGTAGCACATCTCACAGAATTAGAGAAAACAATCCTAAAATTCACTTGGAACAGGAGACTTAGAATAGCAAAGGCAGTTCTGAGCAACAAAGGCAAAGCAGAGGGCATCATAATCCCTGATGTGAAATTATACTACAAAGCTACTGTAATAAAAACAGAATGGTAATGGGAAAAAAAAAAGACCTGAGGATCGATGGAACAGATTAGAAGATGCAGAAAAAACTCTAGACATACTCAGCCACCTTATCTTTGACAAAGGACCCAAACACCTTCACTGCTAGAAATACAACCTCATTAGTAAATGGTGCTGGAAAAATTGGCTTTCCACATGCCAAAATTAAAAGTAGACCCATATCTTTCACCATGCACTAAACTAAAATAGAAATGGATCAAAGATCTAAATATAAAACAGAATTGCTAAATCTGCTGGAAGATAGAATAGGTAGAACTCTTGAAAACATTCGTGTAGGCAAACATTTTATGATCACATAGGAACTATCACAAAGAATCAACCATTTGGATCTCATCTTATTAAAAAGCTTTTTCACAGCAAAGGAAACCACCAGCAGAGTGAAGTGACAACCCAGAATGGGAAAACAATTTTGCCAGCTATTCCTCAGACAAGGACTACTATCAAGAATATATAAAGAACTCAAAAAAAAAAAAAAAAAAAAAAAAACCACACTCCCCAAATTTAAAGACCCGGTCCCAAAATGGGCATCTGAAATGAATAGACAATTTTCAGATGAAGAAGTAGAAATGGCAAATAAATATATGAAAAAAATGTTCAACATCACTGGTCATTTGAGAGATTCAAATTAAAACAACCCTGAGATTCCATCTCACTCCAGAAAGAATGGCTATTATCAAGAAATCAACCAATAACAAATGCTGGCAGGGCTTTGGGGTACAAGGAACATTTCTCCACTGTTGGTGGGAGTATAGACTGGCACAACCACTGTGGAAATCAGTGTGGAGATTCCTCAAAACCTAAGACTAGAGGTTACATTTGACCCAGGTATTTTTGTCTTTATATTTTATGTTGTGCGAATTTCCATACTCCTTTGCTAATTTTTTCTTCATGTTTTATTTTTCTGTTGTCAATATTCCCCTTTTAATCTCAGAAATTATATTTTAGTCTGTAACAATTTGCCTATTTTTAAAAATGTACTCCTTTGTTCTTCTACATTTTGAAATATCAGGCATCATTATAACTGTTAATATCCTGATGCATTAGTCTCATAATTTCTGTCAGTTTAATTTTCTTCGTGCTTTTGTGTTACATTGTTGTACTTATTTGCATTACTGGTCATTTTTCTTTGTTTAACAGACATTAAAAAATTTATGTCTGGGGCAATTTTTTTTTGTAGTTTTTAAGTACACTTAGCTTTTTTCAAGTAAATTACTTAGGAACAATAATGTTTTCAAACATATAATTCTTGGGTCCACAGGGCAATAGTAGTCTTTGTTTTTTATTTGACCAACAATGAGGCTGTAGGCTTTAAATGTGTTATCTGATTCCCAAACAGTACAAGTTTTTTTCTCCTCTTGCTAATTAAATTCAAATTACTGAATTCTTGCGAACTCTGCGGCATTTTGATTCCTTTCTTTGTGGTGTAACCGCTCAGCAGTCTCTGTCTGCTTCAAGCACTATGTTCACTGGTATCCTTTAATAAATACTCGCCTTAAATTCCAAAAGTAATGGGTGTTCTGCAGGTCACCTGTACCTGCTCTCTGTGTGGAAATCTCTTCACCCATTTGTCTCTTCCTAGTTCATACCATTTTCTCTGTGAATTCTGCTTTTGTCGCCTGAAAATCTCATTTCTGTTTCCTCAACTCAGACATTGCTTTTCTGTTTGAATCACTCCTCCGAATTCTGTGCCCTCGGAATTCTCTCCAAGCAGTAAGCCAGAGAAAATGAAGAAATTGCTTTTCCTCTTTCATGACCGCTGTTCAGTGGTATCTATTATCTAAGGTTTGAATACATTCTTTTTTCATATTTTTTATACTTATTGATATGCATAAAAAGAAGGAAAGTGAATTTAGTCCTTGTTATTTTGTCTTTACCTGAAGAGACCCTAAATTTGTTGTAAATTTTAAATGTGTAATGGCATTGATATTTTAAAACATTTTGAGACAATATTTTATCAAAGTTTACTTTATTATTTAATTAAAATAAGATATATATATATATATATATATTTTTTTTTTTTTTAAGGCTGATTCCTTAAGGAGAAGGTCTTTAGCCTCAGGCACCTAACAGGTGTGGAAGGATTTTTCATTGCAATTTGTGGGGAGGTAAATGTTCATACCTGGAATCAATATGAGGGAGTCTGCAAATGTCCTGGTTACTTCTCTACCAGTTTAAGAATACTCAGAGTTAATTTATGCTTTAATTTTGATGAAAATGTACAGATGCAGCAAAGACTTATTACAACATTTGTTATGTTAGATGAGTTATTATTGGAAACATTTTACCCCAGTCTACTTATATTACCCTAATAATATATCTCCCAATTTCAAAATACTTCATTTAATAATATCATTTATAGACAAACACCATATATTTTCCTTTTCTTTCTCCTTTCTTTTTTTTTTTAACTACTTTTGGTAAAGCAAATCAGATTGTATTACCTCCTTGCTAAAACTCCTTCAAGACTTAACCGTCTCCCATAGAGAATCAAACTGTTAACAGAGACTAAAGACCCTGCATTATCTGTTTATTTCAATGATCTCGTGTTTTGTCTCTCTCATTATAAAATCTTCTTTCAAATTAACTTAGTGTATTTTATATTATTCCATCTCCTTGTTTGACTATTTACTATTTGTCTGTTATAAATTTATAATTATTTTAGATTTCATACTGCACATATTTAATTTAATTATTACCAACTTCCTTTAAGTTTTATCATGCTACTTCCTATATAACATAAACACCCAATAGCACTATATTTCCACTTATCCCAACTTTTCTGTCATTTTTAAAAGAAGTGCTTTAGTAAAAAGGAAAGTGTTTCCAGCCAGAAACCTGGATCTATACAAGAAAATGGAAGAACACTGAATATGACATCTTAGTTACCTTTCTCTCGTTACTGAGACAAAATATCCAACATCCAAAGTTAAGAGTGGAAAGGTTTATTTAGTTCACAGTTTGTGGAGGTTTCATAATTGGCTGGCTGCAAGGCAGGGTGGCACATGGCAGAGGGGCAACCATTCAAGGCAGTGGAAGACAGTGAAAGCAAAAACCCAGACAGCAAAATGGGGAAACAGGACTCTTTCTGCCTTTTTTATCTTATCCAGACTGCTGGGATTATAACGGTGCCATTCCAATCAGTGGCCAGGTCTAGCAATCACCCACCCTTAATGCCAGCACCCTTAATGTCAGCATTGCACTATGAGTCAATCACAAACTCTAGATTCAGCTGCCCCCAAAAAAGCCCTGTCTAAAAGTACATGAGCCTTTGGAGGGACACCTAGACACAAACCATTACATGGTAAACATGGTTGCAAATTTAAAGTGCAGCTTTATTGTTTAAAATATTTTAAAGGTAATTGACTCTTTAAAGCAAAAATAAGAATACTGTCGTGCCACTCCAATTTCACTGTGTATATATGTTGATCGATATTCTTTTGCATAAATACAATAGGATCATCCTACTTCAGGTTTAGCTTGATGTTCTTTTTGCCCAGAGTCACAGCATTTACATCCCACACACTCACGTTTTTTTCTGACTCATATTTTTCTCTGTGAAGTCTCAGCCTAACTTTCATCTTTCAATGTGCCATTTTAACTCATCTCATTTAAGCAATACCCTCACCCAGTAGTCTTTACTTTCATAGTCACCTTTTCCTTGATTTGTAATTCTATATTTTATTTGACTCTTACTTTTAAAAATACATTTCTGCATTAGTTCTGAGTTCCATGGAAAAAGAAAACATGGTTATTGTTTTACACATTTGTCCTGAATCTAAATAACAGCTGTGATTTAATCACTGGAAAATTGTGGAGTGCATGCAGAATGTACCTAGAAAAAAAAAAATCCTTATTAAGTTAGTTTTCCTACTGAGACAGATAAATGCCCTGGAAAATAATGGTTGAGCCTGCTGTATATAATAAAATTTGTCGTGTGTAGTAATTTAGAGTTTCTTTATTTTGTGTTATGTTCAACCTACAAAATAAAGTAGGCCAATGCATTTTGTTTTTAACATGTTAGAAGCTAGGAGAAAAGTTTTCATACCATTTTAAAAATATCTCTCTAGCTTTTTTGAAGTGATTCTGTCAACATCCCTCAGTGTTTCAGCCCTTAAATTTTTTTTCCTGGTTTGTTGCCAAAGAAAACACTACAGGGATTTATACTGGCAATTAAAAAAAAAAAGAAAAAAATATATATATACTGAACATTTTAAAAAATAAGTTGTACCTTGGAGCTATTCAAATCATTGTGTCACTTGCAATGCAAAGGCCATGTGCTAATATGTCATTGCACATATTTTTACGATTGAGAATAGGCAGGATTTGACAATCAACTGACAAGTGAGTCTACACAAAGAGATATTAATGGGCATCACAACCACATAGGTACAGCTCAGAGTGTTTTTTCATTGAGTGATTGCAGATGCTCGTAAACATTCAACATGAAACCTGTTGCACAGAAAGAGCTGGCCAGAATGTTTACCACGCTATAATGAAGAGGCAATTTCTAATTTTTTTTCTCTAAAAATACTAGTGTTTCTACACACATTTTTTAAACTTGTGTGGTTTAATTATAAATGACATATCTATCTATCTATCTATATATCTGTGATTTGTCTAATTCACTTTTCTTAAAGCAATGAGTTTCAGCATTATAGTACAAGACAATGATATATATTATTAGGATTGTTCCAGTTCAACTATCAGGCATCCAAATAAGCACATATTTGGAGACATTACTAATCCTATAATGGGCCATATGAGAAAATCAGAAAAAAAATAAATACTTTTTTTTAAACACAGTACTTCATACTTCATTTTCATTCTTTCTTTTTTTTTTTTTGTGGGTACTGGGGGTCGAACTCAGGACCTCACCTGCCAGCAAGCGCCCGTGCTGCTGAGCGACATCATGGGCCCTTTTTTCGTATGTGGGTACCGGGAGTCAAACTCTGGTCCACGTGCTTGCCAGGCAGGTGCTTATGCCGCTGAGCTATCTCACCAGCCTTTCGTTTTCTTTTACGCATACAGTTTGCATGCACAATTTTTTCAAGCTGAACTCTTCTATTTCTAGTGGAAAAGATTTTCTTTCCTGACCTAGAAATTCTGTGAAAAATGTTTCTAACAAAAGACTTACTCTAAATTACTGTGCAAATAAGTAGTTTGTTAAAATATCTCATCTGGAAAATATATTTTGATTAATTAATTACCTGCTGTTAATATAGGAAATTACTTATATCCTTCACTTTTTTGAAAATACACCAATGATAGCTGAAAGATATATGAGAAAATTTGTTGAACTGCTAATGCAGGTTTAATTTCTTATAACAAGCAGAAAATAAATGGAAAACAGAGCACAGTATTTTTTGAGAATAAAGAAAAATTTTGTTAATGATATAGATAAAAATCAAACTATGATTATTTAATACTGATATATCAATGATCCTGTTTTCCATTGAATAAATTTTTTCAAAAAACCTTTACCACAGGTACACTATGGCATTCAAAACACTGAAATTCCTTTTTATTCTCTTACTTTTTACAATGATTGTCAAAGTATTGATTATCATTAGGAAAAGCTCTACAGCTGTAGATTTGACAAATTCTTCTCCTTGGAAAAGAACATGAAGCTATAGATTCTATCTTCTCTTACTACATAAAAATGTTGGATTTTCAAGGTATTAGACATAACCAAATTTAGCTTTAGTTGTATACTTTAAAATTACAGAGTTACTAAAGCAATTTTCTTTGTGTAATAAATTATTTTAAATAATAGTAAATTTCTAAAACCATCGGGTTTCAAAATACCTTGAAGTTTATAATCATCAAAAATAAATGCAGAAAAAAATTCTTTCGCAGGTTAGAAGAGCTCAGTTTCTTAGTTTCTTTTTGTATTATATATTTGTCATAAGTAGTAATTATATTCATCTTGGGGATTTGGTGCAGAGACACATACACATATTGGTTTCTGAAACAGTTTTTACCTATTAAATTAGTTGTATGTGCCACTGTTACACAAAATATACTTTATTTATTTAAAATTCATGTTCTGGTTTCTTGAATTTCTATGATTTTATTTAGTAGTGCAGATAAAACATGAATATTAAACTCTTACTGAAATTTAAATTCTTATCTACCTGCAGTAGAGTTTTAATTTAACATTTGATCTTGTTATAGCAGTTTAGTGGGTTGTTTTGGTGGCTTTTTTGTTTTGTTTTGTTTTTGTAGAGAAAATACATTTCATTATCCTATCTACATATGTACAATTTGTGATAAATGAAAAATTTTTCCATTTTGAGCATTTTTGCCTCAGTGTCTGAATATTTTCTCTGTCACTTTAATTCAAATTATTGTTTTAAAAATTGACAGGCATCAAATGTTTGATGGAAAATTTTTTTAAAGTACATTTAAACAAAAATTGGAACAAAAATAGATGCAAAACCAGTATCTGAATATTTGCTATACATTCAATCTATTACTCAAAATAGAAAGTACTATATTGATACTTGATGAGATTATGAAATTTAGGCACAATTTATTACTGTCTGTTGTATGTTAAATTTTGAATTTTCTGATTTCTTCCAACTCTATTTAAATTATGTTGATGTCACTCACAATGGGAATTTGCAAAGATTTAAGAAAGATTTCTAGGGCTGGTGAGATGGCTCAGCAGTGTAAGCGCCTGACTGGCAAGTGCAAGCTCCTGAGTTCGACTCCCGGTACCCACATAGAGGAAAAAAAGTGGCCGGTGATATCGCTCAGAGGCACAAGCGCCTGCAGGCAAGTGTGAGGTCCTGAGTTCGACTCCCGGTAGCCACATAAAGGAAAAAAAAGTGCTGGTGATATCGCTCACTGGCACAAGAGCCTGCTGGCAAGCACTAGGTCCTGAGTTTGACTCCTGGTACCCACATAAAAAATAAAAGGAAAGATTTCTATGTCCAATTGGTGTTCTAATATGATAGTTAATATCATACTCAATACTATCTCATTGTCTTCATATACAATTTCATATGTCGTCTGAAATAAGACGAAATCTGAATAAAAATAGCAAAGTCGGTATCTTCAAGAGTGAAAGGGAATATAAAACTTAAGATTTTCAGTTTGTTTCACTATTTAGGGTAAATGTAGAGATGTTGATTAACATTATACTCATTAATTCTAGCAGGTATTTAAAAATTATGAGTAACATCGAAGATAGGAATGGAACGCTGAACCCAGGACAGAAAAGTTAAATTGACGGAATAAGAGGTTGATAAAAGTACACATAAAATTATAATGTTTATAAGTTGAGCAACAGAACTCCAGTGGAGTAGTTCCGAGGCTTCATTGTTATTCTAAAACACACCTGGTTCATCTACGATACCTGATGTTTATATAAATTCTGTGGGGGATAATATCAGTATAAAATAACAGGATTTAAAGAATGCCAATAAACTTTGAATGAATTGTCTATGTCAAAAGTACTGATTACTGCAGTTTAAACATTGCTAAGTCATGCCAAATGCTGTAAGAATATTTTTTTTCACAGCAGCCATGAAGAAGATTTTGTTACTGGTGGCTCTGCAGAGAAGGAGTCGCCTCATGCACCTGTGGATCCCGAGTGAGGCAGCTTGCAGTGCGAGGTCGCTATCCGCAGCGGTTGCTGACGACCTCTCAACTGCGCAGAACCAACTCTAAGGTTACAGCCTGAAGACTGGCGGCTGGGCACCTGGGAATCCCAGTGCGGTGGATCAAGTCCAAAGTAAGTTTTCTGTTTTGTGTAGTTGTTGTTCTTTTTATGGGTAAGCTCAGTCTTTTTGTTCTTTTCAGGCATTCAAATCAATGAATAATCAAATGATTGACCGAGACCCACTCACATTGTGGAAAGTTACTTATTTTAGTTAAAATGTTAATCTTATGGAAGTCACCATTTGGAACTATCTAGAATTATGTTTGATCAAATATTTTGCTATTCCATAGCAAAACAAGTTGACACACAAAATTAGCCATTATAATAATATTTGAAAAAAGTAATAAAAAGGCACAAAACAGTGTTAAGTGGCACTAGTGAAATCTAATGCTAAAAATAGATTAATAAAACTTCAGTGTAAGCTTCACCACAGAATTAAAAGAATGATATTGAAAAATTTCTGGGAAGATATAAGTTGAAATGTATTGTTACTCTTACAAGTACCCTGATTAGAATTATATTATTTTGATTCATTTTAGTTAGAAACCTCTAGAAATCAAATCAATGAAATGTTACAGATTGTTCCTGAGATCAATTTTTAAATCTATTGTCTTATACTGTGGTTTATACATTGCCAATTTTAAGTTTTATGAAAATTTCCTCAGTTTATTAAGTACCATGCACTGCAGAATTTCCTATTTCAAAATGCCACAGCCTACCTAATATATATTGTCTTCCTAGACACTTTATAAGCACATTATTCTAAACAGCTCAGTCACTTTGTCGCTGTCTTCTCAAATGAGGAAACAGGTGATATCTAATTGACCCAAGGCCACCCAACTAGTCCAACGAGTCTAAATTAGGTAAGTGTACTAAAAGATTTGGAAGAGAAGAAAGTATCCTGATTTTGCGTTATTTCACATTTAACCTCAAAGAAAAAAGATCCTCTGTCTCTTGTCCTTTCATAAAAGCATTGGCTTCCAGAATTAATTTCTCAAGATCGAGCAATGTGTTGCTTCATTTCAGTTCTATCAGTTTTCTAGCACCCTGAGGTTGGGTATAAGAAAAGACAGATGTAGGTTGCACTTCCTAAAAAACACCAAGAAAGATGCAGACCTGCAAAAGTTTATCAAAGGCTCAGATTAGTAAAAGATAAAAATAATAAATTTATAGTGGCTTTTAAATTTGATGAAGAAGGATTAGAGTGTTTAGTGTTTAGACATTGTATTTTTAAATTAAATTTTATCTTATTAGTACACATTTCCAAAATGATGACATTCATTATGGGGAGTTGGTATATGTGTATAATATATCATATTTTTTATTCCTCTTTCCCTCCCCTTCCTTCCCCCTCTCTCCATCTATTGGTTTCCTTCTGTTTTGCAAAAGATTTATCTCCGTTTCCTATTATCTTTTATGTTACTCTATAATTTATTTATATTTTGAATTTCTCATATAAGGGAAACCATGTGTCCTTCAAATTGGTGTGTTTGATTTATTTCACCTAACATTATGTCCTCAAACTAGATACATTTTACCACAAATGACTCAATTTTGTCTTCTTTTGCTGCAGAAAGTACTCCATTAGGTAACAATATCACATATTCTTTATCTATTCATCTGTTGATGGACATCTAAGCAACTTCCACAGTTTAGCTACTATGAATTGTGTAACAGTGAATGCATGTATGCATGTACAGTCACTGTTAATGATATCTTTAATTCTTTTTGGAAGATACTTAGATACCTTGTTACATGGAGTATTAGTTTCCATCCTTTGATTTTTAGGCTATGAATGTCCTTTTGGATTAGGTGTATCTTCTATTAAGCATAGGATTAGGTTTTGCTTTTTGATCCATTCTGCCAATTTGTATATTTTGCTTGGGGAATTGTGATTCTTCCCATTGAGAGTTAGTACTGAAAAGTTACCTGTTAATTTTTTTCATTGCATTATGTTTCTGTTGCTGGTCCTCCTTCCCCCACTTCTTTTCCCTTCTGCTTAACTATTCACTCTGCTTAGTGTATTCATTCTATTAGACTTTTTTGGCATTTTGTGCTTTGCTATCTCCATCTAGAAAATCTGAGAATTTTTTAGGTGCTGGTTTTGTGATCATGCATTTCTTAATGTGCTCTTTGTCATGGAAATACCTTATTTCTCTGTCAGTTTTAAAAGATAGTTTTGCAGGATGTATCAATCTAGGTTGGAAGTTGTTTTCTTTTAGAGTTTGTGTTGAGGAGTTGGCTGTCTCCACTGGGTTTACCTTTGTCAGTGATTTGTTGCTTTTCTCTAACAGCTTTTAAGATTCTGTCTTTATGTTAGACTTCTGAGATATTGAGTATATAATGTGCCATGGAGAGGATAATTTCTGATCATGGCTATTTGGGATTCTATATGCCTCATTTTTCTCTCATTTGAAGTTTTCTGCCATTATTACCATGAGCAGATTTTTAAATGCCATTTGTGACTGGACTTCTGGGATTTTGTCTGTGTTGTAGCATGGAGGAGTGTTTTCCTGATCATTCCTATTTGTGTACCTCCATGACATACTTATTTGAGTTTTAAATTCTTTAACCATATTTGAAAATTTTTGCTATTATTTCTGCAAATAAATTTTACATGTCATTTGTGCTGTCTTCTCATTTTCCACTCATTCCATTTAATCTTAGATTAGTTTTCTTTGCATCAGTTAGTAGCTGGTGGGCCCTTTTTCATGTTCTCCTATTGTTTTGAGAATATCTCTGAGTACATGTGCATCAGCATCAGCCCCGTGTTCCAGTTCGGACACATTACCCTCACATTGGTCACTTCTTTATCCATCCTTCCAAAAGAATTTTTAATCTCCTGAATTTCTGTTTGGCATCTTTTCATGGACTCACATTCTTTGTAAAACTGGTCATTTCTGTTTTGTATTATGTTGTTTAGCTCAGCTAACTTTTCATTAGTGTGTTCTATAACCTTGCTTATTATTTTGTTTATTAAGTCTATTATTTGTTTAGTTACAGAATACTTTCTGTGAGCTCACTGAGCACCTTGTTTGATCATTTTTTTAATCTACTTTTTTTTTAAACATTTTGAATAATGGAGGTGTGGCTTTTGATTTGCTCCCCATCAATGCCCCAGGGGTTATCTTTTTGGAATTTGAGAGTTTTCAAATACATTTTCCTACCTTGTTTTCTTGTATTTCTATAGCATTTTTTTCATCGTTTTGTGTGATGAGATTTGGGGGTCAATTATATTGGAGAGGATTTGTTGGTAGTTTGGGGATCTATTTAGTTTGTATCTGCTTTTCAATAGTGGATTCTTGGAGTGGCTAATTATAGGCTTCTGTGTCTGTTACAAGATCCAGCTCCCTTTGCTAATTTGGGAGGAGAGAATGCAGTGTAATTGACCCAAAACCTAGTTCTGCAGAAATAGATCACTGTATTGTTAGTGACACAAAGACAATGCAGGATTGTCATGCAGAGAAAAATCAATTAACATGATCACAACAACTATGCTAACCTGGTAATAGCCACAAAATCAGCAAAAATAATAGCATCAAGACAAACTAGATATTGACATACTATAATAACCAATAATATACCACCCTTAACTGTGGAAAAGAGTTCAGTAATTATTGTATAAACAGTAAAGCAAACCAAATATTGACATATAGCAAATATTTACTAAATGCAACAACTATACTTCCATTAACATTAGAAAATAATTTACAAGTATTGACAGAGAGTTAACTAAATATCTAAAGATTAATAAAGTTTAATGATTATACTGCCAAAAACAGATACAGTGGAGAACAGGGAAATGAAGGAAGTAAAAGTTTAAAAAGTAAAGAAAAGAAAGATAAGGTGGAGAGAAAAGTGAGATAAAAGATCCTATTAAAGAGTGAAAAGAAATTAATAGAATAATTAACTACATTAGATAAAAGTAACTAAAAAAAAGGAAAAAACAGAATAAAATTAAGAAAATGAAGAAAAAAAGAAAAGAAAAATGGAAAAAAAAAGAAAAAAAGAAATGATTCCAAAAAAATTTCTAGTTTCTAAAAAGTCTTTTCTTTCCAGAGTCTACAGTCTTGGAATCCAGCATATATGGATAATTGATAGTGAGTCACTGCCAAGACCTATTTTGTTTCCACACTCACATTTTTGTGTGTATTAATGCTGGATCTTGCTCTGCCTTTCCTACTAGGTGTGGGCAGTCAATGGTATCTATCCTGAGATGGTAGTTACTCAGGAAGCTTCCACTTTCTATATCACTCTGTGCACTCCAACTCATGGTTTTCTTTGCCTAGCTCGGTGGCCTGTGGGTTTGTGAAATGCACCCCCACCCCCGCTTTCTGTCCATACACTCCAGGCTGAAGAATGTCCTCGTCACACTGGTGGATGAGGAGAAAAAACACCGCTGGTCTCTGCACCTGATGTAGGCAGTACGGGGGGGCTCAAGAAGCCCTTCTCAGACGATGATCCTGAGAGGCCGCACTTCACTGCAACTCTCTCATCTGTCAGGTTTTTCTTGGATCCTGTATTTTTTTAAAATATAAATTATAATTTGAATTGTCCAGAATGTTTATTATGCTCAGGTCTCTGGTAGTAGGGATGTTTAAGAAAGACAAAAATAATATTATTTGTTGATTAACTTATTCACCTCAGTCTCGATATTATTCTCAAAGAGTGTAACGCACATCTATATGTTCATATTTTTTATTCCATTTAACAGAATGCCATTCAATGTCACCAAATCTTACAGACTAAATGTACAAGAATAAACAAAAGTTTCCAAGTTTTTCCTTGAAATGTATCTCATATTTTGGAAATGTGCCTTGCAAAGAGGTGACATGGAAAAGTGCCCTGCAAAGAAGTGACAGGAAATGGAAATATCGATTGAAATATTTTCAATACCCTATCACACCAGAGATTTGGGTCATCCAGTGTGAAGTGCATATATACATAATATAGTATTTTTGTGCTTCAATTTACATTTTTTATTAATTGTTTATTTGTACATTTTAGGTATATATAATGATCACATTCATTATAGGGAATTTGTACCTCTATGTGGTATAATTTTTTTTCCCATTCCTCTACCCACTTTTTTATACATTTTTTCTTTTTATATTTTTGACACATAATACTTGTATATATTTATAGGGTAAAATTTGAATTTTGAGGGCCGGTGAGATGGCTCAGAGGCGTAAGCGCCTGCCTTGCAAGCGCGAGGGCCCGAGTTCGACTCCCAGATCCCACATACGAAAAAGGGGCCGGTGATATCGCTCAGTGGCACGGGTGCCTGTTGGCACGCGAGGTCCTGAGGTCGACCCCCCGGTACCCACAAAAAAAAAAAAAAATTTGAATTTTGATAAATGTACACATTCTATAATTATCAAATGGAGGTCATTCGTGTATTCATCAATTTTATCATTTATTATTTATTTGTTGGAAGAACATTCAAAATCCCTTCTTCTTGCTATTTGAATTATGATATGCATTATTATTAGCTTTCAGTTGGTCAACGGAGAGCTTATAGGGAAAGATGGCAAGGGGGAGAAAGAGAGAAAGAGAGAGAGAGAAAGACAGAGAAAGAAAAAGAAAGAGAAAGATTTTTTAAAAGGAAAGCACCAAAAGTTTCTACCTCAAATAACTATAGAATTAGACATTACTGTTATTTTTATGTACTGTTTAATTAGACAAAATTGATAATCACAAATATCTTATAAAATATGTATGCTTTGTACTGAAAGAAATGTAAAATCCAATAGCAGCATCAGATTTAATTGCTAATAGTAATAAGATGATCCTGGTTTTATTCACTTTTCAACTTACTCATATGTATTTTTACCACATTATGATAGATTAATAAGTTATTTATACACCTACTGAAATAAAAACTTTTGAGATATTCATGCATATATTTTATTTAAGAAATTCAGATATAATAGTCAAATATTCATTTTTACAATTTTGGGATACATGTATTGAATTAGAAGTATATTTGACTTCAAGTGTTTTACTTATTTTGTCTTCCATTAGGCTCAATGTTTCTGTTTTCCTGTTTAGATCTTTTATCCATTTTGATTTTAATTTGGTACATTCTGAGAGATACACATACTTTTTCAATCTTCTCCAAACAGATATCCAGTTTTCCCAGCATCATTTTTTAAATAGGCTATCCTTCCTCCAATGGCCCCACTATCAAACATCAAACAGCTAATGTGTCGGGATGTTTCTGCCTCATCTATTCTGTTCCATTGATCCATGTGTCTGTTTTTGCTGCGGTTTTTGCTGCCATTATTCTGTTGCTTTATAATATAGCTTGAGGTCAGGTAATGTGATGCCTCCTGCTTTGCTCTTGTTGCCCGTGACTGGTTTTGGTACTCTGGGTCTTCTGTTTCCGTATGAATTTTAGGATTGTTTTATCTAAGTCTGTGAAATATGTTGTTGGCATTTTGATTGGGACTGCATTGAATCTCTATAAAAGTTTTGGGAGTATGGCCATTTTGACAACATTGATTCTGCCAACCAAGGAGCAGGGGGCATATTTACATTTTCTGATGTCCTCTTCAATCTTCCTTGTCAGAGTATGGTAGTTTTCTTCGTAGAGGTCTTTCACTTCTTTGTTTAGGTTAATTGCTAGGCATTTCATTTTTCTTGACATTACCATGAATGGAATTGTTTTCATACTTTCTTTCTCATTTATTTCATTATTGGTTTACATGAATGCTATTGATTTTTGAATTTTGATTTTGTATCCTGCTACATTGCTTAAGTTGGTTATTAATTCTAGGAGTTTTTGGTGGAGTTTTTTAGGTCTTTTATGTAGAGTATCATGTCATTTGGAAATAATGATAATTTGAATTCTTCCTTTCCTATGTACATATCATTTTTATTTCTATCTGTTCCCTATCATACGATAGTGATACATACATACCAATGTTTATAGCAGCAAAATTCGTAAGAGATAAAGCCTGAAAGCAGTTTGTATACCCATCAACAGAAGATTGGATAAAGAAAAAAATGTGGCATCTCCACATAGGTGAATACTACTTATCTATAAAGGATAAATTTGAGATATTTGGAGGAAAATGGATGCACCTGGAAAATATAAGGTTGAGTGAAATAAATCAGACACACAGGGTTAAATACTATATAATGCTTCATGTGAGTAAGCCAAAGCACAAAAAGCATAATAAAGGATGGATAGAAGGAGACAAGGGGATAGATCTCTTGCAAATGGGAAGTGGTCCAAGAGAATATGGGTGAAAGGAGAGGGGGAGGGGAAGGTGAAATAAGTAGAATAAAGATCTAACAACAACCTCAAAGAGCCTAACAATCTCAATAAATATAGACATTATATGTCATAAACAAAATAAGATTAATAGTATCAATGAGAATGAAAATGGAAAAAGGGAATTTAGAGGAGGAGGGAGGGAGGTATGAGGGAAGCAGAAGGTGATTAAAAAAAAAGAAACAAGCTGTAAAGCTGTATTATGTAAATGTACCCACTCCCCAAGACAACTGTAAACTGCATGTACTACAAACATGTGCTAATCAAAAAAATTTCAATTTTGCTGTAAGTTTGACAGGAAAAATACAAAAGAGGGAGAGTATTTTGCGGGAATTAATGGTAATATGTCTTTTACTGTAATAAATTTTCTAAATTTAAAAAATGTATTTGTATGAATTTACAGTTCATAAATATGAAATGTTTGATGATTCATTCAGCTCTCACATCTTAAAATTAACGTGTACATTATAATTCAGAAGAAATTAAGGTATTCATCATAAATATGAAAGTTTCTATTTCTAAGTCAAAAGAATTAAAATTCTCAAATCTTATTGTGAAGGAAAACTAACTTATCGACAATGAAGCTGAAGCTTTCAAAAGTAGTATGTTTATACTAGAAATATTAAAATGGTCTTTCATTTTGCTAATTCTCCTATACTCTTTGGAATCTTGAAGTAATGAAAAATTGTTGTTCATTTGATGGTTACACTATGTATAATTATTTTTCTGAGGGATTATTTATGAAATTACTTTATGGACAAAACAAAAGCATCAACTTCGTGAAGTTCCTGAACAAAACTCATGTAGTGTTTCTATCAAAGAAAGTTAAAGAAAAAGGAAATTTAATCCAAAATGGCCTTTCATTTAAGATGTGAGAATACTTTTTCATTGAATCCAAAGGAAGTCACTGTTAATCATTTGAGGCAATCATTAAGCTTAGAGCAAATAAAGTTTGAGCCACTGGATCTCGGTTCCATATTGGCATGTGCAGAGTGCCTTGCCACTCCTCGCAGACATATAAAGCTAGAAAATTCTACGGATTACTGAAAAATCTGGTGGAAGCCCTACTAGGTACCAGTTACAGCCTCTCTACTTTTAGCAGAGTGATTTGGTGCAAGCTACATAGCCTTTCTGTGCTGGGATTTCTCATTTATAAGATGGGGAAACAAAACATAAAGTCATTGCAAAAATTAAACTATTTAGACTTTCGTTAGATCATAGTAAGTCTTCAATAAACTTCGGTATTACTTTTAATGTTCTGTTAATTGTTTGGTAGTACCGCTCTCCCTTAATCTTCTGTACCGAACAGTGCCTATCATTGCAAATTAAATTTCCCTGATAGTAGTGAAAACACTTTTACCGTTCAAAACAAAAGAAAAAAAATTAAATGCATTTTATATTGAGGTACAGTTGTTTGTCCTGATAACTATGAAATTACTTTTGAGAGTCAGAACTGTGTGGGCCCTGACCTGTGAATCAAAGTGTAAAATCAGCCTCTTTATTCAGTCTTTTGTCTGAATGACATGAACAGATTAATCTTGTAGAGGAATGAATAAAGCTAATTTTCTTTCTGTATATTTACATAGAGACAAAATCAATGCACATCTCTACTTAATAACAAAAAGTTTTAAATGAATAATTGCATGTGTTTTTGAAAGAAGATTGCATCTCAGCCTTTACCCTGTTGTCAGTCAATTTTTGTTAAATTGATTCTTGCATTCAAAATTTTAGAAGCATGTCTTTGATGCTCATCTTATACTGTAACTTGTTTCATTTACTTTGGAAAGAAAAAATAACTGACTTTTGTCCCAATACTATTACTGTTTAACAAAAGGTCATAAAGGAGGGCAAGTAGATTAGAGCTTACTGAACCTAGAAAACAACCCAAAATGTTACAACTAAAAAAGTTTCATTACCATAAAAGTAATGTAAAGAAATAAACTAAATTTCTCCAAAACTCTTTTTTTTACCCTCCTGCTAGCGTATCTCTGATTTTTTTTTTTTTTTTACTAATGTGGGTACTGGGAACCAAACTCAGGACCTCATGTTTGCCAGGCAAGTGCTTATGCCACTGAGCTATATCGCTGGCCCATATCTCTGATTTTTAAAATGCTCCCAAATGAAATTTTTCCTACAGACAAAGGCAAATGAGGTTCTCGTGTGCACGGAACCAAAAGGTACACTCTATGAACAGTGGAAAATGTGAAAATGTGTAACAATAGTCATATGATCTTGTCTTAGCCTTATTAGTCCATTATAATTGATGCATTATCATGAATTTTATTCATAGCCTAATGAATTTTAAACCTTACTACACAGTAGAAAAGAACTTCTGTGTAATACATGTAAAATACAGTATTGTAAAATTATGAAGATTGCTGATTTTGATTCAGAATTCTGGAGAATGATTTAGATCGCAGTTTTATTAACAGTTGAGCTCTGATATATATTGTCTGGTCTTATTTTCCCCAGTTTAAAATCATTAGAACATTCTACTGATGTTATTGTTAGCCAGCTAATTCTAAAATAGTTAATTAGTGTAGAATTCATAGACCTCATTGTGGCAAAACTTAGTGGATTCCAAAGATACTGCAGAAATAATTAGGCACGTTCCACTTCAGGAAATTTACTCCCTAATGACTTATTGCAAGAAATGATGTTGGATACTAATTGGGGTGAAATAAAGTCTTCCATATTTGCAAATTTCTTACAGCTTTCTTAGTCATGGGTGTGATTAATGCTTAAGACATACATGATTTGCAATTAAATATTATGTTGAAATTTCATTCAATATAGCTGGTTTTCCTAAGAAAGCAAATTCTTTTTCTAAGATTTCTAAAAGAAAATTAATAGATATTTTGAAAAGTGAGATCACAGAAAAAATTGTGCATGAAATACATGAACTCAGAAAACAGAAGACAGATAAACATATCTGGAGATCTCAATGTACAAAGCAAAAAGAATCTATTAAAGGTGCTGGTTTGAAGAAAAAAAGAAGTGATGGGAAAACTGTCAGAGAAGGAAAGCAAAGACACGGAAGAATTTTCAAGCCTGGCTTTGGGAACAGGCTATATGTGACAAAAGATAGATGAATGGTATTGGGTATCGTATTTGTAAACATAGGATGACCACCGACAACATCTTGGATTTGACAATGAGGTGACAGAGATTTAAGCAGCAGATGATACTACATTTTGATTACATGAGAACTGATTTTGAGTGATGAAAATGGAAGATGTATGTAAGGTAGTTCATGGTGAAGGCAGGTTACTTTCCTTTCCTAAATATGAGAAATTTGGAAAATATAGACAGAAGAAGTTAAAGAGAGAAAATTTTAAAATACAGGAAAATTTAACTAACAATGTGAGATCCAAAAAGAACAAGAGAGGAAAATAACCCAGCTTCCAGTGATGCAGATGGCAAACTACAGAGCATCTGAGGAGAAAAACGTTTATTCATCAACTGTATTTCTAAGCACTTGTGGATACTTAAGAAGTTCAACTTTATTTAAAAGCATTCACTTTATTATTCTCTATGGTAATAAAATGTCACTATTAAATGGTTTTTACAACAAATGTCTGATATAGTAATAATTGATCTCAAGAAGAAAGTTGTTCTATCTCATATATTTGTACCAATTTCTCTCCTCTAATCCATTACCCACTTTTCTGTCAGTAAAGAAATGTTTACCAAACACCTATTATATGTCAGACAATATTCTTGGCACAGTGAACTAACAAGACAATAAGAAAGAATTCCTGTTCTCAATAATTTTACATTACAGGTAGGTCCTATAAAATAAATTCATGAAAAAATAAAATAACTTCATATTGTATTCTGGCTTTGAGAAGAGTCATGAAGAGGAAAAATATATAACATGGTTGACAGTGGCTGTAGAACCATGTGGGGTAAGGTAGTCTGAAATTATGTTTTAGAAGATACTTGATTGAAAATGTCAATATATGATACAAAACCATAGAATTCTGTAGACAGAGCATTTCTACAAAAATTAACCGTCTAGTGTGAATTATACAAGAACTAAAAGATGCTTAGAATCTTTTTTAAAAAGGTTAAGAAATCAGAGTTCTGGAATATAAGAATAAAGTTTATTTGGAGGGGGTTTCATTTGGATGAAGAGTGGTGTCCAAACATGGTAAAATAGTAGCTGTGAGGACTGCTTGGATTAGAGGTGTTGTGAATTTAAAGAAGAGGGACACAGAGGCATCCCAGATGATACCAAGTGTTAGCCGTACAGCTATGGAAGGTGACTATCTTTAGTGAGTTAAAGAAGATTTAGGTATACGACATTTTAACACATGTTTTCTATAAAAATCAATAAATTTTAGACAATGCTTTTTAGTGCTAGAAATAAAGATGAGAAGGTGGATACAGAAAACTGTTGACTGCTGAAGGAGTCAATAACATGGAGCTTGAGAAGGGAAAATAAGAGCTATATATATATTTGTCATATATATGACAAATACATATATATACATATATGTTGTAAATATCTATATATATGTATACCCGCACATATATTTATACCTCAAGCTCCACAGTTTCATGAAAGAGAGCAAAGAGTGTTCGTAATGGCAAAGTGGGGAGTGACAATCCTTTCAAACAACACAGATGAGACAGCCACAAAAATGAATGTAGATTGACTATTGACTCAAGCATCTGAATGCCCACCAATGACTCTTTTCATTAGAATATGTAGGGAAAAAATCCCCTTAATGTTGGCTTAGGGCAGAATGGACAAAGTATTTTGCACACACATTTTTGAAAGAATTTCGGTGAAATAAATGCAGTTTGATGGAATTAATAAACACATAACTTGTCATGTTCAGTGGTTTGAAAATTATAGGGATTTATTTTTAATGTGAAGCTGAATAGTGGCATTGTTTATGATAGAAGTGAGAATTTAAATTAGTTTTCAAGGGCTGGGGATGTAGCTCAGTGGCACAGCACCTGCCTGGCAAGCACAAGGTCTTGGAGTTTGATTTCCAGTACCAAAAAAAAAAAAAAACTAGTAAATATTAATGAAAACAAACCTTTATAAGCACTAATATGATTCAGACTACTGTAGAAAGTTCCTCCTATCAGTATTGTTTACTGTTTATAATTTTGCTGAGGAGGAAACTAATATATAGAAATTAAAGTTGCTCAAGTTTATATGACAGAACTGAAAGAAAAAACAGTTTAGAATCTGAGAAACAGTCACACAAACAAGAAGAGAGAGAGAGAGAGAGTTCATTGTTTCCAGGGCTGAAAAATTAGAGGATGAGATTGGTGCTGAGAAATGAATTTGACCAGTTGCTCAGGGTCTTGGCACTGAAACATCCTAATTTGAGTTTTATGAAGGTTGAGGGTGGTGGTCAAAGCAAGATAAAGCACTTTAGAATTATCAGTGATAACACTGACACAGTGCTACAGGATCCGAAGTAGAGGTAAAAAAGAGTCTAGTTAAAAAGAACCTGCAAGTTTTAAGAGCAGTGTTCCAGTTGAAGTTACAAATGATGCTTTTTGGTTTGGTTTTTACTTTTAATGTCCTTGGTGAGACTTTACTTGAATTTGTAAATTTTCCAGCAGATGGCTAATATAGACTGAAGGGAAAATATGAAACAGAGACAAAAATGATGTAAGAAAGAAAGCTCCAAGTTTTAGTTGGGTTTAAGAAAAGTGAAACATCATATGAAGGATGAGACAAGTTTTCACAGAAAAATCGCCAGTTAAAATGGGTTATAAAGAATGGATGGGGATTTAATTACTGGTGATTAGGAGGGCATACGGTGTATTGTAGCTAGAGAAAGCATCCTCATACTACAAAAAGCTATTTATTCATTCTTCTTTTCATTCCTCTAACATATATTTATTGATCCATTATGTTAACAGCATTTTAAAGTATTGTAACCTAAAGCATGACAATGGTTACAATAATAACACAATTTATTAGCATTTCATGAAAGTCAATTCTTTTTTTTTTTTTTTTTGGGTACCGGGGGGTCGACCTCAGGACCTCGCGCGCCAGCAGGCGCCCGTGCCGCTGAGCGATATCACCGGCCCCTTTTTCGTATGTGGGATCCGGGAGTCGAACTCGGGCCCTCGCGCTTGCCGGGCAGGCGCTTAACCGCTGAGCCATCTCACCGGCCCGAAAGTCAATTCTTGATAGCAGTTATCCAAATGATTATTTCAGGCCTAAAACCATTTATTAGAAAAGTTGATACAATAAAACGCACACCTTAATTTACTTTGAGTAGTACAGATCACCATATATATATGACATATATTTTTGAAATATACATATACTAAAAATAAATTGAATATAAAATTTGTATATGTTTTAATTTAAATGTATCCAGTTCTCTGAAAAAGTATTTATATTTTACCTGCTCTATGTTTCTATATTTTAAATATATAATTTAATCTGTAGCATAATTTAAAGTGTTATGATTAAACAATGCACCCATTTACATAATTGTTTTATACAAAGCATGGGCTTTTATAAGACTCTAGACATTAAGCCTACTTACTGCAGCCTCCCAAGAATATTTGAAATTGATTAATTTCAGCTGTGGTTTAGAAGGAAGTTTAATTTTAAAAACTAGATGGCTTAATAATCTACAAACAAGACTCACACTGTATTGCTGATTTATTTTGGTTTCATTTTACTTAAGATATTTTAACCAGTTATTCTATGTAGTCATGTTTTTGATTACTAGTGTTATGCCATCTTATACTTAGGCTTACATATTATATACTCTAATTTTACTTTATTGCTAGAGGCAATTTGTCCTGATCAAACTTTTTAGTGAATGGAATCATGTAGCTTCTTCCTGATTTCAGGTAAAATATTGGGGTTTAGATTAAAATGCTTGTAAATGATTTTATAATTATTTAAAGGAATAAATCATGTAGCCAACAGCTTTTACACTCCTTCAATGTTCGCACTCAAGGCTACTTGATCTCAAACTGTTGAATGATATCCACTATTCATGGATTCAATTTTTTCAAAACAGTAGCATTTCTATTACTGTTTATTCCCCATAATTTTAGCAACAGGACATCAGCAATTATCAAACAACCATGCTCAAACTACATACACTATTTATAATAATATAATCTCTATTTCATTGCTATATTCCTCAATATTTGACATGCTATTTTTATCATACTTAGTAACTTCGGCAGGGGATCTTTCTTATCATCAGACCTGCCACACTTCTGAATTCTGTATTTGCCTCCTACCTGGGAAAACATATAACTTTGATCATTTGTATTTCACTGTGTCTGTGTGCTGCTTTACCTTTTTGTGTAATTCTTAAAATATAGATAAGACCATTGCCTCCCATGTTTCAAATAATATTACAAATTGCTAGGAATATACTCACATCTCACAAGTATTCATTGATAGCGATTATTCTCATAAATCATATGTATTTATGTTATCCCACATAAACTATGCATCGGATCATTAGAATCTCTTTATTGCTGAAGATAAAGATGCAGGTGTAGAGGTATTTAGGCTCTAATTAAGTCCATTTAAGCTATTTTCATAAAAAGAAAAATGCACTTTCAAGTTTAGCATTAACACATTGCTATAGAAAAAAATAAACTCCAACAGACTTAAAAATAAAGATAGTATGCGTGGAACTATAACTGCCAACATTCTTTTATGAAAAATAAGTTTGTAAGGTTAACTCTTTTTTTCGTACCGGGGGTCGACCTCAGGACCTCATGCGCCAGCAGGCACCCGTGCCGCTGAGCGATATCACCGGCCATTTTTTCTTATGTGGGATCCGGGAGTCGAACTCAGGCGCTCCCACTTGCCAGGCAGGCGCTTATGCCGCTGAGCCATCTCACCGGCCCCTAAGGTTAACTCTTAAACCAAGAGATAGAAATTACGATTGTGAAAATTTATCTGTATTTTAGGGTTCTTCACATAGTTAGAATCAATAAGAAATGATACAGATTTAGTATGGATGGTATACTTATGGGATATAGACATATGGGTGGATTCATTGAATTGGCTCACAGAGTTATGGAGGATGTGAATTCCCAGAATAGTCCAGAAGCTGGAAACTCATCAATGTGATAGCATGGCTAAGTCTAAGTCAAAAAGACTCCATCAGGAAAGCAGGTGTATAACTTTCTTTTTAAAGCTGGGGAGCTGCTATTTTAAGTTCTGTAATCCAAAGGGCAGAGATTCTGGAGCTATGACGACCAGGGGAAAGAGTAGCTCTAGGACAGAGAACAAATTTACCTTTGCTCTGCTCTTTTGGACTCCTAGCTGATCGATAATACCTGCTCTCATTGGGAGTGCCCCTTCCCCATTGATATCAACAGCTCATTGGTCAATCTCCCCTGGAAAAAATCCTTACAGACATATCTGAGATGCAGCTTTTCTGGTTTTCAGTTTTACTTCAGTCAAATTGACTCTTAAATTAACCATCACAATCCATATGAAGAAAATAGTTTTGCAATCCAATGCCTTCATGATGCCTAAAATAAGTCTCAGTAGATAGATACCTGTGGCTTGGGGACAGTCATTGTAGATACATATAATTTAATTTTTTGTATCCTGGTCCTATAATTTGTTATATGTAATACGGTAACATCATTTTAACTTTTGTTCTGTTATGAATAACTGACATGGATAAGAAATTCAATAAGTTGGAAGTAAGATTCTCAGTTTGCCTGAGATGATGAGCTAGTGTTCTCTAGATGGAAAGTATCTTCTAAACACTTGCAGATTTAAATATAGGTAAAGTTTAAGAAGTAAATGAAATCCTTAAAACTACATAAAAATGCCACCCCTACAATGTACGTGAGACAAGGACATTTGTTAGCAATCAGAAGTAAGTGTTAGAAACCTGCAAGTGTTAATCTTTGTTCAGTTAACTGACTTCAGAGTTTGACTACAGCCAAATCACTTGTCAGCTAGAACAAAAGCAACAAAATGCATGAATCTTTAGAGAAAAATAATGGAATCTAGAATCTTGAAAATGTTATTCATGTTGTACACTATAAAATACAGTAATACTAGATATGAAGAAAAAGAAAAATTAGATCCATCATAAAAAAGGCAGTCAAAAGAAATGGGTTCCATAAAGATAAAAATGATGAATTAACAGGTAGAGACTTTCTGTTCCAATAAAACTATTTGAAATCTAATTTTCTTTTCATTTTTAACTTTTTGTTAGTACATGCTTGCATTACATATTTCTTATATTCCATGTGGTGAGTTGGAATTAAAGAGTAATTTAAATTCTCACACAAAACTATTATCACTATGTAAGAAATGTTGTGCAATCTTAAGAAAGAATAAATGAAATATTATATTTAAAAAGTAATGGACATTCTACAACTAAATGAAATAAAAATTGACTGGCTCTTCTTAAAGGAAGAGTAAAACCAAAAGGAGAAAGAGTCCATCAACTTAAATTTTAAATTTTAAATTTTAAAAGTCAATATAAAGAATAAAAATATTAAAGACTGAAACAACAACAACAAAAAAAACTGGCGTCAGTGTGATATACAACAATAACAAGCACATGATACTGGAAACCAAGAAAGAACAAAATGCGTGGTATAAAACATTCTATAGGAAAAAAAACAAAATTGTCAAGTTTTGAGAAACATAGCTGTATACCTCCAAATAATCTCCAAGGAAAATATCTATAAAGGAGACCAAATCTAGCAATAATTAACCTGCTGTCAATTATAAAAAGAAAGTTTAAAAGCAGCCAGAAAAAAAGTGACAAAGACATAATGATTGAAATTATGCTTGACTGCTTAGCAGCATCTACATAAGCCAAATGACAAAGAAACAACAGATTTAATATAAAAAAGGAGAAAACAGAACTGTGACCCAAGAGCTTTAGGTATAAGAAAATACTCTTAAATATAAAGAAAAATTATTTTTGGTTAATATAAACATTGAAATTCAATCACTAGCACATTTATGCCCTACATTCTGAGAATAAAAGGATTATTTTGTAGCATATGGTAATATAAGATAACTTGAACTTACAAATTTATAAGAAAGAATAAAGGGTACTGTAAATGATAAATATGATACATAGTATTTTCTATTTATTGAAAGTGATAACTGTTAATATTAATAAAACATTAACTCTAAAGATAATGGTATTTTAAAAACATACATATTTTTATAAATTAGGGTAGTAACTGAAGAGTAATGGACAAAGGTTAATTTCTAAAAAGTTAGTAAGTTAAAATGAAATAGCAAGAAAATTACCAAAAACAAATCAAAGATATAAAAGAAGATAATATAACATAAAACATAGGAAGAGTGGTGAAAATGTGGACACAATACTAACCATAACAAAAAGTGTATTATGTGTAAATGAAACTGTAACAAATAATCCTGTAAATGTAAGTAAAGTAAACACTCTAATTGAAAAGAGGGATCATTATATTGAATAAAAGCGAGGGTTTAACAATATGCTACCTATAAGAGATGAATTCTAAGCATAAAGACACAAGAATCATAAAAGTAAAAGAATAAGATAAACTGTGAAAGAAGTAATCATAAAGAAGCTGAGATGGCTAAAATATTATGTAAAGAGATTTCAAAGCAAGAAAATGATGTTATTTAATAATGATGGATGTATAGTTTGTGGAAAAGATAAGAGTTATATACGTATGTGCTTAATAACTGACCTTAAAATATATGAATTCACAACTGAGAGAAATGATTGAACTTCTAAATGTCAAGATAAAAATGTCTTATAAATATAAAATAAAGCAGTAAAGATATATGCCGTATAAGCACAATCCATAACCCTGTACTTGAGGTGTAAAAGGAAGGCATTGCTGAAATGATCATTGGCATTTGAACATGATTTTTGGATTTGATAAGAATGTTAAATCAGTATTTTTTTTATTTTGATCATTGTATTATGTTTATGTCAGAGAATGCTCCTATTCTTAGAGAATGCAAATTGAAGTATTTATTTGCAAAGGATAATTGTATTTTCAACTTAGTGGGCCGGTGAGATGGCTCAGCGGCGTAAGCGCCTGCCTTGCAAGCGCGAGGGCCCGAGTTCGAAACCCGGAACCCACGTACGAAAAAGGGGCCGGTGATATCGCTCAGCGGCACGGGCGCCTGCTGGCGCGCGAGGTCCTGAGGTCGACCCCCGGTACCCACAAAAATAATAATAATAATAATGATAATAATAATAATAATAATTCAGAAAAAAAATACAAGATAATGAAAAAAAGAATGTAAGATAACAGTGAGAAAGTATGAATAGCTGGTGAATCTTGATAAAGGGTGAACAGAAGTCTCCTGGTATATACAAGGAGTTTATTTTTTACTTTTTAAATTATTTAAAACAAAAGAAGAAATTGTATTTACTAGTGGGATTTTAAAATAAAAGCTATGATAATTTGACAGACTAAGACAATGCGCTTTTAGAGCACTAAACTGGCATCTTGATTAGACTTATAACAATCATTTAAATATTTGTAAATATTTTACTTGTTATTAGTTTATGTTTAATAGCTTAGGCATTTTACTTTTTGAAAAGAAAATTGATATTTTAAATGTACAGAGGTAAATTTTATAAAGTTTCAAGTCAAATTACTGAATACACTATTTAGTCGAATTATTTTAACTTTCCAGGGTCTCCAAAAAGTAATATTTTTTGTTACATAAAATTTAATAAATTGATTAAGAAAATAACAAGATCTATGGGTATGACTTAAATATCTAAACATAAACAATTTTTCTGACTTGTTAGAAAACATAAACTTTCAAAAACAGAATCTGATTTCTGCCAATTAAAAAAAAGAAAGAAAGCAGAAAGGAAACCCATATAAATTCAACTCAATACTTAGATCATAGTTTTTAGTATTGGGACTCCAATATGTCATGTTTTAATTCAATAATTTGCAATTTTTTAATGTATTTACCTAGGTACTACAACTCTTTCTTTACAGTAGGATGACCATCTCATGCAATAGAGCTAACTTATTATTGTTTTAAGATTAAAGTCAAATGCTTATGTTGGAAGTTCTGGGAGGAGAAGAGGATAGAGTCATTTGGAGGAGATAATTCATTGTATATTATAAAAAATTGAAGATGTATGTCCAAAAGATGGCTTCTTTCTCTTTAGAAAAACTAAAGTCACTCCACGTTCCTCTGGGGAAATAAGTATTTCATCTATTTGAAATATGTTGTCATAGGTTTTGACACAATTTTTATTTGATCCTAGTTGACAGCACTTAACAATTAAAGACATTCTATTTTGACCTTAAATTCTTAAGGCAATTCTATAAAATGACATTCATGTTTGTTTTGTTGGAAGGAAGGATTTGTCTTGATTGCTGATTTTACTTTTTTACTATTTGATATTTTAGAGTCATGACATATCTATAAATTCAAGCTAAAGAAATGTGCTTATGTGAACAAATTCATAAGAGCAGAGCTTCTTTCTCAAATTTTGTTCTTTATTTGAGGCAAAGTGAGAAAGAGATTGAAGGTTTATGAGATAAACCTATACTCCTCAGATGTACTCAGTACAGAGAGAAATAGTTAATTTTCTACTGGTTGAATATTTCCTAATTCCTCCTTAAAACAAATATTGATGAAATTTAGAAAAAATATTTGAGGGCCGGTGAGATGGCTCAGCGGCTTAAGCACCTGCCTGGCAAGCGCAAGGGCCCGAGTTCGACTCCCGGAACCCACATACGAAAAAGGGGCCGGTGATATCGCTCAGTGGCACGGGTGCCTGCTGGCGCGCGAGGTCCTGAGGTCGACCCCCCGGTACCCACAAAAAAAAAAAAAAAAAAAAAGAAAAAATATTTGAGTAATAAAGGATATTGTTACCATGAGGCTGGTGGGTTCTTTTCTCAACCCAGAAAGAATTACAAGATAGACAGTCAGAAGAGGACTGAGCAAAAGTATTTATTGTGGAGAGAAAGCAAAAAGCGTCATTTATTGTAAGGCAGAGGCAGAAAGCCCAGGTTATTGAATCCAGGAGGGGATTTGAATGGGTGGCCAAAGGGATTCTGTCTACAGGATTTTAAACACAAAAGTGATTACATCTCAGCCAAGTTGAGGTCAATCTATGGGATTACAACAGGAAAGTTAGACTTAGAAGTGGGCCTATAAGGTACTCAGAGTATATAGCAGGCATACTTTTGCAAGCACCATTAACTGTAACTTTTCTAAAATTAGTAAAACAGAAAGAAAGACATTCTTTAGAGAGGTATGAATATCATATTCCTGAGCAAGAAAATTCCACAAACCCAAGGAGGCCTTTTTTGTTGCCACTGGAGCCCTAGCTTTGGCCATGGTTTCTTTCCCTGATGCATCCCAACTCCCTCTCTGGCTTGGCTTTTTCCCTGGCTGCCTGTCCCTTCTTTGGAACTCCCTTTGCCAGAACATTTCCCATATTCCCCTGCCCTGTGGGCCAGGGTCACCCTGAGAAATCTTACCTTGCCACATGGCCCCGCTCCTTCCAATGTACATCATGTTTTACAGAAACTGACTGTTTAGATTACTCTTGGGAGCCTCCTGTTAGGTTAGGAAAATGGTACCCAAATCTTAGAAAATAGAACCTATGCGTAACCACACCATGGAGGACTCGTGGTTCATTTTCCCCCAGGTCTCTTGTTAACTCACTGCTGCAGTTCTGAAAAAGAGAGTGTTGCACAAATGAACTAAATAAAGTTTGTTTTTAAAAAAATCTTCATTTTCAGGATGGTTTCTTTATTCTTTATAGAAAACATTGCAACACTCATACAGGACTTTTATATTTGCCCTTACCCTTTCTCCCTTATAATTAACATTTTAAGGTACTGAGGTACATTTGTTAAAATTACTGAACAGATACTGATAAATAATTATCTAAATTATTTTATCTAATCAAATTAACTTAGTTTTAAACTTTTTCCCTAGAAAATTACATGCTAGATACCATGATTTTAGTACTGATGTCTCTTTAGCTCTCTCTTAGCTGTGACAATTTCTCAGACTTTTCTTGTTTATGATTTTCCTTGTTTCTTTGTTTTATACTAAGGCTTATTGAAACTGTAAGGATATGAGTATTTCTTCCCACTTCTTTATATGTTGCCTCTGAAGTGGAAAATCTAAGTGATATTTCAACCGTTTTCTAGCTTATGTTTTCAATGCTGCTCCTCAGTCTATGCTTGAAAAAGAAATTTTGATTTGCACATGCTCTCATTAGTAATTTTTAAATTTGAATATTTTGTGATTAAGGCCTAAGATTTCTCAGTGCCTTGACAACATTTTACAGCAGATTTTTTTTTAAATCCATTAGTAGTATGATGTTAAGACAACTGCTATGGTTATTACATATTTGTGTAAAAACATGTTCATGCATCTTTAATTTTACCAATTGATTTGACATATGTCACAAACAATGTAAAACTGAAACTTTCCTGCTTGTCAGCATCTACCACAACCTTATTCTTAAAGAAATAGTAATTAACCATCAATTATGAAAATTCAGTTTTGGAAAAAAAAATACCAGCTTCCTAAAGTAGGGAATAAAATGTAGTTAGAATATGGTTTCCTTCCCTTTCTTTTTCATTTCCTTTAATTTCTTTTACTTTTAAGTGAACAAGAGCTACTAAATCTGAGAACAATGTTATCATAAAAATGGAAATACACTTTCTAAACTAACATAATCTAAAATCAAATAAATATAAGTGGAAGGAATATATTGAAAATATTTTATTTTTTATTTTTTATTTTTTTTTGAAAATATTTTAAATAGAAATAATAGCAAGCGAAAACCTTAGAAACCAAAATTTAAGGTGTTCAGAATCCTCTGTATGTGGAACATGATTATTAATTTTCCAAAACAATTAAACCCAATGCACATCAAAAAAATGTTGAAATTTTTTAATTCAGTCATTCTTCATCAATATTTATTAACCACATACTAAATACCATTTCAGAATAAAGAAAACAGAGATAGGGATCTTTTTCTTGAGAAACCGACACACCCAGTGTCAGGATGGATACATGCAGGGACAGTCTTACACATCTTTGAGTTTAACACCACATTCAGAGACTAGGAAATCGAAAACCAGAGAACTGTGAAATTTTTCTAAATTTTTACAAAATGAATGTTAGGATTTGCATTTACTGCTTCTTGCTACAAGAAAAGAAAAGAAAAGAGGAATTAAAAATAGCAGCAAAATTATGATATGAGGAATAAACCACTTTATGTCATCAGAATATGATAATATAGTGTGTACAAAAATTTCATGTAAAATAATATAAAATCCATTTGTGTATTATTTTGAAATTATCACTTCTGAACTCGAGGTTGTGTTTTGGGGAATAGTAGGGAACAAGACATTCACCAGTATTTGAAAATATATTCAAATTATCTTGTTATTTAAAAAACAAAACCAGCTTGATTTATCACATAAGCTTCCCACTGGAAAAATTCTTTTTTTTGTCTCTAAAGCTTTCTCCCTATGTATAACTCCTGTCAAAATATTTCACATGTAATCATAAAATCCTGAACTAATATCTCATACCTGTCTCCTACGTTTCTGTTCCAAATGAACACCAGTAACACTTATCAATTATTGAATAAACAATATGCTAGAAAAATCACAACACCTTTCATAATCATCTGTTTCAAATAATATGGTCCCAAAATAGCAGTTAGTAGAATGTGTGTAATTTTACCAGTAGTATCTTTGGCAGTAATACTAAAAGCAACATTTGGTGATAAAGTCTTTTCTGGCAGTATGCGCTATCTTTTCTTGTCAAAGACAATACATTTGTTACCTTTATATTAGTATTTGAAAAAATCCTCGTGACATGTATATTTAGAAAGAAAATACACATTACTGTTTAGGATGGGTTTGGTTTTAGGACTTCCGATCATTCACTTCCTAGTATTCATAGTCTTATCGGTGTGACCTGGACCTAATGACTTTTTTTTTTTTTTTTTGTGGGTACCGGGGGTCGACCTCAGGACCTCGCGCGCCAGCAGGCGCCCGTGCCGCTGAGCGATATCACCGGCCCTTTTTTCCTATGTGGGTTCCGGGAGTCGAACTCGGGCCCTAGCACTTGCCAGGCAGGCGCTTACGCCACTGAGCCATCTCACCGGTCCATGACTTGCTTCTAATGAAGCGAATACAGCAAAGGTGGCACAGTGTCATTTCCATAATCGTGTGACAGCAGCCTGGACCTCTTGCTAGCATGCTCTCTGTCTGCTGTTCTCTTGCTTGCATTCTGTGATGAAGCAGAGATGCCTTGTTTAAATCACTCTTCGGAGAGGCCTCTGGGTAACTGAGGGAAATCTCCAGTGAACAGTGTGTGAGGAGAAGTCTTCCAACAATGAGCTGAGTAAAAAGAAAGTGGATCCAATCAGATGCTGAGAAACTGCAGCTAAGTGCAGACTCTTGATTTACAGAAACTGTGAGGTAATAAATCTATATTGCCTTATGGCTGTAAAGTTTGGGGTAATTTGTCTAATAGCAATAAATTATCCATTTTCTTTTTCATGAGTTGTCTTTTTTTTTTTTTTTTTGGTCTTTTTGTGACAGAACCTCACAAGGTAGTCCAGGCTGACTTCAAACTCATGGTCCTCCTGCCTCAGATTCCTGAGGGTTGCGATTACAGGCATGTGTCACCATGCCTAGCTTAAATATTCCATTTTTTTTTATGAAAAACTTATGGTATTGACAGTGTTCACTATACTTTATCTTGAGGAATGGTTTGTCTTACTTGTGACAACATAGTTAATTGCCTTGCCCTATGTCATCATTTTGAGGATCAGGAAAGGCACAAAGGACTTAAACATATCATATTAAAACGATAGATGCACACTAATGATGGTAGCAGCATAACTCATAATAAATTATTGAAACAGCCTATAGGCTAATTTGCAGATAAACAGTAAAGAAAGTGTGGTTTATCTATGCAATAGAATACTACTCAAATGTCAAAAAAGGTGCTGCTGTTTGTAGAAAAATGGATATTCAGTAACTTGAAACCATTATGTTAAGTGAAACACATCTCATACATAAAATTAAAACTTGAATAATTTCTCTTATGTAAGAAACCCAAAATATAAATAATTTAAAGAGCAAAATATAAGATAGGTGATAGGAAAGGGGAAGTAGACTTTGTGGAAATGGAGTAGAAATTCGGGGGTTGAAGGAGACAGAAGGGAGAAGAGAGGAAGTAAAGTACAAATCAGTAAGATGCAATATGAAGATATGTATCATATCAATTCCTCAAGAGGAATGCAATCATTAAATATCCCAAATGTATACTAATACATAGGAAACAAAAAAATTAATAATTGAGTTTGGGAAAACATTTTTATAAGGTTTATTTCTATTTAAAACATATCTGAGGAGGAAGACATTTGAATTTTAACAATGTCACCAAAATTAAATCAGTTTGGAAGCCAGCCATCCTTCTTTCCAAGCACCAGGATACCAGCCCTGACTGGGAGGTACCAGTGTATCCTGAGTTTTTACTAGGGAGTAAAATCATTCTTGGGAGATGCCATAGAGGTTCTCTTCGCTATGACAATGACCATCTGCAAGTTATTTCAAGGTTCTGAATTCTCATTTCAGCGGAAAATTAATTACAAGAATATTTCAGCTTTTAATGGATTTTAAATGATCTAAAAACCCTCTCTGTATTTTTAATGTATAATTCTTTTATATTAATGGCAGAAAAGATATGAAAAATAAACTTTATGGAGCATACAGCACACCAATAATTTCTCCATGTATTTGAAGTTCTTCTGCTTATGTTTTTTAATATATACTGTGAATAAAATTAATTATCTCATAGGTGCATTTGCAGTCTAATTGAAAATACTTAATAGAAATGTGTATTATTTCCTTAAAAAGAATATTGAGCAATTTTTTTTCTTTCTTTCTTGTTTGGCATAACTCCTTTTGTTAAAAAAAATTCAGTTAAAAGTAATTTTCAAGGGCTGGTGAGATAGCTCAGGGGCATAAGCTTCTGCTTGGCAAGCACGAGGTCCTGAGTTCGACTCCCGGTACCCACACACACACACAAAAAAAAAGCAATCTTCAAAACTAACATATATGTAAGCATGAAAATATTTGTGTAATAATATAAATAACAAAATTGTTGTATTTAGTGGTAGTATTATATTCAAAAGTCTGAAATAAATTACAAATTACAACAGAAAATGATGAGTACTTACAAGTAATAATGATTTGGTAAAAAAATGTTTATGTTTGGGGTTGTAAAAATGCAACATTATATGAATCATTACAGACTTCACCGAAATTAATTTAAAGTACCATTCAAATCAATGGTAAACTATGCAGTTTGACCTTGGGCTGTCAGTGCAGCACCTATGTTTTTTTAAATGAGGAAAGCACTCCCCCATCTCATCGAGCTGTTGCAAGGAGTAAATTATCTATTATAAGCACAGAGTTTGAAAAGTACCTGACATATGTTGTATGTATTTTCTGTTATTATAACCATTCATAGTAACACATATTGTAACCCTGACAAACAAATAAAATAAAGTTGCTTGGTGTAACTAAAATTCCAATATTTTCATTATTCAGTGGTCACTTAAAATTAGAGACACTCAAAATATGATATGTTCGGTATTCTTTGCATCTTTGAGATTTTTCCTATTGACTTTTAGTATTTATTCATACTGAATACTTTGTAATTTAATTTCATAGATGAAACATGTCAAAAAGGAAAATATTCTGAAAAAGAACTCAATGTTTATTTTTCCAAAAAGTTATGTTATCTGTCTCATTTTCTTTCGTGATATGAGTTAATATACTGATGGAAAAGTGGCAGGGCATTACAACAAGGAATTATTGGATAAATGCACAAAAACAAACATACATAAATTGTTTGCTTTGACTGAACTAGGCTCTATTTTACTCTCCAACTTTCATATTATAAAAATGATGACAATGTTTGTATATAAAGATAGAGCTATGAAGTTTATGCTCATATAGAATCTTATAACCAGTTAGGTTTTATACTTGTTACAAGCTAAAATTTCTGTACTCCGGAAATAAAGTGCTGAAAAGTACCTTTGTTTGGAATTCCAAGTTATATAACAGAAGATAGACTCCTACAACTATGTATTTTGATATATTAGGTAGCTGTGATACTGTCTTTACAAAAATATCTGAAATGTACTAGAAGTCCTAGAATTTTTGTATTGTCACATAGCAAACAGTTACGGTTTTGATATCTTTTTAATAGTCAAACTAGAAAAAAATCTATTATTAATTTGTCACAAGTACATTATTGTGCTCTATAAATTTTAAAATTGCTTCAGTAATTATGTTGTCATATAAAATGAAGTATATCACAATCTAAATACATTTTGGATATTTAATAATGGACAGGAGAAACTAACATGTTTTGTAACTTCTAATTAATGGGAAAATTATACTAATTAAAATTTGTGTGAAATATTCTTTTCAGTTTTGGAGTAGCTTTTAAAAGTATTCATGAATTGTTCTAAATATAATATTTACTCAGTAATAAAAAAGATTTTACTGTCATATGACTACATGTATACAGTACTTGGAATTTAAAAATGAGCATGATTATCCACTGATTAAAAATTCACTTTAAAAATTTTAGTTATGAATATAGAGTTCTATTAAATAACACCTACAAAGTAGTTCTCTGTTGTGGTTTGCCTAGACTTTGACTCAGATAGTTTTCTCAGCTATGACCCTGCTAGGATTGTCCTTTCTATATAATCTGTATAATATTTGTATACTTCTTTCTTTTGCCAAAATGCTGGAAATGCCAGGCACAACTGTGAAGCAAAGATCCCGGAGAGAGCAAGTTGTAGCATTCTTACCCCTGGAAACACTCTGGCTGCCCAGATAGGCAGCAGCTTCCCTTTGGGTGACATCAATGGGCAACAGGTATTATGTTTATTTGTTTACTCCCTGGTCGTTGATGAGCTCCTTGAAGAAATGGGTTCTTTCAATTTTTTTTTTTTATGTGGGTACCGAGCAGGGTTCGACCTCGTGCTTGCCAGCAGGCACTTGTGCAACTGAAGAATATCACCAGCCCTTTTTTTCCTTTTTATGTGGGTTCCTGGAGTCGAACTCAGGACCTCGCACTTGCCAGGCAGGCGCTTATGCCGCTGAGCTATCTCACCAGCCCGGTCCTTTCAAATTTACTGGGAGAAACTCAGAGGAATTTAAGCTACAGAAAAGGACTCAGAAACTAAAAGAAAGGAGCCAGTCGGGGTGAGGATGGGAATGAGGCTGTAAGAATTGCACAAGTTTGCAGTAGTCCTCAAACCCTCGGACTTGGAGTGCAAAAAAGCAGTCATGTTGCCGATGGTGATCATGCTTCAAAGGAATTAGGAAAACAGTACAGAAAATGACAATAGTGATCTAAAGTTGCATTGTTTGTGGCATGGATAGAGACAACTGAAATAGCCTGGTGCCAGATTGAAAGGATGCACTGTTTCCTAACCTTGGGGGTCGCTGGTGATCTTCCTAACATGTAAGTTTTAAGGAACTGAAAAATCCAACAAGGACTTTGGAATCAGCAGATATGATTGAGATCATAAAAGAATAAAATTTAACTGAACTAAGGTATGCTTCCTCTGTGATGTCAGCAAAAGGATAGAATAAACTAGGGCCACATTTACATTTAACTGAGAAATCTCTATATCCATCCATCATCTATGTATCTATACCTGTCTACCTGTGTGCATACCTCTGACCCTAGATGCTAGGATAAAGCTCATAAAATCCTTGTCAATAAGAGTGCTAGGAAAAACATTTGTTCTATTTGGTCTTTGATCTTGGATTGCAACACTGAACTCCTAACACCTGTGTATTTTCCTGGTTGGAAGTTTCACTTGACACAGTCCCTAAGTCCTCAGAGTACCCTGAGTGATAAGAACATCTCATATTCCACTGTAGGCACCTGTGGAAAGCTGGAAGGGCTGACAATTCCTAGGGAAGTTTGAAAGGCTGAAGCTTAAGTTGTGCAATAATGGTCAATTATCTGATCAATTATCTGTACATGATGAGGCCTCCATTTAAAAAAATCTCAAAAAACAGGGTTCAGAGAATTTCCAAATTACTGAGTTCATGGAGATACCTAGAGGAAGACACACCTAGAGGGAAAATAGAAAGTCCTTTCCTGCCATGCCATACCTTGCTCTCTGTATCCCTTCCATATGGCTGCATATCTGTATATCTGTAATATTCTAAATAATAAATAGCTAAGTGTAAATAAAGTGTTCTGAGTTTTATGAGCCACTGAGGAAAATTAATCCAATGCAAGGATTGGATTTCATGGAAAACTCAATTTTTACCTGATTGGCCAGAAGAATCCGTGAAAAGTTACTGCTTGTGATTGGCAGATGGAATAAAGGACAGTCTTGTGGGACTTAGCCCTCAATCTGTGGGATTTGACACTGCTTTCAGGTAAAAAGTGTCAGAATTGATTTAACTTATAGAACACTCAGTTGCTGTCTACCAAAGAATTTCTTGTGGGTGGAAACACAGTAAACAGTTGCACATTTTGGTAACAAGAGGGAGGTAAAGTGTTCTATGTGGTACTGTAAGCAATTGTAGGGAAAGCAGTTTATATTTAATATTTTCCTGGTGTGTAGGGAAAAATCAAAACCCATTTTGGTAAGCACAGGTATACACTTCTGTTGACTGCTGAGAATAAGAAAATACATTTTGGTAGTTTCCCTATTTCCTGTAGCATCTATTTATCTGCACCTGCTTTTATCTATTAACTATACATGTGTCATTTTGATCTAAAATGCCCCCAACTGTCGTACGTGTTTGGAGGTGATTGGATCATGGGCATGCTGTATTCATCAGTAGATTCATCCACTGATAATTTAAGTAGTTCTTATACTGTTAAGGAGGTGAGGCCTGGTCAGTAGCAGAAGGTCCCTTGGGGCATGATCTGAAAAGCATCTCTCTCTCCCAGGTTCCTGCCTTCTCTCTTGCCTCCCTGGCTGCCATGACCTGAGCAACTTTCCTCCACAAGGCCATTAGACCCTGCCCTTCCTGCCTTAGAGCCCGCCTTATATCCAGCCAACAATGGATTGAATCTTTTAAAAATTGCTAGCAAAACTTAATCTATCCTCCTTTAAAAGTGTGAGCAATGAGTATTTTGTCCCTGCAATAAGGAAAGTGACAGATTTTGTAACTGAAATTGAGGGGATATTGCTATAACTACTTGAAAATTATAAGCCTTTGGAACTGATTTGTGGAAGAGTTTGGAAGAGTTTGGGGTTAGTAGCTAGAGAGGCCCTAGAATGTTGTAAACTGAGCTTGATGGGCTTCTGATCATTCTTCAGAAGACCAAAGTGCTGATAAAATGCAGATGGTAAAGCACCGGCTTAGAAGATTTCAGTTATGAACAAGGATAACATTGGCAGTTTGACTTTAGACCATGTGTGTTAGGCTCTAGCAGGAAATTTGTCTATATTTTGTCCATCACCTGAGATTTTGTGAGAGACTGAGATTAAGGGTGGCAGAGCATTTAATCGGGCAATGGAAATTTCAAGGCAGCCCAATATTCAGGCTGCGACATATGTAATGCTGACTGCTTTTAGCCATATCTACTATGAGAAAAAGGACCAAAAAGCAGAGCTGAATAATTGGAAATATTTTGTTTATGGCCAGAATGGAAACATCCATAAAGTTGGGGACTATAATATTGGGGTCAAGGAGAGCTTTGTTGCTTAAAAGATTAGCATTAAATACAATGCATCAGAAAATTAAAAATAAATGTCTTCAGGGCATCGCAGGAGTCAGAAAGATCCATCCTTCACTGTCTCAGTTGTGTAAATGGATAAAGGCAAACTCCTGTGAAAGACTTTGGTTTGAGAAAAGACCCTAGGGTATCCTGCCAGAGAAGCACAGCCTAGGGAATTGGTGACCCATGATTTGTTTCATAGTGCTCATCCACGAAGGCATTCAGAGGTCTCTTCAGCATGATTCGTCTCTTCAGCAGCCATATTTCATTGGCCTGAACTTTACACACAATTTGTCATGACCCAAAATTAAAAATTTTTAATTTTTTCCTATTTTTCCTCATTCTTACTATAAATCTGGCTAAAAGCAGCAAGGAGTGATATGATGGTTAGAGTAGAGTGTCATCTTGATTGGTTTTGAGCTCTGTGAAGGGGCTTTCTGGAGCATGCTTCTAGGTTGTTTGTGTTTGTGTTTTGGAGGCACAGCTTGTGTTCTGTGCTTGGTGTTTTGTCCCTTCCGCTCTAGCTTTGTTTCCAAAGTGCTGCTTCTCACCTACCATAAACTAAGCAACTTTGCTTCTCCATGCCTTTCCACCGTCATATTTCTGCCTTGGAGCACCTGATCATGGACTGAAACCCTTTTGAAACAAGGCAAATGAAGTTTTTCCTGCTTTTAAATTGTAGGTGGCAAGTATTGTGCCCAGCAATAGAAAGCTAATTAATACAAATAACCATGCCACAGCATAAATATTGGGCTGCCTTGAAATTTTCTTCACCACCTTTGTCTGTCACTTTTAAATTCAGCTTTGTACAAAGTCTTGGGACATTTTTCTAGCCTTTTATTGCTAGAGTATAATACATATGGCCTCTCATCAAGTTTGTAATACAGTCCTCATTCCCACCTGAATCTTGTGAACCTGGCCTTTAATATCCACATTCCTATCACCATCCTGGTCTTTAGAGCTTCAGCCAGAATCATCCATCAATCTCCACTTATAGCATTGTAAAGCTTTTGTAGCTTACATTACCAAATCTTTCTAAAGTTTTCTCACAAACCGTTTTCAATAGCTTATGAACTGCATTGTCAAGTACAGTGGTACCTCAGTTCACAAACTTAATTCCTTAAATGATTCTGGTTGCAAACCAAATTGGATGAGAACCAAACCAAATTTCCCCATAAGGTCAACATGAACCTAACCATTGAATTTGTTTTTGACTCATTTCTTCTCCAATTCAGTCTGTGATCAGAATCATGGAAAGAATTAAATTTGCAAACTGAGGTCTGACTGTATAGTCACAAAAATGACCCTATTTCTCCAGTACCTTAATTTTTGTTTTAGTCAGTTTTCCTGCCACTGTAACAAAATGCCCCCTACACAAACAACTTAAAGTAGGAAATGGTTTATTTGTCTCACAGTTTTAGAGGGTTAAGTCCATGCTCCGCTCGCTTTAAGACAGGAAAATCATCACAAATTGACATGAAAGAGCAAAATTTCTCACTTTTTGGTGGACACAAAGCAGTGCAGATTGGATGCAACTACAGAAAGAAAGGGCTAGAAATCAGACATCGTTTCTCAGGTCACACCTCCTTGATTCAACTAGACTCACCCAGAAATGTGCTTTACTAAACTGCTTTACCAATTGCTCGGAGTGTCCTAATCCAGTCAGGATGAAAATCATGATTATGGGTCACCATCTATAAGATATCTGACATGATGAACTGGGAGAAAAATGTTTACAAGTGATAAGACTTGGAAGATAAGAGCAAAAACATGTTTTAGGTAAAAGAATAGCAGTTCAGTTCTGGACGTATTATGATGTTACTTAAAGTTACACATTCTATAGAAGGCAGATCATATATAAGTCCTCTCTCCTTCCTTTTACCATCTATCCTTTTTCATCCTCCTTTCTTTCCTTCCACCTTCTCATCTCTTTTCTGTTGTTAGTTCAATTATTGTGTGAATTACAAGTGTATTTCTAGGGTTAATTTATAACTAAGAAATTAGCACATCGAAATATTAGTTTGAAAGTACTGTCTCATTCTAAGTTTTCAAACAATTTTCTTGAATCCAAAATAAACATTTCCTGTAAAAACTGTAATCATAACCTTGACAAAGAATGTATTCTTTATAGGATATACCTTACATATGCTGTTCATGTATTTTAAAATATCAATTAATATATATGAACTTTCACAAATGGCATATAAATTAAGAATTTTTCATTAATTCTGAACATAAAAATATTGTCTAAACATATTCTATTAGCCTTTGTTTCTCTGACTTTCCATTTTATATTCATTCTGTATGAAATATTCTTACAAATAATAGCTCCCGGGTAATCTATAACTGCAAACATGTCATTATTTTTCAAGCATTTCATTATGAACCTGTTTCTTTAGATACAGGCTGAATTATGTATCTTCTTTATACTTCTAAACATTGTCTACAAAAATTTTCAGGAGTATTTTCACAAAATATTGTCATTATTGTTAGCTTATTTGAAATGCTTGGCCATTAGATGATAATTTCCTTATCCTTAGGAATCATAAGCTCATTTCTATCTTCAACATTTATTCCAGTAAACTTTAACTTTTTGCTTTACCGAAATCTATTAACCTTCAGGTACAGTAAAAATTGAAGTAAGCCATAGGCCCTAAATTTAAGTACCTTACAATCCAATGGGGAATGGTAATGCAATTCAGAGACTATAATAATAAAAATGAACCACAAAATTTGAGGGGGTTTATTGAATGAATGAATTAAAAATGAAGAATGTTCTGATCAGGATAAATCACATAGTAAAAACTTTTAAAAGTGTAACTGAAACAATTAACTGAGCTTTTCATTTGTTTCTTTTGAACCAAAATAATAAAAACCATGTCTATGGGCACTTTATTATTTAGGAATCATAGATTATTCAACGTCCATATAGTTTTTTTAGAAGAGAAAAAACAATAAAAACAATGACATAAAATTTCAAAACAAGATAGTAAGAAAGTAACAATTGTTAGTACACTGCTTATTGTTATCTTCAAAGTAGTTGCTCAGATTACAAGATATAGGCATGAAAAATTGATCAAATGATATAAGCACAAACCTTTCTTTTCAGTGGACTTATAGAAATTAGTAGCATAGCTATCTTAACTATCTTATATGTATATATGTGTATATTTACATATATATACATACATGTGCATATAAATATATATTTATTTATTTATTTATTTATTTACTTTTCCTTTGCCCTGCCTTTTCTCCTTTCCTCATCCCAGTTTCTCTTTACTTTTGAATATTTAGTTTTAAAACTAAGACCAATCAATTAGTCTTGTGAAGTAATCCCCAAATATGTGTTTATATATTTCATACAAATAATATTCATAAATAGTAACTGTGCATGTGTGGGTGTGTGTGGTGCTGGAGATCAAACCCAGTGTCTTGCACACCCTATACAAGTGCTCTATCACTGAGCTATATCCATTGATCTTGTGGCAAGCCATTTATAATAAAAAGCAATAACGGGGCCGGTGAGATGGCTCAGCAGCATAAGTGCCTGCCTGGCAAGAGCAAGGTCCTGAGTTCGACTTCCAGTACCCACATAAAGGAAAAAAAAGGGCTGGTGATATCACTCAGTGGCATGGGCGCCTGCTGGCAAGCGAGAGGTCCTGAGGTCGACCCCCGCCCGGTACCCACATAAAAAAAAAAAAGAAGAAAAAAGAAAAGCAATATCATAACTTCTAAGCATGAATGAACACATAAAAATGTTATCTAGATACAATTTTTCAAACATGAAATATACCATTAACTACTTACTGTCATCTCATCTGATTTATATTTGAAGATATATAGATATATATAAAATATGTTGTATATATTTGCTACCTGAATACATCCCTGATGTTATTTATGTAAAATATAATTAATATTTTTATTTATATATTATTAATTCCATTCTAGGTAAAAATATTTTATATTAGCAGCAAATGGATATAGCATAAGCTAGTACACTCTGTTGTGCAGTGTCTCTTGCATTTTTGCTAGAAGTTTAAAAATAACAGCAGTCAACAGAGTTTATGAGCTTTAATTATTCAGTGGCATAGAAATATATAGATTTAATTATCACAAATATATTGCCAATTTCACATACACAAAACTGTCGCATATTAAAAGTCTTCTAGAACCTACTCATTTTTAAAACAATATGATTTAATTTTTTAGAAAATTAAGTGAAAATGTATGTTGGTTGAGATTATAAATATATTTAACAGCAAAGAATTTGAGTAGCATGATATGGGAAAATAAATTTAAAATGCAAAATATTTACCACTTATTTTACCTTCATTATTTTCCGAGTAGTTTAGCTGTAGAGAAACTAGTGCAATAACAATTTTTCCACTCAAGGCCAGATGCCTCTCGTATGGATTGAGTGCCTACTATGTGTCAGGGACTCTTTTATGTACCTAGAATATCTCATGGAACAAAAGACATAAAAACTGTTACCATAGAGAAATTCCCAGTTGGGGGAAAGAGGCGATGAAAAATGAACACAATAAATAAATTTATATGTATTTTGACATTAAAATGTAAAGGTAAGCAAAGGATACAGCAAGGAAGCTCATGTGGCCTTGTGGGAGGAGGGAAAGTTGCAGCCTTAGAACAGCCAACCATGTTTCAGGACCAGCTTGTTGGGAGGGTGAAACCTGAAAAAAATTTAAAAGGACTCAAGGGATTCACCTACTGGGAAAGAATTGCTGGTAGAAGATTACGTTGAACAAATGTCTTATGTGTTTGTAAATAAGCTAGAAAACCAGAAAGCATGCTGGGAATTGAATGGGGAAGTAGGAGAGAGAAGAATAGAATACACAGGTCTTGTTCAGCCTTCTCACAGAAGTCTGTAAGACCAGTGTGGGCATTATGAATTTTTTTCAAGTAAAAGAACAACTAGAACATTTTGACTAATGAACTGACAGCAACTGACATAGTTTTACAAATAAGTGTTTTATTGGTGATAACAACTTTATTCCTGGTAAAATTTATATTTGAGAATGTGGCTCACATATACAGACTTATCATGCTTGTGGCCCAACTGAGTTACAAAAGCCTTTCTACAAAAGATTTTTCCATTATATCTGTACCATGGAGATACAGACGAGATTCATATTTTATCTTGAAACTGGACTTCTGGAGTCCTTTTTACAAAGGAAAATGAAAAAAGAAGAGTGTGGTAATGAGGTAATCTTTCTAAACTCTGAACAAAATGTAAAAGGGATATGGAGCATTAATTCAGGATTGTTTTGAGAACAACTCCTCCATGTAGGAAAGAATATGAAGAGTGAAAAAGATATTTCCTTCTAACAGGTTCACTTTGTCCTGTTTTCTGCCATGCATGAAGAGACTTCCCCTGTACAGAAGGCGTAAAGTTATTCAGTGGATAGGGGAATCAGTCATTCTACTTCAGATGAGGGTTACCAGGCCATTTGGCCATGTACCTAAGCCTCATCTTCAAATCTGGTTTTAGTCAATAATGGTTTCTAATCCGTATTAATCCCTCTCAGTTACTTGTAAATTGAGAGCAAGGTATTATCTGTTAATCATGCAAATCTAAGCAGAAGGAAAGCATGAGTGATAAAAGTATCCAGCAAAGGGATTCAGACTGTCAGAAAGTTTCATGAGGAGAGACAAAGTGATTTTTCTCTGGTAGGCAAACTGACTAGACAGTTATATTTTGACAGTTCATTAGTTACAAGAATTTGAGTTCTACAGATTCAGCATTCAGGCTGAGCGTTCACGTTCATGGGCAAGACACTGAGATTCCCCTGATATCAGAGTGGCTTATGTGTTATTTGGTAGCAATTTTTGCACCCACATATCCAGATATATTGAAATACACTTCCATAGAACCTGAACGCAAAGGATACATGAGGCAAAAGGAGAGATGAGAGTCAGTTCAGGATCTCTGCCATTCTGTAAAACGTGCAATGGAATTCAGGTGGTATAAGACATAAAGTACCTGCTGTTAATATTGTAGATGCTTAATAAAATCTTGGGTCTTGAAACTCAAGATATCACCAAAGAGTAATCAAGAAGATATCATCTGAAGTACATATAGAAATTTGTCATTTGAGGCATATGGCGGAACAAGAGCATTCTAGATGAAAAAGAATGCTGACATCTACAAAAGCATAAATATGTTAATTTGATACCTAGTAAAATCTTAGTAAATATATCTTGAAGTTAGTGCTTAGAAAAAAAAATGAAAGAAGACATGTAGAAAAATAAATCAGAGCTATATTGTGGAAGTAAAACGTCATCACTAAAGTTTTTTTTTTTTTTTTCTTTTTCTGTGGGTACTGGGGGTCGAGCTCAGGACCTCATGCTTGCCAGGCAGGCACTTATCCCGCTGAGCTATCTCACCAGCGAAGTTTATTTTTTTAACATGAGTATCAGAACTTATTTGTTTAAATTTGGGTTTATTACAACTGGTATAGTTTTTCAAAAACTAATGTAGAAGCCACAGCTATATCCAATTGATGCAAGAAAGGTTGGTACCGGAACAATGCTTAAAAACTTATTTTAGTTGTGTGATTCTCAAAATTTAGTATGCAGAGGGAGGACATGAGAAATTCTCAAAATACAGAGCCTAAGCTCTTAGCATCAGAGACTCAGCCTCATTTTTTTTTTTCTGGAATATGACACAGATATCAGGATTTTGGTGACCTCTGTGAATTAATCTAATATATAGGTTCCAATACATGTGGAGCAAAGTGGCAATAGTTTAAGTTAGAAGGGACCTTGAACTTGGGCACAGTTATTGAAATAAAGCAGAAAACACACTAAAGAGACATTTTGAGTGTTCTATTATCAACATTAAGAATCTACACAAATGTAAGAGTAGTTCTAATAATTCAAGCCCTAGTGAGGATTCTGATCTTTTAATGCAATTCAAAATTTAAGAAAAACATCTTAGATTAGGGACATACATTTTCCTAGAAGACAGCTTTCTCAAAAAGCTCATGTATTAAAGGCTTGGACCACGATGTAGTAATGTTCAGAGCGGTAGCTGGGGCTTTTGGAAAGTGATTGGATCAGGAGGGCTGTGATCTGATCAGTGACTCAATCCATAATCGAATTTACTATTCTGAGATGGTGACCTCTATAGGAGGTGAGGAGTGGTTGGAGGAAGTAGGTAACTGGGGTGTGCCCTGTAACATTATATCTTTTCCCACGATACTGTTCTTTCTGTGCCTCTTTGCCACCGTGATGTGGGCTACTTTGCTCTATTACATACTCTTTGTCGTAATGTTAGTCTCACCACATGACCAGAAGCAATGGAACCAAGTGACCATGGACAGAAAATTCTGAAACTATGAGCCAAAATAAACCTTTCAGCTTTTAAGTTGATTTTCTCAGGTATTTTGTCACCACAATGAAAACTAACAAGTAGACTAAGTAAAAATATGTTATCTTTACTGTGAGATCCATGAAAAACCAGAGGGGGCTTTTAAAGAAATGAATTGGAAGATATTTCTAGAACATGATGCTGAGCACATGGCATGAGATGCTATCATAATTTTAGAACAGCTATGAAATGTAGCATCAATTCTATCTGGTTGCTTCCTCAAGTGAACCTTACAGTTGAATTCATCATTGTCTATCTTCTCAGGTGTCAATGCTGAATCTATGCTCACGCATCATCTTATTTTGAGAAAACTATTTAATTCTTTGTTTGTCAACTTTATTTTCATGGGAATGGGCCATAAGGGATTTAAAACAACAATACCTGGCTATACTTCCCCCAAATTCTAAACTCAAGTTTTAAAACAGTCAGGTGTTTTTTTAAAATATTTTTCCAGTACTGGGAACCACTGACTACCATTTAATGTTCAGTTTTCTACCAAGACAATTGGTTGATAATATTAGTGCCTAAACCATGAAGTTGGTATGAGATTAAATGGTATTTGAAAACAATGAGAATAGACTTGCCATGTTGCTGAAACCATGTTAGCTATTCTCATAGTCACTTATTAACTATTTGAATTATATGCAACCACACCAGGCTCTTCCATTAAGTTAATCCAGAAGGAAGCTTTTCCTTTAGCTGCTGGCCTGGCATTCTGGCCAACAATGATTATCCAGTCCACTGTAGAAGGACTCTGGTTTCATGTGTGGCAAGGTTTCCCTGCATTCTGGGAATACTACCATTTGTAATAGCATTTCAGTGTTTAAAATTTTGCAGACACATTAAAATTACTTTGCATTAGTTTTTTTAGTGATTTGATGCTCAAAAAATGTATTATTTTTACTCATTCTATTTTGCACATCAAAATCAAGAGAAAGAAATAGAGAAAACAGAAAAAAAAAGAGCTGAGAGCAAAATCAAGCTCATTAGGGTAGAGGATGAATGTAGTGATTGCATAGCCTTGATTGGCTGGGATCTGCCTAAAGGATTAATAAGGCACACTTTGGGGTGTGTCTAAGTGGGTCATAGAAGTATGACACACTTTTGTATTATATATGGTCCTTGGCCACTTCCTCCCTCATACTGTTCCCCTGCTCTGATTGCCAGAAACCATGAACTAAGTATCTTTGCTCCACCATGCCCTTTTGCCATTATGTTTCTGCCTTGGGACCAGCTAGCCATGGATTGAATTCCCAGAAATTGGGGCCTAAACTAAACTTTTCTCCTTTAAATTGCGGGTGTCGGATGTTATGTCTCAGGAATGGGACAGCTGACTAATACAATGGACCTTTAAATACAAACGTGAAAGGAATCTAGACATGTTGAGTATAGTGATACAGGTGTAATGTATCACTCTAAAATAAAAAAGTTGTAATATACAGAGCAATTTTACATTTAAAGTTTAAAGGTCAAAACTACCTTTTCTATAGAAATCCTACATAGGAAATAGCAAGTAGAACTATTTGCTAGACTTACCCCTTGGCCCCCATTCTTCAGTACATGGATGATAAATAACTTTGAACCTGGTAGTCTGAGTAAAGTATAGATTTTAGCAGGCTAATTTTCTTGCTTGACTTTGGTTCATGTATTGATTCTTAGTTAAGATGCTGTAATTTAGTCCTTAAGTTTTTTCACTACGATTTGTCATATATTATAATTCATCATTTCCTCTGCATTTGAGACTAATTTGTATTATTTTATGCACCCTCAAATGATCTTTAAGTCATATATGTATACATATATATACATGTATACATATGTATACTTTCTTAAAGTCAGAGACTATTTCTAGGTTGATCTAGGGCTAATAGAGCTGATCCTAAAAGAACTGCCATTTAAAAGAGTATTCTAGGCCCATGTTTATTTTACTATACAGTTTTTTTTTTAACAGTGTTGACACATGTCATCTCAAATGGAGAGTCATTACCTATATGACACAAATTACAGTGACCATAATGCTGACCAGAGCTTAGCTTTGATTCTTCGTCAGTTTTGGTCACTTCAATTCCTTAAACATGCTGAGTTATATTCCTTCCAGTACAATGCTTAGCCAGAAATATAACCGTTCAGTGATTTTGTCACATAAAACTAAATCAAAAGTAAAACCATAAAATTATGAAACAAAAATTCAACTTTGCTATTACTTAGGGTACCCAGTAATCAGTCCTGCATATAGCTCTCAAATATTTTGATTATCTAATGTACCTTTCATGTACATTAGCTTTATTTTATTAAATGAAGACTCAAAATTCAACATATAAATGGAATATGAGATAGGGAAGTCAGAAATCTTGGCAGAGGCATTTTTCAATACATCAAGATACGAATGCAACACTTGATTAAAAATTGTAGAAAAATAGACAGTGTATTCAACAGTAATGGTTATTTTCGTCTCTTCCTAGAACACAAAAGGCAGAACTACAGTTTTTTCAGGAATGCTACCATAAAGAAACAGCACAATGGACCACCTCTTCCTTCCAAAATTATCCCTTATTTTTCCAATGACGAAGAATACTGTGTGGTTAATATTCATTGTTTTTATTAACAGTGTTCAGCTGAGTTCACTGCAGGCACCGAAATGTGGCTTTAGGAGCTCTTTGGAAGAGACAGTGTTCTTTTCTTACTACAAAATATTCATAGTACACTTACCTGCACGTTTTTAAATGCAGGTTTGTCTGAATCTGTTTTGAACTAAATGGCTTGGTAAATTGAAGTGGGAAAAGCCTGTTAAGACTTTCTACTGCACTGAAATATTCCTATGAAATGGCTCTTAAATATATGAGTCAAAAAATACTGCAGTATCCTAATGAAAGACTGCAAGCAAGGGGAATAAATTAGCATTACCATAAACCTTTTAGTGCTAGGTGTTAGTTTTACGCAAGTCTGAGAATGTCTATATAATTATCTCCATTTTCACAATAAGGCAAACAAAGCCACTCAGATATGTTCAGCATGACTAACTTACCTAGCAGACCAATTCAGAATCCAAAACTCTGTCCTTCCAACTTCAGGGACCTTGCCCAGCAGTCATTTCTGTAGTAACTCATTGGTATAACAATTAGGATAAATGGTATCTTGCTTGCTTTCTCTGCAAGATAGTTTTCTTTTTTTCCCCATAATTTGGATTTGTGAACTTCACTAGGAATTACTATGACTTTTATCCTTTTCTGATCAAACACTTAAATTTTCACAAATTCACGAACTCAGAATATAAAACCTTCTCACATGATCTCCCCTTCCTCATATTTTGAGTCAAAGACCAACATGGATGTTCTTTGCTATCACTGGAATAATATTGTAGCCAAAGTGTAGTATCAGAAAGTTCCACAATATTAGAGTTAAAAGATATCTTAGAGATGATTTGATCTGAAACTAAATTTACACCTCAAGAAACTGGCAGCTGAGCCTCAAACTTCCTCATATATAAATTTGAATATAAGCACAGAATTAATAAGGATAAGAACCACAATTAAAACCCAGCTCTCTGAACACTTATCTTGGTGTTTTCATCCATGAGGCTTTGAGTAGTCTTACAGTTGAAGAGTTATTTTATACTCTTTTATATTCCCGGACAAGTTCGAAGATATCTGCTCACATTAAATTGTAACATTATCCTAAAGAATAAACTAATTTTAACTCTTTCTAATTTAAGAATTTAAATAGGAATGCAGAGTGGGGCTTTGTGTGTTTGTGTGCTTTGTGATTAGAATAACTTGATTGTAGTAGAAGTCTTGTTTTTACCACATTGAAATTTAAAGTGATTTGATGTTATTCATTTAAACAATGTTCTCTGCATTCAATTGATTCTTAATTATTGTCACTCGATTTATCAATATGATGGTCCCCAAATGCCCAAAGATATGTAGAATACATTAAGCTTTTTGGAAAATGAGTTTTCTGCTATAAAAAAAGGAAAATAAATCTAAAATGATCTCTGTAGAAAGTAACTTAGGACTGTAAGGGATTACTTCGTTTTTGTGTTTGACCACACTCACCTAACAATACTTTTGCCCGTTTAGTGGAGAATAAATTTTTATTCATTTTTTCAACAGATACCAAATTGCATTTGAGAAAACAAACATTCTCACTGTACAAAATTGAAAATTGCCAATTTCTCACTTACGTAGATTACTTAGAACATTGAATACTTTTTTTATTCCTTCCGTGAGCAATAACATTGTAAATTGAGCTGTTAAACTGATTCATGCTTAGACCAGCAAAAAAAGGCAGTAAGTGGCTCTGAATCTTTCATAAACGTGACAGAAAAGATTTCCGTCTGTGCTTGCCCCTTACCCCTGCTGTTCTGTGTCATAATGCATCATTACATACTGATGTTTGCTCTTGTGCAAGTCAGCAGAAAAAGGGATTACATAGTGTGTGTTGGCTCCTTTCCTTGAATTAACTGTGTCACTTTTGATTTGTTATGTTATTGAACTGCATTTCAGGACTTCTTAATATTGACAGCTATGGCGCAAATATGCATAGTCCTCCCCAGAGGTTTTCTATATTTTTATCTGCACTCTAAACATTTTAAAAATTTGTAGTCAGATAAAATCTATTTAAATATAATGTAAAATTATGTTCAAGAGGGAAAAAGCGATGATATATAATCTAAAGCGTGTTTTATGTAGTCATTTCCTCATGGAAATTAGTGTAGTAAGTGAAGTTATTTTATAGACTCAGTAGTAAAACAAATTGAAAAAAATTTTGAGTCTGAAAATTATCTCAGATAGTATATAGTATAACACTTCTTTCCATGCTTAATTTTGTTCTCAGGTAGAACCAGTGATCAGTCTACTTTTGCTCAAATAGTTTCGTTGATGAAGTACTCACTACCCTCATGGATACTCCTGACAATTGGAAATTTCCCAGTTGTTCAAATATTCCACATGTGGTGTTATTTATTAATACAAAAATATCTCATTTTACAATAATAAATGAAGTAGTATGCACTTACTAAACACATTTGCCTAATATAGCTCGGGTAGGTAATTTAATATTTTGTGTAGCTCAATCTGACAGAAAAAAACTAATATGATACTCCTACTTAAATAGGTTCACTCAATAAATATTTATAGCTACAATTCTTTTCTGGGACCAAAAGAAAATAAGATGTGGTTCTTGTCTTCACAGAGTTCTTGACCTAGTGGGAAGACAAAAAATAAAATTTGAAATTTGAATAAAAGGATAGCAATAGTGTGCTGCATAAGAGAATATCTGGATTTAATTCAAGGCCTATCAAATATTTAAAGAATGATCTGAAACAAGCAAATGCATGTTGGTAAGGACAATGTAGTTAAAGTTCAGTAATACCTTGGTTTATGAACCCTTCTGTTTGCAAACAATTCAGTTCACAAACAGAAGCATTCAGCAAAATTCTGCTTTATTGCACTCTGCATCTGGTGATGAACACCTCCACAGCCATCTTCCCTGCATGAACATGAATGTGGCCATCTTCCCCAGAATCATGGAATGAAGTAAGTTTGTGAACCAAAGCACCACAATTGTTGAGGTTCTGTGCTATGCATAGACTAAAAAGAAAATTTTAAATATATATCAACTGGTAATATGAGAAAATAAGAATAATGCTTGTATCACATATGTTAGGAATAGTATCTGCCATTTCTTGGGATCCAATAATGAATTTTAGGAGAAATAATTGATAAAATTTAAATGGCAGAAAAGAATAGTTTTTATTCATAGGTCATTGGTAAAGTAAAAACAAGGTTTTTCATGAAAGGAGAGTTAATATTTAGATAGTTGCTAAGGCAGGTCATAGACTGTGTTTTCTTGAAAATATTGTCGTTTAAGCCTATGTTTATATCAATTCAGAATTTATGACCTAAAAACAAATTTATTTAATTTTACAGCTATGCTACAGATATTTATAAAGTAAAATACTGCATTTCTGAGATAAAAAAGCAAAGATGGGACTAGGGGTATAGTTCAGATGTAGCGCTTATTCTCAGCATGCATGAGGTCCTGGGTGTGATCCCCAGCAGCATAGAACAGGGAGAAAAAAAAGGTGGAGGAGGAGGAAGAGGACGACGACGAGGACGAGGACGAAGAGGAGGAGAAGGGGGAGGAGGAAGAGTGGAAGAAGTAGAAGAAAATTATTCCTTAATGACTGATGTATTTATTGTCTAGGAGTCAAAAAAAAACACATAAATGTAGACATGACAGGGCCTCCACTGTGCTTACAGAAAATAACAGGAAAAGATAACATCTTGAGTTCAAATCTAAGAAATAATAATTTAAAGGGTACATGGAAGATAAGATGGAAAAAAGAAGCCCCCACCTTGTTTTCACTCTCGCTCACTTGCTTTTTAACAATATAGTTTCTTTGTGAAAAGATGAAGAGACCATTTTCTAATTAAAGATGTTATGGATAATCAGTCATGGAGAGGAAAACAAGTGGTTTCTAAGCAGTCTTCCAGTTTGCTGAAATTATTAGTGCAGGACAGGGACATGGCCCTTCTGTCTCATTCTTGGAAGAGGTTTGCTGGTGGGAAATTAGAAGTGAAGATAAAACACAGAAATGTCAAATCATTTATATTCCTAAAAGCTGAAATAATTTTAAATTACACATCAAGGGAAAAGAAGGCAAGGAAATCGTTACAAATGTGCTCCCCTGAGCAGTTTTCACAGCCCTAATGCATTTACAAGATGTTAAATCACATAGCTTTAAAAAAAAAAAACAGCTTGAAATGGGAAACAATTTTCTAATACATTTGAATCTATTTCCAGGTCTAATGTAGACACTCTCCAGAACCTTTGTATATCAATTCCACTATTAATGGAAGTTGACATGCCATCTTTCAGGTTGGTTCATTGCTCCATTCCTGATTGTGCCAGCCACACAGGGGAAACATGAAGAAAATCAATGATTTAGGAATATTTTTGCCTTATTAACATTTTTCAGTCCTTTGTAAAATTATGACTTTGTGCAAACACATGAATCCCTGATTAGAAATATCTTTCAGCAATGCAAAATCTGCATAAAATATGAAGAAAAATATTTTAACGTTTTAAATAGAGCCATCAGAGGCAGATGATATCTGTCATGTGGTAATGATAAATAAATGTTAAAGGGAGGAATGAAGATTAGTTAAATAAATGATACTAAAACAGTACAAAGGTGCATGGTGAAAATCTACCAGGGTGGATTCATAAACTTAATTAGGCTCAATGTGCCTACATAGTTATTTGCATAGTGCTAATAACCCTGAATAGCTATTGTGATGTTTCACTAGTATATGGTTGCATATCTCAAATGAATAAATAAATAACACATTCAATATGCTTTCTGAAAAAGTAGATCTTTTTAAATAGTTGACATTTGTAGATGTTTTTATAAATCCTGATCAAAGTTACTCAACATATATCCTGCATTTTCCTATGGTAACCTTGGTTATACTGGGAAGTGTGTACCCCAGGAAACTCTTTCCTATATGATTACAACTTAACATAGATCAATACTAGGGTGGCAGAGAGCTTGAGATATGATCAGAGGTGGGAGAATCCATGTGGTTGTCTGAAGGAGGATCCAGCAGCTGTTCAGCCTAAGGGGATGGGAACTGAACAATAGAGACAGGATAGATGCAGCACCTGTCCAAGATCAAAAGATTTATTGGCAGAGAGTACCTGTATACTGGGCATCAGAATTTTGTAGTAAATTTATTTTATATCATCGCCTTTTACTTCATCAAATATCACCCCAGAAAGGTGTTGACTTTGATTTTTGCTGTTCATAGAACTTCACAGTTGGAGAAGTTTAGAGGAATGTGATTTTCTGAAACTTTCTCAACAGGAGTTTGGTCTATTAACAATTACTCAAAAGTTACTTAAATTTCACTATTGATGAATTACTTCAGATTTCCGTGGAACTACAGGGCAGCAAGGAGACTGAGAAATGTGTACATTGCCTGAAATTTACATTGGAGGTGAAGCTTCCTGTATCAGTAAGATAGAATTTTAATTTTCTTTTTTTACCAATTATCAGGGTTTGTTGTATGTTTGTTTGCAGATTATTAATTTCTCTGAAATTTAGTATCTTTGCACAAATTAACTGTAAAATCTATCTATGGGATTTTTATTGATTTGTTTTTGTATCTTTGTTGTTTAACTGTTTTGATTTTCATTTGTTTGATTTTGAAATACTCTACTCTCAGGAGTTTGGTACCTAGAAAATTCTAAATGAGAATTATTCCATTTTATATTACAAATTCCATCACACTTCTACTCTTACACTTCATCGATGCTATGTTTTCTTGACTTTTTTCTTAGCCATCTACATTGAAGATTTTGGTCTACTAACTGAATACTGTATAATGCTATATCTGTTTTTACCCGTGTATGAATATTTGTTATATGTTAAGTTTTCCTTGACTTTGACATCAACCTTTCTCTATACAATAATAACTAAAAAAAGTTCAGCAATTTTTATGTGTAGTGCATTGTCCTATGAGGTTTATTTTTAAGTTTTTAATGATATTATTGATTTCAATGAACATAGTTAATATTACAGTGCCCATTTAAATATGTGAATTTTAAGGAGAAAGTGAGTACTTCAGTGTAATTCAGAAAAATATTGAGTCTTTTAAACAAGGAACACTAAATTAGCCAGAGAGTATCTTCTTTCTGAAAGCAGAATTATACAATGTTAAAGAAACTAAATCTGTATTTGCTTATGCTACTGTTTCTTAAAATATCCTCTATGATTAATTTTCAGATTTTCTTAGACACTGACCAAGATAATAAATTATTTGGTGCTATCCCAGGTAGGAATGAGAAGCTAGAGAACGAAGTACAGAAATTAAAATTGTTAATAGGATTCGTCCGTGATTCTCAGCACAATAAAGTTTGAGAGCCATTGTTTTAAGCCTGTAATAAACATAGTGCTGTTTCAAACGTATTTGCTGACTACTTTATATTTATCTATCTCTGTTCTTTATACTTAAATAAGCCAAGGGCTAAGGAAAGAAATGAAATAGCTAGCATTATGGCTGTTACCTAGATGACGCCCAAAGCTTCATAGATGGGGCATTTTGGATTTGGCTGCATCTAGGGTATGTGATACTGGCATTAAGTCTATGTGGTACTAAATTAGTCCACTGATTGGAATTAGCATAGTTCTAGGTGTGGCTGAATGGATTTGCTGAAGATAGAAGCACCCACACCCTGGGTGTGGGTGGTAGCACCCAAAAGGCTTTTAGCATGGATGGGATAAAAGGGAAAGACAGACTACCTGCTTGCTGCTTCCTGCCTGGCTTGCCATGGACTGTTTCTTCTCTCAGTGCCGCCCTGCCACGTTGTCCTGCCTTTGAGCCAGCCGACTACCCACTGAAACCTCTAAAAACTGTGAGCCATAGTAGACGTTTCTTCTTTTAACTTGTGAGTATTGGATATTTTGTTCCAGCAATGAGAAAAGTAACTAGACCAGCTAGGGTCTGTCCATGTGTTAATATGATCGATCCCCCTTGGGCTTCCTTGTTTGTATTCCTTAACGTTCTAAATTTCTTTCTGCTCCCACACTCACTGCCCTTTTCTACAATCATTGAAATTCCAAGGTGAATTTAAGCCAATATACTAGCTTTCCTTAATAATTTAGTATTTTATAATTTTTTATTCTCAGAACTGTTATGAGTTAAATTGTGTATTCTTTTCCAAATTGGTATGTTGAAGTCCTAATATCAAGTTCCTCAAAATGTAGCTGTATTTGGAGAAAAAGGCTTCATTAAGGTAAAGCTAAATCACAAGGTGGGTGGGGGAGCGGTAATCAAATGTAACTGATGTTCATAGGAGAGGAGATTAGGATTTAGACGCCACAGCCTGAGGGAAACCCATGTGAGAACACTTCTACAAAGTCGCCATCTACAAACTCAAGAGACCCAGAAAGAACCGAACAAACAATGCATTCCTCTTGGATTTAGAGCCTCCAGAAGTGTGAGAAAATATTTCCTACGACAGCCCTGGCAAACTAATACGTGAATCAGAGTGATAGGCAAGTGAATAATCTTATTTTACCTTAGTGCTTGAAGACAGAGAATGAAAAATAGTATAACAGTTTGAAAAGAATAAAAAAGAACACAGATTTGAATTAAAAGTAGGCAATAATAACTTTTTGAAAACAAAATTAAAATTCACTAGTGGTAATATTTAAAGACAATTTTATTTTTGTTTGTATAAGGCCTACAGATAGTATACGATACGATGAATTAAGGATATATATGGAAGGTTGAAATTTTGGTGATAACAGAATGTTAATTCAATTTTTAGTGTATTCCCTGTTTATGTATATTTGTTGTCCACCACTCTCTTCTGGGCAATATTCTCAACATATGGGAGGAGTAGCAACAACACAGCTAAGATACCTGGCCACATGGAACATATTTATTAGTGAGGAAAATAGAGAATGTGTAAATAAAGTGATACCAGCTACTAAAATCACTTTCATAGGTTACATTGGGACATAACTGAGCAATGTGTTGTAAAAGCAAATTATCTAAATATTTGGGAAAAAAACCCATATAGAAAAATTCTAATATTTTCATTGTTCAGCTAGATTCAAAGCACATATTTAAATATGGCAATAATATACCTAAAACATGCATCACCTTTATCAGTAGAGGTCTAATGAATTTGTGTATTTCATCTCACAAATTTAATTATGTTTGCTTGAAAAAAGAGCTTTATTTTAAAAATATTTGATCTATAGAATGTTCCATAATGTAACCAACCTTAAGCTATAAATGATTATCTTTTCTGGGAACAAGGTAATTTCAACTATTCTACATGACACAGATATTTATGAATATGAGGATGGAGAAAAATGAAATAAGAAAATAAATATAACTTTTAAAATTCGCATTATCAGTTTCTGATCTACACTAATCTTGAACTTTATTCTTGTTAAAAATGTTGAAATTTGAGACCAAAATCATTCTGTCTCTCAAGTTTAAAATATCCATAAACATTTTGTTGCTTTTATAAGAAATATGAGTGTTCTGTATTTTTTAAAAGTAAACAGGATTTTTAGAGAGTAAGAGAATTCATTACAAAGTCACATGAATGCAGCAAGTAGAACCAGCTTTGAAAAAATTAAGACGTATATATTAAATGATCATTTATTATATTAAAACTTTCATGATATGGGCAAAAATAGGTACCTAACCACTTCAGTTGTCTTAAGTTTAACTCTAAACTTACACAAAAAATCAGAAATATTCACATTCAAATAAAATATACATTTTTATATTCCAAGAAATTGAAATTTTCAAAAAGTATTACTTTCAAATCTGTTCTGTTACCCAGCAATTTATTTTTTCCTGCATATAAAAATTTGATAAGTTAATGTCACTTAATTTTTTTTATAAATGTCTGCCTCTGGTAAATAACCTTGTAGTCACAAAGGATAAAAGCTTAATATGCATCACTAATTAAGAAAGTACAAAACAAGTCCATTTTTTTGGAAGAACTGACACAAATTTGTTTCCTTAGAGACAAAGCAACCAAACCTAAATTATTATGAATTACTCTAATATTAACAAAACTGTGCACTATCCTAAACATTTTTAACTGGACCCCAAAGTTTAGTTCTATCCAAAGATTATGCTGTATATTCCAGATATATTCTCTTTAAATCTTTTTAAAAAGCAATAGCAGGACCAGGGATATAGCTCAGCATCATGGAACCTACCTGGTATCTCGATTCCCAGTACCAAATAAATAAATAAATAAAATAAAATAAAAAGCAATAATAATCATTTATTTTCTCAAATCATCATTCACATGATTCAAATATTTTTCAGAAGAAAAGAGTACAAAGCAGAAACTATGTACAAAGGTTTGGAATTCTGCTTAAAATCAGAATAATATTGAAGAATAAGGTATGATTAAATTTTCTTGTAATCTGCTTAATGGTTTTTAAAAATTGCTCTATTCTTTCAAATACTTGCTATTATTTGGTTACGAAATTTTATTTTTTCATAAAATAAAAACCAAACATAAATAAAAAGAAAAATGTATATAATCATAAATTTTTGGCATTCTAAACGTTATTCCTACTGAAGGTCCATTTAATGATTAACACTCTTTAAACAGTTTAAAACTTAATTTTGTTGTGATTATTACTTTTTAATTCAATATTCTTAGGGCTTTATGTGACATCTGGATTTAATTATTATGTATAAATACATAGTAATTTCATATAAAATTTAATTTTTCACTGAAACTAAATTTTAATAATCTTAAAAATAACTTTCCTATGTCCTATCTTTAGCTAGCATGAAATAATGGATTTAAATAGATGAATTTTTTTTATGAAGATGTAACAGTCAACAAGTCATGGTGAGGGCCGGTGAGATGGCTTAGCGGCTTAAGTGCCTGCCTGGCAAGCGCGAGGGCCCGAGTTCGACTCCCGGAACCCACATACGAAAAAGGGGCCGGTGATATCGCTCAGCGGCACGGGCGCCTGCTGGCGCGCGAGGTCCTGAGGTCGACCCCCTGGTACCCACAAAAAAAAAAAAAAAAAAAAATTTCATGGTGATTGTACCACTTCCTTTTTAATAGAGGAATGTGTCATTTTTAGGAAATAATCCTTCAGTATTTAGTTAGCTGAGATGATTTTTCTACTTTAGGACTACTGGTGTTATGTTTATTTTGGATTTAGGGACTTTTTATTTTCCATGAACTTTCTCTAATTTCTTTTTCTAACTAGACACCACTCATTCTCAAGTCTGTCTGATAGACTAATCACAGCCTTAACTGTATGGTGATCGTTGTTATTAACAGTGAAAGAGCTGCAGAAGTTAGGATGATACTGATATTGTAAAGTAAGTGTTATTGATGCCTATTTGTTGGCTTTGCTTTACTTAATCTTATTCTATTTTTAATCAAGTCAAAAGTATATGTACTCGTTGTCATTAAAAAATGGATTGTACCTGAGAATCTAATGTATACCTGTTTGAATTACACTTCTTTTCTATAGCTAGTGCATATTATGGCCTTATGCTGAAAACGATTATTCACAAAAGTATATATACATGATTAAATAACTGACTCAATATATATGTGTACATTAATTAATGAAAGTGTACTATTATGTTTGCATTTTTATTTGCATTTAGAAGAATTACTTTTACCTATAGATACAGTATGTTACAAATGTACTGATATGTATACAATTGTTACACTAATACAATATGGAGAATACCAACTTATTCAAATTCAAATTTATTGAATTTAATCTCAAAATATTTTGGTTGTGCTTTTCTTAATGCTAATTTGGAATATAGAATCCATGTCTATCTTCTACTTATCTTTTGATCTATTTATTTACCAACAGATTTTATTTCCTCTGCACAACAAAAAAGTTGTTTTGAAAATGAGAACTTTGTGGACATTCACATCAAACTAGAAAGTGCAAGTTTTCATTTGTTCTTTTTTTTCCCCATCTCGGGACTCTAGAGAGGAAGGATATTGAATTGACAAGACATGCGATTTAGGTATCAAGACATAACTAAGCTGGATTATATGTCTCTAGAGAATGCTTTGATTATGCAGTTTGATTACCTTTCAACTTGAATCTTGCTATCCACATGTTATCTAAATTAATCTTTCCTGGAGGGCAGCTCATTTGGCCTTAATCTCACCGTTTGCACTGTCAAAGCCATATATTTAAAACACTTCAATGTTTTCAGATTGAAATTATTAATGAGACTTTGAAAAATCTTAGAACTCCATTCTTTATCTACAACTGAGTCATTACTTGAAGTTGTCCAATTCTAAAGCTTAGTAATTGCTTTAAAAAATCACCAATTAATACTTTAAAAACATGAGTTCCCTGTTATATCCCAAACTTCCCCAGATCATGTTTAAATTTGACAGCCATAAATTCTTTTTGCCACTGTTTTTATTGAATAATAACTACCTTTCACACATTGCAGGCTTTGGCTTTTAAAATATTTTAATTAGGTCACAGCAAAAGTGTTGAAATTAAATTTCAGGGATTTCATAAGCATTTTTAAATTATCTATAAAGCAATGTTTAGGCATACAACATACCTTTATCCCCTTTCTAGGTGGTTTAAATATGCATAATTCAGGTCTGAACTTCAAAAATACTAAATCCTCTCAGAACTAGAAAACTGACATACTTTTGTGTTGGTGATTTCCACAATTCCACAGATAAAATGTGTTGATATTTAAGTAAAATTTGCTCTTCAATCTCCATTTTATCATAGGAAGTTAGGTGTAGTTTACTACATTAGAGTTAGGGATTTCAACACAAAGGCTATTTTTCTATGCCAAGTGCTTTAATTTAATGTTTATATAATTATCTACTTTATGTTTATTTATTGACATTTGAATTTTTATGGGAATTAGTATATAATGGCTATGTGATGTGTTAATATTATTTTTAGGGTTTAAATTATTTTTAAGCAGCAGTTAAAATTTATAATATTTTAAGATATTAAAAAGTTTATGAGAAAATTTGCTACTAGACAAATGGAAAAACATTTCTAATGAAAGTTTTACTTATATGTTTGCTAAAGAAATAAAAGTGTCACAAAATTATATTAAGGTCTTAAAAAATTGCATATGAAATACATAGTCTACAAGGAAATGTAAAATTGCCTTGATACAATAACCTTATCCTCTAAGTTAAAAATTTTGAGAGAGATGTGTACAGGCTCGCATCTATAGAAAGAAGTATTAGGATGAAATAAAAAAGGTTTTGTTTAAGATACAACCAGGTTGGAATTTGCAACACTGAATATGTTTCTCCTTGGAGTTCCTCAGATTACAAATCTGGTGAAGTGATTCAGTTCACTTTTATGTACTCAACTAGTGCCAAAACTGTTACTAATACGAGCTTCAAATATCTCATTAACATATAATTTTACAGGAACATTATGTGCTGATTGTATCCCTTCAATAAAGGAAAACTTTCTAATTGAAGGTACTGGTTTTGAAGCAAGATGTTGACTATGTTACACTTTGTCGTTTGAAGTTCCCGTTAAGTATGTTCATTCAATGTCATAAATGTATCTCTTTACAAACTTGGATATGAGTGTCCACTATAGTAAACAAACCCTCCAAAATATCACCAGAGAAATATCTGTGCCCAACATTTCAAAACATAAAATTTCAATTTAGCAAGTAATGCTGTAAAATAGTAAATTGATGATATTTTGGAAGTATTTGTCTGAGGCATCCTATACAATATCTATTTTTTATTTCTGTTTTTTATCATTTCTTTTTCTGAGGTATCAGTCTGATAGTGAAGGGTCATAAGACCTTGAGAAGCGCTACATGTTCAACTCAAGCTATTAAGTTGTTTAATGGTAAGGCAGAACCCCGGGTCAAGCAATTACAGCCATGGCCTTCAGCATATTATCTTATATCTCAGTTCAATCAGCTGATGTATGGACCAAGTAATCACTCACAAATATGTTTTAAAGAATAAACAAAGAAAGGATATTTACCACAGCTTAATAAGGACTCATTAAATGTTAGCCAGGGTTGATATTTACATTTCACTTAAGTACACTTGAAATGTTGGGTATGAAAAAAATGAAGCTCATGTAAATCTTTATGCTCTTCTTTCTGTCCTGGCTACCAGGAAGTGAAATTATTTTAAATTATAGCCATTTCAATAAAATAAAAAATCAGATGCCACTTACATATTTTTACAAAAGTACTAGTTATTGTGGAAGTCTCACTTTTATGAAAAATAAAATCCTTGAGTATTCCTGGACCAAGTTTTGAGGTAAGACAAACTGTGACAGCTCAGTGATTCCAGGATTCAAGAGGAGAGGCAGAAACAGAGGTATATAGTTTGGGAAAGAGCTAAAATAAAATAAAATAAAATAAAATAAAATAAGGTGGGGCATAGAATTTCAGGCAGTGCCCAAAGTCAAAGCTGAGAACAAGCTGAATTTAGCTATCCAGGAAATGATGCAAGATTATAAATAATTAAAATAAAATCTAAAATAGATACCCACTAAACACTGAGATACATCAAGAAGTAAAAACAGAAGAAAGTGGTTTTTAAACATTTGGTATGAATTAGATTGGATGTTTGAAACTTCTCCCTGTTGTAATCTACTTTTTAGCCTGAATATAGATGAATTCTTATTTAAGCACTAGTGATTTTATAGCTAATGTCAAATTTAATCCATTCTATTCTCTCTCCCCTCTATATCTTCTTTGAATTCCTAGGGATAACTTTACATATAATATTTAATGCAAGAGCTACCTATATCTAGGTCTTTTATTGTAAATAAACTTTTAACTCATTTAAAAATGAGATTAGGCATATTATGCCTTTACACATAGTATAAAAAATTAAAATAAATTATGTCTGTAAACTATGTTGTATGGCTCTAAATGGGGTAAAGTAAATTCTCAGCATAATGAGAACACTCACAACAATAGTGCCTTATTATTTAATGAAATAATTAATTTATAAATGCTACATTTTTAATAAGATAGTTCTAAATCAGACAAGTGGGAAGAATGTGAAGGGAAAAGTAAGGTTAAAATAGTAGAGTGAAAGGTTTCAATGTAACAAAGTAGAGGTAATTAATAAAGTAATTAATAAAGTATTTAGAGAATCAGCAAAGTCTTTGAATATGCAAGAAGAGATACTCTAGAGGAAAGGCCTGTGAATGTTGCAGAGCGAGAGATTTTAGGTGAACCTGCCAGTGCTGTCACTAAATTTCCGCCTGATTTTGAGCAAGTTACTTAGACACATTGAGTTCTGCCTTCTTGAACTTTAAAATGAGGATAGCAGCAATGGCTATCTCACAAGATTAGATAAGAATTAAGTAATTTAATATATATAAAACTTTTAAAAAACTCATGTCATAAACACTCATTGCATTTTTGATCCTTCAGTTTTAGTCAGTGATATGATAGTCTCTTATGACAAACAATTTAAACCTAAATTGTAGTATTTAAGAAGGTTTCACAATGAGAAGCTTCCACAATTACAATAGAAACTGGAGTAATAGTGTTCTGAAATATGAGTAAGCTAATTGGATTCCCTGTGACTGATAAACCATTAGGGAGCTCCTGAAACTGTGAAGAAGTACGTGGAATTTGCTGATAGGGTAAAGCAGGAATCAGTGTAATGGGGACCAAAGGTAGAAATTGAACAAATGACTTAAAACAAATTCAAATTATTTTCATGATTATTGACACAGACTACATATTTCCACTCCTCATTGGGGAAATTTTCAAGCATTGCACATGGAAAACACACACACTTTTCAAAGCTCTACTGTTCGGAAATTTTTATTTAATTTCTAGAAAATTTTGAGATATTTGTAGTAAAATGGGTACACCTGGAAAACATAATGTTGAGTGAAATAAATCAGACACACACTTAAATACTATATAGTATCATTTGAGTAAGGCAAAGTACAAATAAATACCACAATGAAAGATGGATAGAAGAAGACAAGGGGATGGACAGATCTCTTGAAAATGTGCCGGGGTCCGAGAGTATGTGGGTGAGAAAAGAGGTGGGAGGGCAAGGAGAAATAAGTAAAATAAATATATGCCATATACAGGAACATACTAACCTCAGTGAATGTAAACATTATAGCCATAAACATGAGAATATTTTAATAATATCAGCAATAACAAAAATGGGGCTGAAGAGAAGGGAAAGAGGTGGGAGAAAAGGGGAAGGGGATTAAACAGAAGAACCAAGCTGGGTCACCAAGGGTAATCCTTGCCTTGCTCCTGATCTAAGTGGGAAACATTTTAGTCTCTCATTAGTAATCTTGATGCTAACTGTAGCTGTTTTTGTTGTTTTGTTTTGTTTTTTGGAGGTTTTTTTTGTGTGTAATTTTTGGTAGATATTTTTATCAACCTGAGGAAGTCCCATTCTAGAGATTAGTGCTTCTTATTTATCTAATATGTATATATATTTTCAGGCTATTTTGTACCAGTAAGCTCTATATAAAATCTATGGCGATAAAAGCCATTTTATTGTGCTTCTCTAGGAGAAGGAAATATTAGGATAGGAGGTTACACATGTGGCAATGGCAATAATGCTTAAAGAGGAGAAAATTATGTTTCCTTATGAACTAACAACACTTGAGTGATCTAGGAGGGTTCAAGAAGGCTTTTCTGAGAACCAGATTCTGAGAAAATTTGATCCATATCTGTAGAGCAAAAACTTAAATACATCATTCAAACACAAGGTTACAGGGAAGAACCTAAATCAGGAACCCATCTAAGAATATCCAAGTTAACAAATTGTAGACCCAGGAAAGTTGATGGTGCAGTTACAGTGAAGACTTGAAAACCAGGAAAGCCAAACACGCAAGTTTCATTCTGCAAAGTCAAATCCTAAGAAGAGCCAATAATTCAAGAGGAGTCCAAAGGAAAAAAAAAAAGAAAAACTCAGGGGTCTTAGTTACTTTCTTCATTGCTCAGACAAAATACCCCACACTCACAAGTTAAACAAGTTTCAGCTCACAGTTTGTGGAGGTTTCAGGTCATAGTCAGCTGGCTCCAAGACAAGGCAGCATGGCAGTAGGACATGGTAGAGCAGAAACAATCCACCCAAGCCAGACATGAGGCAGAAAGCAGTGAGTCTTCCTTTCCTTTTTTATTCCATTCAAGCTACAAGCCCATTGGTTGGTGCCACCCACACACAGGATGGGTCTTTCCATCATCTACGTAATCCTGGATCACACAGCAATGATCCAGCCACCTCCCAGAAGCCCCACCTATGAGAGCATGAGTCTTTGCGGCGACATCTAGATACAAGCTGTAACATCAAGTCTTCAATAATTTGGATGAGGTGCACCCACCTGAGGGAGCACAATGAATTTTACTCAATCTGTCAATTCAAATGTTGACCTAATAGAGAAGCACTCTCACAGTTACACCCAGAATTGTGATTAGCTGAATGTCTAGGCACCCCATGGCCCAGGTGTGTTGACAGATATTATTAACCATCATACAGATTTATTTTATTATATTAATATGAAAACTGTCTCACTTTCCTTCTCCCTTTCTCTCCTGCTATTGTTATAAAAAATGTTGCTTAAATTTTAAGAGAAAAATTTAAGAGAAAAGTTTTTCTTGTCATTACTTAAATCAAAATAATTGTTATCTTTCTAACTACATTAAAATTATACCCTGTATGGAAAGTATCAGGAGGTATTTCTTTTTACTTTGTTGTAGAAAGAAAGAAATATGTGAGAAAATTGTCCTTTATTTCTATTGCCTGTATGAGGTAAAATACTACCTAATCAATAAATAATAATTATTCTCATTACTTAGAAAAGAAACAAAATACATTAACTGTATACATTGTCTAGAATATAAAGGAATGTGATATTTTGTGTTGATCATAACCATAAAATTATCATCTTGGAACTCAGTGGGAAGCACTGAGCATATTTATGTTAGTCTCTACCTGAAATTTAAATAACATCTCTTTTTTATGCGTGAAGTGATTCTATCTTCAATTAAATGGAGTAGCAAAATATGACATTAAAATTTAATTATTATTAAGAAATATGTTTCAACTTACTAATCTCTGTATCTCTCTTGCAGTGCTAATATTTGGAAAATCTCTGTCTCTTGCAGCCTGAGTTATCAATTAGGCATTTATATATCATTATGATTATTTTAAGGAAAGTTGTACTGAAAATAGCTAACTACTAATTTCAGGTTGGTTAGAACAGTTATATTTATTATCTGTCAGTTTCTATGAGAATCACCACTCACACAGTACACTCTGGTTATGATGAAGATAGACAGGATTTTTGGAAACCAGTTTTCCAATCACAAATGCCTGCACATTTGACTCCCATAAGTCACGTAACACAGCACAAATGCAGAAACACAATCCATGGAGTGTAAACATAAGCACACTAATCATTGCCAAAGGCTGAAAACAAGGGACTCTAATGGAAGTATAAAAAGAATATATAATGAGGAAATTAATGAACAGGCAAGATGGAAAGCTTTCCTAAAATGCATAAGCTAGTAAGCTGATTTAATTTTTACCCTTTTCTATAAAACCTCCAATTTTATTATTAATTAATGGAGTGTGCTTTGGAGAAAGATTTACTCATTTAATAGTGCACAAAAACTTTATTTTTGTCTTCTATGAGAGTAAAGTGGCCATATTTTTACTCTTTCTATTGGTATCTGTATTAAATTTGCATATGAAATAGCCTAACCATACTTAGTGCATGATAGATGTTATAGTTAGCTCCATGATGTAGAATTGATATTTAAAGATCTCTTTATATGCAACCAAAATTTAAGAAACTTTTGAAATGTTGATTTATTTTTCTGAATCAATGATTTATACACAATGGTACACTCTTAGATGCAGAAATTAAGAAATTATAGACCTAAGCTAAGAGCATGATGATGCATTCAGACATCTTCAAACTATAACTGAATTTTCAGTTTTGAAAATATTTTTCAATTTATAGTAAAATTGAAGGCCCTAAAAATGAATTCATCTAACAACAATCTATGTCATCAAATACAGTCTGTCTTACCAAACATTTATGGAAGCACTTATAGGTATAACATAATTGATGCTTTCCAAATACCTTTGTACATGAAATAAATAGAAAATGTGAACTGTAATTTTAGGAAGCATGAAAGTTTTTCATCAAAGCTAAGCTAAATCTTATAACAATCTATTCTCACGGTAAATACTCCATTCCTAAATAACAGTCTTAATCGGTCATGAGCCCTTATGACCTAATCATTCCTCAAAGGTCCCACCTAACTATACAATCACTGTGGCAACTAAATTCAGAATGAAATTTGGAGAAGATATTCAAAACACTGCAACTATCAAAAATACATAGCTTACTAAGAACTATTAGTATCACAATACGTGCTAAACTACATTTGATAACATTTCAAATCCATCCCTGATTTAGGGGTTGTGAAGGTCTTAGGAGCTGCAGAAAGGGAGGTAGAAAACAAAATTACGTGTAAAACAATATTGTACTCACATAAAAAATAACATATAGGCCAACTAAACAGAATAAAGGCAAGTCAGAAATAAAGCTGTACATTGGTCTACACATACCTCCTCTGAGAACTATTGGATCATTTAAACACAAGGGATAGGTACTTTATGTTGAAAATATTAGAACAAAATGCTGTTTTAGAACATTTCTTTTGAGCAGCCACCTCATTTTCCAATAGCATCATTTAAGTTAATGAAGTTTCCATTGATGATAAAAGGAAATTACAGGCTTCACAGGTAGAATAACCTATCATCAAGACACCCTTGTGTCACAAGTATCCAAGTATTTGTCAAGGTCATTGTCTATCTAAACAGTTATTTAATCCCATTAAAATGCTATGATATGAAACAAAATCACTTGTTTCAATGTGAGTTAAATTGATTTCTTTCAATTTCACCTTCTTTCAAATTATTTGAAAGGAAAGCTAAGCAAACCAAAACACTGTTTCTTCTGCTTTCAAACAGGGGTATGCGTGATGGTTGTTGTTAATACTCATAAAAAATGCATCACCAACTTTTCCAGATGCAACGGCTTTAAACTAAAACTAAGCATATTATTATATGATGCAAAACATCTCATATCCTTCTTTGAGTTTATGTGTGAAGTTTCTGAGTACAATTGGTGAAGGAAAGCAACAGGGCTGAGTTGAACAGGTAGAGTCAGCAATCATACTGATCGCCTCTGCCTCCAAGGGTGGGTGCGACCACATAACCATGTGCATTACTGAAAATTCACAAACTAGGCAAAGTTCAGCAAATTGTGAATCCTGAGAAGTACTTTGGAAATAATGATTAATTAGGCCATGTCATCTTGGGGAAGCAATCCAGGAGTTTTATTTTGCCCTGTCTATAATTAAGAAACAAAAACAGAAAGAGATATACAGTATTTGTTTTCGAAATAAAATTTTAAATGGCAGATATGTGATACCTGTCAACTGCTATAGCTACTTTGAAAATTAAATTTTGTATGTCTATATTTTGTATGTCTATTTATTATTTCCAAGCCAGTATCTATCATCTGTTTTTTCCTAAAAACTAAGAACTTCAGGGTAACTCTCAAGTGAGAAATGTGACAATGTGAGAAATTTCATTTTATAAATCAAAAAACTAAAAGCGGGTAAGTGGTCATTCAGTCTTGGGCTTTATTACTCCACAATATATACTCTCTGTGATTTGGTGAATGATTTCTAAGATTTACCTTATGAAAATCTCTAAAATATATGTACTTATAGAACTATTGTGAGCAGATGAAGTAATTAGGCCACTATACTTAGGTAGATGCCTTACGCACATTAAGCAATAAGTTAACTATTCTAGTGATTACTATTTCACTGTAATAACCTCTATATAGAATCTTAACCTTGAGAAAGTTCTAGGTTCAGGATCAAAAAACTTACTTTTGGAACACACTGGATAGATACAAAGGAAATACGGGAAAAGTCCAAATAATTCCCCAAATGATCTATTCCATTGTTTCAAAAATATTCTCATGTATATGCAAATTGGTTGTTTATCCTACTAGTTTCTTTTCATTTATTGAAGAGAAAGTTTTGTGCTTTTATTTGTTTTCATTTTTGTAAGAGAGTCTTTCTCGTGTATGTCCAGTACTCTCGGTAACTTTGGACATTCCGATATACAGTGCATTGACTGTTGTCATCCTCCAATTATTTTGCTATGAAACTTTGCTTTATTTTTACATAGAATGGTTTTTAATATTTTTTCATTAGTATTAACCTGTATTACATTAAAATAAAAAAATAAACTGAACATCACTATATTCTTTTTTTTTTTTTTTTATGTGGGTACTGGGAGTTGACCTCAGGACCTTGTGCTTGCCAGCAGGCACTTGTGCCGCTGAGCAATATCACCGGCCCCTTTTTTTCCTTTATGTGGGTTCCAGGAGTCGAACTCAGGACCTCGCGCTTGCCAGGCAGCCGCTTATGCTGCTAAGCCATCTCTATATTCTTTTTTTTTTTTTTTTTTTTTTTGTGGGTACCGGGGGGTCGACCTCAGGACCTCACGTGCCAACAGGCACCCGTGCCGCTGAGCGATATCACCGGCCCCTTTTTCGTATGTGGGATCCGGGAGTCGAACTCGGGCCCTCGCGCTTGCCAGGCAGGCGCTTATGCCGCTGAGCCATCTCACCAGCCCCATCTCTATATTCTTATCAGCAGGGAGGGGTGGGGTGGGGAACACTGGAAGGCATTTGCTTTAAACTTTAGACCTTAATGGTAGTGGAGGCCACATTTTTCAACCGTTACCATTTGTAACTGCTTTATTACTTTTACTTTTAATATGAATTCACTATGATGTCTGTTTAAATTTTCTATTCTATCTGCTCAACTGTCTCAAATATACATGGCATACATATGCTTATTTAATATATGTTTAATATATCACATATTTAATATATCAATATATTAATAGTAATTACATCATATATGTATATGGTACATATACATATTGCATCATAGCTTAACCGTTTTTACGTCTCCTTCCACCCTTCCTTCTCCCCCGTCCTATATCTCTTTCGCATTTCCACAAAGTCTTGGAGAATAAATTAATTGTTAAAATATGTAAATCATGATTTCAAGTTCAAGAAAGCTTTACTGATGCTAATACAAACAATCTTGCATTTAGGTGCTTTTAGGCGTTGAGCATGGATTTAAATAAAAGCCACCTTTTTAAAAATGGCATTGACCTTTAACAGTAAAAAATCAATTATATTATGGCATGAAATTATTAAAAAGAAATATTCCATACCTATAATTTGAGAAGGTAAGCATCCATGTTCTTGTAATTCAAGAAGTAAAGATTCTTTATCTCAATTGATACAGTAGGTCCCCAAAGATTTAACTAAGACGGTCTTTGCAAGAAAAAAAGTAAGCAAAATATTTCTATTATAATTTTCTTTATAACCCATATTTTTTTCAAAAAGTTTGTAGTAATTTTAATTGCAAATCATTAACTGAATTCCAACTATGGGAGTAAGAAAAAAATATAATAGTTAAAAATACCAGCTTTGGAATAATTTCCTGAAATAATTAGTCCTGCAATTCTTGATATGATGTTGAATCTTTTTAAACACAACTTTCTTTTACTTTAAAATATGAAAAACGCTGATTTAGCCAAATAATTTTTGGATTACATGGCATAATACATGTAGAACCTCTAGCACATTAATAAATTATTGAAATAATTCTCTCTACCTTATTTATATTTAGTTATTACTGTTATAATTACTTTTCTTAGTTTAGTATTGTGGTATGTGATGCTAAAAATATTAGCTAGACAATTGTCCAAGTTGAATGTTACTTTACTAATGACTCTTTTATTCATTATATATTTTATCTTTATTCTGTGATTTATATATATTCTGCAAACTTCTAAGATTTATGTAACTTTTTATTGCTGATTTTCTCTTTATTTCTATGACACACTGCCTTTACTTTGTATGGTTCCATACAAAGGGTGATCAAAGTATATGTATTTAAATTAAAAAAGATATATATATATATATAGGTAATGACACATTGCAATTGACTACCCTCTAAATACCCTCACTTCTAACTCTTATCCTATTATTCTTGCCACTTCCTTAACCAATTCTGGAAGGTCTCTTTCAAGAATGTCTTTGTGAAGTGTGTTTAAAAAAAATATATGGTGAATGCTGGTCCCGAGTGCCATCCAATGTAAAGGCAGGCTCACAAAACATCACTAGGGTTCTCATCCACTTTATTCACTGAATATGACACCATGCAACTTCTGGCTCTTCTGCAAAACAAAATGGCCATAAAAAAAAGGTTTTAATCAATTCAGGACATTGAGGCAGCCATGACAGTGCAACTATAGACATTCATGAAAGAGGAACTCCAGAACCTTTTCAGGAAGTGGCAAGAGAGATAGGATAAGTGAGTTCAAAGTAAGGATGAGTCTTCTAAGGAGAATTAATGGTAATATGTTGTTTATGGTAATTTTTAGAAATTGAAACATTCAGCATATTTTCAGTCACTCCCCATATGTTGTCTCTCTTTGTCCTGAGTGTAACAAACTTCTTGAGGTCTACGTTACACTCTGAGATCTTCACTCATGCAGTGCTCCTTCCCCTAACGGGTTCAGCACAGTGCTCTGTACATACCTTGGGCACAAAGACATTTAAAATGGGATGGAGTGGGGACAGAGAGGAAAGTATAGTAAAAGAAGTCAAGGAAACAGAGAGGTAAGATGAATAGGCATGAAATAAAGAGAAATGAGGAGAAAATTCTCTGCTTTAGAAATAGAAAGCTTATGTCTCTTCTCGTCTTTTTTGTTTTTTCAATTTTAAAGGTTAGCCCACACATTTCTAACGATTAACCTCTTCAGACAAGCTCTGCTTGTGAAGTAAAAGTGTTCTATTTGGTTGTAGTGGTTTAAGTCATCGTGCTTCCACAATATGCACTAATGCAAGAAATGTACATAATGCAGTAAATGTACATTTTATCATTTATTTTTTGACTTACATTGACAAATTTTAATGGCATTATTTGCCTTGTACAATAGTACAGTGTTATTGTTTATTCAAGGGCAATATTTCCTTCTTCTTTGCTAACTGCCCCTTGACTTTTTTAATGTGTCAGTAATTCTCTCCATGTCTCAGGAAAACATTCTCAACCTCAGCTGTTAAAGTGAGTCTGAATTAATCTAACACAGTAATGGTAGTGCTAATCTTTCTTTCTGATGGTTAGATAGGTAGCTAGTGCAAAACAATTTTGAGCAAGACATTGGAGAACTTTTCTAGATTTTAGAAGATACATTTTAAATATTAATGAAAAGAGACAAAAATAAAGACTTTTTTTTTTGGTCTTTAACTACACTACACATGGTTGTGTTGTGTAGAGCCACTGCAGCAATTGTGAGGCCAACAGGGGAGCTAAGAAAGCTGCTGAAGTTGAGAGAATGAAAACATGGAAAGTTCATGGGATCCTAGAGACATTATTGGGTAGTAAGTTCACCAGCAGGACTGTTATTATATAAAGTAATGTGTATCATTACCACTCAATTCTTTTGATTTTGAGTTTTCAGTTACTTGCAAAGAAAACTACCTTATATAACAGATCATATCTTTGAAGGAAAATTTAAAGAAAACGGCTTCTATACACTAATCTACAGGATTTAAAAACAGGAAATTATCATTGAATATATTTACAAACCAGAATATCATTTATTCAGTGAATTTGCTGTCTGTATTTTCTTGAACTGCATTTTCCATCTTAGGTCTTTATTATTTTCTCCTGTGCTTTTTTTAACCTTCTGGAACTCCCTGAATATAAATCTTTCAGAAACTGAGCAATATATAACAGCAGAAAAGAAATGAATTTGTTCATTGTTTAATACTAATTTCATAATACAGGTAATTTTTGTGAGTAGTTAGCTTTATGAAATCATATTTTGATTCTTTTAAAATTTGCATTAAAGATATATTTTATTTCTAATTGCAGCATGGAAGTATCAACTCATTAAACATAATTTTAAAACTATTTTCAAAAAATATATTAAACTATAAATGAACCAACTCTTTAATATCATTGTACTCTCCAAGGATAAAGCATTAGCAGAGAGTTGTTCTAAAGAAGTGTCAAGAAATGTAATTATATTTTACTTTATGCTTAGAATACCAAAACAGTATATAGATATGAAAATATATTAAAGCACCTGGGCCACAAATATCATGTAATTTTAAGGGCTTGGAAAGAAAATGAGTAAAGGGAATGTTCTTGCTGAGAACCTATCTGATCCAAATAAGATAAATGTTCAAATCTGTGTTTGAAAAGATATGCAAGATCACTTTCTGTTATCAAAATAAATTCATTCCTAATCTTCAAGTAAATGACATTCAGTGATTAGAATTTAATTGCAATGTTTACTTACATACACTTTTAATGAAAGAAAAGGGTCATTTTTACTAATATTGAACTAAAAGAGCAAAAAAGGCATTACATCACTGCTTTGAAATTTCACTTTTTGAAAGTGAATGACCCCGACTTACTTTATTGGTTCTGAATACAAGAGTAGAGGCAGACTAACGCTAAATTTAAATGATCCTTCTAAGTATTGAAAAATAAGTCTTGTGAGGTTTTACCATAATTAAACTTTAATTTTCAAAGATTACACTTGGAAATAGTATTTAGCAGCAAAATATAGATGTCATTTTATGTGGTCCTCTGAGACTGAATTCATTATGTTTTATAATGAATATTCTATGAAGTTTGAAAGTCACCTTATTGACCTTAACTAACTTATTTTAAAGTTCTTTAGTTTCAAAATTAAGGTCTACTTTTAAAAAAATTTTGTGTTTAAGTCAAAGTATAAACAGACTCACTTTTACCTAATGGTATGGGTCCAATGGCTGAGGATAACAAAATAAATGTGGTATTGTCTTTTTGTGATGACAGCTACAACTTTTAAGCCTAACTATGTGTATCAGACAAAATTGTGGAGTTTTAATATAGTGTGTACTCATATAATACAAAAAAGCAAAAAAAAAAAAATGTTAAGGATATGTAAGTGTTAAACGTAAACTTAAGTTTTCTATATAATGATGCAAAGTGAACTATGTGTCTATTGTTTCTCAAAATTTTAAATTTTGAACATAAAAATATGACTTTTAGATGAAATTTATTCATGGTTCAGGTGGGAAATTGTCTCTCGTCTTTATCTTCCATGGTTACTTTTACATTTGACTTTAAACATTTTGGAGCTTAATGGTAACCTTTTTCCAATGGGGTACATTTTGGAGGTCGATCATAGCATACGACTGAATTGCTGTAGTACCAACATGCTGTTCAGCAGTACCATTTTTTGATATCCTCAAATCTGAGGTTGCTATTTTTATTACTTATACTGGAAATCTTACAGGAAGATGTATTTCACCATATACCATCCCCTGTACCATTAAATGCTTGTGCTATTTAGCAGGTGGTGAGATATAAAGCACAGAACTAGAGCAGGCAATTATTTGAATTTTGCATTGTAAAAGCTGATGAATTGGCTAATGACATGGTGACCCAGAATCTACCACAAGATTGAAATTCTGTGTAACAATATTTGTAATATTGTTTCCCAAGGTGTTCATACAAACATCCTGTGAGTGACATAGAACTCTTAACACCTTAACAAAGTGAACTTCTCTGATGAACAGGGTTTACAATAAAACATTTCTTTTTCTTTTTGTGTGGGTACCTGGGGTCAACCTCAGGACCTTGTGCGCCAGCAGGCGCCCATGCCACTGAGTGATATCACCAGCTCTTTTTTTCGTATGTGAGTACCGGGAGCCAAACTCAGGACCTCGTGCTTGCCAGGGCAGGCGCTTATGCCGCTGAGCCATCTCACCGACCCAATAAAACATTTCTTAATGCTTCCTTGTTGTGTAATACTAATATGATACATTCTTTCGGCATCTTCTAAAAGTATCTTTGACTATTTTGTTTCAATATGAATTTAAATGCATTTTAAGCAGTAGGATAACCATGGTTGCACAGATAGCAATATAGTTTAAAATCAATTGTAACTATTCCATTCCTAAACTTTTTTCTAATCACTTCACTGTTAGAAATGTAAACTAGTGCTGGTGAGATAGCTCAGCAGGCATAAGCGCCTGCCTGGCAAGCGCGGTGTCTGAGTTTGACTCCCAGTACCCACATAAAGGAAAAAAAGGGCTGGTGATATCACTCAGTGGCACAGGTGCCTGCTGGCAAGCGCAAGGTCCTGAGCTCAACTCCCGGTACCCACACAAAAAAAAAAAAAAAAAAAAAAAAAAAAAAAGAAAAGAAAAAAAAAGAAAGAAAGTAAAAAAGAAATGTAAACTAGTACAACCGCTATACCGCTATGGAAATCAGTATGGAGATCCCTTAAAAAAAAATAAAACTAGAAATTCCATTTGACCCAGTTTTTCCTCTTGTAGTTATCTAACAAAAAGAGTTAAAAAGACATCTTGTTACAGTAATGCATGCTTATTACAGTGACCCATGTTTATAGCAGCACACTTCATGATAGACAAATTTTAGAATCAGCCTATAAGTACATCAAGAGATAAATGGATAAAGAAAATGTGGCATTTTTACACAATGGAGTTCTGCACTGCCATAAAGATGTATAAATTTGAGTCATTCAGAGGTAAATGGATGCACCTTGAAACTGTAATATTAATTTAAATAAGTCAAAACAATATTAAGTGAATTAATTAGAAATATGTGAAATAAATCAGAAATAAATCATCACAAGCTTAAACATCACATGGATTCTCTTATATAAGAAATCAAAAATAGATATAAAGAGCAACATAAAACATAGATAATAGGAAGTAGGGAGATCTTTTTCAAATGGAAGGGGGTAGAGCGAGGGAGGAGTGAGGAGAGAGAAAGGAAACTAAAAAAAAAAAAAGGAATTGGGAAAAATAGCAATAGAATTTTTCCAACTGGGGAGGTGACCAAAAGATGGAAGGAACAGAGAATAAGAGTGGTAGGGGATGGAGAATGAATTAAGATGTTCTATCTACATGTACCAGCTCCTCGTGGTATGTGTAATCATTGCGTACTTGCAAGCATGTACTAATAAGAATAATTTTTAAAAAAAATGACTTCAGGCAAGGTTAGAAAGTAAAGGAATTCCTCAGAAAAAGACTAAAGAGGGAAGCTTGACCTTTAGTGTCAGGTTTAAGGCTCAGACATACCAGAATGACAAATACGTCATCACATGAGGGCCCTGCAAGACCATTAGCAATGCAAGAATCACAAGTAGTTCCTTCTCCACAGATGGGTTGAATGTGGTTGCAAGGTAAAATACACAATGTTCCATTAAATTGGCATTTCTGATAAAAGATGAATAATGTTTATTTTATCACCATTATATACTGATATGCTAAATATTCTTAATATATGCACAATTATTATACATAATATTTATACTAAAATATTTGTTTTTAATCTCATATTCAAGTGTGACTGAAAACCTATATTGTATTTGGTAAGTTTAGTACTTTTTCCTTAGATGGACCTTGTGTCAGAATAGCTGATTACCTAATAGGCAGCAATTTCTCCTTTCTCTGTCCAATGATTTGATTAGCCCTAAAAGATTAATTATAATCAGTTATGGCAATCTTGCTTAGTTTGCCACTTACCTACATTGATTAAATATATAATGCAGTCAATTTGAAATAAGGAGAAGCTACTAACCACCAATCTGGCATACAATTGTTGTTTTTGATAACGGGTGGGGGAGTGAGAATAGTTGTTTCTATCAACTCTAGAGGGACCCTACTACACATGCCCTTGTCCCACCCACAGAATTTACTAGAAAGCAGCATTAAAGTCATCACCAACAGCAAGAATTGGAGAGGAAATATTATAAATGCTCACAACAGTGAGGAGGAGGGACTTCATCAGCCAGAGCTTGGTGCTCAGAAGGCAACTAGAGAAGCAACAGGTTTACAGAATACAAAGCAATTATAATTTGGGTACATACATCACACAGCTGTCCCTCAGACATCATAGACTAATGGACAGTTTTCATTACAAAAATATAGAGAGAAAGAATGCTCCATCATCTTTTTGCTTCTTGTAGGCTCATTGTAATAGAATGATGTCATATCAAAAACAATGAGAGTCTGGGCCTGTGAGATGGCTCAGCGGCTTAAGCGCCTGCCCGGCAAGCGCGAGGGCCCGAGTTCAACTCCCAGAACCCACATACAAAAAAGGGGCCGGTGATATCACTCAGCGGCACGCGTGCCTGCTGGCGCGCGAGGTCCTGAGGTCGACCCCCCGGTACCCAAAAAAAAAAAAAAAAAGCAATGAGAGTCATAACAATGATAGAAACGATATACTAAAAAATCACGGAAGTATTAATGGAAAAATTGTGGATTCCTTATGTCAAAATTGAATTTACATACCAAATTTTACTAGGTACTTTTGCACTTCTTATAATCAAAAATATTCTTCAGGGCCAGTGAGATAGCTCAGTGGCATAAGCACCTGCCTGGCAAGCGTGAGGTCCTGAGTTCGACTCCCGGTACCCACATACAAAAAAAGGGCCGGTGATATCACTCAGTGCCACGGGCGCCAGCTGGCACACGAGGTCCTGAGTTTGACCCCTGGTACCCACAAAAAAATTTTCATTTTTTAAAAAAATTCTTAAAACTAAATACATATCAATGAAAGAATAAAAATTTGCAATTTTTAAATATCTCTTATTTATAAGAAAAAAGAGCATTAAAGATAACAGTAGCACTAGTCACTTTTTCATTTCTGGAGCACAATACCCTACAGTCACAACTTAAAGGAAGAGAGCTTTGTTTTAGTTCCGTTTCACTGCATGGTTTGGAGACTCCAAAGCAGAAATGGCATGATGGAAGGCCCTCTCAGAGGAAAGCTACTCATCCCTTGACAGCCAGAAAGCAGAGACAGGGAAGAGCCAGAACTAGAAATATGTCATGCAAAGACATGCACTCAGAGACTGGGCTCCTCAACCTGGCCCCATTTCCTACCAGCATTTTCAATGATGAACTTACCAATGGATTAATCCACTGACAAATGTAGCACTCTCATGATCCAACCATCTTCTCAAAGAGCTACCTCTGAACACATGACACTTTTCTGGGACGTTGCGATCTCATCTATAACACCCATGGAAGTTATTTTATTTGAAACTATTCACTTAGTGCCTGTCATTAGCTATGCAGTGCTTGATAAGTAATGACCCTTGCATTACATTGGAAACATTTGGGGTGAAAAAAGAAAGAAGGATCCTAGAACTTAGCCAGGGCAGAGCCGTGAAATGAGAAAAGTTGATGATGGATTAGGTTTGGTAGATGAAATCACTGGTTATGTATAATACAACTATGTTGTAAAGATTTAAACATTGAAGTATAAAATGCAGTAAGTTTTATATTTACAGTTTAATTACACATAGGCACTGAACTACACATATATTTGTGATCCATAAGTACCTGGGTATAAGTTAAATGTAGATTAAATCACCTAAGGAATTAATGTAGACAGAGAAGGAAAATATATACAGATAAGGACCCAGGGATGTTTCCTGGAATGTTTCAGAGTTTAAAGTCTTTTCTGAAACAGTGACTGTTAAAGAATACAGAGTAGTAGTACTCAGTGAGAAATACCAGGAATGTTTCAAGGAGATCAATTGCATTAAACACTGCTGAACAGTGGCTTAAAGTGAAGACAAAGCAACTTTCATAGATTTGGCCCTGAAAATGCTCTTTGTGACTTTGACAAGAATTCTAAAGGGTATGTTTGAAATTGGATTAAGTAACATAAAATGTCATTCATTGGCAGAGGAGAAAATCTCAGCACTTTATCAGGTGTTTTGTTTTTGTTTTTGTTTCCAGTAAATGGAAGAAGAGAAATGAGACAGAAACCCAAGAGAGGTATACACAAGCACATGTTTGTTTGCCTCTGGTAACAGCTGGAATATAGTTGTGGAATAATAAAAAGCTCAAAGGTGAATATGGAAGATAACTGATAACAGAGAATAATTTAATTATAGAATGTGAAGCCAAATATAATTATGACTATTCAGATGATGACAGAATAATAAGAAAAGTCATATTTGATTGGATCATTCTTTTTCTGAAATAAATTTTGAGGGAGTATCACCCGCTGTGATTGAAGGAAGAGAAAGATGCAAAACAGTTATCTGAGTATAAGATAATGGAAACAAAGTTGACATCTCTGGTGCAGTTGCACATTTGAGACTTATTTTCCTGAATTTAAGATGAAATCAGTCAAAGAAACGTGTGTTTTTTCTTCAGCAACTTTCAGGAGGTAAATTTTTATGTAAGGATTGAAGTAGAAAGCAAGAGTAAAACTCACTGAAAACCCTCATGTTAGAAATTCAGAGGTTTTATTCTGATAAAGGAACTGATGCAACTGTAGTTCTTCTGATTAATGAGCAAGAAAAGCACAAGATATAGAGTTTTGAAGTTGTAGAAAGCAAGGTTTTGAGCATGGCAGAGTTATTGACATAACAAGTTCCAGTTTGTAACTATCAGAATGGCAGAAAAAAAAATTGGAAGCAAGGCCAGGGAGCTGTGATAACTAGTCATTAGAGGGGTCATATACCTGGATGAGATGTTTTCAAGAATCACAGGGTGAAAGGGGAAGGGAGAATAAGGCTCAGTGATTGATTAGTGATTGTGGAAAAAGAAGCAGGAAACTGGAGGATAACAGAAAGGAGATAAGGTAGGTGGTGCTGTGTCTTCAGGAATATACATCAATAGTTGTAAAGCTTTTGAAGGAGGAAAGAAATATGACTGGGAGGAGGCACACTACCTGTACAGATTTCAGGAGGTACAACAGAGAGAATAATAATGATAACTGAAAACCAGCCTACATTTGAGAAAACTCGAGGGAGGTGATGTGAGAACATCACATGGAATTAATTGTAAGGAAGACAAAGTGCCATTTTGCTGATCATAAATTTGGAGGGTTAGAAGGTAAAATAAAGGTAAGAAGGTAAAATACATGTTCAAGAAAGGCAGGAGAAGGACTGTGTCGAAGAAGAGGTACAGTAACCATGGATGGAGTAGGATTATCTGCACTCCCTGGGCTTCTGAGTATGACTGAAGAAAGACAGATGTGAGGATGGATGAAGTAAGTTTTAAGATTCTCTTAGAGGAAGGCTGGAGCTTTACACTATCTGATGATTTCTCCATTGTCTAATGCACCTGCATTTTCCTTAACGTCACAGAGTGACTGTAAAGTATTTATGGAACAATCAGGTACCAGTGATGTTGTCATTTGAAGGCCTGGAGAACTTCACCGAACATCTAAAATATAGGCCCTACTAACTTCTGAAAGCAAATTTATCAATGACAGCAAAAACAGTAAAGATAAATAAAAATGCATTGAGAATATTTAATATGCATATTAATTTATTAATGTTTATGTGGAAATACCCTGAACCCTTGTTTATTTTCCCATTTACACACAGAATTTTGAGTATCTTAAAATCGTCAAATGTTTTAAAATCATGACAGTGTAGTAATTGGATGTCATGTAATTTGAAGCCATGCTGATACAATTTGGATGTGATTTAAGAAATATAAGACTTTTTATAACCTCATAAAAAGTTAACTATATAACACCATTTTATGTTATGATGTGAAGTTTTATCATTAGATCATTACCCAAAACTTCTAAGATCGATTTTATTACCCAAAGTTGGACATAGTCCAGAACAATTGCATTCCTTGAATTCACAGTACTAATCTCATTTCTGTTTAATTTTAAGGTTCAAGGCCAGTGGGTACAATTAAGTAAGAACTGACTGTACCACATTAACACTAGAATTGCATGACACTTTCAACTTATCTTTGGACTCATATGCTTTGAAAATTATTTAAAATATTCTGCATAGGTATGTGGGTATTTGTTTACTCTTGAATTTGAAAATAAGTAATTATGGTAATTTTGTCTAACATTATTGATATAATCTCACCTAACTTATCTTTAAGTCAAATAACTACAGTTTTTTCAGTAGTTAATTGCAGTGAATTGTTAAATGTTCCAAAGTATGATAATGACCTAGAAATAAGTAAATCAAGATATAAAGATAATCTGCTAACATTTGAGTACTATTTATTGTGTTAAGCACTTTCCAATAATTAATTAATTCAAATCATACTGCACCTCCGTTAGGTGAAGTTATTATTATTCCCATTTTACAGATAAATAAATGCTGAAAGAAAATTTACACAAATTATCTAAATTCCCTCATCCACTCAGTCATATGCCAGAATCTAAACCTAGGCAATCCAGCTGTAGCATTCATATTGCTAACAATGTAACACATCTGCTTCCAAAGAGACAAAAAATTAATGCTTTATGTTTTCACTACACTCTCTTGACTTTTATTCATATGGAAATATTAGTGCTCATTAAATAAATAAGTCAGCAAAATAAAGTGAATTGCCTTTCTCTTTTATACAACTCAAAAATAACCCAAAGAAAAACATTTTTGTAAAAACATACTTTCTATTCAAGCCTGAAAATGTAGGAAGAAAAAATACCAAACTTATCAATTCACATCTTTAAATTCAAGGATAAAGCAATGTCTATTAACACTTCAGTATCAGAATGCATATAAATTATTCATGGAGTATCTAAAATGTTTTGTTCATATATTGGTAAGTGAATATATAACTATTTGAAAACATTTTTATTGGGGCATAGAACCATTTGTTTTTTGTTTGCTTTTTATTTACATTTTTAATTCAAGGGGTAATAATAGATACATGGTTTTAATTCATTATAGAAGGAAGAAATAATTGTTATTCTTCCATTTTATTATTTTTTGAATTAAATCTCCACTTTAGAGTGTTCTATAGTGATTAGAAGTTTTTTTTTGTGATGAAGGAAAAAATGTTTTGAAAGGACATTAATACATAAAGCAATTTGTTTTTTATAAATGTAAATTGAAATGTACCTAATGCATCTTGAGGAATGGTTTCTTCTGCACAGGTGCTACTGAACTCCAGCTCCTCTAAATATAGGAATTATCTAGAACTATACACCTGACCTGTGCTTTGGAATATGGCATTCTGTAGGTTGGCAGAAAGGACTATAGAATCCTGTGTGCTCAGGGTTGACAAAAAAAACCTCAGTTTGCTCAGGTACTTAAATTTCCAGATAAACAATGAATATTTGTTTACTATAAATATGTCCCACTTGCGCTTTACAAGTTTTGCCGGTATTCATTGAAATTCAAATTTAATTTGGCATCTTCAATTTTTATTCATTAAATTTGACACTTAATGTATCTCACACAAGTCTGGTAATTACTTATGTTACTACACGTTAATCTATTTTTATCATAGCTGTGAATTTAAACTCCTTGAAATTATGCTTAATTTATTTTTCTAACATAGTGAACTACTACTGGCCATAAAATATCAGATAGACATAAACTCAGTTATAGTGACAGACATGAATACACCGCTATCACAAACAGATAAACTGGACAAAATATCAACAAAGAAATATCAGAGTTGAATAAAATCTTTGAACAGATGAACTCAGTAGGTATCTGTAGAATGTTCCACCCAACAATTTTATATCTATAGAATGTGTATATAGAATGTTCCATATACACATTCTTCTCAGCAGCATATGGAATTGCTCCAAAACAGACCACTTACTAGCCAATAAAGCAAGCTTAAGTAAAGGTAAAATAATTGAATTTATACATATTATCAGATAATACTACAATGAAATAGAAATCAATGACAAAAGAGAACACAGAAATTATGTTAATGCATGGAAACTAAACAATATTTTTTTTTTCACTATCACTATTCACAGCTTTATTTATTTATTTATTTTTAAATTTTATTTTAAAGAGAAGAAAAAACAAAACAAATCAAAAGAAGAACAAATTTTCGAAACAACATAATAGGAGGGTAACTATGGTTAATACATTACGTATTACTATCTTTAAGTTAGTTATTCAGGATACCAGACATTAACATTCAATTGTCCAAACATTATTGGCACAAACCTTACTCTTCAATGAACTAAGTAAAATTGGTAAACAATATATTCTTAAACAATGAGTTACAGAAAAAATTTCAAGGAAGAAATAAGATATTTTCTAGAGCTAAATGATAACACCAGGACAACATACCAGAATTTATGGAAAATAAAGCAGTCCTAAGCAAAAAGTGTATATCTGTGGAGGCTTATATCACAAACACAGAATGAGCTGAAATAAATAACCTATGATGCACCTCAAGGTCCCAGAAAAACAAGAAAAATGCAAAACCAAAGCTAGTACAATGAAGGAAATTATAAATATCAGAGCAGAAATCAGTGAAATTGAGATAAAAAAATACAATACAATGAATCAAAAATTGGTTCTGCAAAAGAATAAAATAAATGATTAGCCAGTTTAACCAAAAAAAGAAAAGACCCAAATCAGGTGAAAAAGGTGAAGTCACAGTGGCCAAAGCCAAAATCCAAAAGTTTATTAACAACTACTTCACAATACTGTACCCCAATAAATTGGAGAAATCAGAAGAAATGAATAGATTCCTAGACACATATAAATTTCCAAAACTGAACCAACAAGATTTAACAACCCTGAGTAATCCAATAACAGGCAATGACATTAAGCAGTAATAGAAAACATATCAACTAAAAAAGCCCAGGTCATGAATTCACTGCTAAATTCTACAAAAGTGTCAGAGAAGATCTAACAATAATATTCCTCAAGCTCTTAAATGAATTTGAAAGGGACGGAGTACTCCCAAATTCATTACTAGAAGCTAACATTACCTTGATTCTAAAACCAACCATGGATCCAACCACAAGAGAACTATAAACCATTCTCTTTAATGAATATAGATGCAGAATTTCTCAATAAGATACCATCAAATAGGATGCAATAAATCACCAAAAAGATTATACATCATGACCAAGTAGGTTTCATCCCAGGGATGAAAGAATGGTTCAACATACCTGCATATATTGAATAATACAATCACACAAACAAAATCAAGGACAAAAATCACATGATCATTTCAATAGATGCAGTAAAGGCCTTTAACAAAATCCCACATCATATCATGATAAAAATCCCAAGGAAATAGGTATAGAAGAACTTTGTCTCAATCTGGTAAAAGCCATTTGTGACAAACATACTACTAACATCATATTAAATGGGGAAAATATAAATTTTTCCCTCTAAAATTAGGTACAAGACAAAGATGTCTACTATCACCACTTTTGTTTAACATAGTACTTGAAACATTAGCAAGAGACATGAGGAAAGAAAAAGAAATAAAAGAGATATGGATAGGAAAGGAAGAAGTCAAATTATCATTATTCACAAATGATATGAATCTCTATATATATGATGCACCAAAATCTACTGAAAGACACTCAGAATTACACATTTTAATAATGTAGCACGATACAAAAATCAACAAACAAAAATCAATAACATTACTGTACACTAATTAATGAGCCCACTGAGAAAGAAATGAGAAAAAGAAATAACTACTTAAAATAGCACTAAGAAAAATTAAATACCTAGGAATTATCATAAGGAAGTGAAAAACCTCTACAATAAATACTAAAGTACTCTGACAAAGGAGATTGAAGAGGACATCAGAAAATGAAAGATAACCCCTATTCCTGGAGAGGCAGAACCAATATTACCAAAATGTCCACACTTCCAAAACTTATTTAACACAATATCAATTAAATGCCAATACCATTCCTCACAGAACTAGAGAAAACAATCCTGAAATTCATATGGAAACAGAAGAGACCCAGAGTAGCAAAAGCAATCCTGGGCAGCAAGAGCAAAGCAGGAAGTGTCACAATCCTGGATTTCAAGTTTTACTATGAAGCTACAATGATAAAATATGCTGATACTGGCACAAAAACAGAAACAGAGGCCAATGGAACCAAATAGAGGATCCAGAAAGAACCAAGGCACATTCAGCCATCTATCTTTGACAAACGGGACAAAAAGTCTTGGGGAAAGATAACCTCTTTAACAAATGATGCTAGGATATCCACATGCAGAAGTCAATCAAGACCCATATCTCTCACCATGTACTAAACTTAAAATGGAGGAAAGAACTAAATATTAAATATTAAAACACTTAGCCTTTTGAAGGAAAAAATAGGTAAAGCTCTTGAAGCAGAAGCGTAGGCAAAGACTTCCTGAACAGAACCATAGTTGTACAGGAAATAGTACCAAGAATCAACAAATGGGATTATGGTAAATTTAAAAGATTCTCCACAAAGAAAGCAATGACCAACAGAGTGAAGAGAAAACCTAAAGAACAGTAAAAAAGCTTGCCAGCTATTCCTCAAACAAAGGACTAACATCTAGAATATACATAGAACTTACAAAAAAATTAAAATAACCCCCCCAAATAAAAGATCCAATCAAAAATAGGCAAGTGAAATGAATCACCAGTTCACAAAAGAACAAATGGCAAATAAATACATGAAGAAATGTTCGACAACACAGGCCATTAGAAAAAGATAAATTCAAACAGACTATGATTCCATCTTACTTCAGAAAGAATGGCCTTCATCAAGAAAGCAAATAATAACAAATGCTGGCAAGGCTGCAGGGAAAAAGGAACCCGTCTAAAATGTTGGTGGGAATGTAAGCTGGTACAGCTTCTGTGGAAATCAGTATGGAGATTCTTCAGAAAACTAAAACTAGAAATTCCATTTGACCTGGCTGTTCCCCTTCTAGGAATGTTTCTGAAAAAGTTAAATTTATTCTATTACAGTGATACATGCATGTCTATATTTATAGCAGCATAATTTATAACAGTTGGGTCTTGGAAGCAGCCTATACATCCATCAACAGGCAAATGGATAAAGAAAATGTTTTTACACATAGTGGGGTACTACTCTGTCATAAAAAAGGATAAACCTGAGACATTTGTAGGATAATGGATACACTTGGAGACCATAATGTTAAGTGAAATAAATTGTACACAAAAGTTTAAATATTGTGAGATTTCTCATATATGAGAAACCCCAATTATAAATAAAGAGCAAAATAAAAAATACATAATAGAAAGTAGGGAGATAGGTCTTTCTTGAATAGCCAGGGGATGAAGAGATGGAGGGAAGGGGGAGGAACGGGGGAAAGTGGATGAAAAAAGGAATTAAGATGTACATGCACCAACTGCACACAAGGGATATAAACATTATGTACTGAGCGCATGTACTAATTTAAAAAAATAGCATACAATAGTGAATTTGCCTTATATTACTTTGAGTGTGTTATTGGTGAGCAAAATGCAGTGTTTTCTTGTTTGTTTGTTTGTTTAATACATTAGCAAAACTAAATACTGACACAGGAATTTTCCCCATTTTCTTTGAGTATTCCCAGGTAGTCTAGGAAAAAAATAAAGCAGATATTATTTACAATATGCAATGGTAAATAAAGTGTTAAAAATTTTTATTGTAGAAATATTGGCATAAAATTACTTACATACACAGAAAAGTATAGGTTCTTGCTATGTATACCCATGTTTTTAGCTATTTAAAATGGTATTGGCTGTAGTCATTCACTCTCTCAGTTCATTAATTTGAACAGATAATTCAGAAAGACCGGTGAAGCACAAAATGTATTTGTCTTGTTAACAATTGAATCTACAAAGAGAGTACATTTTCATAAATAGAGATAACAATTTCTTATTTAATAGCATGAATTCTTCATTCAGCAAATGTTCTCCTTAGTGAAGATATAGAACTTTTTCTTTGCTTTCAAAACCCTTTCCTAAAAAGCAAACAAGCCCCGAAAACATCACCACCAACAAAGCCCCACTATATGAACCATTATTAAGAAGAGGAATATCTATTGTTTATCCAGCACATACAAATTCTTTTTACCTTTACTGGGCCATTAGTTAGGTTTGGAAGATAAATATTAGACTGTAAAGACATCTCAATCCTATAAAGGTACTGTAATGCTAAAATGTCTTCAAGATAGCATTCACTCTTGCTTCCGGAATCATTTAGACTTGAAACCCCATGTTTACTGTTTGAAAAGGAAATAGAATCTACAACTCACCTTAACATCTCATCACTTTTTATGTTATGAATTTTAAGGAGTCATTCATGCTGTGGTTTGGATGTAGCCCCCAAAAAGTGTTGGTTGGGAACTCAGTTGCCATTGTCACAATACCTAGAGGTGTGCATCTTACAAGGCAGTTTAGCTGTGAGAACTCTGCTTTGATGAATTGATTGATGCCCAATTACAAGAGTGAGTCCAACATACCAGACTCAGTGAATGACTACCCTGCTACTCTTTGCAGTGTGAAAAACAATCTTGCTTTTCTCTGGGAAATAATGTTAAAAACAGCATCTTGAAAGTAGAAAACAGTCCTTCACCTGATCTAGGCACCTTGATTTTGTGTTTCTCAGCCGCTAGAATATAAAGAAATACATTTTCTTTGTAAACTACCCTGTCTCAGGTTTTCTCTTGCAGCCATGTAGACTAAGACAAACATATCTGAAACATTTTCATGGACAGCCTCATGCCTTATGCACTGTCAATTCTGTTGATAAAAAATCCAAATCAAAACATGCTAGTTATCAGTAATGGCATTATTTAATGTTTTTTCTCTTTCTGTAACTCCTATTTTGGGGTCTGAATTTCATTTTTTTTTATAGACGTTAACATCAGAGGAAAACCAAAAACAAAGATAATTAATAAAAACAACTCTATGACTAAGTATTTATAGTGTAATAATCATTAGAAATATAATTTCTTGTATTTAATTTTTTAAGCATCTGTACATATATATGTAAATGCATGTCACATTCATTTTGTTACACATATAATTTTCATCCTGAACTAATGTATAATTATTTATGGTATGAATTATTTGTGTAATGAGTTATCCAGTTGAATGATTTTTAAAATATTTATTAATATCTATTCATTTATTTTAATATCTATAAGGTGAATATCTGGAGTTTGTGGGCATTTAAAAAAAATTTTAATGGTCAATGTTAATTCTCATAAAAGAATTTCTTCTACTAAGCTATTAGGATTGGCCCTGTCCTGTAAATTTTACAATATAAAAATGTAAAGTACTCTAATTTTTAAAATAAAATATTCATCTTTATATAAATGCAAAAGTTTCAAACTGAGATGTTAAATGTTCTGTTAAGAAATGTAAAATGCATTGACTTGGGACTACACTCCAAAAGAATTAGTAATTTAGATTTTTAAATTCACTTTGGATTTCGAATAGTTTTTTAGTATTCGTGGTTTGCCACAAATAGTTTTCAAGTTTGAGTTTTCCAGGGTTGGAGAATGGTTTATGATAATTAGATTGAGCTGAGGTTGTGCTGTAAAGACTTCTTTGTAAATGTCAATCATTTCTCAATATTAATAAGCAGGTCTTAGATAGGGGAGGCATGGCTTTTTTTCCCTCTTCTTTTGCAAGCAGACATTTGGATGCAAAATGAGCTTCTCCCTGATTTTGTGGGATTCTCCTAGGACCATAGGATTCTCACATATAAAAATTAGGAATTATGAACCACATGCTCCTAAGATGTAAGTATTTTTCAGTATCATGGCTGGTTACAAACATCACTGAACATTTCAGTACTGAAGCTTTGGTAAAGTTTCGTGCTGTTTTGAAGAGTTGACAGAAAAGTATATTTATATATGATGGGGATGAGTATGAGAAAACATTCTAAAGTATTCTGGGTATTGTGAGTCAGCAAAGGATAGTAAAATAGAAAATAAGCAAAGGCATTGAACAATCACTAGTATGACTGATTCTTAAAGCACAAAAGAATGTTCTGCAAAAACCCAAAAGTATTTTTAACATTTTCACAGAATGAATGAATCGGTAAGCAGCAAGTAAACCCATTTCTCACCTTATATCTCTGTCTTTTAAGATATTTTCCATGGAAATTATTTTTGATTTGTCATAGAAATAAGTGGTAAAATACAATTCACTTTAAAGAAACTAGCATTATAGACAACTTTCATAGACTAATAAATTCAGTATTTGAGCAAAACTATATTAATCTGCCTAGGCTTATACTCTATCAAATATTGTTTGAAAAAATTAGTCCAAAATTAATTACACACCAAAGTGTTATGGCTATAGGATCATCGAAGCAAAATATTTTAATAAGTCTTTTAAAAATTACATTAGTTACAATTAATATTCCTTTTCTCCAATAATGATTGTTTAAAATCTTTTTCCTAAGCATATATTCATACAATTATAACTGAATGTAACAGTTACCTAAATGTTCAAAAATTCAAGTTTTTTTCAAATTTTAGAATCGTAATGAATATAATAAATACAACTCTCCTTAAAGGTAAGTTTTTAAAATTATCTACCTTTATGGATTCTATCATTTCTTTAACTTCAACATGCTTACCATATTTTCAGCTTAGTTCTGAATAAAACACAGAGGAAATAACAGGCAATATTTTTCCCTCAAAAGGTATTAGAAATCTTTATAAAGTATAAGAGGTTATATTGTTAGAAAATTTCTGGTACTTACTTGCCCAGTTTAAATCACTTCTTTACAAATGGAAATATTTTGAATAAGAATCCCTGACTACTTTTTAAAAGCCTAAATTATAGTATGATATTATTGAAATATTATGTTTAAAACTACTTCCTCTAGGAAAGTGATATCCAATCCAATCTGTAGTCCTTCTAATTCTGTTTAAATGGAAGTATGAAGTATGATCCCAGAATGCACAGTGTTTTAAATTTTTTAAAAAATTATATTAAAAGACAGATTACCATTAATTCCCAACATGCTTATCTCATTCTTGCACTTTCTGAAGCATTTCTGGAGGTCCTCTTTTCTGAGTGTTTTTCATCGTGCTGTTATGACAGCCTCAATGTTCTGAATTGATTCAAATCATTTTTCATTCATGGGCATTTTGACTTTGGGGAAGAGCCAGAATTTGCATATTGCCAGATCTGGTGAATAAGGTGGATGAGGATGCATTGTAATGTTTTCAGGCGCTTGCCTGCCTTTCCCTGGGATGGCACATGGTAGCAGCATTCACTGTATTTTTAAATCATGCATCCTAACGACACTTACAAAAGAGGATTTACAGAAATATTTCAGAAAGGGGTAAGAATGATGGGATAAGCGTGTTAGAAGCAAGGGGTGGGGGAGAGTATTTGGAGAAGATTAATGTCGATGAGTCTTAACTATAACACATTTTTTTAAATTGAAAACTTAACCATATTTTAGATTACCCCTTATATCTCCTTCCTTCCTGTCCTCTCCCACTGAGTGTCTGAAAGTTCGGTCCTCAGCCTCTGCTTCATCCCAGCACTGCAGAAAATAACACCTTCAGTGGTTTTGAAGGTCATCAGAAAACATTTGTTTCACTCTTAAGTTTATTGGAACTACCACAATGCACAGAATTAATAAAACATTATTTTTTATTGCTGTTTGTATGCCAAGAAATGTACTCAAGGGTTTGTTATGCATTTTCTTGCATACTTTGTAGAAAAAATCATAAAGGTCTCTTTTATGTGTGCCTTCCTGATATTAACCCTGCCAGACAACGCGGTGCCTCTTTTTTGAACTGTTTGTGTGCATGCGTGTGTGTGCATGTGCGTGCGTGTGTGTGCGTGTGTGTAGTTCAAAGCCAAACAGCAATTTACATTTGGAACAGTAAAAGTTTCTGGCACATCCATTCCACAGATTTATTATTTTATTAGAAGTATTCCCGGTTGTAAAACTGTGAAGCAGGCTTACTTGACATTTTCTTGCAAATGTCAACATTAAAAACTTACCATTCAAGGGAAGAAAAGAATAGCAAATACGACCACCACACAACAAGAAAAACCCTGCTCCTGGGCTGACTTTCTGATTTGCGCTCCAAATTTCCAACTGTCCAGCCACTAAAACCCCAGGAGCTATATTTTTGCACTGTCAGAAAATAATTTAAAATATTTTCTGCCTGCACAGACACAGTGCTCTCACTCTTATAAGCATACAATTTACATCTTTTTAAGATTTAAATACATGACTGATTGCAGCAGGGAAAGTGACCTGAACTTCATAGCATTTGACAAACTGCTGCTCTGATGCTAGAAAAAGGGGTAGAAGGTTTAATCTCCATGTATTTGATTTTAAGATTCTGTTAGGTCAGTTGAATATGCTGGGGTACGGGACAGTCAGTCTGTTGCTAGCTGGCAAATTGATCATTTAAGCTGTGATTTGCTATGGGGTAAAGAACTCTTTTGGAATCATTCTTGGAATTGGATATTTGGCAGGCTTATTGAGAAACATGTTCAATACATTAGAAGATTTACCCCATCTTGGTATTCTTTATAAAATGTGTCCCAAATGATAATTATGCTCTGTGTTTTTTCTTTGCTTTATGGAAAGGGCACTATTTGGGAACATTTACACCTTAACATATTTTTGGTTGTAGCTTTATTTTCCAGCATTTAGTCAAATCTTACATAATTTATAGATAAATGATAAATCTTAGAGAAAACAAGTATTGTATCATAGCTCAAAATATTTCTGTAAGCATCATCCACATATTTTCAGACAAATTAACTCAGTACAGTGTGGAAGAGCTACGTAATGGAGGTGCTGGAATCAGATGTGATTTTTCTCAATTGAAGTAATTCATTAGCAATGGAAAGCAGCAAGTGATAGTTGAGAACTGGAGTTTTATGTACTGTTTTCTTCCATATATTATTTACATAGTTTGAAGTTTAGTAGCTAGCTCCACAACAGTAAACCATTCACCTTTTTAAAAAAATCAAATAGTATAGTACAGGATATTCATTATGAAAAGATATTTCAGGAGTTTTAGTTTTATTTAGTTGCTATCATTCAGTTTTCTCACCTTCTTATGATAGTATCAAGTACACGGGTTTGCTCCAAAGTTCTAGAATAAAGATGTAGAAACTACTTATACCAAGTACTAGGTGCATGGCAGGTGTGACATATAAGTGTTATCATTAAAGCTTTCTTTTTTTTTTTTTGTGGGTATTGGGGGTCGACCTCAGGACCTCGCGTGCCAGTGGGAGCCCATGCCGCTGAGCGATATCACCAGCCCTTTTTTCGTATGTGGGTTCTGGGAGTCGAACTCAGGCCCTCACGCTTGCCAGGCAGGCACTTAAGGCCTCTGAGCCATCTCACTGGCCCCATTAAAGCCTTCTTGTTCTCAAAAAAGTTAAAGCTTAACTTTATATTTTGTTTGTTTGTTTGTTTGTTTTGGCTTTCTGAGACAGGGTAATGCTATGTAGTACAGGCTGGCCTTGCCCTCACTTTGTAGCTCAGGCTGGCCTCGAACTCACAACTATCCTCCTGCCTCAGCCTCCGAAATGCAGGATGACAGGTGTGCACCACCATGCCTAACTTTAAAGTTAATGAGTGAAGGATAAACTGGAGACTTTTTCAGGTATATGTATGCAACACGAGACCATACTCTTAAGTGAAATAAATCCGTCCCATATGTGTAAACATCGTATTGTCTCGCTAGTGTGATAAACTGAATGAGTAAATAAGATCCAAATATACAATAGATATTGTGAATTGGGAAGAAGCTGTTCAAAAGAAAAGACAAACTGTGATGGGGAAAGGGAAAAGGAAGAAAGGGAAAAGGAAAAAATATATATGGATACACAAGATAGTTAAGATAGTTATACAGCTAGTTTCTCTTAGTTCATTGAAAAGAAAGGTTTGTGCTAATATTGTTTGGACAAGATATCATGCCTATATCTTGTACTCTGAATAACTACTATGAAGACAATAATATGCAATGTATTAATCATTGTAACTCTCCTACTAACCTGTTTTGAAACTCAGTTTTATTGTTATTTTTATTTTTTCTAATATAAAATAAATAAAGTTAATGTAGAAAGATGGTTTTATTAATGAAGCATAAAATAAAATGATTTCATTCCATGAATAGGAAGGCTTGTATTGCTTTATCCTGGTAGGAATTGAAGTTCCTTAAAAGTTCAACTAACTATTTAGGCAGTGCCTTATATAACAGAAAATTAACTTTTTCTATGATTCAGCTGAAATGTGGAGACAAAATAATGAAATAAAGAATTCACTTCTATGATATCTGCTTTTGTCTCTCAATGAGCCTGTTCTTCCAGGTCCTACCATTTTATATAAGATTGAATTTATTTTAGGAGAAAGAAGTAGGGCAAGAACAACATGGAGAAACAAAATCCTCATTAAGTTCATTGAGTGGTACATTACAAATATTTTCATGGAATATTGGCATCCTGAAAGTAATACTTAAATAATTTCCCAGCATGGCATAATCTATGCCTGAGCATATTTTGCATATGTTATTACCTTCTACCAAGGAATGAAAATGAGAATTGTTTAAAACGGGATATGCTTGATAGTGAATGAAGTTTGCCTGGTATGTAAATTATTTCCTCGGAATGAGTAAGGCACATTGGGAGCAATTTAATAAATGATACCCTGGAGGTCTGAATGGATTAATGAAGCTGATTATCCTTTTCCTGCCGAAGGAGAAAACTGTCACTCTGCAGTTATCTTAAAATGAACTCTCCATAGTATCCCTTCAAGTTATTTTGTGGAGAGAAAGGAGATAAATATAGGTGGCCCATTTAATTTTTCTTGGGGTAGAATGATTTCACATGATTACTTCCTCTTTTAGTATGATGTCATTAGAACAGAGAACAGTCTTATTCCAGGATGATTAACTGGTTCCTTTCACAAACACATACACACACACACACACACACACACACACACACACACACATACCTGATGTGCCAGATCTAAGGTGAATGCCATAATCTTTCCCTCCCAAATACTGATGTTTAATGTTGCACTTGGCCTCCTCTGTTGTGCTTTTTGAAAAGTACTTCTGTGGTATGGTGTCTTAGTTAATTTTCATGTAGCTAAGGCAAAATACCTGACACCAAAGTTAAGGAGGAAAGGTATGTTTCAGCTCACAGTTTTTAGAGGTTTCTGTTCCTAGTCGTCTGCTTCCAAGGCAGGACAGCATGGTAGAGGAACATGGCAAAGGAGAAACAATCCATGGTAGAGCAGGCAGGAGACAGCATGCGGCAAGCTTCCTTTTCCTTTGTATCCCATGCAAGCTACAAGCCTTTTGGTTGGTGCCACCCACATCCAGGTTGGGGCTTCCCATTATCCACACCCAGAACTATGATAAACCAGTGGACTCATCCAGTACCACACACCCTTAATCCCAGGATTACACACCCTAGATCCAGCCACCTCTGAAAAGCCCCATCTATGAGTACAAGAGGCTTTGGGGGGACGTCTAGATACAAGACATAACTAATGGGTTCAGTGCTCTTTACACCACCACTAACAAAAGGTGAGGTACAAATAACTTTTAAGAGGAAAACCAAGTCTCATACTGTTGTATTCAAAGTACTTGTATATTTTCAACTGTTTTGTGACAAATGACCATAAATGTAGAGGCGTAAGATAACAGAAAATTACCTAACTGCCTTAGTCATTTGTGGTTGCCATAGTAAAAATGCCAGGCAGAGTAACTTAAATATTGTTCTGGAAGTTAGGAAGTTGAGAAACCAAGATGTTTGTCAATTTGGGACCCGGCAAAGACCCTCTTATTGGTTTGAGATAGCTACTCCCGTTATGTTTTTACACTGCAGAGAGAGAAGGAAAGATTTCATCCCCTTATAAGGACAATAATCTCATCATGGGGACCTTATCCACATGACCTAGTTACCTCCAAGAGACTCCACATTTTAATACCACCCCAGTGGAATTTAGGGTGTCAAAAGATATATTTTTTGGGGAAACAAATATAAAATGCATAGCAATCATATGGACTGTGGGTCAGAGGTCCAGGCACAAGTTTGCTGGATGCTCTGCCTAGGGGGAAACCAGTCTATGCCGGCCAGGGCTGTGGGACCATCTGAGACTCATCTTCCTCCCACACGCACATTCCACTTATCGACGAAATTGTTTTTGTTAGACATGTAGGACTGATTTCCCTGCTTTGTAGGTAACGATATTTTCAGTTCCCAGAGCCTAACCTTAGATCTGAGCTACATGGTCCACGACATCTTGCTCCTCCAAAGAAAGGCGTCCTCACTTTAAGTGTAACCGATTAGACACAAACCACCCAAGACATTTTTCTATCTGGTTAATTCTAAATAAGTAGATTAGCAACTTTATTTACATCTGCATTATAAGGTATATTTCCATTTGCCATATGAGGTAACACAATCACAGGTTTGCATTCTCATTAAATTTATAGGACTTGTAAACAATCCAATAGTTTTAAAGAAAGACATTTGTGAGTCATAAGAGGATGTATTTGAATTCTGCCCATGAAAGAATACACTTTTTTTCCTCCTGTCTGGGTGTACATGTTCAGATTTATGTGCGCTTGCTCATATTCACACACACAATATAGAATACATGTGTTAGCATTTAAGGCAAACAAAAATTTCCAGACTTCCACTTGAATTTTTTATCTTCCCAGGTAGTTTGACATTGGAAAAATACTCAATACACATATTTACCTATTCAAAAAGTGAAAACAAAACAAAACAAAACAAAAAAAACTGTCTCAGTACGTGTTTAAAAATTAAGTATACAGAATGATTAAATCTACATTTGTATTTTATTCTGGATTTAGTAACATCTCTAAAAGGTTTTAAGCAAAATGAACACATAATCAAAAAAAAATTTTTTTTTTTGGTTTTTGAGACAAGGTCCCTCTATGTAGGCCAGGCTGGCCTGGAACTCACAGTGATTACCCTGCCTCAGCCTCCTGAGTGCTGAGCTTACCCAGCATGAGCCATTGCTCCCAACTTCAAATTTGTGTTTTTGAAAACTACTGTGGATGTAGTAGAGAGATAATATTCCACAAGATAATGGGGTTGAAGATGAAAGTCTATTAATGAATTGATATTAATGCATATATTTATATAATGTGAAACAAATTCCAAATTAAAAGAGTATCAATTTCAATCAGAATTTTTATACATAAAAAATTAGTTAGGGTCACTAAGAGGAGGGGAATACTATTGAATTTAATATTTGTCAAAATAGGAAGTGTAGACTGGCACCAGCGGTAAAGAAGAGAATTCAGGCTTTGAACTATTTCTAGGCCATGCAAATCAAGAAAGTAAATATTTCTGGAGATTTAGGGAGAAACCCACAGGGAGATAGAGCTGCTTTATTAGACTAGAGGTGGTAGCTGAAGACATGGGTTGTAGTGACTAACAGAATGTATAAAAGGAAAAAAAAAAAAGTCTGTATGGATAGGTACCGTGAAAGAAATCCACTGAGGAAAGAGCAAACTGAGTTACAGTGGGTGCAGTGTTTTCCTGCAAGACAAGGAAGGAGAGAGTTTCAAGAAAAGAAGAGAAGATCGGCAGTGTAAAGTGTCAAAAATAGTTCAAATACGATAAGAAATAAAAGATGTCTATTAGATTAACCAAAGCATAAGATGGTAGTGAACTTTTTCAAGAATTCAATAAAATGGTAAGGGCAGAAGCTAAATTGAAGGGATTTGAGAAACGGATGGGAGGGAAGGCTTTAGTCTTTCAAGAATTTCTATCATGAAGACATTGAAGGTTAGAAGGTAATTAGAATGGCAAAAAGGCCATAGTGCAAGGCATATATTCTTAATTGAGATAATATGATCTACATGGGATAAAATTAAGATGTTTTAGAGGGGACAGAGTGAAAAAATTGACTTTTTTGCATAAAGAACTGATACATGTGAAGTATGAAAAGACACTGCATATATATATATATATATATATATATATATATATATATATAGAATTTTCATGTAACAAAATTGGAGGAGAATGTCTACAACATTCCCTTAAGGGGACAATAATGATAGTATTAATAAAATAACAAGAATATAGATTGAGAAACATGTAAATAGTGGTATTTCCAGAAAAAAAGAAAGTATTGAATTACAAAATATGAAGATAATCTATACTAAGTATGATAGATAAAAAGATGGGAGACAAAGAAATAGATCAACAATAGAAATTACCAGTACTTTTTGAAAAGAGCAAATGCCTAAAGGTGAAAGTAGAGATGCGTATTTTGTAAATGAGGGTATCCTATTTGGTGACTTTTACCTCTGGCCATAAGAAATAATCATTTGCTGAGTGAAGAATCAGGAGTTTAGAAAGGAAGGATTGAGAAGTTGAAGATTTGGCGTATCCTGAGGTTATTCAGTCAAATGATGTTTTGAAATGTTTTGGCCCATTTTGAAGAAACAGGCTCAAAATGTTCCCTTAACACTTTGCCCTGATGAATTTGAAGAAGCAAACTGTGGTTTTCCGAAACACCTATCAAAGGTGTTCACATGTCAAAGATCTGAGAGTGGCTTTTAGAAGCTGAAAAACAGTTCCTAGTAGATATTTAGTAAGAACATGGGAACTCAGTCTATTAACTCGGTCTATCTGTTGACACATGAATTCCGTCAACAACTTGGATGTGCTTGGAAGATTTGTTTTTTAGTTGAGTCTTCAGATAAAGATAAATTTAATTTTCCAGAATAGGATCAGTCTGTGTACCTAGAAGTGGAAAAACAAGGATTGTATTTTATTTGCATTTTTATTAGGGAAGATTGGTGGAAGAAAAGGAAGGGGAAAAGATGTGATTGAAGAAAAAAATAAGTTTAAAGTAGAAAGAAAGTATTTAAGTGATAGAACATAAAAAGCCATTGAAACTTACCAGAGATATGATGGAAATCTTCTCTGTGCCTTACCTTCTCCATCAACAAAATACAGAAATAGAGTGATAATAGCAGCTGCCTCACAGTATGGTTGTGAATACTTAACTGAATGCAAACCACCCAACAGTAGTATTGAAGAGGTTTATTGTTGGCTCACTGTTTCAGAGGGTTCAACCCATTGTCAACTGGATCCAATGGAGAAAGGACATAGTTGCAGGAAGCTGCTCCATTCATGGCAGCCATGAAACAGAAATCAAGAACCAAAGAGTTACACCTTTCAAAAGCAAGACCCCAAAATTCCACATTCTCCAACTAGTCCCTACCTCCTAACAGCACATACCATCAGGAATTCATCAACTGTTTAATCCACTAATAAGTAAAGTACTGCCATAATCCAACACTTTCCAAAAGCATCGCCTCTGAACATATGAGCCTTTGGGGAACAATTTATATATAAACTGTAACAGTATAGTTCTGAGATTTTAGTCTTATAAACTCAGTGGTAAACGAAGATAAAAGCAGTGCTGACAGAGTAGAAGAAAATAGAAATTAAGGCATTACGTGGAAGTGGAAGATTAAAGAGAAATTGTGATGGGAATAAAGAAATGAGAGAGATTAACAACAATGTCATATTATATTTATAATTTATAAAATAAGAGTACTTAGAAAAAACTGATATACAGACACATATAAATACATATATATCAGGAAGTATGTATAGTTCATAAATGTTATAGATCATATGTGCCCAGCAAACACATGACACAATATTTCATAACATATCTGTGAAAAAATGATGGATATACAGTAGGTTAGAATACAGCAAAAATACAGTTTCCAAGATTGGCAAGTATTTGAACAATTTATCTCATTAGAAACAATATCAGCTGGGATGAAATCTATGGTAGCATGGTTAGGGATATTTTTATTAACAATAACATTTATATGGGGGCTGGTGAGATGGCTCAGCAGCATACGCGCTTGCCTGGCAAGCGTGAGGGCCTGAGTTCGACTCCCAGAACCCACATACGAGAAAAGGGCCAGGGATATTGTTCAGCGGCACGGGCGCCTGCTGGCGCGTGTGGTCCTGAGGTCGACCCCCGGTACCCACAAAAAAAAAAAAAAAAAACATTTATATGTTTGTCATGGTTGGCAGAAATGTGTTGTACATAAAATATCTTGGTATGTGTCATAAATGGAGAAATAGACTATTTAAAGTTTAAATAGATAGTTACACTTATCTTCTTAAATTAATAACTTTTGTTTTAAGCACCTAAACTATTATGGAAGTAGAAGATACTTTCTATATACTTTCATAGAATGAGCTAATAAGTTTAATCACCTCTCCTGAAAAAGTTAGAGTACATTATTTCAACCTTGAAAGTGGTTTTGCCTTTATTATTTGATCTAACTTATTGAATATGATGAATAATACTGTAGAACGTCTGAGTCCTGGCCTCCTAAGGTTGTGCAGGTTTTATTTGAAATTCTGTGACTTCCATGTGTAAATTACTGCAAAGGCGAGACCTAGAGCCTTTTATCTCACAACTTCCTGCCATGTGAGTGATGCCATACTGGATCATCCAAATCTCAACCAATGCAACAGCTACACACATTCCAGAAAAAGAAGAGCAAAGATCAACGAAGTGGGCTTAGACTACATCAATTACCTAATCAACATAAAAATTATGAACTATATAGACATCTGTTATTTTAGGCCCTGGCCTTTCTCAATGGTTAGTGTAGATACAGCAATCTAATTAGAAAAAATAACCTAATATTTTGATGATAGACTCTTCATGAAACATCTTAATGATAAAGATACCAAACTAAGAAACAAAGACAGTGACATGTTTTACAGGTTTCATTAATTGAAACAGATTGTCCAAAATAATGAGGGTAATTATTTTAGGTTGTACTGTCATGACCATGTTACAGAATAAGAATGGTATTCACTTGAAATGCAATACTTTTAAATATTAGTTTGTTGTTGCCTATGCAAAGAAAGACAGCCAAGATTATACTAATGGGCGATTTTCATTAATTTCTTTTACAGTCTAGTGAAGATAACTCAAATAGAACCTAAGAACTATCTCTAAAAACCTGAAATTTATCATGTAATGGAATATTGAACTTATAGTTTTTGTGACTCTAAAATGCAGGAAACATAGCAGTGTATATGTTTTGGAATAAAAATTGTAAGATTTATATAAAGAAAAACTTTTGACCAAATGAAATTAAAAAAAAAAATGAGCTGTGTTATTTGACAGGGCCTTTCTCAAAGGAAATGAGTTATCAGGTAAGAATTAGACTGTAAAATCAAGCTATATATGACATAACATTTCAAACAAAGAGATATAATCTAATATACAACTTCTTAAAATAAGGGAGAGAATGGATTGCCTTTCAGTTTGATACCATTATTAATCAAGAGAAATACTATCTTCAAATTCAAAAGACATGGTAGCATAAAGTTACAAGCATATATAAGACTGAAGGGAAAAAAAAGAAGATTTAAGAAAGCTTTAAATGCCATGCTATTTTTCTTTTATCCTCATTTTCCAATTAGCAATTGAGTTTTCTTTAAAGTCCTCAGTTCATCCTCTTTGGGGTATGCATATACTATATATTCAGTAACAAAGCTACATCACAATATTTGAACATTGAGTATTTAGAGTATAAGAAAAACCATTTCATAATCAAATGCTTAGCTTTTCGCTCTATGCTATAAATATAAGAAGAGCTCAGAAAAATGAAAGAATTATATAGTGGCACAATCAAGAAATTTTAAAAATTAACTTGACCTTAAGTTTAGTGTTAAAAGATAAAAAGGAGGCATATTTAAATCCAATTTCCTAATGGTTATACCTACTTGTCAAGTATGTAATAACAATGAGTAAAATTTAAGGACTATTCAAGTACTAAAATTCATTTTATTCATTTATCTCACCTTTAAACTCATAACCATCCTATTAGTTATTTGTCCACTCCCTACCTCCCCTCAATTTTAGAGGTAAGGGTGCTAAGAGAGGAGAAAGGTTAAATAATCTGCTTAAGGTTACTCAACTAGTAAAGAGTAGATTCAGTGGTCAGTCTCATGCAGTTACACTTTGCATCCCCATGTATTTAATCAGATTATCATTGCTGCAAGGAAAAACTGTATGACACTGAGTTAAGAGCCTGAATATTTCCAACTGAAGTTACAAAGAAACCATAAAGGGAGAAAGACCAATTGAGAGTCAATATAATTGAAGAGAGAGTTTGATACATTTATAAATTTATATATAAGCCAAATGCTCTGGGAACATGGTAGTGGGTGAGATAAGTTGAGCTGATGAGATTGGGGACAATTTCACAGAGGAAGTAATCTTTAATTTAGATTTTGAACTAGAGGAACAATTTTGAGCATTTTTGTCACTCTGACACAGGAAGAGAAAGACAATGTTTTGTTGCTATGGGTTGAAGCAAAAATTCCAGTGGGAATGGAAAGAGAATTTTTTTTTTCTTTTTGTAAGGCAAAGCACACTCTGCCACCAGAAAAGAAAAATCGGGTGCATGGTCTTTTCCATTCCTGTGGATATCTTTTACTAGGACAGTGCTTTATTTCACACATGCTCCTCTACATTAAAGTATACCTCACATAGAACTTTTTTTAATTGTGTATGATTTTCCTGAAATGCAATGCTTCTAGTGGATTAATAAAATCAATGTTGTAAATGTATACTTATGTGCTTCGTTGAGTTCTTATAAAAGAATCTGTGGAAGAAATTATGCTAACTTTATTTTGAACTAAGGGATCACTTTACAATGGGACATAAATCAATGTAAACACACAATTTTTAATCCGTCTGCTAAATAATCTTTTTGCTTTCTTTGCTGTCAGGCCCAGCCTTAATTCCTTATCTTGGATTCCCCGAAGGCAGTAAACATGGAATTCACTTTCAAACTAAACTTCTCCTTCCCAGATCTAGACACTTTTACTTAAGATTTCAACAGAAAAATGCATTACAAATCAGCCTGTGATGGCAACTTGGTAGTCAGCCTCCCATGAAACTTTCAGGGCCTTTCGGGTCAGCGGTTTTATGTGCCACCAGACTCACTCATATCCCAAGGTGCACCCCACGTGCACACACTGACATCTCCGACAGAACACCTCATTCTCTGTGATGCCTCCTTCACAGAGACAGATCTTTGGACACAGCTCAAAAGGTAGGTGAAGGCAGTGGAAATGAAAATAAAATATAAGCCTGCGAAGAGCATAGGACTCATTCTTGAAAAATTGTGCCTCTGCCTTAAAAATATGAACTTATGAAATAAATTATTTGAGTTTACTATTCTTCTATGATATGACTTTATCAGTTTTCTATCTCTGAAGATGCACAGAACATCAAGATAGTGAGCAAATAAAGGGGCTAAATCGATCGAGAATTTGCAAATGCTTTAAGTATGTGGGGACAGTGGCCACGAGTGGACAGGTTAATTGGGACCTAAAATAGAATGAATGAGAGAAGAGAGCGACAGAGATAGAACAAATATAAAATGATGCCATAAACAACGGAAAGGTAGTAACAGACCGTGGCTTAAAATTTTCACCCTGGGAGGCTGATGGATTTAATTCATTCAAGGAAATGCTGCTGCACATCTAAATCGTGCTTGCCTTGGAAAAATGCAATTGGATAGAGAAACAACGATCACAATCTTTATGTCAGATAATTCACAGTATATTATGGAAGATCAATAGTTACAATGATAAAAATAAACAATAACTATAGCTCTAAAATTATTGTTCATTGATTATAGATGGCATTCTGGCCTGTACATATGGTATTTAATAGAAGTTAAACAAACCGTTTAACATTGGGTGAATTATGAAGAAAAGTGGGCATGCTTTTTCGAAACATAATTGAAGAGGGGATGGATATTTCTGAAAAGGGAGTCCAATAACCAAACTTAAAGCAAGGAATCATTTTAATGTTTTGATTACGTATGCCTCCTAATTAGAATTTAGTGGGGGAAGGTAAAATAAAGGAGTAAAACATTAGTCAATAGAAAAACATTAAAAGATTTTCATCAGGAAAGTTCAAGGATTAGATTTGTATTTCAAAAAGCTCTGGGACAACATCATGGAGAATTGATTCTGTGGTGATCAGACTGAAAATATGAGAACAGTTAGGGAAATGTTACTCTACAGGGGGAGGAGTAGTGAGGACCTTTACTGAAGGAGGGTAGGGCCATAGGGAATAGAAGCTAAAAAACAGATTCAAAGTGGTTTATTAAGGGAATGAAATCAATAGTACATGATCATCAAAAATACATGCTGAGATTTTACTTCCTCAGAAAAAGTCCTCTGGTTAAAGCCAACTGAACAGCTACCTGGCAGAGATGTCTGCCTACCCCAGGTCTTTTCTACAGCTCCTTAATAACAGTGCAATCTTCCTGGGAGTGACAGTGAAACCAGCAAAAAGACAACATCTCTTTCAGCATCATGTAGTCAATTAGAGTTAAGTGGGCATGTTTTTTGGAGTATCAGGGTTATTATCGAAAGGTGTCAATCTCTTTGTTATCTGCCTGTTTTTTTCTCTTGTGTGCTTTGTGTCTTCTGCTGCCTGGAAATGAGACTAGGTAGTTGAAATCCCAGCAGCCTTCATGGACTGAAAAATAACCTTGACTCTTGGTAAGACTTGCAGAAGAAAGTAATTCTAGAGTCCCTGAAAAAACTGAGATTACGATACAAGCTACTGTCAAAAGATGAATTTTGCCTACAATGAAAGAGAAATTAATTTCAACTTCAGATCACTATTATTTTCTGCTATACATGGTTAATCTAGCCATAAATGATACATACTATTCAACCATGCTAAATAGCCTTATTATTTTCCATTATCTAAAAAAATATGTTTTATTTATTTTTACTTATTTATTGTCACCCTCTGCCATTTTCCTTGTTTATCATTGTATTCTTAGACCTAGAACTGTGCATAGCGTTAACTGAGTGGTCAATAGTGTACTTTGAATGACTAAATGGAGAACAAAATGATTAAGGGAGATAGAATAAACAAAGCTAAAAAATACTGACTTCTGGGTTTGGAAGAGATTTGGGTGATATAAATACATTTTTCAAAATAGAAGAAAATTTGCAGGTCTGAGGAAGAAGATGAGTTCGATTTTCATCCTCTTGAAACTAAAGTATCTATATTAGATGGAATCATCCAATAGAAAATTAAGAACATAGTCCTGAAGCTAAAATTCTGGGTCTGAGAATAATGTCATTAGTAAGCATCATAGTACACATGATAATTCAAGGTTCAGGGAAGGAATGAGGGTGTACACAGCAATGCACTGAGAACCAAGCCAGGGAAATACAAATACTATATGTAGTAGAAGTGTTAGAGAAACACACACACACAAAAAAGGAGATATATTGTGATCAAAACAGGTTAAATTTGGAAGTCAGAAAAAGTGGCAAACAGAGGGAAATACTACAGTAAAAATTTAAAATACATATGCATTGACTTTTATAAACATATTTTTAAATACAGTACTAGGGTAGCACTGAATTTAGTTAAGATGAAAAGACAAAAGCATATAAAAATAAAATTGAGATGCTAAATATAGACTACTTACCCATTAAACTGTATCAGGAAAAGGCAATAAGGGCAACGTAGCAGCACTGAAAGAGGAACAGGGGAATAAGAACAGGGGAATGAAGAGATATATGTTTATTTTAAATGGGAAAAGCATAATATATTTTTATTTAGTGAAAAGTCCACAACAGCAAAAAAGTATGTCAAAAACAAAGGAAAAATGGGAATTGCTTGTGGAGGAAAATCTCTTTAGACTGTGAAAGCTAGATCTTTGAAGTACATATTTTATAATTCCAACCTTGCAAGTATAAAGGAAAAATTTATGTTTATAGCCTGAAATTTTGACTCACGTGTTAGTCTCGATTTTCCCTGGCTTTTTGAAAATTGTAATGGAAATGTTCAGTCAGACATTTTACCTGGAATGTTGTATTTTCCTGAATCCCTAAATGAAATGACAGGTGATTGTCTCCCTTTCTTGACATAGAGTCAGTATTTCCAAAATGTCTCCTATGAGACAAAGACACTATTGAGACTAAAGTTACATTCTCTACGCAAGGTGGGTGGGTCCAGGTTTTGACAAAATAAATGTAGAAGATGAAGGTATAATATTGAAGATACCTAAATGATGACGTTTAGGTATAAAAAATGATAGAAAAATTTAAGTGCCTACTATTATTAATATGTATCAACTTTATGTATAAAAATAATATTTTTGCATATACAGGTTGAGACATTTAATAACTTAATGAAACCAACATACAAACTTGAAAATGATTCATTAACTTGCATATTGCCAAGTTATGTGTACATCATCAAATTACTTCCTGTGTAGAATAAAATAATTACTGACATTAAGGGAGCTTTCTGAACTCATGCCAAAAGGAAATTGGACAGAGCAAAAATAAACACCTTATAATGTTATGTTTTAAATCTTATATTTAACACCCTAACCTCACAAACACACTAACTGTTGCCAATAACTACAATTATACTCATCTTTTAACAAAGTTTTCAGAAAAGACATACTAACAAAATGATTTGGACCCCTCCCTAAAACAGGGAGGTAATAAGAGACTGGGGGAAAATGAACCAATGGACCAATGAACCACAGGTGTGGCTGGGCTTAGGGTCCATTTTCTAAGGTTCGGGTTCATTTTTGTAACCTAAAAGAGGTTCCCAACAGTAATCTAAACAGTCAGTTTCCATAAGAAATGATGCACACTGGAAGGCACGGTACCCTATGGCAAGGTAACATTTCTCAGAGTGAACCTGGCCCATAAAGACAGGAGAGTGTGGGAAATGTTCTGGAAAAGGGAGTTCCAAAGAATGGACAGGCAACCAGGGAAAAAGCCAAGCCAGAGAGGAAGTCTGGATGCATCAGGGAAAGACACCACGGCCAAAGCTAGGGCTCTTGTGGCAACAAAGGCCTCCTTGGGTTTGTGGGATTTTCTTGCTCAGGAATAGAATATTCATACCTCTGTAAAGAATGTCTTTGGTCTGTTTGTTCTTCTAATTTTAGAAAAGTTACAATTAATCGTGCTTCTGAAAGTATGCCTGCTACCTGTCCCGGGTTCCTATAAGCCCACTTCCAAGTCAAACTTTCCTGCTTGTAACCCCATTGCTTGACCTCAACTTGTTTGAGATGCAGTCATTTTTGCGTACAAATCTGTGTCCCCTCCTGGTTCAATTGCCAAGGGCTGTTTGATTTTCCTTTACAATAAATGTTGCTTTCTGCTTTCACTTTACAGTATTTTGCTCAGTCCTCTTTTGACTTTGGGTAAAAGGATAAAATTGCTCTATAACACTTCAAATAGTTCCTCTAGTTATCCTATCAAAAATGACAAATTTCTTTCCAATTTATCCTGGAAATAGTTTGTCTATTACCATTGTCACTGTTGAATTTCATTATGTCTACTTTCTTAAAATGTTTGTTCTTAGTTGGCTGTGTTTTTGCATTACATTGAGTATGACAGTACAGATATTTAAATATGTTTTAATAAAATTCTTACTATAAATAACTTTTATTTGTTGAATTGTAATATCATCAATGATTATAAGAAATATTGCTCCTTTTCCACTTCTTAAATTTATTTTATATGAAATAAACATTTTGTACCCAGTAATGTGGTTAGAGACACATTGGATATGTGTTTGTTTTATGTAGCAAGGACACTGCTAATGGAGATATGCTTACTAAGGTAGTAAAGTATTTGAGGTGGAAGCCAGTTCTACATCACAAAAACATAGTTTTGAGCATTTTTCCTCTGTTGCTTTGTGATCTTGGACAGTATATTTAAAACTTTAATCTTGATATATAGAATTTCAATGGAGATAACTCTATCAATAATAATACTGTTGTGAGAATTAAATAGCAGATGCCAACAATATAGTTATTCTGTGTGTGGATTCATAGTAATCTTTCAAATTGGAAATATGGTAAGCTAATTCAACAGTTGTTCTCACTTAGTTTTAGGATTAAAACAATGAAAGCTGCAGTATCAGTTCTATTTTTTAAAAGTGTGAGTGTGACAAGTTACAAAAATTCTTTGAGCTTCAATTTCTTTGACATCTTCAATGTTGTTGTTTATAGCATAAGATTACTTGAGGAGCTAAGTTAGATAAATCGTGAAAACCATCTACTGGGAAGCCGGACACAGTAACTATCAAACATCACAGACACATATAGTAGCCGTATCTGAGCATATTTTTGCATTCTTAATTAGTTAAATGCTAATTTTGATTTCAGAATCATGTATGTTACACAATCCCACTCATATATTATAATATAATATATACACATTATATATCTCATATGCATAGTTTTATTATAAATAAAATATATGTGTGTGTAGAATTTAAAAGCGTTAGTTATGATTACTAACAGTTTACAATGTATTTTGACCAATAACAAATGTGCCTTGTTATTTTAACTCAGGTGAGACTTTTTTTCTTGTCTACATTACCTAAAGTTTCTAAGTGAAATATTTGGGGGATAATTTAAAAGATGAATTCTTGTCTATATTTGCACGAAATCTGAACTACTAGATTCAAGTATTTAAGAGCATGGAAGAGAATGAGGTTGTTCAACAAAAACCAGGACGTTCTTTTCTTTCTTTCTTTCCTCTGGAACCCAATTTATATTTTCCAGCTTCTCTATTGTTAGTTGAGCCATTTATCACATCTCATGTATGGAATGTGAATGCAAGTTATATGTGGTATTTACGGAAATTGAAAATAAATACACTATGTGCTATCAGTTCATGCTTACATGAGAGAATAAGCTAAAAGTTGGAGAAAGCCAGATTCTTGCATATAAGTATTGAATAAAACTTTATGTTTCTGTTCACCTTATATCACTGGACTTTGGCAAGAACCACCTGGGTCACGCATATGGATTACATATTGTAAATATGGAAATTCTTCTCAAATGTATCTAAAAATACAATGATTTCCCAGAAAACATCCTTGCATACTTTTTAAAGCATAATTTAAGATAATGATTATAAAATGTATATAATGTTGAAAAACCTAGAATGACACAAAAAATTAAAATTACCAAGGCTTAAGGTGTATTATAAAGCTGCAGTACTTGATACAGTATAATTTGGGCATGACCATGTACTTGTAGATCAATGGAAATGAGAAGAGTTTGAGGGAGATCCAGACTTTTGTATTTAAGTTGTTTCCCAAGAGGTGGCTAGAGTGATTCTAAATGTGAGTGGACAGTATTAACACAAATGTTGCTAGAATGACTAGGTATTCAGACTTTGAAAAAGGTGTACCTAGACTCTTACTTCATACCAACAATGAAACTGTAAACGGATCACCTAAGTGTTGGACTATAGACAAGAAAAAATCACTTATACGCACAATATATATTAAAGCAGCTACTGGGTATTTGCCTAAGGGAAATAAAAATAAAAGAGAATGAAAATATTATGTATAAACACTTTTAGCAGCATTATTTGTAATGGTGAAAACCTGGAATGAAACTAAATGTCCATCAATGAGTTAATGCCTAAGCAAAGTGCTCCTTTCCTTTCCTTCTTTTCTTTTCTTTTCTTTTCCTTTTTTTTGGTTTTGTTTTGTTTTATTTTTAAGTACTTCTCGGGTATTAAAAAGAATGGGCTATTTATAAAGAAAGTAATATATATATAAATTCTAAGGACATTACCTCATGTGAAATGCGCCATAAAATTTCATTAATACACAATTTAAGAAGAAAAAAATAATTCTGTAGTGACAAAGAAGTGAGCCTCTGTCCTATAGGTCTGGGTACAGGGGGAAAGCGTTGGCTGCAGGGGCATAAGTTCATTCTTCTAATTCAGTCCTAGTTACACAACTGTATGTGAGTGCCAAGTAATTCAACCTGAATATTCCAATCAGTTAATTGTATTTCATATAAGTTATAACTCAATAAATACCTGAGTTTTCAATAAAACCCACAAAAAAGAAGGGACATGATGAACAGACAGTTGAAAATTGTAGAAACAATGAAATGGAAAGCTGCTTTCAGGAAATCACTGAGATGATAGGATACGGATATAAGAAATGGAAATACATGAAGTTAAGTATGGTAGATGTTAAAATGCTAAATAAGTGTCCAGAAAGAGAAAACAGGGAAGGAGGAATTGAGTGTTGGGGGAGGACAACAGACTGGAAAATGTGTTCAGATTAAAAAAGAATATTGAATATAAGCAGTGGTATAAATCTAATTTTATACCTGTGTGACCTCAAAATACTAAAAACAAACTAAAACACCATGTGTAGAGAATACATGGTAAAATTTTTTAAATGCACTTAAGGAAGACTTCCAAGGAAAATGTCCATAAATTTTTTGAATAATATTTTCAAAGAGCTGGAAAGGAATACTTTTTAACCTAGGATTCTGTAGATAACTCTTTTATAATTTAAGAGCTAGAAATGAGCAAATATACTTTAAGCAAAAATAAAACCATGTGGTACTTCATTCATTCCTTTTTTGAGAAAAATTATTTTATGACATATCATAAAAGGAATGAAATTGAATAGTTACAACAGCGAGAGAAAAATTGCAATATATTTTTAGTAAATATATGTAAATACAAAATGCATTATTAAAATATTACTTTTTACATCTATGGAATGGGTAAAAATGTTTTAAGATGTTTATATAAAGTATTCTACAAACCCACAAGGGGTCAAATTGATTGATTATTGATCATAATTACAAGGAAGTAATTCATCCAACATTGCTGCATTTTCATCATGAATCAATAGCCATCTAGTCTATGTGTAGTCTTCAAAGTAAATCAAATTCATTCATTCAGCAGTAATTTATTGAACAATTAACATGTTCCAAATTTTATTCAAGGGGCTGATAAATCCATAAGTTTATCACACCTATTCTTTTGGATTTTTCTATACTTTTCTGATTCTACAGATTGGGAATCATCATTCAATATGATACTTGGGAACCAAAATTCATCTTCTTTGTTTTTGCATTTTCCCAGATGCTCCCCAATGATTTCTGTCTTACGATATTCCTGTCTTAAATTATACATTCTCCCCCCACACTGAGTCGGGGCTGGCCTCTACAAACAATAGACTACGCCCTCTCTCTCTCTCTCTCTCTCTCTCTCTCTCTCTCTTTGTCTTCTGGCTCAGTTTGTCTCTCTTTTTCACTGATAACTGCAGAAAGCCAGCTGCCCTACTGTGGGGACCCTTAAGCAAGCCCGTGAAGAGGGCCACGTGATGAGGAAAATCCACATTGTGTGAATAAGCTGTCTTGGTACAAATCATCAGCATTTCTTGAGCCCTTCATTCCTGGGTGGATCTTACAATATCTTAACTTTAATTTCAAGTGATAAAAATGAACCAAACTATTTATCTAAGACACTCCTAACTCATAGAAGTTGTATAATAAATGTGTTTTTCATTGTAAATAATTATATTTAAAGGAGGATGCCTTGGTATGTATATACAAAAGACACAATAATTTTAGTCAAATAAATTTGAATTATTTATTTCACATGTAGTTACTTTTTTGGGGTATGATAAGAATACCTAAAATCTTCTCTCTTGGAAAATGTCCAGTATACAGTACAATATTACAAATTGTGGTAATCATGTAACACACTAGATTTCTAGATATACTCAACTTTTCAGCAGGAACTTTCATTGTTTTTAGCTACTAAGCACTGGTGTAATTCGGTGCCATGCAATGCATAAATACTTTTCAGTCTTCTGATGTCTTGCTTTTATATCAAAATAAAGAAGAGGTACTCTTGGAAGCTATTTCTAAATAGGAATATTTTTCCCATGGCAAAACTTGATAAACACAAGTATAGTTGTTCACAGTGTTTCTATTAAGATCCTTTTGCTAACTTCAGTATTTAACAGATGGGTACAGTAGAGTTCAATTTCTTTCCATAGTACTTATAATGTCAGTTATATTTCCAAAATTTGTAATGAAAATTGTACATCAGTACATACCGAGGCCTTGTGTAAAATATCAATGCTAACTTATTCTTTAAACAATAATGGAGTCGAGATAATATTAATCGTCCTGTCATAGATATGACTCATAAATATTAGTAGAGAACTGCATTCTGTTCCTTCCCTTTTGTCCTCCTGGTTGGATGTTCTATGTCACAAAATAACATAGAATCGTCATCGTCGTCATCATCATCATCGTCATCATCCATCTTAATCTACAGCTTGTTGAAGTATTTATTTGAAACATGTAAAATTATAAAAATAGATTATAAGAGAAAAAGCTCTTGGAGAAAAATGTAATATAGATATGAGCTCCTGTTGCTATGATGTCTGAAAAATGTATGTCAAGAAATAAGGAAAATTCAGATTTGTTGCATGTTTCATTACCTACTCTAAACCAATGCCAAAGACCATCTAAAATTAATGGCCACATAACACCTCACAGGTTACAATTCTACAAAATACACTTAATAGCAAGTATAAAGAAAATAAAGCACCACCTTTAATGAAACCACTTCAAAGCCTCCCTTGATTAAGTCTGCAACACAGAAAATAAACATGATTCTTCAAAGTCAATCTCACCAACATACTTCTTCATATATAGATTTCTGACCACCAGCTGGATTCATTAATAAGTCCTAACTTCCTTAGATTAAATGTTTCGTTGTCTAATCTTCAATTTATCCTTGATTTAAATTCTTTATCTTACTTGGGTTCTAAATAACAGTTGAAAAAAGTTTGAGTTGATGACACTTCTTTTTAAAATTATCCATATCAATGATGTCAATGTCTGCTTAGGATGTAAGACCCATTACTATAAGTATTTAGTGAGGTGAGGGAGGACTGGACTTTCCCTGGATTCAGCGGTAGATGATTAATCTTATTGAATTATTAAAAAGCCTCTCATTTCAGATGCCATAAACAACCACACATAATTAAATTTTGTTGATCACAAGATTATCTAGGTATCATTGAAACATGATTTCTTTGTGTCTGTTGGGGGTATATGGATTAAAATAATTATATCTGCTACATGTACATTACAATTACATCACCTTCTAGAAGAGAGTGTGAGTGGATAATATCTACCTGTAATTTTTTTTTTTAATGTCTGAGTTAGTTAGACTATAGAGATAACTAACCTGACATGAGAATCAGTCAAAGTGGCTGAAACTCATTACTCGTTGGAGAGGGAATTAGTGTACTCATGGATGTGTCAAAACAAATTTTGTTTTCCATTTTATTTTTACTTTGCTTTATAGTTTAGTTAGGGCATATATTATTTAAAGTTATACAATATATAGACATCACTTTGATATGAACAAATATTATTTTAGATTATGCTTCATAAAAAGTCTGACAGATAGCAGGCAATCAATAAATGTTGGTTTCTTCTTGGAGATCCCAAATTTAAATGTCCATAGAGATACGTGATTTCTAGAAATAAATCACATAGCGTAATATACACATTTCTTACCAATTTTATGTTTCTTCCTAGATCATTCTCTATCGTGTAGTTTATATTGATGAGTGATAGCTAATTAAGACCCAGGGACTGACATCGAAGTTGAAAGAAAGAGCAAGTTGTGATTTTAAAAAAGAGGTAGAATATTACTGAAGCAGTGATTAGCATAGATTTAGAATTGGGTAGGATTTTTCAAGAAAGCTTGCTGGTGAGCCTTTAAAATGAGAATTTTACAGATACTCTGTGGAGAAGCAAGAGCTATCAACAGGGAAACTGGCTGCCAGAGGTCTCAGAGCCTGCTTCAATATGCTGTGTGCTTCACCTGAGAGCCGATTTCATGAATTAAATGAGGAGAGTATTTTCAATAAGTAACATAAAATTACATCTCTAAACATGAAAGAAACGGTATTTGATAGACATATTTACTTTGTGCTTGCTGGGGAATTTAATAAGCTTCTGTATGTCTCTGAGGAAGAAATTAAATTAGAATTTGAAGACTGTGATTGCAATAGTATTATGCAAGTGATGTGAAAGAGGAAAAGAGGCAAGACAACTTCTTTAGAGTCTGAATTTTCTAATGTGACATTGACTATACCTCTAGGTTTGGGTTAATTTTTTAAAATTTATTCATTGGAGAAAAGAGCAGCTGAATCTGTACAAGAAGATTACTTAGTACACGTGTTACGTTGTACTATGCATACATTGGTCTACATTAATTTCATAACAACAATTTGAATTCATTGAAATGGCTAAAGGTAGAGATGATTCATTAAACTCAGTATAACAAAAGTTCATTTTTTATTGGCTCTTACTCAAACATCAATAACATTAATTAGACGATATTAGGGAAATTTAGTTTGAATAATATCACTGAAATATTTAGTTCTTCCAGAGCAATATATAAACGTACTTGGGTATTTATCTAAATCCTCTGGTTCCACAAAACATTAATCAGTTTATAAGACTGCATGTAATAAAATGATAAAATGAAGATTGTGACCAAATGTAGATGTCAGAACCAAGGAAAAACTTAAAATGTAGAAAGATATGCAGACCAGTATTCTACTAATTTATTCAAATTGAGCTTCATACATGGCTTGAGTTCCAGGGAGATCAAAATTAAAGGAAAATCAGTCAGTAATAACTCTCAACAGTTTCAGCTGGAAGACATTCATTTTTTTTTAAGACAATTCTTTTCCTTTTTCAGAATTTCAATCTGAAAATGTTTTCATAATTATGTTCATATATGCAATAAAACATAAAATAATAAGAAGAAATGTGTAAAACATCATGCTAACCATGTGACACATATCATTTAAGTAATAATTCATGTATTTAATATTTCAATTTTATAAATGACTAAAAGGACAAAAATTTTTAAAAGGTTATCCAGTGTCAACCAGCTAATATAGAAGAGATGTGATTTTTTTATTTTAGTAAACCACATACTATAAATAATAAAGTATTGTATTTTATAGCATTTCCAGAATTTTCCTAAATAATCAGAATATAAAATGAAAAACAAACTCAATATAAATGATTCTAAAATACCCAAAAAAGTTTTTCTTTGGTAGTTTTAAACTAAAAGTGCACTTAGTAAATTAAAGAATGTGTAGCACCTGGTAAATACTTAAAAGGACACAATAACTTTTAGAAACATTCATAACATTCTGTGAGTGCTTCTCTAAAATGTAAAACATCCTATTGTAATTGTTGACGTACAGTTCTGCTTTCCATGTTTTAAAATCTCTTGAAATTCTGAGATTTTCTTATTCTTCTTCAGCAAATCACATTATTCTTGGTACCTATATGTTCAAAAAAAGATGAATATGTGAATAAAGGACTAAAACTAGATATATTTAAGAGTTTATATTGATATATCTTTCTAAGAAATGCTTTAATTATAAATGATTCCAAAACCAACTCAAAAGTTCTAAATATTCAAGTTTCAAAATATTTCAAATGAGAATTAGTAATAAAAACCAGACATAGACAAATTTACATAAACTTCATATACACATCCAAATTATGAAAAGAGTTAACATATATGAAAAATGAAAAAGAGAGTCACTGATACTATGTTGAGTGTCAGTATTGGTAAATACCTCTGACAAGTTATTTAATGTTTTTTTTTTGTCTTTTTTTTCCTTTTTGTGGGTACCGGGAGTCGAACTCAGGACCTCGCACTTGCCGGGCAGGCACTTATGCCACTGAGCCATATCACCGGCCCCTTAATGTGGTTTTTGAACAAACAAATCATTATTTGGATGGTTAATTGATAAATTTAATGATGAAAAAGCTTTGAAACTGTGGTTTAATTATGCAATCAATGCTTAGATTTGTGAAAATTAAATATTACCTTTTCTTCAAGGCATAGTGTATCCTCATCAATATTTCCATGTATTTTTAAAATATATATTAATGAAACAATAGATGACCAAACTATGGAATCTCTTAAATCTAAAACAGAGATATCAGATCCTGAAATATAATGGAAAGACAAGCATGCATTATCATATATATATGAAATAGTTTTAGAATTGTTCAAAAATTACAAGTAAATCTCACATGTACGGTATTTGGAAAAAAAGATGATGTTGCAAATGACAAAGAATTTACAGATTTTATCACAAGAATAAGTTGCAACCATGTTGCTTTATAATTTACTGTGAACATATCAAATGCCTACCAGAATAACTAAAAAAAATATACACATACATAAACTTTTTGCAATTATAAATGAAGCACACTAGATTCCAAACTGGTAGGTTTGGTCTAGCAAACAAAATATATATTTTAAAAATTAATATCTTGTCAATAAATAAAATCAAAGGTTTAATGCATAAAAGTTTTTATCTCAGATGCTCTTTAAAATGTTAAAAATCTGGGCCGGTGAGATGGCTCAGCGGCTTAAGCGCCTGCCCAGCAAGCGCGAGGGCCCGAGTTCGACTCCCGGAACCCACATACGAAAAAGGGGCCAGTGATATCGCTCAGCGGCACCGGCACCTGCTGGCGCACGAGGTCCTGAGGTTGACCCCCCGGTACCCACAAAAAAAAAAAAATGTTAAAAATCTGCCCTTACAATGCATTCAATCATCTGCCTTACTTAACATGTGATAACTCACACAGGGATAGGGATTTGTTTCGTTCTTCCTTTCCTTTCGATAAATTGTGGAATAAAAATGTTGTTATAGAACTTCTTAGTAGTTACTCCTTTGATTAAAAGACTAAAATGAACCTTCAAACGCGCAAATGTAATAAAGGTTCAATAATATATTTTGCTAAGAGCTTTTTTTCTCTTCCATCTCCATATTAGTGAATTAAAAGAGATTGGTCTAGGGTAGTGCAATACCAGCTAATCTTTCAATATGGTAAATTTCTTGAGATAATCTGCCCCTGTTTTATAACTTGCTTAATGTCAGAGATGTTTGAAAAATTTATTTAAATAGAATTTAAATTTAATGAGTTCCTATTACATTCCATAGTCCATAAGAGACAAACAATCCATATTTCATTTAGTCTGCTTCTCCTAGCAATCCCTTGAAACAGACATAGGAAAATGAAGTCCAGAGAAGTTAATCAATATCAACTAGATTTATGATTATCAAACCCTTGTGTTTCAAACTCATGCTTTTTGTTCATCCCAACATTCTTCATTAAGGTTAAGTGATTATACTGACATTATTAAGGTGATAATATAATTTCTAAAATGAGGTTATTGAAGTACAAAGATACTGTGTCAATTATTTTCACCCCTTTCTCTCTCTCGCATGACATTTATACTAAGAGTGACACCAGGTGTAGTAGTACATGCCTGTAACTTCCCAGCCCTCAGAATTCTGAGACAGAAGGATTTCAATTATGTACAAGAACAGCCTGTGCTATATAGCAAGACACACAAAACAAAGAAAAAAGTCATACATTTGAACTTTAAAAGATTTGTCTTTTTCTACCCATCAATATGCACTCATATCCCAACTTCTAATCAGAAAATTACTGGTAATATAATCGTCTTCATGGAAACACAAATAGGACAGAATCTCATATAAGAAACACAATGGGGTTTCAAAGACTCTAAGTGAAAACAGACTGAGATGTTTATTTTCTTTGCTGAAGCATCTAAACTTCCCTTCCCCCATGCAACTGACACAAGGCATGAGAAAGTTTTCTGCTTCCACTGCGGGCTTCTGAACTTCCAGAGAGCAGGATGCACCAGCCAGCAGCAGTACTCTGTCCTGCTTAGGACTCTATTTTCCTACGCATTAGAGGGAACACACATTGCATTGTACTTTCTACTTTTTATCCTTGATAGAACAATAAAATATAGGGTACCAAGACCATGGGATGAGTGTTCAGCAAAGGAGGCAAGATACAAGTATCTTACTACTTTGGGAATCTAAAGACTATTCAAAATGTCCTAAAAGAATAGCGTACTCCTTATCTGTGACTGAACACAATTCAGGAGCCAACAGTACCAGAAAATAATTCAGACTCAGACATTTGTCAGCTGTAAGGGCTATGAATTGGCACTGAATGAGCTTTAGTAAAAAATGGTAATAGTGATGGTGTAATTTAAAGAATAACTCAATTATGTTGGGGAATTCTAGCCATTTCTTTCTGTGGACATAATAAAAGGCCAAATATTATAATTTCTCAAAACACCAAGATAAATTAACAAAGAAATAAATACAAGAGGATGTCCATTGAGAACTTTAAAGTGAAAAAAGCTCCTGTATGAAAAATTAAATTGTCTTTTGGAATTCTAACTTGGTTATCACTTGATGAAATCAGTGGCTTGGCTACCTTCCATGGACCACCTCTCTGAAGGGCTTATCATCACACAGACACTAACTTTTGTAAGACATTGCTCTTTATAGTCTAAAGGGTGTCTTTTCTCTTCAAATAATAGTGTTATATTTGCTGTAGTCCTTATAAATTGCAGAGCTTTGGATTAGATGGACCAAAAATGTTGAGAAAAATAGTTTTGCTTTGATAAAATTTAGATGTGTTGGAATTTCTAAAATCAATTACAACTTCCTAAAATTCATAAATGTCAGAGTCTCTGTAGATATCAGATGATGAAAATTGATTTAATTTTGGAAGGATAGAAATATACTTATCTCACTGAAGTACAATGATCTCATTACCTGGTATAGTTAACTGCAGAAAACAAGTAATGTGTCAACACAAATTCATCAAAATAAAATTACAAGGTAAGAAATACTTATTGTGTGTCAAAATGGGCTATTGATGTTTCTATCCATGTTGATTATGCAGAACTCTTAATGCAACCAGCACCCTATTTATAAACATTTGATTTAAAAACAAATCGTTCATCTAATTATCTCCTGTCATTTGCGGAAGCAATAACTTCATTAAATGATATTTCCATCAAAATCCACTTTGGCAGATACCTGAGGAGTACCTGTTGCTCTTGGAAGATTTTTCTCCTAGCTACCAAAGTAACCCACATTATGCATATTCAGATGTCATTATTTACTTAGCCATGAATAACAGAAAAAAAAAAAAACTAAAAATCAGATTCAGAAAGATGCAGGGTTCATTATTCATTTGGAAATTGCACAGTAGTTTAAAAAGATTGGGCTATTAAAATGAGAATTTAAGGGCCGGTGAGATGGCTCAGCGGCGTAAGCGCCTGCCTTGCAAGCGCAAGGGCCCGAGTTCGACTCCAGGATCCCACATACGAAAAAGGGGCCGGTGATATCGCTCAGCGGCTCGGGTGCCTCTTGGCACGTGAGGTCCTGAGGTCGACCCCCGGTACCCACAAAAAAAAAAAAATAAAAAATTAAAATGAGAATTTAAGCAATTCTCTGTGACATAATTTTCATAGGAGATAATCTGAGCTCTAGACAATTTACTCAAATTTGAAATTTTGAAGAATATTTCCCTCATTACAGCTATAACATCTTCTTCATATATCTGTAGACATTTTGTGTAAGTTGTATTATAAAATATACTTTGCACTATTACTATAATTTTATCTCTCAATATTTGGAAAAGTTACATTGAATTGAACCAGGGTGTTATGTTAGAAGAGTTTGATAGATAAATCTACCTTGAAGTACAATTTTTTTTTACATTGGTAGACAATTAATTCACATAATTAGGGATAGACCAGAAAACTAATGATTCTTCTCAGTGAGGCAACTGGGGCATAAATACTAACACTGTAACACAGGGAGACAGTATGATACAAGACCCTAAAGATAAAGAAGACAGACCTTAAAACTAGAAGCAGTACTTTTTTGAGAGTGGATGTTTAAAACAGAAAGAAAAACAGAAACCTTACCTCGAAAAAAACTGCATTTTGTCTTTCTCTTTTGCAAAGGCTAAGCTTGATATTTAGAATTATTTAAGAAGTTGATCATACAGCCAGGAACACAATAGACTAACCTAATCATCTGTATGGTGTGTAAGAGAAGGCTTGCTTGCAGTAGTAGGTGAAGACATTGAGAAACCCTGCACCATGTGCAACAGGACAGGTCTTTCCAAAGTGCCACAGCAGCAAGAAGCCTGAGCCTGTGACTACATGAAGGACATTAAAAGTTGTGCATTTAGGGCCAGTGATATAGCTTAGCAGCATAAGCGCCTGCCTGGCAAGTGCGAGGTCCTGAGTTCAACTCATGATAACCGCATATAAAAAAAAAAAAAGGTTGTGGGTTTAAGTATGATTGAAAGTAGATATTTTCCACATGATGTTTTAAGTTTGATATTTACAACAATATTTATATTGAGTATAATAATTGTGAAAATAATTTGAATGCTTAATTATTGCCAGATATAGATGTTTTCAGAAGAGTTGAAAGGTATATTTGGCAAAAAAGGGTATAAATTTATACACTAATTGGGTGAATATGGTTATCAATTGTGAACCATCTTTTTCTTTTTTTTTTTTTTTTTTTTTTGGTGGGTACCGGGGGTTTGACCTCAGGACCTCGGGCGCCACCAGGCGCCCGTGCCGCTGAGCGATATCACCGGCCCCTTTTTCCTATGTGGGTTCCGGGAGTCGAACTCGGGCCCTCGCGCTTGCCGGGCAGGCGCTTAAGCCGCTGAGCCATCTCACCGGCCCGAACCACCTTTTTCTTTCAATACATTTTTACCATATTATCCATGCAAGAAAGCGTGTGTGTGTGTGTTTGTGTATACATGTGTACATGTGACACTTAAACTTACAAAGGGGGACCCTTGTGACTATCACTCAGTTCAATGTTACCTAAGTCTCTGATTCACCATTGTTATATAATATTCCTTTCTACAAACGCTTATTTTATTTATCCATCTGAATTTTTATGAGTATCGAGCAGTTTCCCACTTAGAGTTCTGTGAACAGTGCTATTATGAACACTCTTCAGCTTGTATCGTTTGTATATACACATTAATTTCTCCCAGGTATGTAAAATGGAACTCCTGTGGCATAGGATATGAAAATCGTAGATTTTATTTCACAATTTCAAACTATTTTCCAATAATTTACAGTATGTAAAGCTCCTACTAAATACCAAGATCAAAACTTTTACAACAAAAGAGCAATGGAATCGTGAGATTATAAAGACCATACCATCTCTCATTACCATCTAGCATAAATTCTGTCGAATAAACGTAATGGCTTGTTTTTTTGCATTTTCTAAATTACCATCTAAAAGTTGGTTTTTTTAAAGTTTACCATTTGTCTTTCCCTCTCAAATAGTTGTTTTTTTTTTTTTTTCCTCCTGTTTTTCAAAACAAAATGTGTTGGGGCCCCATGAGCATGCCAGGGCATAGTGTCTATAGAGGATTTGGCATATGTCACTCCGTTTGTCTGTTATGTATTTTTTATTATTCTAAGCACACTAGGTGTTTTGTATCCTTGGAAAACTATAATTCAGCTTCTGTTACTATGGAGGCCTGTCTGGGTTTGGCAGGTGGGGGTAGAGATTGTTGCATTTTTAGTAAGATACTGAGGGTAAACTGATTTTCAACTTGTAGTTATTTACTTTGTTCTTCATTCCCTTGAATTGTAGTGAATACATAATTTATTTATTCATTCAAATAGCAAAATAATAGAATTCAAAATATGTGAAAGTAAGTCTAAGCATTTACCAACTGTTGGATTCAAATAATCCACATTATCTAAATTATTTTAATTGTACTATTTTCTCTGTTTAAAAAGTGTTGACTGGGTAAAATGAAATGACACAAAGTTATTAAATATAGTCCTTTAATTTAAGACTTTATACATATTTTTACATATTTATGAGTAAAACAGTGCAGTACTATTAAAAATAAATATTTTAAAAACTATTAATCTTTATTATTATTTATAATATGCTTTTGTTCAACAACGTAAATTACTTCTTCATATTAAAGCCATCAAGTTTCATTTTATTCTTCATTCTTAAGCAATCATTATATCTGAAAATGAGAATTCTCGACATGGGCTCAGAACCCTCCTTACCCTAACTGAACGACACACCCAGGGATTTAGGGGCTGCATGTGGACTACTGAGTAGACTCTAGATGTTTGGCATTATGTACACAGAGTCACATACTGCTCATTACTGAATGTATCTTTTTTCTTCATTTCTCCGTATTACAGGAATGTCTCATTCCTGAAAGAACTAGTCTAAATAAAAAAGTTGTTGGATTAAAGGAACGAAAGGAGAAAAGAAAGAGGAAGGAAGGGAAAGTTAAAAAATTATAAAGAGGGTAGTATCTGACATTGAACAATTTAATCAATTCTTTAAAATAATTAATATAAAATATAGAATGGAAAATAGGAATAAAAGAAAAATGTGCTGACCCTAACTGCTTCATTAAACTTTTCCCCATACGCCTAGCTTTTATTTTCTCAGGCTTCTTCCATTTATCAATATATTTTTTATGACCTTTGAATACAGAATATATTTTTCAATGTCCTCATCATCAAAATATTCTTCCAGGTACTATTTAGAGGAACTTTACAAAGATACATAAGAACATTCATTTCATTCTGTTCATGCTTTCTTAAAAGGCACAATACTCAGAATGTTTATTTTGTTTTTATGACAACTGGTTTAGTAATAAGGAAAAACAGAGTGGTAGTTCTTATAGTGTATCAAGAGATCTTTGTTTCTGAGTTTTGTTTTAATATTCTATGAGGTTTTAGTTGTTCACATAGGACAGTGAGTTATTCTATGGGGTCCAATGCATGGAAATACTCAGTTGGTAATTTCACAAATATAACATCTCTATGTACATGATTAAGTTTAAATAAAAAGGAAGCAATAAAATATACAGTGAATAGATAAATCATGGATTTTATTTTGTTGGTTTATTCAAACTTTACTATTCTCATAGACAAAGATCTTTCCTACTCTCCCTGCCTAGACACAAAATCACTGTGGGACAGAGACAGTGGTCACACGGTCATAAGAGATGCCAACAAGAGGAAGAAAGAAGGCACACAAAATAGTGAGAAGAGGCGATACAGATGATGGAGCAGAACAGAAAATCAGAAAGGAAAAGCTTTGGAATCCACAAGACAGAGCCAAGAAAACAAGGGAATGAGACTTTTGCCCTTTTCCCTGGAACTCCTTTGCAAAAGCTCTTCTTATAGTATCCTTATTTTCAACAATTGACTTTACGGATTCTTTTTGGTTAGCTGTACTGTAAGCAAACTTCTAGTGCATAACATACTGTCCCTTTACTTCTCTACACCTCCCTGAATGTATTCAGCTGCCCATACCACCATTTCCATGTTCATTCAACTTGCATTTAATGTATCCGTATTCTGCATCTGCTTACCCTTCCTTTCATTTGCTGAAGTACTAGGGATTGAACCCAGGGCCCTCCCAATTTTAGACAGATTCTTAAGAAGTTGCTAAGTTATCCATGCTTCTTCATTTGATAACTAATAAGACACAGTATGTTACTGGTTTGTCTTGAACAGTACAACAGAGGAACAAACTAGCAATCCACATTACAATCTTAAAAATTATTCCTCCGTTAGGGATGTACATGGACCATTAAATTATGGATAGTTATGGCTACATAAGATTATTTAAATTAAGGCATTTAAAATGTGTTCCTTGAACAGTGAAAATTATTATTGTAATTTTTAAGACCCTGTACATATACAAAGATGGTTCTTATATAGGAATATTACTGATTTGTATATCATAGGAGCATGTGATTTACATTCTGCTGTTGTAAAGATCACTCTCAATCCTCTGTTGACTTTATTAATTGCTTCTCTGAAATGTAAGCAGGGGTTTAATAGGTTATTATATTGCAAGGTCTTTTTCAAAGTGGTTCTGGCTTGTTCATCTCATTTCATCTTGAATTTGTGTTTATTATTTTGGAGTTCAGTGTGTATCTCTCTTGATTAGATTGGAATGTGTTTGGTGTTTAAAGTGTTCTAGATGATAATTGGCCTTAGCAAGACAGCATCTAAAAATAAAATCAGAAAATCAAATAAATCTCCTGATCATTATTCTAAGAAAAAATGTTTTATTTTTAAAGGAGAGGCAGCTGAAAATTCTGTCATTTTTTGTTTTTTCTTCATATGTGAGCCACGATTTCAATATTGTTCTCCTGGGTGTATGATTCAAGATATTTACTTACAACTCCTGTTTGTTCCTTAAAATCCTTTCCATTTAGGGCAGTTCCAATGTTTGTATGCCCTGCTTTGTCGGATGACACTTTTCACTTTTGTTTTTCATTTTTCAAGCAGTCTAGTGTTTTCACTAAGATTTAATTGATTTTATATTGTATAAAACTATAGGCACCATGTTCACAACTAACTGAAATTACTCATTTTCTTTACGTTGTTGATGACCCAATGTCAGAAATGTAACTGATGATTATAATAATGTCATAAATGATATAGCAGATTATTGTAGTGTTTGGGGAATTCTACGTTGCAAGTTCCAGCATAACATAACATGAGACACTACGTTAAATTCATATTTAAAAACCTTAAAAACCCTTTGCTAAACTTCCATTTTTTTCCTGGTAATACAACATATTTTCATTTATAAATTTAAATTCATAGTTTTAAATATTTTTTATTTTCCCTTCACTAAATAAATTATGATGTGTCTCTTGCTCTTTCATGCTTAACTTGTAAGGGAATTCACAGAGAGAAAGGTAAAAGTGGGAAGATGGAATAATGATGGTTCTCTTCGTTCTGCATAGTGGCACCAATATGCCGGAATCATTCAGAACATCATTACAGAAATAGTAACCTAAATCTCAGCCTTCGAAGCCAATTTCTCTTTTGTCTCACTTGGAGCTGAGTTTTAAAGGGAAGGTATCATCTATATTAGACAAAACTAAACTAAGTAGACTGTGTTTCCAGTCCTGTGAAGAAATGGCGGATGGTTGGACAGATTTCTTCACGCTGCCAAGTTTCCAGGAAAAGCCTCCTTTCTTTCTCACTAAATAAATCATGAGGGGAAACATTATATATTCATACCTTGCCAAATTGCTTTGCAAATGTACCTAATGAGTATTTCCAACCAAAGTAGGAGATCACTCACTCTACTATATTCTTATTAACACTGGTAATTTTAATTAAATAATAAAATGTTGATCTGACATTTAAAAAATAAATAAAAGGGAAAGTAAGACTTAGAGTATCATTAAAACCTCCACTTCCCCAGGTATAGGGTGGGTTTTTGGTTAATTCATCTTTTGAAAAAATATTTACATATAATTCAAATACCTTTTAATATTGAATATGGGTAAAACATGTTCATAAGAATGTAAAGTAGCATGCTAAATGTCAATCAGTTAAGTGTATAGTACCGTTATAAATGGTAATCAATAACAAAATGTGTTGAGGGATTTCACAAGTGCCCATCACTCAACCATATAAGCAAAGCAAAGAACCTGGCTAAAAGTAACATAGAGTTAGTTTGGAAGATAAGCGTCGTGAATTTTATTATTATTCTTAATTTTTCAACCTCCCCCTTATTTATATATTTTTCTATGTGAATTTTTCTTCACCTGAATTTTTCCCCTGTGATGAATGTTTTAATGTGATATTAGTACATTTGACAAAAGCAAAAGCTTGAAGCATCCTCATGTCGGTACTAATGGGAAATGTGTACCTTTTCCTTTCAAGAAGCCACCTTGTCTTACAAAATTAAAGACACGTGAAATATATGTGGATCTGACCTGCTGTTCATAGCCAAATCCAAGATAATTCTAGATTACCTGATTCTCAGGCCAGGCAATCTTCACGTAAAAGGAATGCTTCTCACTCTAAAACATTCAGTTTTTTTGTGATTTGTTATTTTCATTACTGCGATAATAAGTGATGGATAAAAAAAGACAGATTAACTTATAAATTATTAAGTGTTACGATGGAAATATGCAACGACACTCTGTAGCGAAAGGGAGAGAATTCCAACTCATTCTTACATTAGAGAAGACAAAAACAAACATTTCTTAACAGGGTTTACAAGGCAATATAGCCTAGGAGGTGAGATATTCAAAGAGCTTTCAGAAAGTTATAGAAGGTGTGAAATAGCATACAAAATTCCAAGAACATAAATCTTCCTGCATATCTAATGTAGATCGCATAAAGTGAAGTGATATGAGATCAAAAAATGAAGTGTGAAGAGTTGAAATTTATTTTATTTGATACATTTTAAATATAGGTGTTACTCATCTTCTGATGGGGTATATCTCCAAAATACACCATAGACTGAAAATACTCTAAGATAAAAATGAATTTAATGCACCTAACCTGTGATATATTATAGCTTAGCAACACAGTATAGATTTGTTTTTATACCATTGTGACTAAATGGCTTAACGGGAGCAAGAAATTGATGTCCACGCTCAAAATCTCAACAGATTATCTTACTAAATATCATTAGCCCCAAAAAGGTCAAAATTAAAATTTGAAAGCCTGAGATACAGCTCAGTGGCACAGAACCTGCCTAGCAATCACAAGGTCCTTAGTTCGATTCCTGATACCAAAAAGTTAAAATTTGAAGTGTAGTTTCTACTATGTTAATATTGTTTACTCAACATTAAGTTGAGAAATCATTAATCAAACTATCATTTTGAGGGCTAATCATATTTTATATATGTATTTATCCATTCATATAGCAAATATGTATTGAATATTTTTGGGGAAATATTTAGGCACTGGGAATATAGCAGTGATTGAAATCAACTGATTTAGCTTAGTATTAGTCTACACTTAGTAGCTTATACCACCATTTTATCATCTTTTATGATACTGTTGATTGACTGGGTTCTATTGGGCAGTTCTGAGGCATACGCGAAGAGCTGGAGTTCTGGTTATCTGAGAGTTCCATTAGGCTCCATTAGGCTCAAGATGACTGCTCGAAAATGTGTTTCCATGGTGTAGACAGGTGAAGGACTGAGTTTGGGGCTGCTGAGTCCACTGTATTTCTCAGCCTTTCCATATTATCTCAGGGTCTTCCTTGTTCTACCTAGTCTCTGCAAATCGTCTTTCCAAGGCATCTGTCAAGAAGGAAAGCGAAAAAGTCTTACATAGCAGATCAGGGCCCACCAAAAGTTCAAAATGGAAGCTGTAAGGTCTTGTTAGAGCTGAGGCCACATTGTATTTGTTACAATGAGTCATGAGGCTAGTCCGGAATCCAGTTGAGAGGGCCCTTAACATGGCCATGAATCTGGGAAGCTGAGATTTACTGGAGATTATCTTTGGAGAGAAGCTGCCACAATTGAGATGAAAGATAAACTGATAGTCAGAGAAGACCCTCTAGTGAGTCAATAGCGAAAGAGTCTGAAGAAAGAGCACTTTTCTAACCAATGTTGAAACATATATATGGAAAGAGATTAGTGTGTCCAAAGAAACATAGACCTGTGTTGCTGGTGTGCTGTGAGGGATCTGACACGGTATTAAGGGAATTAGGACACTTAGGACTGAAACAACTTTTCAGGCATTGGTAAATTTCAGGAATGTATTGTAAAAGAAAGGAAAATTAATTTGAGTTTTGATTTTATTTCTGGCACATAAATATGATATGATTTGAGTTTTATTTTAAAAATAAATATGCCATTTTTAGTAAGTAGTCTAAACAGAAAAAATGTGGAAACGATGACATTTATTAGAAGGTAATTTCAATAATATAGGCAAGAAGTGTTAGTGACTTGATTTTTGATGGGAGCAATGAAGACAAATAGAAGAGATCCAAGGACCATATTTTCTAGACAAAACTGATAATATTTACTGAAGAATTTACATTTGAGAAGAGGAGTTTAGAAGATCATAGTGCACAACTAGTTTTGTGGATGGGTGTGTAATGAGCACTGTTTTATTATATGGGTGATCCTAAGTATCTGATTTTGACATTTGTCAGCACGTTTTATCCCTTTCCTGTGGAGATTACTTGAATCTCTTAGGAAGAGAGATTTTTTTGTCCTTTAACACAATCAGAATACACACAATACTTACTTCATCAACCTCTTCCACAGAAGGTAGAGCCACATGTCCTAGGATATTTTAAAAGTGTGTGTGTGTGTGTGTGTGTGTGTGTGTGTGTGTGTGTGTGTCTGGCTTTGATTTAGATCAAGAAACATGAAAAAATTGTACAATATGCATGTTAGAGAGCATGCTCAAACCAACAACAGCTATATTCAGGTTATAGGGAAGCAAAGATTCTAGTGAGAGTATGAAGTGTTTGATATAAGTATTACTGGCCCTGAAAATCACATAGTCTATCCCTAGCAGTGATAACACAGATGTTTTCATGAACAATGTGCTTTGGTCTTTCCTTAAAGAGATGCCTTTATCCTTCTTATACAATTACAAAGGGTAGAAATGCATCCACAATATACAAAGTTCTTTAGTAAAGTTTGTGAGAGTTTAGTGATCTTGGTACATTATAATATAAACTATAATGTGAAGGGTAAAATGTCACACTATGTTCTCTCAACCACTAAGAAAAAGGTACACTATTTATCTGTTTTTGAAAATTCATCTACACATAAAACATGTTGCTTCAACCCATTCCCCAGGTGACAAAAAACCTTTGAATATTGAGAGCAATAGCAAGTGAGAAGAAGACTCTTGGCTTTCACACTATAGTGCAGGCAACTCTAACACTTAGCCTTTTTCACCAAGGCAATAAAATTACTGAAGCTTCAGGGTACATATGGAGACTGGCAAACTCAAGTAGGATAATATATAGGCCTTAGGCTTTTGCTTTTCTTTTAATTCTCCCTTGAGAAGTCGTAGTGTTAATGAAATCTGACTGCTGATAATAGACATACATATGACATGTGCTGTCCACCCTGAACTGAGTGTTATCTGATCCACAAAGCAATGAATATTACTATATATTCTGTATAGTGCAAATTTACATTTAGGATGATCTCAAGCAGCTATTTAAGGAACAGGTGTGTGGCCTGGACAGATGGCTCACAATTACTGTTGTCTACTTCTCCAATACTGCCACCTTTGCTTATCCTATACCTTTGCCTTTATGCCAAATTTCCTGTTAACAGTTGACTAAAATGGGGAAAAGTCCTTACAAATGTTACTGGATGGTACACATTTATTGGAGCTAAGTAGAATTCCATGTGTAATATTTAATCTCCACTAAATAAAGAAAAGAATTACCCCCAGTGGGTAGAAATTATGGTAATACGTAAAGAGGTACCCTTTACTTGGAAAGAGAGAATGAGCTCAAGGGAAAGAAAAACAACTTATAGTTTAAAAGTTAGAACTATGAAGAGAACAATATTTGAGAACTGGTATTAATGAGTTTGGAAGAAGAGCTATGTTAGGACTTAAATTGTGTTCCCCCAAAAGAATGAAGGATGAGATGAAGCACTACCTACAGTACCTGTGCATGCAGCCATGTTTGAAAATAGAGTTTGCAAATGGTCATATTATGATGAAGTCATTAGGTCGTTAGGTCTTAATGCAGTATGACTTATGTCCTTATAGAAAAGACAAATCTGAGCACAGGCAGAGAGAGAGAGAGAGAGAGAGAGAGAAGGGGGAGTGAGAGTGAGAACATTATGCGAAGGTAAAAGTGGAGGTTGGAGAGATACATATTTAAATCAAGACATATCAAAGATTATCACAAACCACTAGAAACTAGAATATAATGCATAAAATAAGTTTTTTTTCACAGCCTTTAGAAGGAAACAACTGTGCCAGTGCCTAAATCTCAATTTCTAGCCTACAGAATTTTAAAACAATACATTTTTGTTCTTTAGTTCATCTAGTCTTTGATACTTTGCTATAGCAGCCCTAGGAAGGTAATACAAGCTATATCGATATAAACCACAAAACCCATCCCTTAGTATGATGTATTTGTGACTATATAGGTGTTCCTCAAGAGACCAACATGGTGGAGAAAATTACAATTAATCATGAAGACAACTTGTTGTGCTTTGTGGGTGTCAGTCATTTTCCCCTTTCAGCTCTAGTCATTAATCAATGGAGTTCCCCCGCAAAATTGTCCAGATGGTACATTGAATTATCTTTACCAAGCTGCCTTGAAAATTGCTGAATTTCTTTTCTCACAGCAAAGATCTGTACAGCCCTACAATGACACCATGACACAGAGATGCAAACATTTTCTTGGTTTATTGTGTTAAAATCCCTTCTATTATTGATGGGGCAACACTTTATTTTCATCCAAATACTTGTTAAGGAAATAAGTTTACTTCGTTTTTCAGTCATGTTTTTATATCATCATCTCTGTGGACTTTCTAAATACAGTATTAATCACCACAAAACCCAGCTTAACAGTGTCGTATAAGAGAAAAGATCATGTGCCGAAGTTCACAGAGTTCTGGTTTTCAAATGTGCCATCACCAGAAGCAGTCAGTGATAAAAGATCTCATTGAAAATAAAAGGCTCAATGTTAGGATTGGTTGAGAATCAGCTTGCGTGGTTGGACACTATTGTCACTGATTCTCCTTCTAAAATCTGGAGAATATTCACCTTTAAGAGATCATGTTTTCTGTTACCCTCAAAATATTCCTTTCCTACTACCCTTGTATGTGGGGCATAGGGATATGATTTTAGACCTACTGGTAGTTTCTAAAGAGAGCACAGGACATTCCACCATTACAAGCCCTGTGGCTTTGTAGTTCTTCTAGCAGCGTAGCTGTCTTCTGTTGAGGATACTTACTAGGAAGACATTGATTTACTAATGCTATGCATCCTCTGTTCCTTTACTTCCATTTTATCAGATCTTTCATGTATATGTATGTTTATTTTTTGTTTGTTTGTTTTTGTTTGTTTGTTTTTGTTTTTGCTTTTTGAGACAGGGTTTCGCTATGTAGTTCAGGCTGGGCCTGAACTCACTTTGCAGCCCAGGCTGGCCTTGAATTCATGGCAATCCTCCCACCTCAGCCTCCCAAGTGATGTGATTACTGGCATGCTGCACCATGCCCAGCCAATGTATTTGTGTTCTTCATGTTGAAATCCCAGTGGGATGGTATTATAAGATAGGGTCTTTAGGAGGTACAGTGGTACCACTGTTCATGAACTTAATTCTTTCCACGATTCTGGTTGCAAACTGAATTGGATGAGAACTGAATCAAATTCAACGATTAGGTTCACTATTGACCCTATGGGGAAATTCAATTCAGGTTTCATGCAATTCAGTTTGCAACCAAATTGCAGAAAGAATTAAGTTCTTGTACCGAGGCACCATTGTAATGAGGTTTAAATGAGGCCACAGTAGTAAAGTTCCAATTGTGCAATTACTGTCCTTAAAAGAAAGAGATAAATCTCTGTGTTTCTCTATCATATGAGGCAACAAAAAATATGGTACTTGCAAATAAAGAAGATGGCTCTGAATTAGCCAGCAGCTTGATATTGGGGTTCTAAGCCTTCAGAACAGGAGAAGTAAATTTCTATTGTTTATGAGTAGTCTGTGATACTTTCATTATGGAGGAGATGAAACTAACAAGAAGATACATTCAAAGGTTAGAATATGCTTTCAATTCCAAAAGTTTCATCTTGTAGCTATAAAACTTCAGTAAGCCTTGCGTATCTCGTCACTACAACCAAGAAAAGAGCATATTGGTAAAATAAATGTCGGTTTACCAACAACAAAATAATTCTTAATTTGATATTTATAAAGAATCTACTATTTTTTTATGTGGGTACAGGGAGTGGACCTAAGGACCTCGCACTTGCCAGCAGGTGCCCATGCTGCTGAGCGATATCACCGGCCCTTTTTTACCTTTATGTGGGTTCCAGAAGTCAGGACCTCGTGCTTGCCAGGCAGGTGCTTATGCCACTGAGCCATCTCACCTGCCCCAAGAATCTACTATTGATAAAGAATTTTAAAAGAACACTGGACAACATTAAATATACTAAGCAATTTTGCCAGTCAAAGAAGCTGTGGAGTACAATATCTAAAGGGACAAGTTCTGGAGCCCAGCAGTCTGGGTTCACATCCCAGTACAAGTTTATAGATATTGTGTTACCTTTGACAAACTTCTTGTGTTTTAGTACTCCTATCTCTAAAATAAGAATCCAAATTATATCATTGGGCATTAATAGAAAAATGTGTTGAAATGCCTCCCACCTGCTTAAGAAGTATCTAGTTCATACTTGCAAAAGTTATCAGCTTATATTGGGTAATCCAAATACTTTAAAATATCTCTAAAAGAATATATTATAAAATATATCTTACGTTTTGAAAAGTGAACCATTTCATCTAAATCATTTTTACGAGCCTAAACTGAATCACTCAATTTGAATAAAAGATGTATTTTCTCAACAGCAGCTAGGGTTAACTCCTTTCCTTCACTACCAATAAAAAGACAAACAGAAAAATACCATCTGTCCATATGACAAGTCCAAAATCAAACACCTGTGTGGCAAATATGCACAGGAGTGAGTACCACTGATGCTCTAAATTTAGTGCAAACCTTATGCTCGATGATTTACTTAAATTGGATTGGAAGGATGATCTACTATAGAAAAAGTCCACAGAGCAATTAAGGAACAACAGGTTTTGCTGCTTTCATCTCTTCTTCCATCTTTTAGTAACAGATGTTACAACCACTACAGAGACATTAGTCAATTAGCTAATTTATTGTCAGACTACTATAGGTTCATGAAGATTTTTGACCTATTTTGCTACATTTGTTTTGGCAGCAAGATTAATTTAATTATAACTGTCTTAGGGACAAAAGGAACATGGTAGGATCGCTTATGTTGTATTCAAATGGCTTAGTGCTTTCAACAGATACACCAACCATTTGTGAATGTGGAATATTCGAGTGTGTGCACAGAGGAATGAAGGAATGGAGGGAGCTAGTGCGTATCCTCCCCCATTTCCTGACTGATGTGACTTGATTCCGCAGAACTAAGGGGCCTTCCAATAACGTTAGTATTTTATTCAAGCATTTAAATCTGCATTACTGCCCTGCTTTCTAAAATGTTATCATTCATATGTTGAAAATTTAAAGATAGTAAAATTCTAAGTTAAGCTATCAGTAGAACCCTTTGTATAAAATGGAGTTTGCGTTTTCATATATTTTGAAAGTAAAACTCATGGCATAGGTTTCACTCTAATTTTGCTTCGGAAGTCACTTCAAACATGTTAACCCAATGCTGCTGTCTAGGACATAAATTTCCTGAGTTTAGGTTCCCTCCTTGGGGTCACTCTGTGTGTAGAGTAGGCCAGAGTTATTATATTGATCAAACAGTGTAATCAGCAGAGAATTGATCAAGTTTGTAACTGACAACACTATATCGAGATTACTATTTTTCAAGTATACGTGTTACCACTCCAGCAAGACTCCAATTTCTACAAGGCAAGAGAATATGATATAGAGTATGATACTAACACAGATATTTCTAATACAGATTCGAGGCCTAGTAAACACTCATTAAACACAGACTGAATTGAAAGGACTCTGATCTCATATTTTTTGGAAATGATAGTTGCCAGGTACAAAATAAACAGCTAAAAAAATAACAGTCAGTTGTTAAAGAATGTGGAAGAAAAATACATTAAGTCAGTTCTCAAAATGCTGAATGCTGTCTCCACATCACTGCATCAGAATCACCTGGGAACTTGTTAAGAAGCCAGAAAATCCTGGGTATCCAGGTCTGACCTAGTGAATCAGAACATCCAAGGGCAGAGCCGAAAATCTGGTTTAACAAGACTTCCAGCTGATTCTGATCTATGCTAAAATGTGAGACTGACCCAAAATAATAATCATGTTGTAAATAATTAGTTTTGTAATTGTATATATATAATATATAATATATAATATATATGTAATTATATATATATATGGAATTATACGTAGACTCTCAGCAGTTAAAGGCCAACATTATTGAATAATAACAGACATTAAATTCCCATTCTTTTATGAAGGAACTGCCCTAAAATCTTTTATGAGTAGAAGTCCCGTAAGATAGAGTCATAATCCTCTCTCTAGTGCGTCACAGTCCAATAGAACTTTCTCCAATGCCAGAAGTTTTCTGTATCTCTGCATTCATTCCAATCAAAATGTGGAGAGTGTGACTGAGAACATGGATTTTTTTAATGTTACCTAATAAATAATTTTTAACATTATTTGCAATTACAATTCAACTAGGCACAAGTGACTAGTGGTTACCGTATTAGATAGAACAGCATCAGTGGCTCTTCCATCAATGAAAAGTGTTTCCTACCACATGAAGATCTTTTGTATTGGATAAAATAGATTAATATCTCAAATGATAAGAAGTACAAGGATAGGGGTTGAATCTTTGAGAAAGTGCATTTGGGTTGGGCTTTGTGGATGGGATGAATTTCAAAAAAGAAAAATGGAAGAAATTACAGGCAGAGGCTATGACATCCTACAAAAGTGTTTTGGAATAAAAGATGCAGAAATTGCCCAAATTGGTTTGTGTGTAAAGTATAGGTTGAGAAATTATGGAAAATAAGGATAAAAACTTCACTGCATCTAGAATATGAAAGATTGAAAAGCTTGGATTTTACTCTCTAGATTTTAAAAATAATGAATATTTTAATAAAAGGAATAACAGAATTTGAAGATGCTTAATTACACAGGATGAAATCATGTAATGAAGGAGAAAAGGCAGGAGGCCCAGTAAAATGTAACTTACAAGCAGTGAGGGTACTCATTCAGACATGTTTCAGTGTAATTAGATAATTGAGTATCTATTATAGGTTCAGCATTTGCTAATACACTCATTATTAATGTTTTGGTCTACCTAAGCCAGAAATACATGAAGTGCTGATTTAATAAGCTGGATGCTAGATATTCCATCAAACTCACTAAATCAAAATCTCAAACTCAGGGTTCTAATAGCTTATAAAATATTCAACAGTTTCAGTGAAACTTACATAGAGCACAAACATTTTAGAACTACTAGGCGAGTGATAAACAAAAAAATTTGATGGATTAGGTATATACTTTGCTAAATATGGAACATTTAATGATTTGGCTACAATATCTGCTGACCTTGAAGTTTGCATTAATTTTAACTCCTTTATTTCTCTGTTGTACCATGCTCATAAAATTAATGGGTTCTGGAAACCAGCTATGTGAGCTATTAAACGTATGGGGGTCATACAAGCGACATGTCACATTAACTTAATTATCTTTATAATTTAGCCTAGGATCATTTTCAGCTGGAGTAACCAGATAATTTTAGAAACAGAATTAGGTGTTAAACTGTTTAAATGATAGTATGAGCTTGATACTTCACAATCAAATATAACTCCAGAATGTATTTCCATTAATTAGTATTCTCCATTTTTGAGCATTAGGAGTCATTTTCCTATATTCCTCTTGAAATTGGGATGGCCCTTCCTTATTATGAGATGACACATTGTGGGATACTCTTCTACACTGTTTTTTATGATACAGAGGTCCCAAAACAAGAATATGAACACATTTTCAGATCCAAACAACCATTGCATAATTAGTTCAGATAATAAAATAAAAAAGAAATATTTTCCAATATAATTACACCTTGCAATCTACTGGGTAGTGAAGACTTTGTAATTGAGAAGACTTCTTTTCTGTTAATATTTCTTTTAGCCTATTAGGATACTAGACACAGGGTATGCCATTCAACTCAGAGGACAAAGGAATGGGGAGAAAGATTCAAACCTGGGAGCATACTATCAATGGTAGAAGTTAGTAAAATGAAAGATGTCACTTCTTCCTTCTCAGTCACATTGCAATAACTTACTCAGTTCACAGTCTTCATTTTCAAGGTAAGCGACTAAATTGTGGAACATGAACACTCTCCTAACTTCCTGTTACCAGTGATGAATTCTATTTCCTGCATGTTGAAGTAACTTCTGTTAATGTATTGCTTTTGTTATAGGAAATAAGAGTAATGGACACACTTTATAAAAAAGAATGTACATTTCCACTTGGCTTACAAATCCCTTTTCCACTTACCTGCTCCAATTGATTAATAATAAAATATTTGTATTCATTGGGGAATTCTAAACACTGTAAATTTCTCTGGCCTCAAAGTGTTTTAAAGATTTTTCTCCCTATAATTTAAATCTGTTTACTAAATTTTTTCATATGGTTTAAAGTATCATGGATACTGAAAATTTCAAACTTTGCAGCTAGAAAATAATATATATACCAAACAGTTACATTCTCTACATTAAATATTTATCAAATCTTAAAGTTTGTTAGCATCTTCTGTTTTTAATTATACTCATGAAAGAGAAAACTTTTCAGTTAATCTTTGAAAGGATAATTTACTATGTACTGAAATTGTCTTTTAAAAAATAATGCTTGTCTATTATTATTTCTTAATTCAACTCTATGATTATCTCTATGTGATTTTATAACTCCACTTTAACAATCAAGGAAAATATTTGTTTCACATTATAATAACAATGGATTTATGCAACAAAATCCCATACAGACTTAGTAAATAATAAAACAGCAAGCTGTTCATATTCTATTACACTTTTTAAAATGACAGTGTTCATTTCCAAAAGTTATTCTTCTCTCGGTTAATATTGCTAAAGCCAGAGAAGTAGAAAAGTGCCCTCTATTGCTCTAGCGCACTACATCTATGCACACATTTTACAGTGCAAAGGTTTCGCATACTGTATAACCACCCTATCCCCCTTCTACTTACTTCAGGAAAGTTGGAGCAAAATCCATATTCTAAAATGAAGCTAGCATTGTACAGTAATGATGGTCCATTTATTTTGACCTGTAAACTCATAGCTATTTCATAGGAGCGGTAGACTGAGCTCAGCTTTGACTGCAAATTAATAAATCTGCACAGGAAATGTTATGAATCTAATCTCTTTACAGAACAATTAGGCATACAAACTAATTTTTTAAAAAGTATAATGACTGGAACTACTTTTATATATCAAACATTTTTAATATTTTAAATGTTTTCTTATGCATGCATAATTGCAGTGAAAAGATTGCACAATTGAACCATCAATTTAGACACTTTCCTCTTTTCTTATTCACTTTTTCTCAGTCCCCAACATACTCTGGTCAAAACTGTTGGTCAAGTTCCTGGCTTTTATAACCTTCACTTCACCAACTTCAGAAAAATATCTCATCCAACTCCTAATTTTCTAACATCTTTTATATGAGAATGTAAGAAGACAAACTCTTGCAGGAATTCAGAATCCAATGTTTAACCCATACTGTGTAGGCAACCTTGAGGCTACTATAGGGTTTAGCACGCCTGATAAAATTTAGATGTAAATTATGAGAAGGAAGGACAATGTGCCATTCAGCCATTGTCAAGAGTTAGTCATAGCTGGAGATTAGAATGCCTTTTACATAATTAAGCAAGAAAGGATAAAGAGTTATTGTTTCTGAAAAGACAAATTTGCATAAATCTCACGAGGGAGTAAAAGAACAAGCAAATATAATTTAAAGTGGTGTTATATGAGAAAGCAGAAAATACAGGGAGCATTTCACTGCGTGAGGGAAAATGGTTTGGTTCAAGATTTTTGGGAAGATTCAAATGGGCTTTAGGTAAGAGTAGGATTTAAACACAATGGGGAAGGATAGTACTTTAATAAGCATATATTTTTGCTGCCTAAAATGCTTTATAAAAGGATATATATTTATATCTATATATATGCTAGATCATTTTTCAATTATTTATGTGCTAATGGCTAATGAGTAACACAGAGATTTGTGAAATATCTGGAAGAAACAATGTAAGGAAGAAACTATTATTAAGGAAGGAGGAAAAGTAACATCCTTTCATCTCTTAATATTTAAGTCTTTCCAGGCTGGTGAGATAGCTCAGCGGCATAAGTGCCTGACTGGCAAGCGCTAGGGCCTGAGTTCGACTCCCGGAACCCACATACAAAAAAAGGGCCGGTGATATCACTCAGTGGCACAGGCACCTGCTGGCGCGCAAGGTCCTGAGGTTGACCCCCGGTACCCACAAAAAAAAAAAATTTTTTTAAGTCTTTCTTTACTAAGAAAATAAAAACATATGAATTAAAAGACCCACATTTCCACTAGAGATAAATTTCCTCTAAGGAGTTCCTAAACTACTTAGACAAACAAATAGGAAATTTACAGCAAAAAGCCACACATCTCTTTAGAATTGTAGGTTTCTACCCAAGAACAATTTGTTTCTGTGGGGAAAACATTCAGATGAATTATCCAACTCTACTTATCTTGTGTTGCTTCTGTTGCTGCTTTCACGTGAATATGTTTCAAAAGTATTTCAAAGGAAATGCAGAAAAACCTAAAGTGTCCCTTCTTTTTAAACCAATGGACCCTACTTGGGAGAAATGGAATTACATTTCATATCTGGTTTGGAACTCAGTTCTTGAAAGCTGAACATAATCATCCTTAATCCATTTGGCTGCTTGCTTATTACTTTGAAGAGCAGGAAGAAAGGTACTTCTATTGGTTTGCTCTCCAATCCACGCTTCTTTAAAGAATGCAGGTGAGTAATCTATATTTCAAAGAAAGATGACCTTTACTTGATTTAATGGAATCTCTCTTTCAATATCTGAAATGAGAAAGTGATTAAAGCTTTGGTTGATAGGCAAGATGTATTTTAGGAATAGATAAGCATAAAGGTCAGACACTGTCAGAAAGGATTTTAACTTTTTTAATATTTAAGTATTTCATGTGAATCATGGTTTATGCATTAATAGTATACTTTTAAGTTGGATTAAAATCCTTCATGTTTTGTGAATTTTAAAATGCTTCCTGAAATAAGATAAAAATATTGGTCAAAGCAGGTATATTTTTGTTGATATTTTCATAGAGACTGGATCTCCTATATCCTCAAAAACGATATGACAATATAGTGGACACTTGACATACTGTTTCAAAGGGTTTAAAATACTGTTTGATATATTTTTAAAATGATAAGTAATAAGGATTTTAGTAGTTATGATTTAACTGTCAGCTATATTCAAGGAATTTCTCTTAACAAATAAACAGAAAAACTAACATATATCAAAGGTTCACTAGGCATCAACATTTTTTAAAGGAACAAATATCAATACATTTAGTCTGTGCCTAGACTAGAACATGATCCACAATAAAGATTTGTGGAAATAATTGTGAGTAACTATGAAATAGGTTTATTTATCACCCCCATTTTATAGACAGGGACTCTGATAAAGAGAATTTAATAGTTCGTTCAAGATCACAAAGTGTGTAGGAATGAAGCTGGGTTTCAACATAGGTTCCAAATTTTCTAGCTTGATTGTCCGTCACATGTTCTTACTAATAATAATAGCATATATTCCCTATTCTCATAGCTTTCTATGTTGTACACAATTTATTCACTTTTCATTTACTCCTAAGAAAAAACATTGTAAGATATGTATGTTATCGTACTTGCCAATGTTCCCAAATGCACTACTTATTATTATCTACGCTTTATAGTAAAGGCTTGGATGATTGCCAAAACAGCTATAGTGTATGGGGAATATATACGAAGTGACAGAATAAATATATAAAAGCAAATTTTAGGGATTTTAAAGAAATTAAAGTCTATTCCTAGATCATGACATCTTTAAATGAAAAAGGGTAATTTGTCATGACCATTCAACTATGTATGAACAGTTAAAAACAGCCCATGCAAAAAGAACATCAAGAGTAAGACAAGGGGCCGGTGAGATGGCTCAGTGGCTTAAGCGCCTGCCCGGCAAGTGCAAGGGCCCGAGTTCGACTCCCGGAACCCACATACGAAAAAGGGGCCGGTGATATCGCTCAGCAGCACGGGTGCCTCCTGGCGCGCGAGGTCCTGAGGTCGACCCCCAGGTACCCACAAAAAAAAAAAAAAAGAGTAAGACAAAAAGGCAGATGATTATAGTGAAATTATAGAAAGTTTTTTGTAGTTAAATTAAAATTACAATAATAAGACCTTCTGGGTTTCTTCTATGTAAAAAAATAATGTGAAACTGGTTGACATATGCCAAGGGCTGATGATGGTCTATAGGGTTCTTTTATTAAGCTTTTATTACGCCCTTTGTAAAATCCAATACCTTAATATTACCATAGTAAGAAAGTAATAATGGACTGGTGAGATGGCTCAGCGGCATAAGCGCCTACCTGCCAAGCACAAGGTCCTGAGTTCAGTTCCCAAACCCACAAAAAAAAAAAAAGAAAGAAAGTAATAAGACTCAAAGAAGAGCTTTATAAATTACAGTGCACATACCTTTTAATTATAAGATGCTATATATGTTTGTTTCATGTAAAAAATCACCACAATACAAAGTATTTCTTCTACTTTTTCTTTTTTTTTTTCCCTATCCTTTTAAGTCATGGTAGTTACTGCATATAGGATAAGAACTTTATGAATATTCAGAGTAACAAATGAAGACACTGTAGACTAAGAATCAAGAAAATGACTTAGGAATAAAAAAGTTAAAAAGCCAACAAATACTTTAGAAAATATTTTACATCATAAAAAGACTTTGAGAAAAGTAAAAAATTCCTGACAATATCTTCTCGTACCTAAACTCAAATTTGAATGAAGCTCTGTCACAGGCAGCAGTTGAGAGACCAGGCTGTGTTCCACCTGCTGCCCAAGCTTCCCTACCCCATCTCCAGAAGGGGATCCCCCCTTGATACCTCACTCTCAGTCTGTTTTATTCTGTCCCCTCTGTAAAAAAAAGACCATATTCATTCTCAAGATTACAAAAATATATCTTACATACAGGTTGTTGCTTTAGTCACTTACCAAACTCAAGGTCACTCCCAGTTATTGGTGAAAGATTTTTGCTGGTGCACTGTCTCCTGCTCTGTTTTACTCTTGCCATATGTAATTGCTAAAGTCAATTTCAGTGGATTGAGAAATACCCAGAGGATTGGTAAAGCATATTTTTAGGTGCGTCTGAATGGGTTAAAGAGGCATGACTTTGGTATTACATGGTCTGTTGCACCTTTCTCTTGGACACTATTACCCTTCTCTGCGTCTAAGCTTGCTCTGGCTGGTAGATTCTTCTGCAATGATGTTCCTTCCTTGGGGGTAGCCAACCATATACTGAATCCTCTGAGACAATGAACCCAATTAAACTTCTTCCCCTTTAAATTGTAGCTGTCCAGTATTGTTTCCCAGTGACAGGAAAACTGACCATATTTTTGACAAAGTCAGTATCCCCATAGATAATTTTTTCTGCACTCTTGTCCCAGTTCCTTTACTTTTCTCTTCCACTTGTCCCCTATTGTATGATAACTCTAAACTTCTCAAGCTAAACTGCAGAATATATTATTACCCAAAACTGAATCCCCTCTATCAAGTTTAAGCACTCAAGTATGACTTCATCCATCCAAATAACTCCAGCCAGTAGCAAGACACCGACAATTCCTAGACTCCTCTGCGAACACTAATTTAATAATTACTTTTCTTATTCCTGGCCTCTCATTCTATTTGTGCCCTTTCCATCCAACTTAAATTCCTTGCTTCAGGGGCCGGTGAGATGGCTCAGTGGCATAAGCGCCTGCCTTGCAAGCGCGACGGCCCGAGTTCGACTCCCGGAACCCACATACGAAAAAGGGGCTGGTGATATCGCTCAGCGGCACGGGTGTCTGTTGGCGCATGAGGTCCTGAGGTCGACACCCAGTACCCACAAAAAAAAAAAAAAAAATTCCTTGCTTCAGCAATATGGTCTCCCTTTATTTTATAAGCTCACTATTTTTGCTTCTTCCTCACTTACCAGATACAGAAAATATCGAATCCTGCTGAATATCTGCTGGGTTCCCATCTGCATGTGCGCATGTGCATTCGTGTTATCTTTTCTCGCATTAAGTTTGTACCACTCTCCTCTACTGGGCCCTCATTGCTACCTCATCTCCACAATACACTTCTCTTAGCTATCCAATAACCTATGCTCCTAGAAGGTGATTACATTTGCTGATCTCTCTCCTGCAATGTTTATAATTTCATCTTTTATGCTCATGCATAAAATATGACCAAATTTTCTCATTATTCTAAAAAAATAGAGGTAACCAGAAGAAAAAAAAACCACAAACAACACATCACCCATTTTCCTCATCTTATTTTATTGACATGGGTTTTCTCTTTATGTCAAAAGTCTGAGGCCAGCCCATCTCTTTATGAGTGACATTTCACATCCTTTTTTAAATCTTGCCCATTGTTCCATCAAAATCTGTTCTGCGTGTCTCAATAGCATCATTCCCACCTGAACATAATCCTGCTAAGAGTTTCTCATCTTAAAGTTTTAACAAAACAAATCCTTTGGTTGAGCTTACAAAACTTAAGTCTAGGGCCGGTGAGATGGCTCAGCGGCATAAGTGCCTGCCTGGTAAGTGTGAGGTCCTGAGTTCGACTCCCGGTACCCACATAAGAAAAAAAGGCTGGTGATATCGCTCAGAGGCACGGGTGCCTGCTGGCGAGCGAGGTCCTCAGTTCGAACCCTGGTACCCACAAAAAAAAAAAAAAAAAAAAGAACTTAAGTCTATTGTTCATTTTTTCTCTGCTTTCATTGGTAGCAAGTATCCTCTAAAAACTGTGTGCATATGAAGTCTCCATGTCCTCCATTGTATTAAACTCTATCCAATCAGTTCTGTCTTCCTGACCACATAGTGTCAAAATCAGCGATGACCTCAGCCTTGGTCATTAGTAAGGATTATTCTCAGCACTTATCTCGCTTGACATGCCAATATAATTGACACAGATGAATGCTACTCCCCTTTGTAGTGCTATCTTCCCTTTTTAGAGAAAAAAGAACTTAAAAACTCAGATTTCCTCCTACCTTTTGACTGCTTTTAGTTCCTACCAATCCCCTTGCAGATTCTGACCAGTGTCTCTAACTGAGTGGTGTTGGAATATTCAGAGCTCAGTTCCAGGAATTCTTTTGAGGTGAGTAACTGTCTGACTTAGGAAACTTACAAATACTGTCATAAGAGTATAAGTGCATAAGTTAAATCCATCTTTGTAGTCCCATGTAATTATTTTTATCTTTAATGTTAGTAAAATGTGCATGTTGTATGTGCAGGGTGAGGATAGTCAATGGAGAGTGGTGGACGCAATTAACTTCTCTTATCGAAGTAGTTAACATGCATTGTGGAAGAGAAGTAACTAGTTTCTTCTCCTAGACAAGTGTTCTTCATAACCATCACGTGGTAATGAAAAGAAACTGGGAAAAAATTAGCAAAATTTAGATTTAGTTCCTGTGTTGGCTACTTATGATTATTCTGAGTCATAGACAGCCTCTGAGATTCTTTATCAATAAAACATGGCTACGGGAAAATATGCTGCATTTTTTCAAGTGATGAAGTCAGATTTTGGCTTTTATTCAGGTTCTAAGAATGAATTATCTCTTCTTCCTGCTACTCAAAGACGATCATTCCACCTGCATTCTTGAAACTGTCTTTCTTTCACCTCTAGCTCTTGTACTATCATTCGTTTTCTTTTCTCTTAGATTTCCTAAAAGGCCTCTTTTCAGTTACTCTTCTTGCTCAACTCTTTCCAATCTAAAACAAATTCATACATCTTCAGTAGGACACACATATTAATTCCTCGACTTCGATAAGTTCAAAATCCATTTATATATCATCCATTAAATCTCACACATTATAGTAATTTCCTTTTTGGTGCTCGGCATTGTTACTCAGGCAGTCGCCCAACATAGAAACCCATGATTGGCCCTGAGACTTTACCGTCTCCCACATCGATCAAAAATAATTAGTTAGCAAGTATACTTATGGCATCTTCTAATTGTTTTCTTGAAACTTATCCTTCCTTTTCCTCTTAATGTTCACTACTTTAATTCAAGTCTTGATTATCTATTTCCCAGGACATGGTAAAGGTTCTTTCTGATCTTGCTGATTGACATAACTGTTTTTTATTAAACTTTGTCAATCCAAGAGCTCATGTTTAAATCTGACAATATCAGTTTTCTGCAAAAATAATTGTTACTCTTCATTTTATAGTACTTCTCAAAAATTTTTCAGTAATATACTCCTAATAAGCAAAGAGTGGCTTGCTGTGTACTTGAAAGAATCTGCATTTCACTTCAGAATATCACTACATTTCCAAAGGTTAAGAAAAATTAATATCTTACAATGTGCTTAAAGGGAAACCTCTCTGTAACCACATTTCAGTTTCCTATTTGTGAATATAGTGGCTTTATAAACTTAATGTTTCTTGGTAGAAAAAAAAAGCACTCTATTTTTTCCCATGAAGATGGTGTATATTTGTCAGATTCATAGAAAGGACTTAATAAATATTCGTTCAGTAAATGAGCAAAAACAAACAAACAAACAAGCAAAAAAACGCTGACTAGTCCAATACCAAAATTTTAGGATAAAAATCACATATTCAGATACTGTCTCAGATGGAATTATAATTGTTTCTTCTTCTGGCTACTTCTGCCTAACAAGAGGGGGGCAGTTATCAAGAAGGGGATGTCATTTAGCCTATATCTTTGTTTATTTATTGCCTATATTGTCGATTTTCTTGTTTGTGTCCCAAGTAATTGCTTTGCTTCTTTCAAATTTTCTCTTTTCTCATAGCATATATTCACCTTTCTTTCTAGCATAGTCTTAGAAATGACAATTAATTTGATTTGGCAGGTACATTTACTAGTTCTCTGATATATAATTGTACTACTTTTTAGTGTGCTGGTTAATGTTTCTTTTCAATTTGATCGGTTTAAGAGAATCCTTGAGAGATGAAAGAATGATGGGGAGCCATACTCATCAGTATATTAATCCATCACTGTTTTTAGATGGACTTTTGCCTGAGCATTGTGGTTTTTCATGAGCGGTATTAGGTATTCACTAGTCTCTCCATAAATTAACATGATTCTGCGCTGAAGAAAAATTGGTTGAAAGAGATACGTGATCTTTTCTGAGTGTATCTGACTATCTGAATCAATTTTTAATATTCTATGTATTTTAAAACATAAATTAACAAGATGGAAGAGAAAATTGAATATAAAAGGGAATCCACTTATAAACAAATAAGATTGATACTTTGAAAATAAAGACTTTCAAAAGAAAAGAACAAAGGGGTGTGTGTGGTGGCACATGCCTGTAATCCCAGTAATCCCAGAATTCTGGAGGCTGAGGCAGGAGGACCTCCATGAGTTTGAGGCCAGCCTGGGCTACATAGAGAGTACAAAGCCAGACTGAACTGTGTGGCCAGACCTTGTCAAAAAAAAAAAAAAGAAGGAAAGAAAGAAAGAAAGAAACGAACAAACAAGAAAGAAAGAAAAAGAACAAATCCTATTAATGTTTGGATGAATCACTTTGCTAAATACTTTTAAACTAAAGAGAATTAGAACAACCCACAAACTTGATCTTTTCTCAGTAAGAAAGAGCATTGAAGCTCTGAAACCATTTTATGCACTGGAGGATATATCAAATGCATTAACTTCATAGTGAACATATTACAGTATTTCATAATTTCAAATATTTGTATATACACTTTTAATGTGTGTGAGAGAGACAGAGAAAGAGAGACACAGAGAGAGAGAGAGAGAGAGACAGAGAGAGAGGGCTTTTCATCACTGTGACCAAACATCTGAGAAAAACAAAGGAAGAATGATCAGTTTTGGTTCATTATTCCAGATATTTCAGTCCATACTTGTCTGGCTTTTTTCTTTCTGGGTCTATAGTGAGGTAGGAAGGACACGATGGCAGAAGGGTGTGGCAGAAGAAATCTTCTCACCTGTGGTCACCAGAAACATACAGCAGTGGGAAGAGAGAACAGAAGGCACCACAGAGGAAATATAGTTCCCAAGGACACCTCTTCAGTGACCTACTTCCTCCAACTAGGATTCACCTCCTACAGCGTGAAATCAGCTCCCAATAATGCCATCGTGTGATGACTCCATCAGTGAATTAAACCACTTGATGAAATTAGAGCCTTCATGACCCAATCAATTCCCCAAAGTCCTCCAGTTGGCAACAAAACCGCCAATACACTGGGTTTTTTCAGGGATATTTTGAATTCCGATCATAACAGTATGTGTGCCTGCGTCTGTGCATACTTCCTCTGTTCATAAACAGGCCTCGGAGCAATGGAACGCTAGTAGATATCAGTGGACCTGGCACCATTGATTTTTTACTTCTGTTGTAATCAGCATTAATGATTAATCTCAGTGATCCTTATATCCTTCTATTCTCACATTTCCGTAGTTTATTCTCATACTTAACTAAAGCTCACCCGCATGATCAAGAGATACTGGAAATGAGTATGTGATTCCCAACAACAGCCCATTAAATACATTCTCATTTCTGTCTTTGTCTGTTCACTCTAAAGGAAGCCAGCCACGTTAGTATTAGAATATTCAAGCCATCCTGGGGAAATACCCATACTGGTGATGAATGAAGACCTGTGACAAGCACCTGATATCAGAGGACCAGTCCTGTGAACGATCCATCTATATACTGGAGTCAGTGAAGACTTCAGATCACTGGAGACCAGTAAATCCTTGGCCAAGAAAATTCAAGAAAAACCCTAGCTGGAAGCGCTCAGCCAAGAATTCCTGAATTCCTAAATGCAACAAAAGTAAGAGATAGTAACATTTAACCTAAGTAAATGCATTTAGAGGAAAATAGGAAGAAATTTATTAATAATAGGGTTTTAAAATACTATCAACTAGGGCCGGTGAGATGGCTCAGCAGCATAAGTGCCTGCCTGGCAAGCACGAGGGCCCGAGTTCGACTCCTGGAACCCACATACGAAAAAGGGGCCGGTGATATCACTCAGCGGCACGGGCGCCTGCTGGTGCGCAAGGTCCTGAGGTCGACCCCCGGTACCCACAAAAAAATAAATAAAAATAAATAAATAAATACTACCAACTAGTAAAAAAAAGAAGAAGAAATGGAAAATCACTGATTTCAGGTATGGGCAAAATAAGTATAAGACTTAAAAAATTACTATGCTGAAAAATAAGGAAGTATTTAAAACTCATGATGGGAATAGTTTCAGAATGTTTCAGAAGTGTATTTGTCTGTTTCTATTGCTAATAACACAGCTCACACCAACTTCCCACAATGAATATAATCATTATTTACTGAAAACATATACTAATACAAATAAAAATTTAAAAAGAAAATGACTTTTATCTTAGTTCGCAGTTTTTGAGGTCGAGGTTGAGAGGATGAGCTTCGTGATGGCCTTGCTGATGAGCTCTGAGGTGGTGCAGTGCATCATACAGTGAGACAAGCAGCACGGTTGCGTGTGTGTATGTGCATGTGTGTATCTGTGTGCATGTGCGTACTGTGTGTATGTGTGTCTGCCTTCTCTGGTATCTCTTTGTCTCTTCTTATAAAGTCATAAATATTCCCCACATCTAAAAAGCACGATTGGATTGTTTTCACCTTCTAAATATTTCATCATGATCCTGGCACACTGGAGGCTGAAGAAGGAGGATCTCCATGAATTCAAAGCCAGCCTGAAATACACAGTGAGACCCTATCTCAAAAAACTAATCAATCAATCAATCAATCAATCAATCATTGTGAAGATTAAATTCTATTATCAGCTTCATAGGGAACAAATCAATTTCAAGGTGTCAGCTCGGTAGGGTCCAACTATCCAAATTGGTGCAACTTAACACCTAAATTTATAAATATGTTCAGACTGTCATCAAATTAAGAATTCATGAATACATTTGTGGAACATAATGCATGCAGACATGTATATATGTGTACATAAATATATAAGTAAAAGAAATAATAAATAGGCAACAAGGAAAATTCTTAATTTCAGAAAATATCTGTTGATAAATATAGATGAAATAATATAGTTAGGTAATTACCTTTATAGCAAACATATTAAAAATTGATTCTGTTAAGAATCATCAATACATGCATAATCAAGAGAAAGAGGACATTTGATGAGGAATAGGATATTTACATATTCTCAAAGGATCCCTCCTCAAATTAGATACTAATTTAAAAAAGGAAGAGTACTAGTTGTGAAGTGGATAAACTGAACAACACTTTATATAACTGATCAAAATTAACATCACCAAAAAATTGCAGAGGAACATCATAGGCTCCATTTTGATTCTCTGAGAAGAACAAAGCATCCCTTAAAAACTATGTCAGCCCAAAATGCGTAACCTGAATCTAATCATAAGAAAACATCAGACAAATCTAAACTGAGGGATAGTCTATAAAATAACTGGCTTGTGTTCCTCAAGAAGTATTAATGTCATGAAAGTCAAAGGAAGGTTGACAAACAGTCACAGACTAAAGGAGACTAAAGAGACATGCCAACTTTATTTATTATGTAGCTGGATGGGCGCCTGTACTGAAAATCATTCTATGAAGGACATTGTTAATACCCTTGAATAAATTGGACTAAATACTGTATATTATAATTAACTATAATGTTGCTGTTAAATTTCCTGAAATTATTAGTGTTATAATAGTTACATAATGCAATATTCTTGTTCTTAGTAAATGTAAATTGAAACATTAAAAGTATAAAGTGTTATGAGGCCTGAAACTTACTCTCATATTTTAAAGGCATATCATAACACACACACACACATGCACACACACACACACACACACACACACACACACAGAGGAAAGTGTACACAAAGGGAATGAACTAATAATTAGTACAACTATATGAGTGGCTGATTCTTGAAATCTTTCCAAAGCTGGAAGTTATTTCAAGGTAAAAAGTAAACTGATCACTGGCCAGTTTTGGTTGTGTTAAAACAACACTCGATTCTTGCAGAAATTTTCATTTTTTTGTCATTTTATTTCAAACCCATGCCCTTGTTTTAATATTAAAGGACATGGTTAAAATATTAGAAGCAAAAGGTAATTCAATTACTGTCAGTCAGACCATCAGCTTCATTAGTGGGAGAACTACTGATTATTTAAAGTAAACCGATCAAATCCTGTGTGTGGTGGGAGCAGAGAAAAGAAAGGGAGAAACTGTAGAGAAGACATTTATCTTGAAGCACAGAGGATTTGAAGAAGAATTCAGGATTTATCTAGGAATTAGTAAACAAGTTACAATTTTGTCTTTCTCTATATTTGTTTGAATTACCTGCAAGACTTGGCAATTATGTTAGCACTATGAATTTCAAGTAAACATGTATAAAGATTAAAATGATATGATTCTAACCAAATCTAATGATATACACTCAGTCTTCGATTCCACTTAAAAACTCCAATTCCTTATTTTGCAGGAAATTCAAGTTTCCCTCTTTTCATCTGTTCTTTCTCCCTAGCGTTGATCTCAATTGTTGTGGGTGGAATGGGGGGAGTGAGAGGGATCAAATAGGCAAACTCTAAAGAGGCGACGTTGACATTCTCTCCTTATCACCTTGTTTTAGATCAGCATCTGTTTTCAATTCCTCAAGCTTTATTCTTGTATCACATATTTCTGAGTTGTCACTGTCTTTTATACTCCCACAAACATTCCTGACAGTCACATCACTTTAAGAATGTCAGCCAATTATTTTTTAGAGACTCCACCAAGTCCATAAGGTACCTCTTTCTGTTCACTAGACTACTTCAGTTCTACCGTCTCACCTCCAGCCTTTCCTGATTAATTTAGAGGACATTGTGTAATATTATGCATGCCCCACACATCATCATCATTTGGAGGAGTAGGTGTCTTAGACACTTTCAGAAAGAACATATTTTTCCTATATCGTACCTAAATCTTCTCTGTCAATATACTGAAAGCATGTGAAAGCCTTCATTTGGTACTGTATTGTTACCTGTTCATTCTCTGTGATGTAATCTTGCATTTTTATTAGTTATTTTTATCACTACATGTTTTCAGAAGATAATGTTCACATTTCTTGTGTGAAGTTGGTACATATACAAAACACATCTCAATTCCTTCTTTATCCCCTTTCTCCCTCCTCCCTCCCAATCCTTCCATCAGTTGATCCCCTCAACATTTGACAAAGATCCATCTTCTTGCCTCCAATTATATTTGTTTTATTCTTTATTTATATTTTGGGTTTCTCATATAAGAGAAACCATGCAATATGTGAGCTGCTTTGCCTGATTTATTTCACTTAACATTATGATCTCAAAGTGCATCCATTTTCCGACAAATGACTCAAATTTATCTTTATAGCAGAGTAGTATTCCACTGCCTGTGAACACCACATTTTCTTTATCCTTTTGTCTGTTGGACGGCTACATGTAAGCTGCTTCCATGATTTAGCTATTATGAATTGTGCAACATAATCCTTCAAAGAATCTGCCTGGGTTACGTTCTTTTGGTTGACAGCCTGCTATTACAAAATCAACGTGTGCCTTCTCCATTCCGAACACAACACACACTTTTGTAAGCATAAAGAATGCTCTGAGTCAAAAACAAATGCACTTTTATTCTCAAAAAAATAAATAACTCTAGAAAACCTAGAGTCACCTAATTTGTCTCCCAGCTTTTTAAATTTTACAAAAGCCATTAATATACTCAATGGACTTTTCCCTGTTTTGTATGAATGTGTGTGCCTCCCCTTTCCTAGAGAAAACAAAATTTCTACCCATTAGAAGTGAACTAGAGAAGAAATTAAGTGAACTCTAGAAATGTATCATAAACAGCAATAATAAAATTACTTTAATTTTGGCAAGTTCATCTCATTTCTCCACTTGTAGCATAGTTTCTATTTGATAGATCAGTGTTTTTTGAATTGCTACTTTGAGCCAGACATGTACAGGTGCAGTGGGATGGATAAACCACTGCTTCTGTCAACTTGGTATCCATAGTAAATACACAAGAAAGATGTGTTCCTGTGTATTTACTTCCCAATTTCAAAGACGGAACTTAAACCAATCAACTCGAGGAGTACAGGTAATGTTCACCAGAGGAGTGATTTCCAGCGGAATTCTGATGCTGCGGCCACTGGGCCAGACTGTGTTAGAGCAGCCACTGCACCCTAAACAGGGCTTGTGCATTCTGGAAGTTTCTTATAACCCATAAGATATATGGCTTCAGAATTGTTTAATCAACCTACCTCTGAGCACTACTGAACAGCAGTGAGAGAAGCACAGCCACCAGAAATACAATCCTTTAATATAGCTAGTGTGGCAACATTGAAACAATATTCATTATAGCACAATTCTACTGAGCTGCACATGTACAGAAAATAGAAGACAGCAGGATACTCAACTGCTGCTGTAAAGTGAGCTGAAATGGGGATAATCACAAGCAGAGAGGGCAGCGGAAACATGTTAGAGATTCATAGAAGCACAGTCTCGAGCAATGTGGCATAACTGAATATATGAGAAGGTGCACACCGCTGCAAGAATCAAAGAAGCAGCTTGCTCTAAAAAGAATCTATTTCTGATGACACAGGACAGGGTATTTTGTACCTATATGCAGCTCTATTCATTTCCTGATTTTAGTAACAAAGATTAGTATTGAGACCAAACCCTGTTGGAAATTATGTATGCTATTGTATTTGAGTTGTATTACAGCTATTTTTACTTTTTTTTTTCTAGCTAAATTGATAATTATTTTGCATGGCACATTGAAAATATAATTCTATTAAATTCTTAAAAGCTCTGGCTGGAGGACAGAGCAGAGGGTATATTTACACATACACGATAGTCCTAGAAATATTATTAAGTAAGTATTATCACATCATTTATTTTTTCTTGAAAATCAGGAAGGGAACTAACAAAGAAGAGGGTGGAAGTGAGAGATTAATTTTGTTTGTATAGCTCAGCATAACCACAAAGTAATGAACCTGTTTTTTTGAGGGAGGCTTATGAAAACAATTTTCATTATTTCAGGCACGTCTGTTTATTCATTCAATCATTCAACAAGTATTTACCCAGGGTTGTATGCCTACACTGTGTTACTCACCCTTGGAGACAAGTGAAATCCACAGAGAATATTGGCATGCATGGTAGGAGTTTTGCTTTTCCTTCCAGATTTCAACTGGAGGTAAGGAAAAGGGAGTTCACTTATTTCCGTGCAGGCCATGTTCCTCACTCTATATAATGAGAAGTACTTAGCTCTCACAGACTAAAATTCTGGCAAACATCATTGAACCTTAGAACAACTTCCAGAATTACAATGACTTTAGATACGGAGTCAACAGTACATCATTATGATGAAAGTTCTTTTTCATTTTTTTCCCATGCCTGTAGAAAATTTTGTGACAAAGGTGAACTAAAGGATTGGAAATAAAAGAAAATGTAATGGAATTACACAGCAAGTAAATAATTAGAAAGGATAATTTAATTTGAAAAGATTACAATGGTGCATGAAAGCCTTTCAAGGTCAAGTCTTTAGATAGTTCATTTCCAGTGTATTTTTTTTAGCAGATTCAATTGAGGTCATTTAAAATTTTGCAACTTGGCTTTCTTTATTCTTGAAAGAATTAATGAGTTACGATTTAATTGAACTACCTGGAAAGCTACTGAATTTGATAATAAACTCACATAGACAATTACTCAGTTTATGTTAGCTGAATGCTATTCACCTCAGTGATAATTCTGTGCACCTTCTTAGTTCCTTTTTAGTTGTATATGTTATTGCTTCAATGGAAACATTTAGCAATTTCCACTGAAGAGAGGAATTCTCAAAGGGAAGAAAACAAGGGAATGCATGGTTTCCTACTTAGTGACTTTGTTTGAAACCGCTTTGAATTAGCTATAAAGCACAACACATCCACATTCTTTTAATAAAAGGGGTTGTTTTCATTTTCTAACAAAAACTTCTTTCCATCTTAGTACAAGGGCAAACTTTTCAGGTTCTGCAAAGATCAAAGTTATAGACTATGAATCACTCTTTTATTCAAAGTCAATTTTCATAGCCTGTAGGTTTTATTATTCAGTCTGTGGTGGACAGGTTTCAGTGGTTAAACCAGAGGAATATAATTTTTTTAAAAAACCTTAAAATGCTAATAAGACAAAATAATTTTTTAGACTGAACTGACTTATTATATATTTGCACGTCTCTCTTATTAATTATGTACTTGTGCATTAGGAAGTAAAGCTATTTCTGATTTTCTTCCACAAACCTATACAAAATAATTATGTTTTAGAACGTAATATTTTTGGGCCGGTTTGATGGCTCAGCGACGTAAGTGCCTGCCTGGCAAGCGCGAGGGCCTGAGTTCGACTCCCGGATCCCACATACGAAAAAAGGGCCAGTGATATCGTTCAGCGGCATGGGCGCCTGCTGGCACACGAGGTCCTGAGGTCGACCCACGGTACCCACAAAAAAAAAAAATGTAATATTTAGAGTAAAAAACAATCATTCAGCTAAACACTTTTTCATGGGTTTCATGTTTATGTCACCAGAAAGAGATTTCCATCCCCGGAAGCCAATAATAAGCTGGATGCTGTCAGCCATATTAAATTTGGCAAGTCTCTTTGCTCCATTGTTGAATACTTTCTAGTTGAAATCGACCTCATGAGAATAGGGATTATTATTTAGGTGATTGCAGTAATAAACATTTATGCTGGCAAGCTGTTATCCTGTGTTGCTTCATTCCCTAAGTGAAAACCAAATTTAATTTAGCATCACAATTTTGAAGAAACTATTTGAGTATAAGAAGACTATATTTATAGTTTTTACTTCTTTCTCTCAGTAAGCAAAGAGTAAATACTTTAGTATTTTGAAATGTCTAAACTTTTTGGAACAGTTATGATTCCATTTTAATTATGCCTATTATTGGACAGTTTCCATTACAAGGACATTTTGAGTATACACATGTTAATGTTCAAGATTCCAAATAATTAAAACTTAAAAATAATTTTTAATAACTTCTTAATGAATGATAGATCTATTAAATATCACCGTCCTTGTCATTGATATTCTCAATTTATTAATATTTCATACACAAACAAAATTATATTTTCCTCAATGTTTGTAGCAAATAACTTGTCACTTTTATCAAATACTAATAAATAATGTCATTTACTTTTATTTTGCCTCAGTTTCTTCATTTTCAAACAAATAGTCACTTATTTTGACTTCTTGTTAGGGTTTCGCATATTCATACCAACTTCCAACATGTACCTGATAAGGGAATGCGATACACTGAAGGTGTTTTACAATTCTGACCAGAATAAGAGATTTCTCAGAAAATTAATTATTCTTTTTCATATGTTTTCCTGAAGCAAAGTTAATCTTTATTCTAAATGTGCTCGCTTTACTTTCTCTCATTATTCTAGACAGTTCTTCCTTATCAATTCATCTCCTTAGACTCTGAAAACAATTTCCTAAAGCACTGCCTGTCTCTCACTTCCATGGCATCCACACTTTTCATACATTATACTTCTTTTCTTTTTTTTTTTTTTTTTTTTTTTTTGTGGGTACTGGAGGTCGACCTCAGGACCTCGCACGCCAGCAGGCGCCCGTGCCGCTGAGCAATATCACCGGCCCCTTTTTCGTATGTGGGTTCCGGGAGTCGAACTCGGGCCCTCACGCTTGCCAGGCAGGCGCTTAAGCCGCTGAGCCATCTCACCAGCCTATACTTCTTACATACTGCAACTGGCAGTGTAAATTTTGTCCATAATTGTCTATCAAAACCAAAGCCGGACATTAGTCTGGCATTTTGACCTGAGACTATGGCAAATTCCCTTTCTTTAATGTGAAAATGGTCAAATTGCACAATACACTGCTTTGTAAGAACCCCATGCCTTCTCAATAGTACAGAATTTTTCTCTGGAAATATCTATTATTCACTTTAATCTACCAGAATTATTTAAATTCCACCAGGCCATGCAAAAATACAATCTATATGCTGATATTTTTCCCAAACTAATTATCTTTGTCATACTGTATTCTAACCCCAATATTTGGTGAATAACACATGAAATTTCATGCATTCTATTTTTTATAATCTAAATATCTATTAGAATTCCCTTTCTTAACTGGAAGTTTTCCATTAACTTCTTCATTTTTTAGTATCTTTCCATTTTCTACTGTGTGAATAGTACTTTTGAAACAGTATTTCTGAAACAATCATTTAGCCTCTGTAAATCATTTAACTAAATTATTAACCAGGTATTAGTGAAGTACATGTTAATATAAGAAATAATCATAAGTTAACACTAACAATGTGTGAAATGGTAATTAACTAATACATTTGAACTATTATTTGGTCCCATGCATTTTTTATTCTTTGTATGTAATGACTCATACTTATCTAAAATAAATAAAAATTGAATTGGGTATTACTTCATCTTATAGACGAGAATATTAAGTGACTCTTTTGAGGTGCAGAGATAATATTTAAGAGAAGCAGTGTTTAATTCATATTTATTTGATGCCAATGGCAGTGCACTTAACTATTACCCAGGAGAAAATAGTATAAAACTCATTTTTAAAAGTATTGCAAATGGGTATATTAACATATACTTAAGTAGAATTTATAAATAATTGTTCAAGTACTATATATGTATGACAGTGCAGAGGATAAAAAAACAATTTAAATACACATGGTCAAAAGTTTCTGTGGAGCATAAGTGTATGTGGATGGACTTGGACAAATGAAGTTTATACGTGGGTAGGAATGTGATCGCTGGAATCAGTGAGGTGGTTTCCCTGTCATCCTCTTCACAAGTAGAGGTATACACAACCAAAGACAAAGCCTGCCTGTGAACAATGACTGACCCCATTTTAGATGATTCACTAGTCTAGCATGAATACGGAAAGATCATTTATGTTCAATAAAATAATAAATACATTGCACATATATTCATTTTAGGTAAGATTCAAACATACTTATTTCAAATATTTCCATTCTTAGTTTTGTATTTGACTATAGGAAGCTTTGATAATGTTTATTCCCAATTCAGCTAGGTAAGTTCTGTGTGGCTGGACTCTGGCTGGCAAAATAAAATGTCACACTGCATGGCTTAAACAACATGGAATTATTTTCACAAAGTTTGGAGGCTAAAGCTCCAAAGTCAGTGTGCCAGCATGGTTGGTTTCTGGTAAGACCTTCAGTGTCGGGACTAGAGACCTGCCTTACTCTCTGTCTCTGTCCTCATAAGGCTTTTCCACATTGCTGAGTAGACAGGGAGTATGTCCTGGTGTCGCTTTCTCTTAAGAGGGTAACATTGCTATAGAATTTGGGATGTATCCGTTTTAAAACAATCCAATCTATACATGTCTACTTCTCTAATGCTTCCTGTGTAGAGAGAGCACAGCTTCAGAAAATAATCACTTCTGATGACATCCTTACCTTTCCATTCTGAAGAAGAATGATAAAAAACTTTCACACCAAAAGATTGTTATTTTATGAGTGTACAGCTTTTAAGCAATGACTCATAACCAGTCTTAAGAAAAATAAAGAATGTGAAAGTCACAGATTAAATAATGCTTTACTGTTCAGAGTCTAAGATTAAAAAAAAATCTATCTGTGCTTTTCATATTCAGATACCTAGAATTAAAGCCTGGCAAATATCAATGGATACCCATATGTTATCTGAATATTCGAATAGTCTATTATCTGCATAAGATTAATTACACTCAGATTTCTTATTATTCTCGGTGCTTGTGTAATTAAGCCTTGTAGATAACCCTAAACACTAAAAAATAAAACAAACAAAATAAAATAAAATAAAATAAAAAATCTCCATACAACTATAAACTATGGAAATTTTTGTCACCAAATAATTTTAAGAACCACTGTGAATTTATTTTTCTTTTTCCTCTGCACAAAACATCAACTAATTGCTAAGTTTAAAATGAAATTCTGCTAAGTTTAAAATGAAATTGCTAAGTTTAAAATGAATACATATCTCAGTAATAATCTTTATAATCTTATTCACTTCATCATTAAAAATCTCAACTTTGACAAAAAATAAAATAAATTTTTATTTTATATGTATTTTAAAAAATTAATTTATCTTAACTCAAATGTTCTCTTCCATAATACCTAATGGTATTTCTAAAATAAATGGAATTAGCAAGAAATGAAGTTTTTAAATTAAGCAGATTAGTTTTCCTTCTGAGTTCAGTGTCTGATTTAATCTTATTTCACTTTATCAAAACAAAAGATAAAAGGAGTATAACATTGTGAGGACCTTAATTTGATGCTGATTTGTAGTGACATTTTATCAATACATTTTTCTTTCCCTTTCTTTTCTTATTAAGCCATTATTTTAGTTGTGTCTTTGTTTCACGATTAATTATAGTCACTAGTTTTAGGATTGCTTCTATGCTATGAAAAAAAAAAGTGTAAAATCAAAAACCTTAAACACTACCAATCCAGCAGCATTTGACTAAAATCATACTGACTCTAAGAAGAGTTTTGCCTTAACACATTTTCTTTACATAAAAGGGACCTATGAGTAACAAAAACACACAAAAAAACTGTTTTATCTTTGTAAGTGAAAAAATATTCTTTTTTTTTTTTTTTTGTGGGTACCGGGGGGGTCGACCTCAGGACCTGGCATGCCAACAGGCACCCGTGCCGCTGAGCGATTTCACCGGCCCCTTTTTCATATGTGGGATCCGGGAGTCGAACTCGGGCCTGAGGTCGACCCCCCGGTACCCACAAAAAAAAAAAAAAAATATTCTTTAAGCATATTATATTCTAATTTTCTCTCTCCTCTCTAAATGATTTGTACATTATATAGAAGGTATTTCACTTTTCTATATGCACTCATATCTCTTAAGACATATAAAAATATGGGCCGGTGAGATGGCTCAGCGGCGTAAGCGCCTGCCTTGCAAGCGCGACGGCCCGAGTTCGACTCCCGGATCCCACATACGAAAAAGGGGCCGGTGATATCGCTCAGCGGCACGGGCGCCTGTTGGCGCGCGAGGTCCTGAGGTCGTTCCCCCGGTACCCACAAAAAAAAAAAAAAAAGACATATAAAAATAATAGATATCTTCATATGTCATGTATTTATATGTGCTTATATATTACTGTATTTATATATGAAATATATACATATAGGAAAAAGTGAGAATTTTCTACTTTTCTCAAATATTGATTAAATTTAAAATCCTAAATCTAAAAAGGAGGCAATACCATAAGAGAAATAATTAACAAATTGGAGCTTATTAAAGTTAATAACATTTGTTCATCGAAAGATACTATTAAGAATGTGAAATATCCAAGTCATATTGAAAGGATGACATTTATTATAGGAAAGGTCTACAAAAGACATGTATCTAGATTATAAAGAGAAGTTTAAAAGAATAAAATGGCATATGACTAAGTTTTAATATATAATTATGTCCTGAATGCACACTGACATACCAAAATATCTGAAACAAATAAAGCTTGAACTTATTCATCAGATAAATATAAATTAAAACCTTCATTTAAAATATTTTTTCAAGTTCTATTTTTTCTTAGTACGTGTTATAAATATATATTGTAAATATATAATGATTTTTTTTTTTTTTTGCGGGTACTGGAGGTCGACCTCAGGACCTCATGCGCCAGCATGTGCCCATGCCGCTGAGCGATATCACTGGCCTTTTTTTTGTATGTGGGTTCTGGGGGTCGAACTCAGGACCTCGTGCTTGCCAGGCAGGCGCTTATGCCGCTGAGCCATCTCACCGGCCCTAGATTTAAGTTTTGTAAGCTCAACCAAAGGATTTGTTTGTTAAAACTTTAAGATGAGAAACTCTTAGCAGGATTATGTTCAGGTGGGAATGATGCTATTGAGACACTTTTATCAAAATATTGTCAACATTTCTTCCAAAATTCTTCAAGATTTTATTCAATTTCTTTCCCTCCTATTTCCTCCATGAAACGCTGTCTACTTTTATAAGATCTTTTATGCTTTGGTAAATAGAAATGGAATTAATGAAACGGTTGAATGAAGAGACAATGAATGAAAAGAAATAAAGATGTTGGAGGAAGTTTACAAATTATTTGGAAGAACGACCTTTACAGTATGCAAACATTTTTCAGAGAGATAGGATTTAAGTAACGCATGGTGTGGTCTTTGTACATCAATAATTTTGTTTGGCAATTGCAAAAGAGGAACTAGATAAAAAAAAATTACATAGTGCTTGTCCTCCAATTGTCTTCCTTTGTTCATACCACTTGTTTAGTGTTAAATCCTATAAGATAACCCTTATACTCACAACCAAACAGGAAAGAAATTATTAAAAGTTCTACTTTTCTAAGAAAGCAATACAGCCTCTGAATATTTCAATAATACTACTAAGATTATTTGACCAGTACAATGCATTTCAATGAAGACCTATGTATATCTAAATACCATTTTCATTGGGTACATAGTGGCTTTTATTTAAATTATTTCATAAATTGCAAAGTATATACAATGCTATATTGCTGAAGAAAACAATTAGAGGAACAAAATTAAACAGGATTTTTTAATAAGTTAAAATTGTTGAAGATGTACTCTATGATTATTATCAATTGAAATACTAGATGAGATGCTGCTAGTAAGAGCTAATTTTGTGTTCCTCATACATAAAGGAGGTGATGACCCTTTCATTACACTGTCCTTGTCTGCCAAGGCACCTAATGATTATTACCGCTCTTTATAGGCTTTGCCACTGTGTTTAGAAAAGGTAAAATAAGTTTAATCCTTATAAAAAGTACTACACATGCATGTAGCATTTGAGCTAGGAGTATTTTACCTGCGAGTGGCAGAAAACCCCAAATTAAACGTCTTCACAGAAGACAGAATTTTGTGACAAGTATTGTCACAATAATGCCATGAAACACACTGTCTAGAAACTTACTGCTTTTTAAAAGGACAAATCGTGTATTCACAAGCACACGTTTGAGCATCGGTGGAGGCCAACAGCCTGGTAGGCTTCATTCCCCATGGAACATAAAGGCTGCCGCACTTTTCATTCTCCTAGGGACGGTGAATGACAAGTGCAAAGATGCCAGGTCTCTCTGCCACGTACATTACAGCTTCTGCTTAATGCAGGTCTGCCGAAATCACAGAGGCAAAGCATAGACACATGGCTGCTCTTGGTAAAAAAAAACAGGCTGGATACTGCAGTCTGTATAGGCTACTCTGTTTAGTGAAATCCCTGGTTAAACACACTGGTTCTCTTATTGAGAAAGAACAGGACAAATGGATATTGGGAGCAATCAGCGGTGGATGCTACAGTGGCTGTTTCAGGTCTTCATTATAAAACCATTAAAAATACACAAATCACAGATTTTACAGATATGGCAAAATCGGGCAAGGCCAAAACAAAACTACTAATATTTATACACATATGATCTGTTCTTTCTTATGGGAGGGAGTGTCATTTTGATATTGGGAATAAAGGCTGAGCAAGTGCACGATCTTAGTGTCTGATACTATAAGAAGACTCATAAAAGTACTATGTTTCACAAAGATTAGGGGCGCCGTGACTCACACTCTTACAAGGGTTTGTGTGTGTGCTCATATATGTACAAGTCCCTGTATATGTGTGAGTTTATCCAGGGTAAAATATTGTCCTGGATACTTCTTAGATAACTTTCTCTTTACTTAAACATTAAAGTGTATGAATCTGTTCTTCATGGGAAGCATCAATTATTGCCATGGACATCTAAGAGTTCAAGGTCTCCTCATTGCACAACTCCAGGTTGTACCAACCACTTAACTCTGCTTAAGGCAATGTGAATGAAGCTATCTAGGCTTACGCAAACCTCTGATCATAAAGTTACATCAGTACATTCTTATGAAAAAATGGTACAATAAATAATAATTCTTCAAAATTATAAAAACATTTATAGTTTATTGATTCTAAATTTTAGCCTTAGATTATGCCAGACTATCAAATGCAATGTTTTTTACTCAAAATATAGTGTATTAATTTATTATATTAGCAGATATTTAGGAAAATCATCTTATTTTTAAAAGGTTTAAAATTTTATAAAAATATATCATAGATATTTGGTTATCCTTCCATGAGTGCCATCATTTCATTCCCTGACAATCATAATGCAGAAATCATTATTTTTTCATTCCCAAAAAGGACTTTACCCTCACACACACCTTACGTAGTGCATTTTCTTTGAGGGTAATGGTACAGTTTTGCATGCCACAACCACTCAAGAAAAGTATACATAAATTTCTGCTATGATGTTTTCCTATGCAATCGTACTCACGTGTACTATTAAGAGTTCATTGTCTTTGCTCTTTTCCCTAGTTTGGTGTTGTGCTTGGCTTGAACACGTTTCCCCTGATATCCTGGCTTGCATTCTTAGTGTGGGAGTGGGGTTGGAATCCGGAATGAGCAATGAACTTTTCATTTTACTTCTTCCAATAAGAACCTAAGTATGAATTCTTGTATTTTGTAGAAGGCAGAGCTGGTTAGAAATATTAAATTATGTATGTTTTTATTCACCACTATATTTGTCACATACCTTTGTGCAGGTGTTTCTGACAGCTTTGTTCACCATACTGGAGACAGTTCTTCCAAATGAAATCTCCTAAAAATATGGTTACAAATCTCATTACTGAAATACCTCCTCTGAACCATTGGTTGGTTTAGGGAACCCATGTCAGATAGCATGTCAGTCTTCAAGTGTCTATGTCTCCTCTTTTCATAATTTCTAGAGTATGAAGAGGCAAAAATATGGTCCATTGTTGAGAAAATGTTACTTTATTTCTTCTCTAGTAAAACTAAAAATCTAAAAATATATAAGGTATTTCAAATACGACTTTTCTATTTTTTCTTCTTTTTCCTCTTCCACCTCTTTCTTCACAAAGGTATCTGTAGTTTATTGGTATTTTATTAGGAAAAGAAAAATAAATAAGAGAAGTAATAGTAACAGCTAATACATCAAGTGCCTTGCAAAGTGCCTCACAATTTCCTTATTTAATTATTACAAGGCATAGTAAGGAATATGTCTTCAAAGATACTAAAGAACTCACTGGTATTTATAGAGTTTGCATGCAGCATAGCTGAGTCTACCATCCTGGGTCTCAGGCGCTCACAAGGTCAAGGTTCTAACCATTTTACTATCTTGTCTGTCAATACTTTGATGGCAAAGTGCGTGTCTCTAAAATCCATGTATATTATTGCTATACAGTACAGCTCAATTAGTACTACAATATGAATGTTGATAATATTTTTTATACTCGTATGAGAAAAGAGGCAAAAGGATGTCTCTCTCATTAACTGCAAACATTCTATACTATTAAATCAACATGTGAAATTTAATAGTTACATAAAATTCACAATGCATATAGAATTTCTTCTTCTAGGATTGAGTGATTTGTCACTCAAACCAGGACAAATTCTCAGTCTAAAAAGATGACAATTACAGTACATTCCCAGATTCAACCAGGCTCAGATAAAAAATAGTGAAACAACTAAAAAAATATTCTATGGTGGCACGCATCTGTAATCCCAGCATGCACCGACCACTTGGGAGGCTGAGGCAGGAGGATCACCATAAATTCAAAGCCATTCTTGTTACCTAGTGAGTTCAGGGACAGCCTGAACTCCATAGTCTCAAAAAGAAAAAGAAAGTAAAACTGTACAATGTAGCAACTACTTAAGTATCATTTATATTGTATAGGGTGTTATGGGTAACCTAGAGATGAATTAAAGTATATGGAAAGATGTGTACAGACTAAATATAAGTGCAGCATCATTTTATATAGGAAAACTGGGCATCCTATGGTTTCCACTCAGGGTCCTGGATCAATCTTCCAGGACCTGTTTTCAGTGGTTTTAATCATTTAATGAAAAGATGTGTAATTACGTCAGTCAGAGATGTTAAAAGTCTTCTTTACAAGAGTAGAGTGATATTTGCATGAGTTAACAGAAAGATAAGGATTTAAATAGATTTCACAGAAGTTCCTAGTGAATTTTGATTGCTGAATAACAATTTGCATTATTGGCATTTTTACTATGTAGAGCTGCACTTAAAACAGCATGCACACAGTTTATATTCATAACAAAAATAACGTGGCAACTGTATTAAGTTTATCATTACTGCAACAAAATATCTGACACCTGCAACTTGAAGGAAGAGAGGTTTAACTTGGCCAGCAGTTTCAGAAGTCTCAGGCCAGAGTCCTCTGGCTCCACTGTGAAGGTTGTGCCAGAGCAAAGCTGCTGTCACAGCATGGGGTCTGGAAGCGCAGGCAGCGTATGGTCTGAAAGCTTTAGGGAGAGACACGCCCTTCAAAGGCATGTCCCCAGTGAACTGCTTTCTAACACATTCAGCTATGAATGACTCTAATCAAAGTTAAATGTAGAGTTGATTATATGAACTCCATAAAAGAGTCAGAGTCTTAATTCGGATTCTATCATCTATCTACCTATCTGTTATCTATCCAGTTATGATTATAGTTGCGCCCATGATATTAACCACCTAACTAGCTCAAAGGAGTAGATTTTTCTTTATTCTCTGGTAGTTAATTTTACACGTAGTAGTTGTAATACTTTCTAGTTTACATGTCTGCTTTGTTTTTAGCCCTGTAACTTTGGACATATTATACACTCCATTTTGCCCTTTTTTGGGGGGGCAGGGTCTCGCTATGCAGTTCAGGCTGGACTTGAACTCACTATATAGTCCAGGCCTGCCTCGAATTTGCATTGATCCTCCTGCCTCAGCCTCCCTAGTACTGGAATTACAGGTCTACGCCACCACCCTGGCAGTTTCCCTTATTTTTTAAAACCAGATTGTTCGTATGAATACAGTACTAAATGGACAAATTCATCTATAGCACTTACAGTTTTATCAGCTGGAGTTTATACTTACTAAATGTACTGCTGTAGTCACTATTATTTTTAAAAATATTATTAGAAAATAATACAATAAATAAAATACTATTGGAATATATTTCTCTTAAAATATATTAAGACCCCATAGATTATTGCCTTGTCTGACCCTGTTAGCAGTTTTTAAAAAATCACTGAAAAATGAATCTAGAAATAAAACATGAAAATTTGTCGTATGCCAAACTTTCACTATACGTGTCCATATCAAAAACACCTTGGAAAATGATGAGGTTTGCTAATGTGTTTCTCCCAAATTTCACAAAACTACAAAATCAAAAATATTTCATTACAACTGGTCTCTCTTTTAGTACTTATATAATTAGTCAGTTTTGGCACTAGTGATGTGAAAACATAACTTTAGTGGTTGAAATCACTCAGAATCCAACATTTTGTAAAGCTACATGAAACAGGAAGGAAATATTCAGAAGCCCCAAGCCCTCATGCTTTTCAAAGAGAAGCATCAACAGAAGTACCATCTCCTTTTAAAGAGATTGCTTCCTATGATGTGTTTTCTTCTGTGAATATTCCAGCTTTAGGAAAGGGACAAACCTATAATTAATCATGTATTTGAAAACTGATATACATTTTTCATTGGTTTACACATTATAATATTGTGGGTTCAAGAATACAATTGAAATATTGACAGATTGAGAGAAAAATTTAGAGTTGAATATAGCATCTCCATAATAACAATGAGTTGGAGTCTTAATTTAGATTGTATTTCATTAGCACATTTTTAAAGAATATACTATAGATTCATCTTTTTTCTTGACACATGCTGTTTAATTCATAGCTTTATTAAATTAGTATTTAGATTATTATTTCTCAAGTCTCAAGTCCCCTGAATGTCTAAGATAAGTAATTTGTGTCACAGGTTTATTATTGAATTCTCATTCACATTAAAACTCTGATTCCAATGCAAATGTTTTAATTACAGCTTAATATCAGACAAAAATCTCTTTTCCATTATTCTTTTTATTAACATAATAAATTGTCCTGGATGGTGTTGAACAATCACCAAAACAAAAAAGAGCAATGTGTTCCCAAAAATATGGACTGCAATGTATTTTATTTTGTTTAATATAGTCAGAATTCTTATTCAATTATTTATTGAAATATTATTATACTTTAGGTTCATTGTCATGCTGATTCTCAGGATCAGTGTATAAACTTGGATATAGTAACCTATCAGGTTTAGGATACCAGGTGAAATGAAAATTAATAACAAAACACACCTTAGAAAGTTATACTAGAACATATGTATGATAACAAATGTATTTTCAAAAAATTAACGACCTTTTCAATAAAACACAGGTATTGGGGAAAAAAGTACAGATAGTGTTAATGTATGTTGGTGCAACTTAGGAATGTTTGTTTATAGCAGTAAAAAATGATATGCATTTAATAGAAATATATTTCAAATCTTGGTCTTTTCTTGGCTAGTATTATTCTGATGATGCTAGGGAAGGGCAGTGGCCTGCAGTTTCCATTCAGCGAAGTGATCACAAGGGGAAATAACTCACAGTGTACATGAACCTGAAATGCTAGATTCTGCTTATGGTTTGAATCATAAATTTCCCAACAAGGCACATGTACCAAAGACATAACTGCCTGCTTTTTTGCTATTTGGAGGTGGTGGAACCTTTAGGAGTGGGGCCTAGTGGCAAGAAGTTAGGTCACTGAGGGCCTGAGCCTGAAGGAGATATTGGGACCCCAGCCCCTTCTTTTCTATCATTTTATTTCCTGGCCACCACAAAGTGAGGAGCTTCCTCTGCCGTGTGCACCCACCATGATGAACTGCCTGGTTTAACACAGGCCCAAACACTGGACAGTGGATTAAAACCTTGAAACCATGAGCCAAAATAACCTTTCCTCCCTTTAAGCTTATTTATCTCAGGTATTTGTCATAGTGATGGAAAACTAACACATAAGCATATTTTATTTTAATAACTGTACTTTAAAAATCTGTTGTTTTGTTACCCCATTATTAATATTAATTTTCTGTTCACTTTCTGCAAGGTGTGAAGCTATAACAAGGATGGCACATGGTAGTGGCAACTTCTTTTTGCAAATAATTTTCTTTAGTTCAAAATCAATACCATTCCAAGTTGAGCAAGAATCATAAATATGCCTAGTGAATTCCAGAACTGTGAAGCATATTAATAAAATGATTCTAATTGCTCTAAGCTAACCAAGGTTTATGTTGGTTTGTCATATGATAGATAATTGCCATAAGACAAAATAGCTTTTCTTCCTGAATTTCATCATTTCACTATGATGTCTTCTATTCATATGCGCTTGATTTAACTTTCTTAGTCATACTGTTTCTCTTGCTTAAATTTTAAGGAAAAGATTGCCTTAAAATGTTATTTGTGGGCAGGTGAGATGGCTCAGCAGCATAAGCGCCTGCCTAGCAAGAGTGAGGGCCTGAGTTCGACTCCCAGTACCCACATATGAAAAAAGGGCCAGTGATATCGCTCAGCGGCATTGGCGCCTGCTGGCGTGTGAGGTCCTGAGGTTGACCCCCGTTACCCCCCACACACACAAAATGTTATTTGTGTAACAGACCTAGATACTACCTCTCAAATTTATGCAATAAAATAATGATATTTATTAAAGGTATTATACTTAAAACTTAGAATATTTGAGAATCCTAATTTCCAAGTTGCTCTGTTCTTGTAATCTGATGTGAGATTTTTCTCACTATGGTATCAGTGGTGTTGATAGAAATTGTCAATCAGCATCTGATATGAGTTATGCCAGAGGCAAAATAAACTAAAAAAACTAACAGAAGGAAGAGGATGCTTTTGACCTTTTGCACTCCTTTGTCCGTTCTTAGACAATCATTAGTACTAAGAACCTGTGAGATACATCTGTGTAATATGTGTGACTCTTGTGTTTTCATCACTGTATAATCCATTATTATGAAGCATCGATTGTAATTAGATATTTGTGTTATTTGTAGGGTATTTAGAACATTTATACTGAACACTGGTACTGTTACATATTCACAAGTGTTTAACAATAATTGAATTACTGGGTTATATTTTCTCTTTTCTAGATGTTTTTGTAAAACAGTTATACAAATTTATATTCCTCTTGTAGTGCACGGGACTTTGACTTTCTCCATATCCTTGAAAATCCATGATATTATGAGTCCTTTTAATTTTAGCTACACAGGTAGTGAAACTTCATTTGGCTTTTCGTTTTTATTTCTCTCCCATCTAACATTAATGCACACCTCATCATATATTATTTATGTGGATGGCCTCTTTTTTAGAGTCACTGTTTAGTATTCCATCCATTTGTAATTTGGATGTCTGTTTTTCTTAATATTTTAAATGAATTTGTCAATGTACTCTATATGACTTCTGTGTGTGATATATGAATTAAAAATATCTTTCTCTACAAAGTGACTTATGATTTATTTTTATGGGCATCTTCGAAGATTAGAAGTTTTTAATTTCAATTTTTTCAATATTTTTCTTTAGAATCTTGAGTTTTGTGCCTGAAAATATCCACTAATTAATTTCTAAACACTTCTGTAAACTGCTTTTCATATCTTTAAAGTAGCACTCTAGATATTGACTTGAGTATATGTTAAAACTGAAAAAATGTGCGAAGTAGTCCTTGTGAAATTACCACTGGTTCAGTCAAATAGGATCATAACAAAGACCAAGATGGGAGCAAAAGAGATAAAAGAAGTGGGTTTAAAACAAATTTTGAAGTTAAGAGAGATTTTGTGCTTGGTAGGAAGCTGATATTAGAAACAAAGAATGGTTGAGTATAATAGCGTGTGTGCATGCGTGTAAGTATGTGTGTGTGAGAAACTTTGACCTAATAAGTGGTAGAAAGTCAGTATGGTTATCATAATAATGACTTATTTTTAAGGTACAATAAACCTCATTAATAAATATCAAATAGTTCATTACATACACAACATTAGGATTCACAGAAAATGTTACTTGGACGTATAATCTGTGCTACTATCATATGAAAAGAGCTAATACTGAGTGATAAAACTTTTCCACATCTAAAATCCCAAAATGCAAGGAAAAGGTAGAAACAGAGAGTGATATTTCAAAGGAAGGCCTGGAATTCCAGGCAATACATAAAAGGGTCAGATTACTGGCAAGAAGGTTCTGATGGGAGAATGTGTAAAGTTGTGAATGGAACTGAAGCTGCAGTGGAGACTCCAGGAAGTTGATCTCATGAAGTGGAATGTTGGCCAAGGGAAGTGTCAGGCAGCAACAAAGCCTGGCCAAGAGACAGGCCACATGGAGTGCTACCAGTCAGTCCATAAGAACCCGGCTGCCCAAGCCACTGGCACACAGATCTCACCACATGCCCCAAATGTTGCATGCATAAATAAAAGATCTATTTTCTATTTTGAGTGTCTGTCTTGCTTTGGTCACATTCCTCCTTTCTGTAATTCCATTCATTTTTGAAATGGAAATACTTACCCTGTGCCTGTCCCACTATTGTATGATGGAAGTCTGTAACATAAAATTTTATTGTTATTATTATTATATAATTTGCATTAAAATATGGACATGAGTCTTTGAGAGCCACAGGCAGAATATTATGTTTTAAATATGATATGCCAACCAACTTTCATATATTGGAGACTTTGTCCCCAAAGTGGTAGTATTTATAGCTAATAGACTGTTGGGAAATGATTGAATAATGAATGGTCTAACTTCATGTAGAGTAATCCATTCACAAGTTCCGAGCCCCATGGATTTATTAGGTAGTGTGGCCTGTTTGGATGAAGCAGATTATTGACTGCTTGGCTTTGAAGGGCAAATTTTTCCCACAGCCTCATACTCTCTGCATCCTAATGTCCAAAGAGAGCACCTTTTTCCTTAATGTATTTCTCCCACAATGTCACTACCTCACCATAAGCATAAAGCAATGGATCCGGGCAACTATGAACTGAAACTTCTGCAAACATGAGGCAAAAGAAATCTTTCCTCCTTTAAGTTGCTTTTCTCTGGTATTTTGTCACAGTAGGAAAAAAAATGTCTAGCATAACATAATTATATAACTGTTGAGACACAACTGTGGTAATAAATAGTACAAACAATATCATTCATGGAGATGGTATTCTGTAAAATATCACAAGCTATGTAGATATTTGGCTCAGAAATAGTGCTTTGGTTTGGATGAAGAAATAGAGATAGATACAGAAATGGAGACAAAGACGGAGACAAGCAAGGGGAGGGGGACAGAGATGGAGATGTTTTCGCCAGAGAACACTAACCAATACAGATTTTGAGAGTGTTTCTAGAGAAACAGAATTTTTAGGATGAATTTCCTTAATCAGTTTAGGTTCCTGGAGTTAGGTCTGTAATTTGAAGAGATCTAAAGTTTCGATAGTCTCTCCCAATTATGCAGAGTACTGATAGCCTGTGGTACAAAGTATATACAAAATATATGTGCACTTGATATCCTTAATTCACTACTTGTGACATGCAATAAATTTTATGACTCTATTCTTGAAACTTTTAAACATTTTGGAAGACTAAGAAATGTAATGATATGGCTGCTTGCTCTTAACATCTCCAAACAAAGAATGAAAAGAAAGAAAAGAATGAACCAAAAAATTCAATTTCCCAGTTCTAGACAAATATAAACAATTTAAAGTCTTCTAAATGTGTTCTGAAAAAGAATTTTCTGTCCTGTAGTGATAGGGCTGAAGCTGTCAAAAACAAACACAAGCCCTCGTACTGCAATTATCTAGGAAATGGTGCCCACTTAACTCTCAGATTTAAAGGGCACCTGCAGATAGACTGAAGAAACTGATTAGAAAAGATTGGAGTTCTATAAACTAGAATGAATATGTATGAGAGGACACTGATGAAGCTGAGGACATTACATTCCTAAATTCTGATGAGTCTATTTTGTGAGAGGAAGGATCCCACAAAAATGTACTAAAACTTCTGAAACCCTAAACCAAAATAATCCTTTCCTCCTTTAAGTTGCTTTTTTTGGGTACTTTTTCACACAATGATAAACTGTTGAACACAGCATAGTTATCTAAGTGTTGAAATGAAACTGCAGTAATAAATAATGCACAAAATGTCATTCAAAGAGGTAGCACTCTGGGAAACAAGATTAGCTAGGTACACAACAGGGTCAATGCATTGTGTTTTGGTTGGACTTTATTTTTCCCCTAAAGTTTCATGTCCTGGAAGCTTGGTCCCCCATATAACAGCAGTTGAAGTTTTGGGGACTTTCAATTATGAGGTAATTGTTTCAGAACTGCTCTTAGAAAAAGTTGACTGTTGGTCTCTTAGAATAAGTTATGTCCTGTAGGAATTGTTTTGTTCCTGCAAGAACAGATTAATATAGCATAGTGAGCCTGACACAGAAATTTAAAGATGGCATGATTTTTCTGATGAGAGAATGCTGAAATATAAATAAATGAATGGGTAAAATAGAGAAAAGATGATGAGATAAAATAAGATAGACTTGAGAGTGGGAAAGGAGTCAGGGGGAGAGGAAATGGAAGGCAGTGGGGGATGCAATATTCAAAAATGATCAAGATATGTAATATGTGTGTATGGATTTGTCAAATCAAACATCTCCATTATATATGGTATACATGTACTAATAAAAGAAACAGTATGATAAAATAAAAATCTCATTAATAATTTTGTATCGATTGCATACTCAAGTGGAACACTATGTTTGATATTTTGGTTAAATTAAAAATGCATTATTAAAATAAAAAGTGTACACTGCCATTCTAAAACTTTGTCATATTTTTCTTACTAACCTGTTACCAAAATCAAGGGTGACTTTAATAACCCCATCTTGAAGATCCAAAATTCCTACTGCTTCTGCAACCTGTTTTGAGTAGTGAAATTCAGACCTTTTAAATTCCCGAATCTCACAATATAAAAATCTTATATCCCAATGGGCCAAACATCTCGTTACCGTTGTTTTAACAGCGTGGCTTAAGAGTGATTCCAACAAGACTGAAAAAGACAATTCTATTTTAGATTAATGTAAGACCTGAACAAAAATATAAATACTCATTACTATGGAAAGCAGATTCTAGAAGTAGTGTGAAGGGAAAATTAACCAATCTTATCAACTGTGTGGTGAAGTAATGTCACGTGAGCTTGGTTACCTTATGTCAGTTGTGCTTTTCAAAGAAAAAGCCAGTATGCACCTTGAAACCATACTTTTAAGTGAAATAAATGCTAGGCATATGTTTAAATATCTTACTCTTTCTCTTGTATGAGAAATAGGACCAAAATGGATGATAGATATTGGGAAGTTGGCAGAAAATGTTTATGTTTATCTCAACATGTTTCAGTTTTGTCCAAAATTAATTGCTAAAGTCATTGATTTCCATGAAGTTATCATTGCTGTTGTCATGTGCGACACTGATGTTGTTCAAACTATGGTACAAAGTTTAAAAGTTGCATTCAATTTTACAGTCCTATCAGGAAGATAGAACCGAGTCATAAAAAAAGTTATAAAACAATATTCTCATTCCTGAGAGAATATATAAGGCATACACCATTGACTCGAAACCTTAATTATAAATTCATAACCCAGGTGAGTAAATAAGATGTAGTACTTTGATATTTTCACTTTAGTTTACTGCCTAATAACTCATATCAAATATTAATTATATATGTATGCATATAACATTTTCAAGGCTGTGGATAAACATAAAGGCTTTGTTGATGTTTTATTTTTGATCACCATTCCTCTTTTAACATTTTAAAATTTCCTATACTTATGTCTCTTTAGGGAAAAAGAGCATTTCTAATCATAGTATTACAAATATGGAAGCAGATATAAAGAGATAAGACTTGCTCAAGGTCATTGCTGCATTGAGATTAAATGACATGATCAATAGAATAGAGAACATTATATAAATGTTAAAATTTGAATGACTGCAAATAGCTGCAAAATGAAAGATTAACATATTGTTATCTCCAAAGACCATTGTCCTCTGTGAGAAAATAAAGGGTGAACATTATAAAGTTGTATAAATATAAATAAGAAAGTAAATAATTAGGAGAAATATGCATAAAATCTTGGATTTTCATTATAATACTTCACTGGAAACTGAGTTAGTTAAAGAGTAGCATAGTATAAAGAAGGTTGACTCTTCTCAGGTAGTAAGAATCCTTGCCAATGTTCTTACAGAGATTAAAACAAAAAAAAGACATGATCCCAAGAAAGTGTAAAAACCAATATATGAAAGTGATAAATTTCAATTATTACATAAATCTTTATGTAGGTTATATGAGTAAATGTAGGTAGATAGTTACTAAGATATATATATATATACATTTGTGTATGCGTGTCTGTGTATGTACATTGATATGTTGGTTATCAACAGGTTATATTCTGAGAAAAGCATCATTAAGAAATTTTATCATTGTGAAATTAACAGCATATACTTACATAAATCTAGATGACACATAGATCGATCACTTGCTATGGTCTGTTGATACAATCAAGAGATGAGGTAATCATGAGTAGTATTAGCGTTTTACCATTGTACGGTATCATCCCTTTTGCAGGAAATATTTTCTTACAAATGAAATAAATAAATGATTCTGGCAAAATAAAAAGGGGCATGAGGGAAGGAAGAAAATGAATTGATGGGATGGGGATATAGCTTGGTATTACCGTGACTGCCTGGCAAGCGCAAGGCCTGAGTTCGATTCCTGGTACAAAAAAAAAAAAAAAAAAGGAAAATGAATTGAGATGTGTTCTGTACATATACCAATTCCCTATAGTGAATGTACTACAAATATTACTAATAAAAGTAAAACAAAATAATATAAAAAATAATGTGTACTCAAAATGACTAAATGTATAGTGTAGAAAATAAATCCATGTATAACAGTTATTAATTATTAACATTCAGTATTATGTATGGTACAAAATTTTATGTATTATACTTTTATACAAATAGTAGCACCAATGGTGTTGTTTGTACCAGCAATCATCACAAACATGTGAATAATATATTGCGCCATGTCTTTAGCATACCCACAATGTCACTACGCGTTAAGAAATTTTCATTTCCCACTTAAACTTATGGGCCCATAATATATACAATACACAACATACTATATTATACTATATTATTTATATTATATATGGTTCACTATTGACTAAAATATCATTATATGCCACATGATCATAGACACAAATGAATTTAACAGTCTGTGAAATTCAGTGGAGCTTGGTAGTGTTAGTGACATATTTTCCAGAGCTCTTTCTTAAGAAGAAAGAAATTGACTTCTTTCCCAAATCTGTGCTGAGAAGGTCATGTGTTATTTCAATTACATCTCATAAATGTCCCAAAAACAAATTATTATCCCTCACTTAAAAAAATATATATAGTGACAAAGTAAAGTATTATTTAAAGTACAGAAATTGCAGTAAATGTATTTACGATTGAAAGCTGTATTTGCCATGATCTTTCCAACCACTCATTCTAGAGTCCTCTGAAATTTAACCTGGTCTTTCACGAATAGGAGGGCATGATGGAACAAATTGGAACATCTAATAATAAATAATGTAGCCTATGAACTATGCATTGTCCAGAAAATATTAGCATGCTTCCTTTCAATATGAATTACCACAAGGAAAATAATTTGGTACTGGGGGGCAACCATTTTACAAAACTGGCATGCACAGTTCAACTGCTAATATAATAGTCACATGCGAGAAATGCAAAGAAAAGGTCCAGATGAGGATTGTGTTTTCAGCATGTGCCAAATGCTAACTGATAATCTGTTTCAAATAGAGCAGTGTTATTACCTTTTCATTATATTTCTCCCTTATTACTGCTTTGAATATTGGATTTTCTTGTGATAAGGTCCCATGTTTACACTCCATGAACCAAAATGATTTAAACTCAGGTTTCAGAGTAATTCTTCCCAAAATGTTCCCTTGGGATTAAAATTTTCTTGACTGAAGATATTTCTATTTGAAGCTGAAAACCACTTTCAATGGTACTAACTATGTAAACACTATTATATTTTGGTTGATTGAATCTGCATGAATTATTTTTCATTAAATGGCAAAATCTAATTCTAAAAGGAAAAATATTCTTTTTAATTGTTTTCATAAAGATATGCCCCAGGGCAGCAGCGTTTAGTTTTTCACTAAGTATGGGTTTCAGAAAGCTTTTCAATTTTGCCAAATTGCTACTTGGTTATATTATTCATTGAAAATGAAAAAAAATAGGAAAATTATGTTTTATGATGACCATTTATTAAATATATTTTCCTTCTAGTTAAAACCTGGCTTTTACAAATATTCACTTGGATTCTGTTTTTTAAAAAGAGACATGGGGCCGGTGAGATGGCTCAGCGGCTTAAGCGCCTGCCCGGCAAGCGCGAGGGCCTGAGTTCGACTCCTGGAACCCACATACGAAAAAGGGGCCGGTGATATCGCTCAGCGGCACGGGCGCCTGCTGGCGCGCGAGGTCCTGAAGTCGACCCCCCAGTACCCACAAAAAAAAATAAAATAAATAAATAAATAAATAAAAAAGAGACATGAAAAACAATCAAACTCATTGATAGAACATTTGCCAATTGTTCGACAGCGTCGAGTCGTGAACTTCCTCCAGAAAATGCTGGTAGTCTCTCGTATGACCAGTGATGTTGAGAATTTTTTCATATATTTATTTGCCCTTTGCACTTCCTCATCTGAGAAGTGTGTATTCATCTCAGATGCCCATTTTTGGATTGTACCAATAAATTTAATTAAAAATAATGCTGGTAATCCTGGACTCCTTACTCAGTTCCCCTAGTGGTGGATAGAAAAAATTGTTTTGTCTGGAAAGAAAATCAGTGGTGCTTGAAGAGCAAATTCTCTAATCAGCACAGATACTTCAGACTCATACATGTAAATTCACTATCAAAAACTATATTGCAGCATGGAAGGAATGAACCATTGTCTCCTGAAATGAACAAGATCTACCTTCAGGCAAAAGATCTAGGGCAAGGATCCAAAGCAATCTGATTACTCTTGATTACTCCAATTCTGGACTCTCTTTGGGACACACACACACACACACACACTAGAAAACTAGGGAACAACATCTTAGTGACATTTTAATTTCAGTATATTCTCTTGTTAAAAGCATGGGTTTTTGTAGTACTACATCAATTTTATAAACTGCTTTTACTTTTACTATGTTGTAGAAGTCCCCTGTTGCATAATGGATTTATCGTCCTTCAGCTTACAAAATTACTCCAAAATGGACTTGATTTCTTCAACCTTTCTACTTAAAATGCCACTAAAGCTTGCATGACCAGGGCAGAATGTACTTTTCCTTGGGTACATATTACTTGCATGCCGTATTTTGTGTTTCTTAATTGAGAAAAATTGTCAGTGACTGACCTGAGTGCTTCTACTAATAAAAACTCAATTTAGGATTCAAGTGACTCTTTTGCAAATGTCCTTCAGAAATTAAAGTGGAAAATCTCCTGAAGTTTCAATGTGGTGCAATCACTTCTACATTTTAGAGTCAACAACCAAGACTAAGAAATTATATGCTATATAAAATAAATAGCACACTTAGATACCATGTTAGTGATGTTATTATATTGTATGAATACATTTAATTGCTAGGCTACTTTAATAAAGTGACAATGTATAATATTTCAAAATGATTCTATTATTTTCAGTGTCAGATCTTTTTCTTAATTTATTCATTTATCTTCAAAATAGAGTGGAATTCACTCTTCATAGAACTTGTCTTATTTTTGAGTGAAAAATCACAGCACTTATGGACTGTATTTGGGAGAACATATGTGTATATTTCCTGTCTCACCATTCAGATTTCAAATTCCTTGAATGAAAATATTGATCTATTTTAGAGTAGTGTAATTATGGAATTAAACAAAGTCATCTACATCTGAATAAAAGTTAGCAAAAATCAGTGAAAGGTGTCATTAATTTCATGTAACATACTGTTGCAAGCCTGGATTTTTCTGTCATTAAGTTTTTCACACAATTATCTGAACCTCATTTTTTCATCAGTAAAGTAAAGAATTCATTTGTAGGTTGTTATATTGATTTATTAATGAATGTCATGTATTTTTATGAAGTAGAACATGTTTTGCTAGTTCGTGGGAAATAATTTAGTACTAAAAACAATGAAACTTATCAATTATTGAGAAACTTCCAAATTCTGGGTGTTGAGTATTAGGCAAACTACATAGATTATTTTCTACATACATGCACCTTTAAATATTATGTTTTCATTTTGAAAAGTATGTCAGAAAAGCTAAGAATCTGTGCAATTAATAAATGGAAATAATAAATCCAAACTGCAACATGTGTTATAATTTACATCATAATAATTACAATAGAACCCTTCAGTTCATGAAAACAATCTCTTATCATGGGAAGGAAGTGACTTTGATTATCAGGAAAACAGTTCAGCTATTAGAGGTTGAACAATTGAAACTTCAGACGGATACAGTGAAGATTAATGAGACTGATTACTTGTACAGGAGAAATAGGGCTGAGAAGAAACAGCATATCTTTAAATTTATCTTTCTTGTAGCACCTTGATTTTGAAAACATACTGATGCTGCACATACTCAGAAAGAGAAAAAAAATTAAAATAAAAAAGAGGGATAAAACCCTAGAAATGAATTTTAAAAATGGGAAAAAGGTAGCCAAACAGTATGTTAAAATTATAACATCAGTGAAGAGTGAGTGGGAAGGAAAAACATAGTCGAAGAATATTTTGAACATATTATTTCAACAATAGGACCTCAGGAAAAAAAAAAAAGAAAACTCGAGTTACTATACTTTTTTCTTTTCTTTAGTTTAAATGCACTTTATTTTTAGACAACCTACATGACGTGTGTTTTTTTCCTAAAAAACTATGTCTCCACTCCAAATAAATCACGGTCAAAAGAAAGGAAGCCTTCGAGATGACATCAGTCCCATTTGTCTAAAATCCTGGTGGTGTGTGGATGACAAGCAGCAGCCAGTTAGGACAAATGGTAGATCCAAGGTAACACCAAATCCATTAACAGTTTTCCATTTCTAAATCATCCATAGAGAAAATCCTAAATGGGGTCACACCATCCTCACGCTAGTCCAGGAGAGACACCATGCCATCTGAACTCATGTTTGCACCAATAAAGAACTGATAAGTTTTTGAAATTAGCAAGGATATGCTTGATTTGTCTGCAGCTCCTGTCGTAAAGGGTTTCACTCTTTCCGGTGGTTGTTCTTCCAGCTTGCCTTTGATTAATTTCATGTAGTCTTTGATGTACTGCTTCTGGGCCTCTTTGGAGAAGCTGGTTTCCTGCAAGTGATGGCTGACGATGATACCAAGGCCAGCAACTACTGCGCTTTAGGCGCCTTGGCTCTCCCGGCCTTCAGTGCAGGCTTTTCCACCAATGAGCGAGTGGTCAGCATTACCCTCTGTTCTGCTGAGTGTCTTGCCCTCCTCCTCCAGGCACTGCCCATCCGCGATCTCCCGGATCTTGTAAATGTCGGAGAACATCTCTCTGTGGCTGAAGAGGTCTGCATAGATAATCATGATGGTGGCCCAAAGGAGACAGCGGCTGTGCTAGCTTAGCGGGGTGCAGTCTGAGCCGTGCTCGAGGGAGGGAGGAGCGTGAGGGGGGCCCTATACTTATTTTAAACTGAGACGTGGACTAGCAATTCTGAAACTTTTAAATTGAGTTTTAATACAAAATAAATTGATATATTATGGAAAATGAGAAATAGTTTTGTTGCTGTCAGAGAAGGGAGTTATAATATGGAAAGGGGAAATGATGGAATAAATAGTGTTGAATTAGAATTAGGATTATCACAGAGAATTCCTAGGTTCAATACATATATTCTATGGTTAGAATACAGAATTTGAGACAGATTCGTTTACCTTCGCATGTGTGAGAGAGTGATTTTCCAGCTGAGATACTACAGAAGCAACAAAGACTCAGAAGTAACAAGCATATAGAACACAGATCTTGATTTGTGAATATCATTGTTCACAAAAAGGAAACTATGAAGAAATCCTTGAATCTAGAGCTATGGTTAATGATAAGAAGATAATCTTGGGATACACTGTTGTATCAGAAAATAACATTTTTAGAAAAATGATGGATACTGTTATAAATAGTAAGAGCTAGAAGCAATTTAAACTGCTGACATCTGGGACAATTTGAGACTCAAAATAAATAATGATGATAAGGATTACAATGCAGTCCATAAAATAATTCATGGATACACACTGATAAATAATAGAAGAAAAAGCAATAAGATATATCTCTTTCCATAATAATCAACTAATAAGTGCAGGAGGAGTGAGAGATGTGACGAATAAAGGCAATATTGCCAACCATATTAATGGTAACTGAATCAGTTATCAGTCATTAATACGTGCTAAAACAGTGGATGAAATTATAACAAGTTATCTACATAATTCCAAATATGTTTTTGTTTGTTTGTTTGTTTGTTTTTGAGACAGAGTCTCACTATGTAGTACAGGCTAGCGTTGAACTCATTTACGTAGCCCAGGCTGGCCTCAAACTCACAGTGATCCTCCTGCCTCAGCCTCCCAAGTGCTGGGATTACAGGTGTGCACCACCATCCCTGGCTGACATTTGTAATTTTAAAGGTTAAAATAGTAACTACTGTGGAGAAACCTGAGCAATAAGAATTTTACTAAATAGTAAAGTGAACAGCCTAAATATTTTCCCACACTAGTGTTTTGTGCCTACTGAGCCACCAAGAAGGGTACAGCATCACTTCTGCCATAGTCCTCTATCAAATGTGAATGACCTGATTTTAGTCATAAGAAGCACTGGATAATCCCAAACTCTGAGAATATCCCACAAGACAACCACACTGAATTTAAAAATGCCAATGCCAAAAGTATTAAGAAAGTTTTGAAAGCTGGCAAAATTTGAATGTGAATATTGAGTTATTTCTGTATCAAAGCTAATTTTCTTGATTTTGATAATTTTACTGTGGCTATGTAAAAAACAGAATTTCCCTATTTTGAGGAAATACACACTAAATTATACAGAGGTAAAGGGCCATCTTGTCTACAATGTATTGTTAAGTGGGAAAAGTAATAGTATATGTAGAGAAAGATGTAAAAGGATATACAAAAGGAATACATATAAAAACATAAAGCATATGGAACAATACCTCAACAGTCAGAAAAACTGTATGACTAAACATATGGAATTTTGGTGATACTGTTCTTAAAATTTTCTATAAGTCTGAATTACTTTTAATGGGATAATTAATTTTATATGAAAATTGATTGGGTTAAAGGATGCCCAGAAAGCTGATGGGACAGTATTTCTTGCTGTGTCTGTGAAGTATTTCCAGAAGATATTTGTGTTTTAAACAATAGACTACATAATGTAGACCTATCTTCACATCTGTGGGTATCTGTTCTGTTGAGACCCCATTTAAAACAAAAAAGCAGTGGAAGGGCAAATTCACTCTTTTCGAAAGCTAGGCCTTCCATATTTTCTTGTCCTTGGACACCAGAGCTCTGGTTTTCAAGCTTTAAGCCTTTGGAAATTATATCAGTGGTCCCTGGTTCTCTGGCCTTCAGACTTGGATTGAATTACAATACTGTTCTCCTGGGTGTCCAGCTTGAAGATGAGATATCCTGACCATCATAAAATAAGCCGGTTCCCATGATAAATCTTCTGATATGTTGGAATAGATCCTATGGTTTTCTCCAATAGGAAAAACCTTTTCCCTGATACTATATAAAAAAAAAAAAAATATATATATATATATATATATATATATACACAAATTACAATATATACATTAGGTAACATATGTATTACACATACCATTCTGGAATTCAATAAAACACTTAATCAACATAAACTTTCTTATAGCAAAATTCCTATTAGTTATGATCCTCAAAGTGAATTCCAAAGTGGTTCCAGACTGTTTTATAGCAAAATTTAAGAAATTAATTTTTCATAATAATAAGATACATAGGATACATGCTGTGCCTGAATATCACCAAATAAAATATTTGATGTTAGACTGTGTTAAGTATTTAATATTGCCCTAAACATAATAGCATTTATTACAACTTGCTCTTTTTTTCTTTTCAAATTCTTATAGTAGTGGAACAGTCCATGTAAATATTGACCTTAGCAAAAAAAAATAGCAGATTATATAGTATGTATTTTTTAAAGTAAATCTTCCTTTTACACAGCAATTCTATTTTCACTCTCAATGTACCTGTGAAGCATTTGAATGTGTTTGTCTGCAGTACTGCTTTCTGGAATCCTATTTGGGTATCTTTAGATTTGCTTCATGAATTCAAGGTTTTAAAATGCTTATAGGATGAAACTGATTATTCCTTCAGTATTTCTGCTCAGATTAGGTTGATTTTATGTGAAATTATATTGTTGACATTAATTGGCAATTTTAAAGGAATAAAGTATCTGGACAGCTTCTACCCCTTGAGGGGGAAATGAGACAAATGAAACATCAACCATGCAAAAATTGATACAATTGTTGTACAGTCCTAAATTTGCTGGTACAGAATTAATTAAAATAATAGACAACAAATGAATACATGTCATTCCTTAATGTTTCCTTGTGACCCTATGTCTTTATTTCTGTTTGTTTACCTTAAATTACAGACACATAGAGCTTTGAATTGGCTCTTCCAGGATGTAAGTCTAATTTTTTTTTCTTTGTGGGTACCGGGGGTCGACTTCAGGACCTCACACTCCAGCAGGCGCCCGTGCCGCTGAGCGATATCACCGGCCCTTTTTTCGTATGTGGGTACCAGGAGTCGAACTCGGGCCCTCATGCTTGCCAGGCAGGCGCGTATGTCACTGAGCCATCTCACCGGCCCAAGTCTAATTTTTAATGAGACTTTAGAAAACAAAATATCTGCAAGAGATGCAACTGAGAAAATACAAAAATTCAGGATAGGGATTGAAGCAGAAAACAAACAGAGAAAATAATTTCTCTATTCTTAGGTTTAGTAAATACACATTATTACCATAAACTATCCACTTTTTTCATGCTCCATTTTGATTGGCTTGAGATACTAAAATAAACTTATTTTGCATTACATATTTGTCCTAATGCTCAGCATTTTGCAAATCTCTTTAGAATAACACAGAAGTATCTGGCTGATCGCCAGTGTATTGAAAAATAGAAGAAGACATCTCTAAAGCGTTAGTGGTACCTACGAGAAGAAAAGGGAGTAGGGACAGAGAGAGGGTAACAGGTCAAAACTGGAAAAGATCCACATCAAGTCAGTTTTGCTCTGCTATGCTTACCCTCCTGCTTTTAATGTCTCTGCACCAGTTCCATTTCTAGTAAGATAAATAAATATCTTTTCAAACATTAAATAATTTCCTGGACCTTGGTCCCTTGTTTCCCTGGCACAAGTAAAAAGGTGAATTGAAATGTATATCAATAACTGGGATTAAGCAATAAACTTTTAACACTGTATGTTGCTAACAGGATAGGATACAATACCTTCCTAATAAGATTTCATTGTTTATATTGATTCATCTGATCTGCAAAACTGGAATCTGATCCTTATTAGAATTTTAGTCAATGCCCTGAGTCAATTAAGCAGGATTTTATTTGGATCTTACAGAGAAACAGAACCAATAATTCATGTGAGTGTGTGTGATGTGTGTGTGTGTGTATGTGTGTGTGTGTGGTTATGGAGAGAGAGAGAGAGAGAGAGACAGAAATTATTTTTTTAGGAATTAGCACATGTGATTGGGCCAACCTTGCTGCCTGGGAACAGAAGCAGGGTTTCTATTCAAACTAGATTAGCATTTTGTGGTTGAATTATTTCTTGCTTAGGAAACCTCAGTATTTGTTCTCAAGGCCTTCAACTGATTGGATGAGCTTGCCAATATTATCATGGCTTAAAGTCAACTCATTGAAATATTCATTACAGCTAAATAATACTTCCACAGCAACATCTAGACTAGTGTTTAGTCAAACAGAACACCATACTCTATGCGAGCTGACATATAAAATTTAATTTTACAAGGGTAATTTGTAGTATTCTCAGCACTCTTCATCTTCTTGACCAAACTCTAGCCCAGGCTTTCTTTCAGGATTAGGCCTTCAACTTTGAGACTCGGGCAACTAGTAAAATAGTCTCTAACATCTTAAGGCCATGTCACTAGGATGACCATAGCCCCAATAAAGTGCACATCAGAAAAGTCAAGCCTACCAGAAGAATTTCCTGCAAGTGGAGTCCCTGTGCATCCCTGTCTCACAGCCTCCCCAGGAGGGCAGAAACCTAAATTCAATGAGGGTAAGTTAACATACACAGAAGTTCACATGAACCAACCTTTCCTCCCCATTTTGTATTGTTTTTTTCTTTACTGACCCTAGTGAGCTACCACTCACATGAACCCAACCTGGCCCCTTCTCTGTTTCTTCATTCACCCTTAAAATGCCCAGTCATAGTTCTGCACATAGACGTTGATTTCTGGTCACAATAGACTCAATTCCCTATTGCAAGAATATATTTTTGTTTAAAATCTAGCCTTACCACTTTAACAAGAACCCATTTTTTTAATCTTTGACACTACTCTCCTTTACAAAATAATAAATATTGAGAAAAAAATGGTTAAGTAATTAATATAATTTAGGAACTCTGGACTTCACTCTTAACCAGGTAAAATTAAACATTAGAGAACATTTTGCTAAAAGGGGAAATATTGCTAAATGTTCTTTAATTGAAAAAGATAATGAGAGAGAAAAGGAGCATTCTTTTAAAAAACAAAAGAACATATACATATTTGTCTAGAGAAAAAAATGACAAATGGGTATGATCCCACTTCTCTGAAGTCACCATTTGTCACCCTGATTACGTGTTTAGACAATGCCTCTTGGGCTGGTGCAGTCCCAGAGTCCTTTTAATTAAGCCAAAGATACCTTCCTTTTTTTTTTTTTTTTTTTTTTGTGGGTACCAGGGGGTCGACCTCAGGACCTCGTGCGCCAGCAGTCACCCGTGCCACTGAGCAATATCACCGGCCCCTTGTTTCGTATGTGGGTTCCGGGAGTCGAACTTGGGCCCTCACGCTTGCCGGGCAGGCGCTTAAGCCGCTGAGCCATCTCACCGGCCCCAAGATACCTTCCTTTTAAAGATTATCCTTCTACACACTAAAAGTTCTGCCTAGACTTTTTTATTCATACCAATAAATAATGTTACATTTCTATTTTCCTTCCCTTCTTAGAGTATCAACATTTCGTTTTATCTCTTATATGTTAACCTTATGTAGCTTGAGATAAAAATCATCATTTATATCCTCTCACACAATAACATTCTACTTTTTCTGCTGGTAGGAAACACCATTCAAACTAATTTAATCCATACATTCAATAGAGAACGCTGTGTTTCATCTGAACTATTGGTTTATCTACTCGTGAACCCATAACACAGCACTATCTGCCTCCACTGTTTGCATCTACCTGTCTGGATATGAAATATTGTTCAATATTCATTTAACATTTTACAACTTAAATGAAGCTATTATATTCAGCTACATTTATTTTCAAATAGAATACTGTCTTGGTCACTTTCTAGTCACTGGGAAAATATACCCAACACCTGCAACTTAGAGGAAGAGAGGCACATTTTGGCTGTTTCAGAAGTCTCCATCATTGCATGGCCAGCCAGATCCAAGGCAGGAAAAGCAGATGGATGGGTCTGGGTGGTGGAAAGCTGCTTATATCATGGCACCCTGGAAGCAGAGAGAGGAGAGACGCCTTGGAGGAGTTAGGCCCTTCCATATCACGCCCCATGACCTTCCTGCCTCTACTGACCAGATTGCATCTCCTAACAAGTCAGTTATATTCCATCCATGATTCAGTCATCTTTCAAAAGTTCTGCCCATGAGGTCATGAAGCCTTTGGGAGACATTCTTGATCTAAATTATAAGAAAAAAAAAAAAATATATATATATATATATATGACTTTGCATATATTTGTCAGTTTTAGGTATCCAAAACTTGTATGCTTATCCCCACTGAAGAAATATTCCTGCATACACATTTACTTGTTGAGAAGAATGGAGGGTAGAAGGTTGAGAAATTCAGGAAGACTAAGGAACCCAAATACTGAGTTAAACAAAGTACTACTGTTTTAAACTGAAAGGTTCTCTATCAACTTTAATCGAAGAGTTTACTTTGCAATTAATTATATATATATCACTATCTATTTACCATCAACAGAAATAGAAATGGCAGAATAATATCAAATAATATCAATTTTTAAAATAAAAGAATACATGAAAAATATAAGATGAATAGAATTTACTTTATCCCTGAAACAAGAGGGTATGACTCTTTAAATGTATACTCTCAAAAGATCCTTCAAACTACCTAATTTATGTGTCTAATAGTTAATTCCCCACCCCACCTCTTCAAATGACTTCATTTTAAAGTATTTTTAATACAATATCTTAATTATCAGAGAAATCCATTTGGCTGGAGTTATTCATGAGCATAAGTACCCAAATAAAAGAAATCCTACATCATATCATTTTGAGGTTGTATGATGTAGACAACTGGGTTTTGTTATAAAACACTTTTGCTTTTGTTCAGTTAAATTTGGTTTTCCTTTCAACAGTTTAAAAAAATCTATTGTTTCTAATGAAAAGACTGAGAAAAGAATCAGACCTAAGTTTTGTGCTTGTTAAATAATCAAAAAGGGAAGAAAAAGAGCAGCCTGAGTCAATGCTAATGTTTCCAGTAACTAAGCATATATATATATATATATACACATAAATAACAGAAGGGCTTCTTCCATTTCTATAATTATCACTGTAAAGACTGTTAATCGGTTATTGTCAAAATAACTGAATTTCCTATACCACAGAGAAGGGTAGACAGTGTAGCATAATTGTTTTTAAGTGCCTCATGCAATAGTAGCCAATTCACAACATGTTTTAAGGAAAGATTTAGATAAAGAAGCCAGAATTTTACTTTCTGAACTAAACATTTCTGATTATTGATAAGTCTCTTAGTTTTTTAAAGTCTGTATTTCCATCTCTGAGACAAAAGTGACTTAAGTTAACAAACCCCTACAGTTTTTAATAACAAAAATTTAGGAAGATTCAGTCTTTTTAACAAGAGTCAGGTCTGAAATGCTTTATTGTTTCTAGATATTAGGAAATAATAGTAACTTTTAATAATAAAATAAAAATTGTTTATATTAAAGTATTTTCTTTTCTTCATCATTACTAAGCTGATAACCAGCTCAGCTTCTTTATAAATTAAAGAAGAAGCTGCCACTTGATACTAAAGCAATTTGAGTGAGGCTAAACACAACAATAACAACCATTTTAAAATCAGCAACCAAAATAACATGAGCAAAACATAAATAGAACTTCAGAATTCCCAAGGGGATCTAAAATCCATACAAGGATACTAAAAGACAAATGCATAAAAACATAGTATGAAAAGAAAAAGTATGGGAATGCAACAACCAAATAATGAAAACCTGAACAAGAATAAAGAACAGTTAGTATACAAAGGATACTAGAGGGTGCTTTGCTTGTTTGTTTTATAAGTTGTTAGTTTGACTACAGGAAATAAGGAAAACAAATAATTTATTTTAGGGGGAATTTTATCGTTAAATTAAAAGGGGATTTATTTAGTGTTTATGAGAAATCATAAATATTAGCAAAAGAATTGTCTATTGCAGTTCTGTATTCTTTCAGTCACCTGATGATATACTGTGTTCATTTTTAAATGATATCATTTTTAAATTAATTTCAAAATAACTGGATCATGGATTTAGATGAGAAGGATTTGGTTCAGATAAGACCTTTGGAATAAATGCGTACAACACATCAAATCAAAGCCTAGAGTCCCGTTTGAGTAGGCCTTGGGTCATTTTCTCTCGCTTCAAATTAGATATAATTAAAACCAGGAATAAATAAACTCTCTAAATTATTTGATGGAGGTGAACAAACAACTAAGCAAAGCAAGATTCATTTCTTTGCCCTGGGTGGCCTTATGTTTATTTAAAGAATAAACATATGATTTTCTTCATGACATGGGAGAGAGCTAACCTGTTACCTCAGAGTGATGTAATAAAAAATTCTTAATATAGAAATTCGTTACACGGTCTGGAGTCATCCTTGTCACTCCTGCATCTCGTGGAGTCCAGGGATGATGGGAAGCAAGGAGAAACTCTGAATGAAGAGGCTTGGACCAAGAAATGCATTGCACAATCAATCCTAGGAAAACGCCTGTGCCGTCTTTAATAGAGTTGACTACAGAACTGCCAACTACGATTTGAAAAGAGTACATTTACTTAGCTACGGCTGCCACGTGTCAACAAGACGTGGCATGCTCTCAGGAGCACCACAAGTGCCAGTGAACTACAGTTCGAAATAACTTGTGTAGCTTTCTTTCATGTCATTCTCATTCTGGCCTTTGCTCTTCAGATCAAAGGCCACCTTGGTCTGTGTATGTTTGTTGCCAATTGCATTCATACTTTTGTAATCAACAATGGCCTTTTAAAATTTTTTGTTTGAATTTGACACTATTATCAACTTCAATTAATAAAAGGAAAATTTTGTGATTATTTGTTGAATTTCAATTGCAAAAATATACTACAATCCTAATGTATGAGCTAAGTATGATAAATAATGTTCAGTTGAGCAATTTGAATGATCATTTGATGTGAACTCATAGGACACAAGTTTCTACAGCTTTCTAAGACTTAAATAATCTTTATTAGAAGTCTGATTTTGATAAATTCACATTCCTAAGATATTTTCATTCATATCATAGTTAAAGAGCTAGGATTTCAGTTTATAAATGAAAGTGATTAAATGGCTGTTTTACCTTCTGTTCAAGACAACTGCATTTGGATACGCTCAATGTTCTGTAGTAAACACAGCATTTCCATAATCTTTAAGACAATGCTTTAGGTTCTTCTACTTTTAGAATGTAAGTAATACACCAAATACAGCTGTTAAAGGAGTAATTGTTTATAAGCGGGAAAGTTCAAGAAGTTTGTATATTTTCACTTCACTCCTGAGCTACTGGCTTCTATTCTCTTCTCTACCTAAGATATTTGCTTCCTGCAAGTGCCAAACAGCCTAATTTTAACACATTTTTTTATGGGCCATGTCATACCATAGATCATGAAAAACAGGTAGATTTATTCCTTTAAATGGGGTAAAGGCATAATTGTCAAATATATGTCTCTCTGTTATGGGAAAATGTGTGTAAAACTATAGATTTTGTTATTTGCTTATGGAAACCTAATCTCTCAGAAACTACGCTGACAAGATGTTGAATAATAGGGTGATCGACACCTTCACTGATTTCACAACTGTTTACTGAACATCTACTTTGTAATACTGGTGATGATTATAGACATAATAATCAAAGTCCGGACTTCATAAAACTTATGTAGTTAATAAGCATGGCAATCGCATAAAAAGGAGAACAAAGCACTCTTTATATTCTTGAGAAATTTAGCTGACTAAAATAGGAGCTAAGAATTTGCTGATAGCAGTTAGAGCAAATAACTAGGCAATATGTAATCAAGCAGTAATACATGCAATTATCAAGGACATACAATACAAAGCATAAGTTCAGGGAAAAATAGATCCATATGCATTCAAGGAATTAAGTAAGGCATTCCAGAAAAATAGAAAGTGAGAAGAATATAATACTTTTTTGGAAAAAATGTATTTTTTAAGGAGTAGGTAGGAATTTATCTACATGAGGAAGAATCTGAAGAAGCAAACGGAAAGAGGAACAAGTTTTGTACAAGTAAATTGTTGTTAAGGTATCTCATCAAACCACAAAATTTGTATGTGTTTATATAAATGTATGAATATTTGATAGAGATTTGCATCAGAAAATTACCTTCCTTGTTATTAAAGGCAAATTTGATAATTAGCAGCTAATAAATAACTAATAATATGCTGTTTGATTCAATACAAGTAACTTTTTTTGTGATGGCTCATTCTTTGTTCCATAATTAATCCTACAGTAAAGGAATTTACTGAATTTCCTTTACATCCGTATACTGAGTTCTTCCATGTTCTGGTATGATGTCAACCTAAAAATGCACACACTTTTCTGGCTTCCATTGCGTTTAAGACTGAGATGAAGAGGTGGAGGATAGTGCAGTGTAAAATTATAGCGGCAAATATGTGTGGAAGTTCCTTTTGAAAATTGATGCCCTTATCATTAAGAAACTGTTTTTTATAGAAATAAATTTGAAATTTGAAAAAAAGTCAGACAATAGATTTTAACTTCTGATTTGAAAAACACAGTCACTGTGGGAACAAGCTCGACTCAATCTCCAAGTACTGGTTTGAACTGTAAAAGCAGTTACAACTATTATGCTTGCCGTCTGTGAATCTCCAGGTGGTCAAGAACTTGTAACATACTGGATCTATGCACTATATAAATAAAGCTGTTTAACTCGGTCTCATATAAACCATTTTTGTAACAGCAATTGAAAATATTTAGAAAAAGCAGGGTCTTTCCCTTTAAGATCCCATGGGAAGACTAGGAATAAATTTAAAAGCATTGAAAGAAGAAAAATAAATTGCTACCATTAAATGAAGGTCAAAACTACTTAAAGAAAAAAAATTAAGTCTAGAATATAAAAATGTGGGAAAGACCTTAAGAAAACTAGCCATTATTCTTACGTTATACCCTAAACAGAGAAACCTGATTCAATAAAGACTGATTTTTCTGCTCATAGTGATTTTTTTTTTTGTGGGTACCGGGGGGTCGACCTCAGGACCTCGTGCGCCAGCAGGCGCCCGTGCCGCTGAGCAATATCACCGGCCCCTTTTTCGTATGTGGGTTCCCGGAGTCGAACTCGGGCCCTTGCGCTTGCCAGGCAGGTTAAGCCGCTGAGCCATCTCACCGGCCCCTGCTCATAGTGATTTTAAAGAACAGAAAGGAAACAAGGTGTTACAAATATGGATGATATAAACATAATATGTGTCAAGTGCAGTATTATCTGTGCCATAATAGGAAAAAGGAAAATGATAACTCATACTTAACTATATCATGCTACATTGTTTGCACAACGATATTCATAAAAAAATATATAAACTACACAATTCATTCTACATATTGGTTAATGTTACATGAATACATTTAGTACCTGGAGAAAATGTTCCAATCACAAATGAGAAAAGTATTGGTAATACATACACCATCCATATATGGTGAGAGGTATTATACACAAAAATCACTGTCTGGAGCATCTGTAATTTCATAATGAGTAGCTACTAAATCAAGAAATTAATTTGCTATTGATTCCTGAGCAAGTTTTTGAAAACCTATATTACAAAATATAAAGTAATTACTAGCAACAGAATATTCATTTATGATAGATATTATAATAGTCTATATTGGTTTTCTTTTACCACTGTGAAAGAAAAATCATCAGACTTTTACAATTCTGGTAGCCAGAAACCCAAGATAACTTTTATAGTGATCAAATCAAGTTGTGGGGAGAGCTGCATTCATTCCTTCCCAAGGAAACAAGAAGTCCCTTATCTTCAGTTTTCCAGCTTTTAGATGCCCCTCATTCCTTGGTTCAGGGCTCTTTCTCCATCTTCAAAGCATATTACTCCAGCCTTTGCTCCCGTGGTCACTTTTCCTTTTTCTTTATTTTGGACCACTTACTTTACTTTGAGAACTACTCTAATGATTACATGAGGCCCACTACACAATCCAAAATAACCTCCCATCTCAACATCCTTAATCAGACCTTGAAAATTCTCTTTTGTCTTGTAAAGCAATATAGTCACAGATTTTGGAGATAAGGATGTGGATATTTTGATGAGACCATCATTCTATCTACCACACTGTCCTTTAAAAAAACGTATATTCTGAGTACACGCTTAAAAACACACGAAGTTAGGATTTACGTACCCTATTTTAGAGGTGAACAAATATAGGTACATATTCAAGAAATGTCAGCTTTCACCTCTACTCTACCTAAAACCTTATCTTTCCATGTGAAAGTTCTATGAAATTCCAACTTTCCTATTGGCAACATGTGAATGTGATGAAAGAGTCTACATTCTCTCCTTCCCTCTGGTTTTCAAAGACATTCATTAGGACAATAAAAGCTAATGGTCAGCTCAAGTCTCCAAGCTGCTTAGCACTGCCTCTGAATTTACCAAAACTCCAGGACAGGGATATGGGCAAAAGCTGATGCCCATACAGGACATTTCAGAGGCTGATGTGTGTTTTCTTCAAGTAGCTTCCTAGTGACTGCTCCTGGTGGCTTCTTTATAATTCCTCTTGTATTGTTCCTCTTCTCCATGGGCCTTTCTGTGGCAAAAAACACTTTAAACTTGTTGTTTCAGTTTTGGTAACTAAAGTGTTGTTTAAAGCACAATTTCTCCTGAGACCTCCAGTTGTAGCCACAGGAGTACAAAACCCTTTCAAAAAGCTATTCAGTGCTGCCTGAACTTTATATCACATAACAGAAATTCTCAACTCATCATTTGGCCTTATTTTACTATGACATAAAGTAGAATATAACCCTTAAAAGATTTGGGTTGGGTAGGTCTTAAAATTATTCTTGGGTAAACCTTAAAATTCTTCTTCAATAACTTTCCCTTGCCACGATAAGGAATAGTTATGCAAAACAAGATCTAGATTAAGTTGGCCCATTTCATTTTTCACTAAAACTAATTTCAAAATTAAACTCTAGTGTAATGTAAAGTGTGTTTGTACATGTGTGTGTAATAAATTACAGACATACACATATATATATGCACATACTACATGTGTATTGGGCACACACATATATATACTTATATATGTCTACATGTAGTACAAGCATACATTAAGAGACAAATTCTGGCTTGGGTAAATCTTAACCAAGGTAGATTAAGGTGGAGTACTTTTTGTATTTTATTTCATCTTATTTAGTACCTATCAGGAACATTTCCTCTAGCCCATTTCTTAACACTGCACCACTGCCTTAAACAGCGGCAAGGTGCCTGCCTGTCAAGCAAGAGGTCCTGAGTTCGATTCCAGGTTCACAAAAAAGAAACAACATAGCTCTGTCAATGTACTTGCTTAACATTACCAGTTTTAGTTAGTCTGCCTGACTAAATTACACTATAAGACACGACATTATACATCGCTCATCTAGAGATCATATATAATTCCTGAAACACTATAGAAGTTTAAAAAACAGTTGGCTGATTTAAACAGGCATTTGGTCACACCATAGTTACACTGGGACAAAAATGAATGTGAGATGTACTGAAGAATTCAATAAAGCATCTGGGCTTTGAAATATAATAATTCTGGACACTAGAGTCGTGGGCATATCGGTAGAGTTGTGAAGTTACAGAGCAAGCCCAGATGCTTCACATTCATTATTGTTCATAGCCTTCAAGGGATGTTAAGGTTTGAGGTTAAAAATCAAAGAGAATAGAAAAAAATGAATATTACAAAATAATTCGGAAAACATTTTAAACAGGAATAACCCCTGTGTGAAGATTTAAAAAAAATAAACACATACAAACAACAGACAAACAACAAAAACATAACCACAAAACAAAAATAAATGCAAAATGTTGCAGCAGCAAACGAGCAAGGAAGCCAAACAATCTAATTTTGCCTTCTCCCTATTCAGAGGAATTGCAACTTGAGAACCATGCTGGCCAAATGAGGCCTCATGCAGATCCCATTATACAAGTTCACTGATTACTTGGTTCAGTCCACTTGAGACACCAGAATCTTGGCCACAGTGTTAGTTTGGTTGATTAGTCAGGTAGCTTTCTTTAATAATATCTCAAGGGGTTGTGGCTTTTGGCACGAATAGAGCTAATTCTAACCTAATTGTCACATAAAGTTTTCCCGAAAGTACAGTAGCCACTGACCTTATGCCACTTCCTATGACACACTTTCCAACACGCCTCCTGAGTATAATAACACATCCTGAGTTTGCTGTTTAACAGCTTAAGCCCACAGTAGACTGTCCTGTCAGTACTGCTATTTTACCTTTTCCGCAAAGAGAAAAATATAAGGCCAGGAGTCTATCCCTCAGACTTCTGAACTCCCATTTTCTGCGTCTGAACCAGCCTTCAGTAGCTATTCTTTACACACGGAATGGAGATTCTTGGCACAGAGCAACTCAAACACTATCTGTTCTTCTCCAAATTCTTCAAAGTTCCTCACGCTAGTGTAGTCTCTTTTCCCTGCAAATTAGCATAGGATTTCAGGAGGATCCTTCTTCAAGTACACACTCATTTTTCCAAGTTTCTTAAAAATAACTTGCTCCTTAAAAATAACAACTATGTTTGTGTGCACCTTTCTGTCTGTTGCACATTATTTACATCTATAACTATGATTTCCCATTTTCACATCAAGAATATAGTTCCCTCCTCTCTTCTAAGAACCCCTTAGTGTAGAAATTTTCATGGTATGAGGTATGAAACATATATATTCCTAAAGTGTTTGGTAAAATGAGGAGAACAGCACTTAATTTTCAATTTTTCAAAGAAAGTAGGAGAGATAGTCAAAAATTTTGAAAAAGATTTTTGCTGCCTACTAAAGAAAAGCAGGAAGCCTCAAACATCTGTCCTTACTGATATTGATTTCTTGCCTCTGACAAAGCCCAGGATGAATTAATTGCCTCTGGTTGTCATTACTCACCAGATCAGGGTTCCATCGCGAGGTCCTTTCTGATCAGGCATGGTCAAAGTGCCATGTGTCTGGCAAAGTGTGAAGGCATCCTTATTTTTCAAGGATAATTCTCTTAGAACTCCTGCCAGATATTTACTATTAATGATTCATTGTCTCAGATATTTGGGCCTTTTAGTCTTAAATTATCGCACTGAGGTAAAAGAGCATTATAGTAAAGAGAAGGAGACCTAGATTGCAAAGAAGTGTTCTATCATATTTGCAGGATCTCCCATAGAGAAATGTAAATGGAAACAACGTATTAAGGTCTGGTGTGAAGTGTAAAGTATAACAAAGTTCTACTTAGCTGCTTTTTTATTGTGACCATGTTAACATTTTTAAAATAGGAAATAGGGAACTATTTAAAATTAACTTAACCTTAATGGAGAGATGGTCTTTGCACCAACCAACTGGGTGATCAGCGTTACAAAAATAAATGGGAATGGGCCAGTGATATAGCTCAGTGGCATAAGTGCCTGCCTGGCAAGCGCGAGGTCCTGAGTTCGACTCCCGGTACCCACGTAAAAAGAAAAAAAAATGGGAAAAGCATGATAATAACTATCATTTATTTAATAGTTTTACAAAGGATGATGTTGAATTAAATCTGATCACATGTTTGGCTGCCCTATTATATTAAATAAATCTAATTTCCCACCTCATTTCACATATCTTTCCTATGCTATAAGATTTTTCATAAGCCTTGTTGGCTGACACTTTGTGCTCACGTCTATTCTTTGTTGCGTTTGCTGTCAAGATTTGGAATAACTTTGTGGAAACAGTGAATATCATATGCTGTGTGATGGAGACTCAATATCTTATCGAATTCTTAGAACAAGTGAGGAGACTACAGCCTTGGCGTGTCGAAGTGCAGATTCTCACTCAGGGTCTGCATAGCACGGTGTGGTTCAGATTTCCATCCCTGAGGGTAGCCCATTAAAACGGTAAAGCAGGATGATGTCTTGTAGTGCGGGACCTGATACAGAATGACCAGATTTGAACATAGGCACACAGGCTGCATAATGATTTTCATTCTGCTTCAGCAATAGGCCAAATGGATTTTAGTCATGACCCTACAAGTGATATTTTTCTAACTGCTAAGATATCATTTTCATATAGCTTACCTTTCTAGGGGAACACAGAAGATAAAAATGTGGTGGGATAAAAAAAAAAATCATCATCTGAAAACAATGAAACAGTGCTCCAAGTACAAAGAACACAGTTGAGGCTGATACACAGCTCTCTATAAAAATTACATCAGAAATATTTACATAGCAAATTTACGTAGGCAGGATGATAACATTCAGATATGAGAATTTTGTGCAGGCTAACCATCCAACACAAATCACGGACATTAATTCTATTACTTATTAAGACACTAACTTCCTGAATCATGAAGCTTTTGTGTGTTAAAATATATAAGACACATTTATGTGAATTATTGTTTCTTTTATATTCCCAATTTCATTCCACAAGTACCCTCTGAAAGCTATTACATTTTACTGCATTATTTATTAAGCATTGAACTCCATCATTTCATCTTACATTCTAAAGGCATGTACATTGTCTTAACTATCTTATACTTGATGCATTTTGTATGTGTAACTTATTGTATTCGTTGGTTGACATTTGCATATCTGATCAATTACAAACTGTCAGCACACGATGCAGTATGATACCTGAGTTTAATTCAATTTAACTTTCAATTTGTTTTGGCTTTAAATATTAATTTAGTTAAATGTGAGTGCACAATAATGTAATTACTTCAAGCAAGAGCAAATTTAATTTATATTTAAAACTATAGAAGATATAGGTATCTACTTTCCAAACTATAAAAAGGTATTGAAAATTATCATCCATTCAACATTCTATTTTTTGTACCTCCAAGTCACTTCATCAAAAAGCACATTAAGATGGTTTTAAATAAACTGTCAGAGATATTTGTTCACTTTCCAAGCAATAAATCTCTGCTTCAGTTTATAAACGTCACAGATTGAAAACTGCCTTCAAATGTGGTGTGAGGCTGGCAGGTCTCTGGACGTGCTTGATTTATCCAACACAAAGAAAAGGGACTGGCATGTTAATATTAGACAATTTGCATAAAAGTCATAAGTAGGCAGTGTTCCACCATGCCGGTAGTTCTGCAAGGCAGCATTTGGCTGGAGTTAGGTAACGGGTTTTTGACACCCTTTAAATGGATGAGACAGAAACAGAAATGGCCCCCTTCACTCATTAATGTAATACTTGCAAGTTAACAGGTAATAAAGTTTGCCCTGCCTGACTAGGGTATTAGTGTTTGTTATTCATCATCTACAATATCACTGTAGTGGAAACCATTAGTGCGGTATATTTAGTGGAGGAAGAAGTCTGTAAGTATTAGCTGCCCTGCTACACTGGAAACAAACCAAATGGAGAAGCTTTCAGAATCTGGTGACTCTTTTCTCTCTATGTTTGAGTTTACAAAATGAAAATTCTAAGTTTGTTCTTCAAGATGCTTAGCTCTGTTCACCCCCCACCCTGCCCCCTTTGCTCTTCCTTCTGTCTTCAGCTCAGATTAACATGGAATGTTACATCAAAAAAATTTTATTATCAAGCAAGTACTAAATAAAGTAGTTATGGGAATTTAAAAGAGGTTTATTTTTTTCTATCTCGAGAAAACGACAGTAAGAAGTGAACAGAAACCAGGAAAAACATTCCTTCCAGCAAGTGCAGGATTTTACTGTTTCCCCCAACACATTACATGTTACAGTGATTGGGGATACTTGTGGATTTTGGAGCTTCTAAAAAAATAGCTATGAGGCTTTAAAACACATAGCCTCCCTCAGTTTATTTCTTTTTATATATATATTTTTTTCTGTTAAAAAAAAAACTTCTAAATTGGGTATGGTGGTGCAGGTCCCAGCATTCTGGTATTACAGGGCAGGAAACTGTGTCTCCAAATAAAAGATAGAAATGGTCTGAGGATGTAGCTCATTGTGACGTCCCTGGATTCAATCCCCAGTACCCACCCTCCCACACACGCTCACACACGAAAAAGTTTTGCATTGTAGAATTTAAGAGTCCAGAGTAAAAATCAGATGGCCTGGGTTCAAATCCAGCTGTGGCATTAATTTTGAGCCCTTTGGCAATGCACCTGAAATCTCTGGGCCTTGACATGTGCTCCTATTCATTACAGATGACAACAGAAGCATCTCCCTTACCTGTTTATTATGCAGATTAAATGACCTAATATTGTAAAAAACCCAGGACAGTGGCTGGCATAAAGCATAATGTAAGAGATTATCAAAATAAAAGTATCAATAACTTTCATATTATATTTAAATAACTGACCAGCTTTAAAATGTATGTTGTATTTGATTTCATACCCTAAGACTTGATTATATCAATATATTAATTAAAATATATCCTTAAATATGTGATACTAAAGAAGTCGCCACTAATGTAATGTTGATTTTAATTTTTAAAAATATCATGGCTAACTATTTTAGATGAACCTACATACAATCTCTATGAAAAATGGACAGGTAGAAACTTACACATGGGCCAGTGAGATAGCTCAGTGGCATAAGCGCTTGCCTGGCAAACACGAGGTCCTGACTTCAACTCCTAGTACCCACATAAAAAAGTAAAAAAGGGCCGGTGATATGGCTCAGTGGCACAAGCACTTGCTGGCAAGTGCGACATCCTGAGGTTGACTCCCGGTACCCACATTAAAAAAAAAAAAAAAAAAAAAAAGAAACTTACATATAACTATTCACTGTTAGGATTGTACCAGTTCCTTAGAATCTTAGTTCTTTTTTTAAAATATGAACAAATTTGTGTATACTTTTGGACATAACAAATGAAGGCTAAGAGATTGGAATTTTTATGACATACTAATGCTGAAAATATAGGCTGATAATCAGGAAATAAAATCTTTAATCAGTGTTTGTCCTGTCTTTTTCTTAACTGAATTCTGCCAACTTTTTTTGTCTATATTTAGAAAACTTTACAAATTATATCATGTCCTAACCAACTTTAACCAAGGTGTTACTTTTTTTAAAAACTATTTTTACATTCTTGGTATTTAGTATGGTTTTAACATCCTTACATATGCAAAATACTCTTCCTAGGTAATTTTAATTTAATTTGCTGCTTAATTCTAGGGTGATGAAATATCTAAAAATGTTGAAATGACTTACTAAAACTAGTGACCTAATTTCACTGGGGAAATATAATTTTAAACTAGTATAGTTCTGTACTTGAATATTTTATGTTTTTTTTTTTTTACGGTACCCAATGAAAATCTATTTTAAGACACATTTCATGAGTTAGAATTATTTTCAAATGGGTCTTAATCCAAAAAGAAAAAAAATACCGATATGTATATGTGATGGAACAGAAAATGTATATATATATATTCTAATGAGTGTATTTAAAGGAGAAGAAAGTTAAAAACAAGTTGTCTAAAAGTTAATTGATGAGGCAATATAACTAGATGCAAGTCATCCCACTTACTGTTTTGTTTGTCTTGAGCAGTGTTTAATGTGAACAGGAATGCTAAACTCTCCCATGCAGAAACCGGAATTATGTTCAGACAGTAAGTACTGTAGTCAGGGGTTACCAGGGGAAAGGTTTACTACAGGACACATAATTTATAGGATTATTTTATTTATAGGATTATTCACCCAAAGAGTCAAATGCGAAAGAGTGCGGGAGATCTATCCAACCACCGGAGAAACAAAGAACACAGCTGAGGGCCTGGATCCCATGGCAATGTCCTGCATGAGTCTGGCTGAAGGCCTAGAGCCCAGGACAATGTCTCATGCAAGTCTGTATCAAGGATCTGCGCTGGGAAGGCCGAAAAGCCAGTGGTGGAAGTTAGAAAATCTGTGATCAACAGCACACCGTCTTCCCCTCCAGTTCTCTTTCTATGCTGTTGATTTTCCTGGAGAAGCGTGTCACTCTGGCTTCCTTATGTGAACTCGGCTGTTCTCATCTTCAGAAGAGCTCAGGTCCTCGCTGTCATTGAGGATGGCTGTGTTTCTCTTCAGGGGAGCTCTGGTCCTTCCTTTGAGCGTCACTTCCTGGCTCCAGTGCAGATCCCTCAGCCTGCTGGCACAGATCCTTCATCCCACTGGTGCAGACTTTCTAGGTTCCACCACTGGCCTTTGGGCCTTTCCAGTGCAGATCCTTGATATGGACTTGCATGAGACATTGTCCTGGGCTCTTGGCCTCCACTGGACTTGTGGAGGACATTGCCATAGGCTCTAGGCCTTCAGCTGAGCTCATGGAGGACATTGCCATGGGATCCAGGCCCTCAGCTGGATTCTTTGGGTCTCTAGTGTGTGGACAGATCTCCCGCACTCTTTTGCACTTAACTCTTTGGGTGAATATTATAAAATAATTTTATAGATTATGTGTCCCATATTAAATCTTTTCCCTTGTAAACCCTGACTACAACAGTACCTGTATCAATACTTTGATCATTATATCTTTAAAGCACTGAAACTCAATATTCCTGACCTCTCACTAGAAAAAGACTACCAAAAGTTTTATTGTCAGGTTATCGAGTTCTTTTGATCCATAGGTTTGTAATATGACCTGTAAGTATTTTTAACACTATATATTTTATACTCAGATCACTAAATACATCTCAAATCAATGTTCAATTGTGTTCAAGTTCTATCTTTCAAAATCATCCAAATGTAGCAAATATGTCATTCAATACAGAACTCATTTTATATCTTCTATCATATCTCAGGATGTGAGAAGCAATTACACACACAAATCCACATTTAGTGTTTTAAATGGTATATTTGTCCTACAGAAATGAAGTGTTCCATGAGTTAAAAAGCATTTTTCATGATATATAATGTTTGGTGTATCATAATTTAATACAAATTGTAAAATACAAAGAGTCATAAATAAAATGAGATAATACTCTTACCACTTACTCACAACCTTGGTAAATATTCAATTTTTCATTTTCCCAGACTCTACTATACATGAATGTTTCTGAATATGCCTCTGTGTATTGTGTGGTCCCAGAGGATAATTAATCTAAAATCTGAATGCATAATAAATGATTTCTTTTGTTCAAGGAATATGTATGCATTTTGAGGGTTCAAGTACATTGTGGAAGTAAAATATATTTCTCTATAATTTTAGATCAAAGTTTGATTTATAGTATTTTTGCCTGTCGGTCATTAAACCATTTCAATTTTTCTTATGCTTTACATTTAAAATAAGGAGACTTATTAATGTGAATTTACCTCCAAATAAAACTGGCCAAATTGTACTATTATTGATGCATGGACTTTTCCTTTTTTTCTAACATTTAAGTATTTTTATTACAATTTTATTCTAATAATTCATTTAGTTAGACATCCACAGGATAGTTCTCTGCTTGGTGTTGGACAAATCTTCCTTCCTCTCTTGCATATTGTTTTCAAGGATAGCTACAGACTATGGCGGGAGTGCATCACTATAAAATGAGAGCACTAGCAGCAGCACACTAAACTCTGTTACAGGACCCCATCCTCAGAAGCAGGACCTCCATCAACACTTCAGCGCAGCAGTTCAAGAGGCTCAAAGGTATAAACTCCAGAGTAAGCAGCTTTCAGTAGTCTTTCCAGTAGTGTGAAAGTGGGCCATGCATAGATGGGGCTCTGTCTCCCCCAGGCAGCTATCCTTAGCCTTGGGGAACAGGCTCAAGATGAACCCTAGGCTTCTGTTTTTTCTTGCATTGTGCCTATAATAAATCCACTTCACAGAACTCAGTGTGAGTGTGTTGTTCTTTTTCCTTGAACTCAGACAGGTAACCAGTGCACAGTGAAACCATTTCACAGTTTCATGATATTTATTCAAGCATTCAATAAATATTTTAGAGTTCATAGTAGGTTAAAGTAATTCTCTTAGATGGTAACATAATAAATGATGAACAAACATCACCAGAGCAATAATAAAGCCCTTCCCTAACATAACTTATCTTCTAATAGAGAAATAGAGATGATAAAGAATTAGAAAAGTTAATAAATGATATGGTGACAAGAAGTGATACATACCATGGATAAAAATAAAGCAGCATAAACTGTTAAGAAATAAGAAGAAACATTATTTTAATGGGGTAGCATCTTTCTAAAAGGTAACATTGGAGCAGAGATTGAAATGAATTAAGGCAATTAACGATGTGATTATAACAATCTTACAATGATATAGATTGCAGTGCTGCTTAAAACCACATAAATAGGAAAGCAGATCCTGTTTTTGACAAGTATCTAGATGAGAACTCAGTCCAACTTTGTGAGGTCTTAACGGAAGGACCAAAGTAAGACATGTCCTACTTCTTGGCTTATAGAAAGTAGAGATAAAAATAGATGCTGTGAACAGTACTGCATTTGTAATAATTGAAGGCACAGTAATTGAAAGCTAATGCACATCTTAGTAAATGGAAGTGAGGTTTTTCTGTAATAAATACCTAAAGTTGTGGAAGTGGAATTGAAATTGGGTGATGAATACAATCTAAAAAATTTCAATTGTAAGAAAAAAAAAAACTAAATTCCTTTGAACAAACCATTAATAAAAGTATGAGTTTTAAGAATGCTACTTCTGAGAATTCAAAAATCAAATGAGGAATCCTTGTTATACACAGTGACACAAAGCTTTGCAAAACTGTTCCCCCCTGTGGAAAGTGAGACTTCAAATTGATGGACTTATGTAGCTTAGGAGATTTCCAAGCAAAGTGTGAAAGGTGCCACCTGGATATTTTTTTTCTTCTAAATTTTGTAAAATGTGAATGGAAATAAATAAGCCAAGAGAATATTAGGAAATACAGAAAAAATACAAACCCTGATGTCTTAAGAAACATTCAGCCTTTCCAGATGGCAAAGAATACTAAAATTCAGAAATGTCTTCCAAAAAGCAGTGCATGAACGTAAGTGCTTGAATATAATTCTTTTTTTTTCCTATAATAAAAAAGATAAAACTATCATCAGAGTATTCAGTCATACAAAGTATCCTTAAGAGATTAATTATGTTCCTAGCAGGTTTTCTCAGTCTTTCCAATTGGTCTCAACATTGAAAACCTTGTTCTTCAGCTCTGCACAGAAGTCAAAGAGGGATTATTTCAAAAGTTCTATGAGTGCTACCTTATTCTAGTGCTGCATTTTTTCTGCAATGTACCCATAAAAGCTCCTGTGTTCAAGGTGGAGCTTTTGGAAGATTAATGGATCATGGGGGTGTTTTACTCATCAGTAGCTTAATCCGCTGGTGAGTTCAGAGTTCAGTGTGCTGTCAGGTGTTCAGGCCTGGTCAGAAGATCGCTGGGGGTGTGACATGGAGGGTGTATTATATCATCCCCTGGTTCTTCCCTTTGCTCTCTGTGTCCTGGCTGTGATTGGATGGGCAGCTGTCTTCAGCCCAGGCCTTTCCGCCAAGCTGTTTCTACCTTGGAGCCAGCCAGCCACGGACTAAAATCATGAGCCAAAATAAACAGGTCTTCCTTTAAATTGTAGGTTTCAGAGATTCGTCCCACAGGTGGGAATGCAATTATAACAAGGATGGAATACTCCCATTATAGATGGCAGGAGATAGATTACAAAAAAATCCAGACTGCTGAATCCCCAAAATTCTACTGGCAGGAAGCAGCATGATAAACTATTAAGATACAAACACATGCTGGCTTTCATGAAAAATAAAGACTAAGAAGATGGAAAAAATAAAACAAGAGGGTAGAGTGGAGAGTCATAAATAATTGTTTTCACTCCTTGGAATCTGAGAAGGAAAGCCCAATACTTTACCAGCTGGACTGTTATTAAACAGGAACTAATTTTTACTTCCTATTTCCCACTGGTAAAACTAGAATTGTTCAAAGGTATAGCCTATGCCTGCCTTGCCATCGTACAGGTCTGTGATTAGTAATCTGTCTTTTGTTTCATGTACACATAATTTTTTTTTATCTAGTTGATCTACTTGTGACAGTGGGATATTGAAGTTCCCCTACTACAAATATGTTGATATTTATCTGATATTTTGTGCATGGTGTTTATTTCCAGAAGTTGTTTGGAGCAGTGTTCAGTGCATTTATGATTACAATTGTTCTCTCTCCCCATAGTGAATTTCTTTTACTTTTCTTGGCAGTTCTGGCTTGAAGTCCACTTTGAAAACAGAATAACTACTCCTGCCTGTTTTGGGGTTTCCACTGCATAAAATACTGATTTCTATCCTATGATTTTTATTCTATGAGTTTTTTTTTTTAATTAAATGTGTTTCTAGCATACAGCATATCATTGGGTTTTGTTTCTTGATCCATTCTGCCAATCTATCTCTTTCGACTGGGGAATTGAGACCAATCACATTTGGAGTTTATACCAAAAATTATTAAATCCTGTCATTGCATTTTTATATTCTCATTTATTGCTTTTTTCCTTTTTGCTTACCGTGTGCCTTAGTATATTCATTCTTTTAGACTTTGGGGCATTGATGGCTTCATTGTCTCCTTCTGAGGAATACTTGAGGAATTATCTTGGAGTGTTGATTTGGTACTCATGAATTTCTTATGATGCTTTTTGTAATGGAAAGACCATATTTTTCCATCAAGTTTGAAAGATAGTTTTGGAGGATACGCCCTTCTCTTTTAGGGCTTGACACACTTCACTCCAGTATCTCCTGATCTTTAATGTTTGAATCAAGCAGCTCATTGTAATTCTAATGAGTTTACCTTTACAAGTGATTTGTTCCTTATCTCTAATATCTGTTAAGATTCTGTCCTTGTATTTGACATGTGGGATTTTGTCTGTGATGTGTCAGAGTTCTTTTCAGTTTATGGCTATTTGGGGTTGCAGTGTATCCATATAAAATTCTTTACTCTTATTTGAAAGCTCTCTGCTATTATTTCTGTAAATGAGTTTTTTATGCCATTTGAGCTGTCTTGTGACTTTTCACTAATTCCAATTGATCTTAGATTAGACTTCTTTGTGTCATCTAGCAACTGGTGAACCCATTTTTAATGTTCTTTAGTAGTTTTCATGGTATCTCTGAGTCACCAACATCAGCCTTATATTCTGAAAATCTGTGTCACATCAGTAGTTTCTGTTACCCATAATTTTAATAGAGACTTTAATGTCTTAGATTTGTTTGCTACATTTTCATTCTTTGCCAAAGTGGTCATTCATGATTGCTATCATTTTGTTTAGCTCATCTAGTTTTTTATTAATGCCCTATGTAAACTCACTGATTTTATTATTCCATCATCTGTTTTGGTATATCTTATTTGAGTCCACCAAGCACTTTATTGATCTGCTTTTTAATTCCCTTGTCTCGTTTCAAGTAATTCAGCTGTGTGGCTTTTGATTTCCTCCCCAATAATGCCCAAGGATAAGCTTTGGGGGATTTTAGAGTTTTTAGAGGCATTTTTTCCCTTCTTTTCTCATTTTCTATTATTCTATTGCTTTTTTTTTTTTTTTGTCCTGATGTTTGTAGGAACTTAGAGTAGAAAGACTTCATTGCTAATATGGAGTTTTTTTTTATTTAGTGTCTATTTTTAGTGATGTTTTCTGTGTGAAGTTAAGTATAGCTCCCTGCCTATAAATCAAGATCTGACTCCCTCCATTAATTTGGGAGTAGGTGATGCAGCTTAGTTACTGCAGCATCTAGTTCTCCAGGAATTGACTGAACTTTTGTTAATGACACAAAGACAATCCAGATACTGGCATAAAGATAAAGCTAATAACAACAATAACACCACCCTTGCAATAACAACTAAATCAGCACTATTGATAACTTCAAAGATAAATTGGACATTGACATGCTATAAGAACCTGTAATGTACCACATTTAACAATAAAGAAGTATTTATAAACAAGTATGAACAGTAAAACAATTCAAATATTGGCAAATATTAAATATCTATTAAATACAACTATATCTCCACTAACAATAGAAAAGTCAACAGTAAATAGCATAGAATTAACCATCTAAAGACTAATAAAACTTAGTAGTTGTATAGTAAAGATAGAGAGGATGGGAAATAAGAGAGTGAAAGAAGAAAAATTTGTAAAATTAAGTCATGGAAGGTGAAAAGAAGAGAAAAATGTGATAAAGGATGTATTATGGTTGTGTCTACATGTCCCCTCAAAGCCTCATGCAGTCATGGAGGGGCAGACTTTTCAGAGGTGGCCAAATCTAGAGTTTGTGATTGTTTCTTGGTCAAATGCTGGGATTAAGGGTGTGAGTGCTACATCTGCCCATACGATATAAGGGACAGAAAGGGCTCATTCCTTCTCTTTCCCTTGTTGCTTTTGTTGTATTCTGCTGCTATGAGCAGTTGCCCCTCTGTGTGTGCCACCCTGCATTGGACCCAGTGGATTATGGACTGAAACCTCTACAAACTGTGAGCAAAATAAACCTTTCCTCTTTTAACTTTAGGTGTCAAGTAGTTTATCTCAGCAACAAGAAAAGTAACTAAGGGCCGGTGATATAGTTCAGCAGCATAAGCACCTGCCTGGCATGCACGAGGTCCTGAGTTTGACTCCCGGTACCCGCATATAAAAAATAATAAGAAGAAAAGTAACTAAAATAATCCTATTAATGATAAGATAATTAATAAATTTAGATAAAAGTACAAGCAAGAAAAAGAACAAAAAGATAAGAATAAAAAAAAGAAAAGAAAAAACAATTCCATCAAAAAGACAATGAAGAGTAGAAAGAAAAAAGAAATGAGTCCCCCAAAATTTTTTCTTTACTTTTGAATGACAGGTTTCTTTCCAGGACCTGCAGTCCTGGAATCCAGCAAGTAACAGTTTTCTCCACCTGACTTTGTGGCCTGTGAGTTTGTGAGATGACCCCTTGCTCCTGAGGCCATCTGTCTGTATACCACAGGCTGTGGCAACTGACCAAGCTGAGGCATGCTTTTGTTCCATACTGATAATTAGGGAAAGCATTTGGTTTGTTTTGCAATTAAGCAGCAGGGTGAGAGTTAAACCAGGTCATTGGACTTAACCCACTACTTTAAGAATCAGTACCCTCTAAAAGCCATGCACACTGGACCTGCCTTCTTACCCTAGTGGGGCAGGGTCATGTCCTTTCTCGCCTAAGTTTAAACTTCTCAGGGGTTCTATGTGCACCCCACTCCCCCTCCAGGACTATCTCCTGAGGCTATCAGTCACTAAGTAACTGTGGAGAGGTAATACTGGAACTAGTGCAGTGAAGGTGTTTTGCAGTTGTTCTGCGGCTCAGTCTTACCTCTTCCCTGGCAAGCACTGCGCTGGATTTCTTCTCCAACTCTAGCCTGCCATGTGGCAGGGTTCTCTTTTGGAGCAAAATCACATGCTATGTTTGCAGTTTACAATAGTCATGGGCTTTTCTTGTGGCTAGCACAGGTGGTCCTGCAGGATTATTTTGTATTTGTAGAGACAGTTTTGCCTCCCTGGTGGCTAACATGAGCTTTTCCAACTACTTCATCCATTCCTCTACATTGTGCTCCATTTCTCCATTTTCTGCTCTGTAGTTTCTAATTTTTTTGTCCTATCCCTCACAATTCCTGGAGATTTTTTTTTTCTCTTCACCAAATAGTTATTTTTATTGTGTCTGGATTCCGGGTCCCAGAGAGTCAGTATTTATCTGCTGATCACTACTCTGCCATTTTCCCCCAGAAAGATCGCTCTTCTAAAGTGGCTTAACATATCCTTGAAGAATCTAATACTCTATCAAATAAAATAGTGATAAAGAAACAAACATTTGGGCCGGTGAGATGGCTCAGCAATGTAAGCGCCTGCCTGGCGAGCACGAGGGCCCGAGTTCAAATCCCAGAACCCACATACGAAAAAAAGGGCCGGTGATATCGCTCAGCGGCACGGGTGCCTGCTGGCACTTGAGGTCCTGAGGTCAAACCCCCGGTACCCACAAAAAAAAGAAAAGGAAACAAACATTCCTGGGTCATTCTTATTTCTCTAATTATAAAATTATTTTATCATCCTGCGTGGCATTATTCCCTATCCTCCCTTTATCTTGAGAACTTTCCTGTCTACTGTAGCAACAATTGTTCCTAATTAACTCTAAATCCATTGCATGTTCCCTTTATTGAGTCATTTATCACGTGTTTCACTGTAATTGAGTCACCAATGTACATATCTCAATATGAGTAGACTTGTTGGGAGAAAATATATTCCAAAGCATATTTATCTCACTCTTTGTACTTAGCACAGAGTCTAACAAAAGATTAGTAAACCAGTGTTTGTCAACTTATTGTCCATATTTCCTCAATGGCTCATGCTGAGGGGATGTGTAGTTGTAGATAATATATTTTAATAGACAAAAGATGTAGTTTCTATCTTTTTTTTTTGTATTTTCTATATCACGCAATGCAGTAGCTGTGAAAGTAAATTTAACTTCTCTGCCATTCATTTTCACTGCAATAAATGATAAAATGCCTTATATCTTAGAATAAAAAGGACCTGAACCCAAAGATCTGTTGAGGTTCCCTACAAGTCTTAGATATTTTATAGCTGAGGATTTCTGAACTTCACTTTGAAAATACCTTTCCTGAAATATGAAGTGATTTCTTTGCATTATCTACATGAAAACTCTAAACAGTTATGGAAAACACAGGTGACCTCCTTTTATATTCATTCCTAGATTTCCAGGTAGCTTTGCTGTAGAGGGATATATTTACCAAGAAAAAAGAAAAAAAAAAAAGTCTTAAAACTGAAGCAATGTTATAGGATTGTCCAGGAAGGAAAAGTCTAAAAAAAAAGCTTCAAAAAAATGAAAGAAAGTTATAAAAACAGCCACGAAGGAGAACTCTAACAACCTCTAGGTTTAATTTGAAAGTGAAAATGAGGGCTTAAAATAAATAAAATGAGTAAGCATAGAAGAAAAATGCAGATATCATGTATATCATTACAGTTTATCAAACCTAAATCACAAGATGGAAGAGTACTTGAAAAATCAACAAATCTGCCCAAGTACAGATCTCAAAATTATTCTTAGGAGTGTTTTCAACAATTTAGACCATACAGTTTTTCATTCGCTCTTTAGATTTTGTGTGTCAATTTTTGCTTTGGTTACATGGATAAGATTCAGGTATTTTTGGCTGGTGAAACATTTTGCAGTGCTACAATGAAGATGATCATCATAAAGAGAAATTTAGAAACTCTTATCTATCAATGTATTACCATTAGTCCTCTGTATTTCTCATCCCCTTCTGCCCACTCTGTGATTAGTAGGAAAATATCTTCCTATTATTTTGTAAAATTCATTTTATTGAGGTAACAATACTTAATATGAAATCTATGCTTTTAACACATTTTTCAGTTTACAATAGAGTATTATTCCACTAAGTAAAATGGTTCACAACTGATCTCTGGAACTGCTTTATCTTACTTAACTGAAACTTTACATGAGTGGATCACCATTGTTGTCAATATATCAAGCCTGCCTATGTCCTCTCCCTGTCTTAAGTGCAACTATGTCATATAACATCATCATAGAAGTGAATTTTCATCCTACTTAACCAGTTCAAGCCACATTTCAAGGCAAGAAGCTCATTCAAGTGTAAGGGTATTTTGAATCTGTCTTAGAATTTGGCCAACCACCATAGAGAAAAACCTTCCACCTTAGCACAGATTAAAAAAAAAAAAAAAACATATTCAAGCCCCCAAAGAGGCCAACATTTATTTTGGTGTATATATTGAACAGAAAACATAAAAAAAAAAAAAAAAAAAAAAAACAGCAGCAGCAGCAGCAGGAGGAAGAGAAGAGAAGGAGAAGGAGGAGATGAGGAAGAAGAAGAATTCACACAACAGTGTTTCACAAATACATTTACATTTGCCCTTGGCAGAAAAGCTAAGTAGTTTTACTTTAGCTATTTTGGTAAAAATGAAATACAGAAATTTTAAGTGAACACTGGAGTTCTGCTAGTGGAAAACTATGTATTCAAAGACAAGTCAGATTCTAAATATATCATTCCTTACTTTGTAGAGATTTGTTTATTGGAAACAATTTATTGTTACCATAATGACTCCTTTCACTGCAGACACAGAGTCAAAGGAAGGACTTTTAATGCCTTACGCTGCTGTAAAATATAACTATATGAGTCACAAATAGTGTGAATATTAACATAGGAACATAGTCTAAGATGAACTAATCATGGTCAGTTACATCTGTGAAGCAAAACAGAGCTGAGTGTTATAGATTAGTAAACAGTAAAAGGACTCCAAATTCTGGGCTCTTCTAGCCATAAAGTGAATTATTTCTTTTTAGCAGACTCTCTAGTGGCTAGATTTGTGAAAATTAGGCTTGCCTCTTTGCTAAACACCTGGAAGCTCTTGATGACCTACTTACATTTCTAAATAGATTCCTTAGCGCTTTGTCAGGAGTTCCATCAAGAGTAAACCAGTACAACTCCTCATACTTTCTTAAGCTGCCCACTGTCCGAACTATTTAATTGCTGAAAAACTGGGCCAGTTTCTTATCTCTCCTTTTGCTTTTTAAAGTTAGCTCACTACTGTAATGTAGCTTCATTACCAGAGCACTAAGTAAATGAGGTATCATTAAACGCCAATCCATAGGGAGATGGAAATAGCTTAAGACAACATAACCTCTGCTTCAGGATGATATTTTTCAACAGAAATTTTACCTTCAGCATTTTTCTGCCAAGTTAAAGACATTTACAACTTTAGGGACTAGCTGTCCTTAATACATTGCTTGAAAAATCTTGTACAAAGAATCTCAATGATGGTCCATAAGAGAATTCTGCTTGAACAGGATTTTAGACTTCGTTTATAAGATGTTGATTTTTGCCTGTTGGCTTTCTGTGGCAGTGTGTTATGTTGCTATACACTATGTACTTTTTTCAGTGGCCTTGGGATTTCTCACAAATGATACATTCCCCTCGTTTTCTCAGTAAATATCATATCATCATTTTCTGAAAATTCAGATATCAAAGTAAAGAGCCCTACAAAATTCGCTAAACATTATTATATTTTTAAAAGGAGAACTAGTTATGTCTAAGACCAAGAGAAGCATAAAATAAAGAATAAAAAAAGATATAAAAAGAAATGGGAGAGAAAGAGAGGAATTGATTTGCTAATTTCTTGCTATTTCAATATTCTGAAATTCTTAGATTTGGTATATACAAAGATTTACAGGTATTATCCCTCAATTTTGGCATTTGGATAAGAAAAGTAAGAGTAGGTACCTCTGAAAGAGGATGTAGGGGAATTCTTCTCCAACTGTGGCTCATGACACATACACTTTGCTTAGAGAAGCACCAAATTTGAGTCTATATGTTTCCAATTAGATTTTCACTCTCAAATATAAGCAAATATATTGATAAAATTAAAGCAGAAAGGGCCATAGTTGTTGGCTTAAAGTTAATAAAACAACATTTTTACTACACAAGAAAATCTTCTAGAATTTTCAGTCTGTGTTTTCTAAAAATTAATCAGATGTGTATTTTCTGGAAGATAGGAGGTTAAGATTCTCAAAGAAAGTCTTACTGTGCTAACTTTTGTTTGTGCATTTTTTATATATAATCCTGCTTTAAAGTTACCATTTGGAATCATTCTATTATTAGAAGGAAGATACTGGTTTATTAAAAAATCATTGTATCTGAAAAATATTAACCCAGAAGTTGTCAATTTTCATGAATTTAGTTTACTTCCTAAACCAAGTTATGGTATATGGAGCCAAGTTTCCTTAAAGTAACAGTAACAAAGAAACAGTGAAAATATTAGGTGGTATTTAAAGTAAAGTTATTTACTTTTATTGACTTGGCATATATGGAAATAATGCTACATCATCATGGAATTCTATAATGGTATTAATTTGGATTTTGGTAGATGTATATTTTTCTGAGATTATTTCCATCCAATACTGTGTTTCTTTTTGATTTATTATTGAGTCATTAATTGCATATTGCTACATGTCAAACAGTACCAACTCATATTTTTTAGTTAGTTTGAAAGGGCATGAAAATGAGACCAAAGGCAGAAGTTTGAAATTATTGATTCTCACAAATACAAATGAAAATAATACTCCCAAAAATAGTTGCTTTGGAAATTACAGTTGAATTAATTTTATTATTTTAACATGTATACAATAGTATGTATGTGTTTTTCTTTCCAAACATGTTATTCATGCATTATAGGAGAAAAAAATTTACCTTTAACTTTGGAGGACTTTGTTGAAGAAGTTCTAGCCCCTTAACTGTAAAAAGTGAGTAAATCAGTAGACAGACATTGTGTTAAGTTATAAATTTGTTATAAAATTAAATTATACATTTTAGATAGACCTATGAATCCATAAATGAGTAAATTATTTATTTCTGGAAATTACTCATTTGAAAATTAAATTAACTAGCTAGACTCTCAAAAGGTAGTGCTATGCTGTAGGAGACACAAAGTTATGTTGCATAATGGAAACATATTAAAAATCACATTGAGAGCTGGTGATGTAACTCAGCGGCATAAGCGCCTGCCTGGCAAGTGCGAGGTCCTGAGTTCGACTCCCGGTACCTGCATAAAAAAAAAATCACATTGAAACATTTTTGAAACTCATACAAAGTTTCTGGAAATTCAGGCAACTCTCTACCTCTCTAAGTCTATCACGCTTCATGCAGCTACTTGGAGAGGGGGGTGAAGATTCTGTTCTTGTGTCATCTGGAACAAGTGTCTTCTTTGTATCATGCAGCAGGGAAAGAAATTATAGGTGATTCTTACCTGAGCAAGGATTTGCTTCGGAATGGAAGTGATTTGTGACTCTTCCCCCACATTCTTTAGTCACAGCTAGTAACACTGTCAGGCTTATTCAGGAAAGTTTGGTGAAAGATGTGGAGTTCTATAAATCTTTGTGAGCACTGATTATATGCATAAATCACTCTTATAGCTGAAACTTTCTATGGTATTCATATGTCTTGAAATTTTCTCACTAAATTCATAGGTTTAAGACAATTTTACCAAAAATAAAATCTTGAAATTTTCAGCATTTTAAATACATATAAATCCATTTCTGGGGCCGGTGAGATGGCTCAGAGGTGTAACGTGCCTGCCCGGCAAGCACGAGGGCCCAAGTTCGACTCCCAGATCCCACATACGAAAAAGGGGCCGGTGATATCGCTCAGCGGCACGGGTGCCTGTAGGCACGCAAGGTCCTGAGGTCGACCCCCCGGTACCCACAAAAAAAAAAAAATCCATTTCTTCATTGTACAGTCATAAAGATACTTGTGAAGTTAGTTTTGATGGCAGATATCATTTCCGAATCACAACTAAACGAGCTATGGATCAAAGCAATAAAATTAAAAAAATTAAATACCTTCTAAAACTTAAAACCAGCTGCTCAGAGGCAGATTCTCCTTTGAATCTGAATTCTAATCAAAAATTCTTTTCCACAAGACTATGTCCAACATGAATGTAAATAACTCAAAATTACTAAGGGATCATATTGTTGAGGAACGTTAAAGCTTTTTAAAAATTTTTAATAAAATTAAGTATTTTACTTACATTTACAAACATCAGTTTCCCAAATTGGATGTTACATTTCGTTATATTTGCTCCTTGCACAAATTTCAAGGCAAGATATGACATTGTTGCTGAGTTGCCTTTGCTGTGCTTAACACATATCCCCAGTCAAACTCTGTTCCTCCTGGATTGTCCCAGAAAACTTGTTCACAGATTTGTAAGAATCTGCACAGTACCTTTAGAAAACTGTAACTTGTAAAATATAATAGGAAGAGGCTTATTTGCAGACTGGATACCTGAGACCCAAGGAGGTTAATTTGTTTCTTCACTGCTACTCTACCTATCGATATTAATGTTGTAATATAGATCACACCTAAACCAAAGCCTTAACCCAATAAATACGTGCAATATTGAGTAAAATTGAGTAAGGCATTGTTGATCTCTTTGGGGAGGTAGTCTTAGAGCCCTTCCAATAACAAAAGTCATATAGATTGATTTTAAAAGCTAAACTCTTTGTCAGTAATCTTTCCCCTTCCTACAGATGTTTTGTATTTGTCCTAGTTCT